>JADNRZ010000023.1:0-600000 GCA_015501605.1 Panaeolus papilionaceus | reverse complement strand
GTGCTTCTATTATAATGTTAGGAAATTAAAAGAACGAAAGAAGGGAGGGAGGAAGTCTGCAGGAAATTAGAATAGAATGTGTGCTTCGAGAAGATACCCATGCGTGTTCTGTTCTCTTCCTTGGTTGGTTTCCCCGAACAGTTACATCGTACCAAGAGCTAGTGAAAGTGAGATGAGTTTTCCCTCTGGAACGGATTCTCGCCGACTCTCGAGTGTGGCTGGGTTATCATTGACTCGGATTCGCGGGTTGGGATCCGTATATTGTGTTTATTAATGGCAAATCTGGGTTGTTCTCCAGAGTCTTTTCTACATAGTGAGTAAGTAAGCAACACGTCGTGAAATCAAATGCAGCATGGTCAGCTAGCATGGATGTTTCCGGATTGATTGATCAGTTGGCTTGCTACATAGAGTCGCAGCAGTTGAGTGGGAAAATACAGTCCTGTTCACGATGGTCATTCGTGATCATGACATGGTGTTGACTTAAAGAATGTGATCGCGCGGTACTTACTTAGTTGTAAGTAAAAAGCTGTAGTGAAAATATAGACTGCCCCATTGAACGTCAAGTCACCTCCCAAACAAGACGAAACGAAAGGGTACTACGACGAGACTAGGTTATAGTACGCCTAATTTAGACTGGGTGTTAGGGTCCAATGTACATTCAAAATCGAAACTTGAATAGCGTTGTGTACGTAGAAAGTCTTTGGTGGACTTCTTTTGAATCCGTTAAGATTCAAATTGTAACCGGATGGCAACACGCGCACCTCCCATCAACCAACCCCGCTTGCGATCCGCAGAAAATCCACCGTATACGATTGGGTCTTTCCCCTTTCCTACGGTATCTTTAAACGAGAACGCACAGGACATTTCCCTTTTCATATTTTTTTCTCTCAGAAAAGGGGGGTTGGGGATCCCGAAACCTATCTGGACACGTGGTAAGGTGCTAGTTGTCAATGAACTCCCACAATTTAGTTTTCGTTTTCTTTTTCTATATTTTTCCCCCTTTTCCATGTAAGAAAATGCAATCGAGTATATGGATGGAGCTGAATCCCACACGCTATTTCATTTGGTTTAGGATCGTGCCTTGCTACTATACTTAAAGGTAACCAATCTGACCACTCGTTCTGGTTCTATATCCCCTTCCCTACCCCTTCCCCACCATCACTACCATCGTCAATACATACCCTCACCGCCTAGTACATTTCCATCATCATGTCCTCAACACGATTCCAAGCTTCCACAGCGAGCACATCGAGTCACGTCCACGACAGCCCACGTCCAGCGACCCCACGACTGGGCACCAGTTCGGCATGGGTTGATCCGGCCTCTTTGCCCCATTACAACCACCACTCCCCTATCGGCGGCAACGCGCCGGACTACGTCAAGCAGCTCAACTACAACACCTTCATGTCGTACGGCGTTGGCGAGGACGACTGCTTCGGATACAAGGTTGGGAAAGCGGTCAAGTTTGTCGAGGTCAACATTAACCGCAAGCATGAGCGGCGGGGACGGCTCGAAGCGACGACTATTGCTGAGATTCAGGTGACAAAGCGTGAGTACGCCCTCTTATTTCATTCACCTCGGGTCCTTTTTGCGTTGGCGTTGGGTGTTTCATTGCGTTTGATATTCATATTATAAAGTGCGCATTTCCTCCAACGCCCGATGCTTATTGGTGCGGTGGAAGCTTGGGCTTTTTCCTTGTTTGAATCTATGAGAATCTCATCCATCCGTTCCGCATGATGATTAGTAGATGCTGACGAGCGATTCTTGTGCTCCTTCCTTGGGGTCTTCTTTTTCTTCTGATATAGATATGCTCAATGGCGCTGGGATGTTACATGGAGGATGTGTCGCTTATCTGATAGACAAGTAAGTGTTTCGAATTATAATCAATGGAGCTTGATCGATGTCTTGTCCCTCCCACCATCCATTACATTTCTCCGTGTAGTGTGGTGGATGTTTTGCCAGCCAGTCAAAACTCAATACGAGGATGACAAGCTGCTTGTGCAGATGGACTTGACATGCCCCACATTATTGGGCGACGTCGTGCATCGATCGCATCACGTCTCAAACTCCGTCGTGTCGGAAAGACAGACGACACGCAGAAAATAGAAGCTAGAGCAATGTTCTGATCTCAATTTTTTTATTTGCAGCCTATGCAGCACCCCTCTTGTCGTCCTTGGCCTGATCCAGAGCGTGAATGGCGTAGGAGTGACGCAATCCATGAATGTCCTCTTCCATTCACCAGCCCCTCTGTGAGATTTTAATCCTCTAAAAGTCTAATTCATGGATCGTCTCTAACCCGTTTGCTTTTTATTTTTATTTTTTACTGCGCTTGGTTCCGCAGAGGCACATGTCTCCAGATAGTCAGCACAAGTGTCTCCCTCGGTGGTCGTGTCATGTCTGCCCGATGCGAGGTTAGTCGTTCGTTTTACTTTTTATATCTTCGAGGTGCACTACGTACACTTGGGTTCTCGTCCTCCGGGGATGCCAGTGCGATTGGGGTAAACGACCCGGTTATATCTATTTATTCCGAGTCATTCATTCTATTTTATCTCTCATCGTGTGTGTGAACGACCTAAACTAATCACTATCGCCCCTTGTTCTTCTCTTCTTCGTCTTCTTCCTGATCAACAGCTCCTCGATAAAGATACAGGACGAATAGTCGCATCATCCGTGTTGAACAAAATGCAGCCGGCACTGTCGAAACTATAATCTGGAATCTGATTTCACAGTTCAGTCTGGAAAAATACTCGGGTTTTTTTCTCGACTCTCGTTCACATCAAGTCTTTCGACTTCTCATGGTCGTGCACCTGGATCCCTCCCCCGCTCATTCTCAAGCCCATCATCCCCCCGTTTTCCCATGCATTATTGACCATCCATCCTTAATCGACGCGTCAATGACGTTCGGAACCTGATAGACTTCTCACTGGTGTACACTGCGCGTGTGGGCGTGTAGTGCCTAGCCCACCTCCTCCCTCACCTATACCCGTCCATACCCATACGCGCTCGTATCGCCAAGTTCTCACTGCGCTTCGAATTATCTATTGGATCATTGCTTCTCCTTCTCCACTTCCCCTGCCCCTGATCGAAAACCCTATCCACATCCTCACTCGGAATCAAAACCTCAACATATCACAACTCGCATTGATCGAAATCGCATTGTATATTTATGACATTCATACCTTCATGTTCTCTCTTTCTTCTCTATTTTCCCTCAGTCTCCTCCTCCTACCCACCCTCATCCTGTCTCACCTATCTATTCGATTCAACACATCGGCTGGTCCAGTGGGGCTCGTACTTGTCGAAATCCGACGGGAGCGCGTAGG
Source organism: Panaeolus papilionaceus (assembly GCA_015501605.1). Taxonomy (NCBI): domain Eukaryota; kingdom Fungi; phylum Basidiomycota; class Agaricomycetes; order Agaricales; genus Panaeolus; species Panaeolus papilionaceus. Next base: position 596,677 of record JADNRZ010000023.1, on the reverse strand, counting down.
TACCGAAACGGGACGGCTAGCCTCCGTGTTGGCGTTCACGCACGCAATCCAATGCATTCTAATGTAATGTAATAATGCGCCTAACGCGTAGGATGCCGTCGTCTCTCCTCGCGCTCCCAACCGAGTTCGCCTCGCATGGCCCGCCTCAACGCGCCGCTTGCGTTGCATGTTTGAATTAAATTGTCTTGGAGGTGGGCGGTACCTGTATTGTTACAGGTGTGGCAAGACGGCGGCTGGTGGACAAACAGCCAAGCAGCCAACCGGGAGCTTAGCGTCAATGAGAGCTGGATTCAGAAGCGGGGAAGAGCAGGCGATGAACGTTCCTCGTTCGTCTCTCGCCTCTCGCCTCTCGCAAAGCCCCTGTCTTTAGGAGCGGCTGCTCCCCTGTGCCCTGGACCTGCTGTGCGGCTCATCGCACGTCTCCTTGGTGTGGTAGCCGGCAGCCCCTCCATCTGCACTTGCACTTACGGTGTCTCCTCGTTCATCACCCTTGCTCCCGCATACCATCGAATCGAAACGAAATGAATTGGAATGTCAGCTCTTTCTCCCCTTTCTCCCTCTTCTCAATTGAAAATTTGGTTTTGGTTCGTTACATATCATAGAAATACCAGATCGAGACTTCTCGATACATCGTCAATAAATAAGTAAAGTAAAGTAAAGTACTATGACTCGTCTAGACCTTTTATCTATATGCCCCTCCTTCGAGCACACTCTCAGGGTCGACTTGACCTCGGATAGAATTTAGCATCATTATCGTTTTTTGCAGCGCATCATATGTATGTATATACCTTTCTATGTATTATCTTATCGTTTTGGACATAGACAATTCATCCATTTTGCATCCATTCACTTTTTCACTGGAATTCATTCACACACAGACCGAGAGTGACTTCCAACTCTCAATCGTTCGGAGGAAATAACCATTTATCCATATTCCAACTATCAGCCTTCCCAGTGCCTTGCTTAATACTTACTCCGTTTCTTTATCGCTTAGATGCTACTTCGCAACCTACGCGAATCGAATCCAAGCTCCCAAGTAAACAAATGAAATAAAATAGAAGAAGATCTTCGGTCTCTCCATATAGTACTTTCCTAGGTATATACTCCAAAAACTGTAGCTCTGTATCCACATCGACATCGATTCAGAACCAGATATCGCACCACCCAATCCTCCATTTGTCGATTTACGATCTTGTGCAGTAATTAACCCATCTTCCTTCCTCCTGCCGATAATCTAGGACTCTGTCGTTCTCACCGAGTCACCCACTCTCCTCCACCCTCTTCGGTGATAATTTCACCAACGTCACCTCCCCATGCCGAAACGTCCTCAATCCCACCCTCTCAATCCTCATCCTCGACTTACAACACGGATCTGGACACGCAATCTCCGCATCCGTGCTCATCCAGTCGTTCTCGTGCGTCACTCGCTGTTTAGCTGCGAGTAAGGGTAACACCGCACCTACATCCACAATTACATCCAGATTACAAACGTATTCAAAAACATGCAATGCCCATTTTTAGTCAAAGCTCAATGAGGAGTCAAGAACAACACGGTTCTCACCCAAAGAGTATATAGAAAACCCTTGGTTGGGAGGAAGATGCAACATCTCTCCTTGCAGCACAAAGTGATCGCCTGGCTTTGCGCCACACATGATTTTTTCATTAGGCGGACAGATGACTTCCACTCGTAGATCGTACAGTTGAAAGGAATCATCAACCGGTTGACGTAGGGCTGCTGCGTTCGAATTCTCTGACATGGCACTTTCGTTCGTTGATGATGATGCAAAGATGAGATGATGATGAGAGATGGTGATACAAGATCGTCCATGAACCCTGGACAGATCATTTATTGACTAACCCCTGCACGAAATTTAAAAATCCAAATATTTATAGCAGTCAGGTGGCTGCATATCTGGCTGCAATGCGGCGTCGTGATAAAATAGAAGGGTCTGTCCTCGTCCCTCCGCAGAGAAAATAAAATATGCATATGCATGCTTCTAATAGTTGTACAGGGTCATTTTCTGACGCACATTTTCATTGCTCGGCATAAAGTGGGTGTATTATGCATATGTGAAGAGAGGGACCATGGAAAACATGAGGACATAAGTGTGCAATGAGCTTATGAACGGCCAGCTCCAGGAACGTTCCTGCGCTCGCGGCGGGGAGCACGCTCGGGGGCGGCGATGGCTGGGACGATGACAGTGACGGGGATAGAGTCGAAGTTGAGCGATTCAAGGAGAGCCTGATGTAAGAAAGTGTGAATTTAGCGACAATATTACGATTATGATAATACGATAGGATAAAAACACATACCTTGGTATCGGGGTCAACCTCAAGAGGTGCGCTTGAGGTGTCAAGAGCAGAGACCTCGGGGACGTAGTTGTCCTTGCGCTCACGCTCCTCCTCCTGGAGCTTGAAGGAAATGCCGCGAACGGGGCCACGCTGGATACGCTTCATCAAGTGAGTGGTGAATCCAGAGATTTTGTTGCGCAGACGCTTTGAAGGGACAACAGCCTATTTCATCGACACAAAAGTTCAATTTAGCCCTTTTCCTGCTGAAATCTCAATCAAAATACAAGACACGCACAACTTCATCGATAATCCTCTTGTTTGTGTGAAAATCGAGGGTGAGGCGGGGGTAGCTATATCCAACGGGTCAATCCAACTGCGCGGAAAATTGTGTTGGGGTAGTGGTTCATCTACACATACTATTTTTCGATGAGGACGCGGGAAGCCCTCTTGGTGGTTTTAGTGCGAACGCGACCCTTTGAAAAAAGTTCAGCATGACGGCTTGCAAATCGCGGTCGACGGCGAGCTCACCATGTTGAATTATGCGGCGGATGTCGTGGACGTTGGCGGAGGTGGTCTTGACGGCGGCTGCTCGTAGAGTACAACCTGAATGGCCAACGCTGAACCGGCAAGCTCCGAAGTGGCTGGGGTAAACTATACAGTCCAAAGAGCCACACTTTATTTCCTTATCGGGAATCAGCACAATTTCCTCAGCTCGCTCGTTGTCAATCTCACCACCGTCGTCGCCGTCGTCAAGACCTCCCTCAAGACATCTCACTCTCAAGGTAATTATTTTCACGTCGCTATCGTCGCTGACGACGGGAACAACAGTCAATCAATTCTTCAAAAAGCCTGTTTGACTCGCGCTTTCCGTAGCACGACACTCATTCTGGGCTCTGGCATCGTTTTGCTCATCAGATTTATTCAGTCTTACCCTCTCTAAAAATCAAAAATGGTCCGCGTCTCCGTCCTCGTGAGTGCCATATCACTTCGTCTGCGTTGAAGCCATGAAGATCTTATGATGAAATCGAAAGAACGACTGCCTCAACAACATTGTCAATGCCGAGCGCCGTGGCAAGCGCCAGGTCCTCGTCCGTCCTTCTTCCAAGGTCGTTGTCAAGTTCTTGAGCGTCATGCAGCGACATGGTGAGTTTTGCAGATCTTTTCTTGCTATTGGTATCTTGCGATCTCGGAGTTATAACTACGTTTGACGCGGCTTTAAAACCTCTACGCGGCCTTCGTTTTAATGCTCCGAAAAATCAAATTCAGTCTTTGATAACCATACAGCGTGTATCCTCTTTATCATGGATATGCGTTCACGGATGAGACTACATTTCTGATTGTTTTGATTGCATTATCCAAGTTTGCGGTTTCATTGAAACTAATACATACCCGAACCAGGCTATATTGGTGAATTCGAGATTGTCGACGACCACCGTTCCGGCAAGATCGTCGTCCAGCTTAATGGACGCCTTAACAAGACTGGTGTCATCTCCCCCCGCTTCAACATCCAACACTCCCAGATTGAGTCCTGGGTCAACTTGTTGCTCCCCGCTCGTGGTTTTGGAATCATCATCCTTGTGCGTCACGTCTCTTTGTAGCCTCTCGTCCCTCATCAACTTTATTAAATGTAACTTTGTTTTATAGACCACCTCTTCTGGCATCCTCGACCACGAGGAGGCTCGTCGCAAGAACGTTGGAGGCAAGCTTTTGGGCTACGTTTACTAGATTGTATCGTCCCGCTCTAGTCGCAATCCATCTATTCTGACCTCAAACTGCCAGCGTTTGCATGATCGACCCGGTTTAAAAGCATTTGCACTCATATGTACTATGTTCATGCCCAGCAATGTATGTGTTACTGATGAAATTTTGTCGAGGATATGTGATGTGCAAGATGTCAGCTTTGAAAGGTGTTTTGAATCTAAGAATCCTCGAGATTGTTGGCCTTGTCGTTGAATTCTGGCCCTATGGATATCCTGCTCAGCTTGGTTGCATGTTAGCCTGCGTTGGTGAGACAGTGAGCTCTCGTCATGGTTGCTAGGGTGAGCTGACAGGCCGCATTCAGGGCTGTCGAAGTGGAATGTAAAGTCCAAGAAATGCGAATCTCTTGGTTTCTCTTAAGTTTTTCTTGCTCGTTTTCAAGATAAATGGTCGCAGAAATCTTGGCGGATTAGAGCGCCCTAAATATTCTTGAGCATCACTTAGCGCTGGTAATCACTAGTCATCAAGATGTGATGCAGAACGCGATGTCTTCTAAGGTAGGGTCATGGTATCAGATATACTGAACATAGGGGGTAGGGGTGTAATCTTTTTCTCATTGTTCTATTTTTATTTTGTCCAGATGTGTACCGGTGTAACAAGAAAATTTTCCAGAATACCTGATGCTCACCGCAGAAAACGAACACCCACAGGTGAATTGTCGGTCATGATATCCATTCTCCGGCATTCTCGTGTGTCTGTCAGCAACTCTTTGTTGTCAGAGTTGTTGACGGTCTCCTTCCAGTCTGCAACGGGGTGTAACGTGGGATACCCGGCAGACCCAGGTCACCACTGGCATTATTCTGTCAATTAAAAGTGGGGAAACACCGGTTGAAGGTCTGATATTCCTTTTATCTATGCGATGAATTTCTATTGAAAGACCCGATAAACATACCTTTCGCTGGATTCTTGAAGGTTCTTTGTTGCAAAAATGATGAATCTGGGCTGGGTTCTCCTCAAGCATCGGCCTAGAATGATGGGAGCTGGTGATGTGTATGTTGCCGTTACTTGTTCGGACACAAAAGATAGTGCTTGGCATTCTTGGCATGTCGTGCTGGCTTGAAGGATTGCTCAGGGCATTGCGACCCCAACTTTGTTTTGCTCTTGTCATTGTTGTCCCTTTTCCCTTCCCTTCACTACACACTCTTTGCTTTGATTTTCTCTTTAACATAGGGCGCAACAATGATGTTGCCCATCCATTCCGCTCTTTTATTAGTCTTGAGCAGCTTTTGTGTTCATCAGACTCTTGCGTCGGTGACCGTGTATGGTTTGACCCCTTTAGGCCAGGTTCCATTGGACCCGACTGCGACGCCAACAGCAACAGGAGCGGGAGCACCTCCCCCGCGAGTTACGCTTGCAGCCTATAACAATACTCAGCTTATTCCTCCACCTCTACCAAACCCAGCTACAGCTACAGCATTCACTATTAACCTTCAGCACGACGCTGCGAACGTACCCTTCCTGTCCATTCCACACAATGGCCCGTCCTTCTGGGGGTTCTCGCTCGAAATGTCGATTTTGACCCAAGTTTGTGAGCGCTTTTTCTCTCGAATACACAAGTTAAATATAATTCTTAATCTATTTTTGAATGCTTTCTTACACAGTAGGAAAGAATTCGTACGTCATTATCAGCGTCTATCTTTGATTCTTGGCTCAGCCATGGCATTCTTGGCCTGTCTTAGGTCCAACTTGGGTGTACCCTTTCTTAACTTGCTAGCCAACCTTCAAGAGCGCGCGGGAGGGGTGAATATTCGTATTGGAGGAAACACGCAGGAGTTTGCGGTTATGGTCCCCGAAGACTCTGAGCTGCTGTTGCCATATCATACGTTTGGAAAAACGATGTCGGCGTCGCAGGCAACCGTAAGTGACCGTTTGGGGCATTGTTAGGGGGCGACCCTGATATTTTGTGTAGACCGAAACGCCATCAGTGCTTTATACGATTGATATGTTCTACATTGCGGCCAACATTTCCTCGCTGTTGAATGTGAAATGGTTCCTCGGTGAGTACTTTTATTATTCTCATATGCTCGCTTCTGATCGTAATTCTAGGCATCCCTTTCAACCAAACGAGCCCGTGGAGATTGGAGATTGCAGAATATGGACAACAAATTCTAGGAGACAATTTGCTAGGATTGCAAGCTGGAAACGAACCCGATTTATACGTCAGGTAGCTCATGCGTCCATCCCTCTTTCCAAGTTTCGAGGTCATTGACAAAATTAATATTTTAGGTTCAAACATCGTGTGGCACCCTACGGGCCCGTAGAGTACTCCGCCGAAGTCGACAACCTCATTGCAACAGTGCAAACCAACGACAAGATCACCCGAAAGAACATCTTCATCGGCCCTTCCGTCGCCAGCAAAGAAGTAGGGTTCGATACCGAAGACGTCTGGGCTACGGGGTTCATCGACCACTTCAAGGACAACTTCTATTGCTTCTCAGTCGAAAACTACCCATACGACAATTGCGCTGCTCAGTTTAACACAGGTGGACAGATCCAGGACCCTCAGGCGCTGTTCCCGTATTATCTGAACCACCATAATTTATTGGACCATGTTGGGAAGTATCAGCACACTTCACAGCTCGCTGTGGGGGCTGGGAAGCCGTTGATCATGTTTGAGACGAATACGGCCTCGTGTGGTGGGTTCCCTGGTATTAGTGATAGTTTTGCTGCGTCGCTTTGGACGGCGGATTATGGGTTCTTGATGGCTCATAATAACTTCACGCATGGGATGTTGCACGTTGGTGGACAGAATGCGTTTTATAATGTGGGTTTTTCGAAATTTATAGATTCCGGGTCAAACTAATATGATCATTATTCCAATAGCCTTTCACTGCTCCTCCCACCAATCAATCTCAGTTCAACCAATGGACCGTCGGCGCAGTATACTACAGCACCATCATCCTAGCTGAAGCACTGGGCAAGACCAACACCGCACGCGTCGTCGATTTACGATCAAATGCAGACAGCGAATACACACCCGCCTACGCCATCTACGAAAATGACATCCTCAACAAAGTCGCGCTATTTAACTACATCGACGACCTCCAAACCGGGACCAACACAATCAGGGTCACGATCAACGTCCCAGGCAACGTACCCGCAGGCGGCGTCAAAGTCAAATACCTCCTAGCTCCCTCCGTCAACTCGAAGAATATCACCTGGGCAGGTCAAACCCTCGGCCCACAACTAAAGGTCGACGGTCGATTCTCAGGTAACCTGGATGTGCAAACCGTTCCATGTGATACAACCGCGAGCACCTGCACCGTCACTGTTCCCGCTCCCGGATTCGCATTAGTGTTCTTCGACACCTCGAATAAAGATATCGATCTCGGGCAGGCTACGCAGACGTTCAGCACAAGCGCGTTCACAAGGCATCATAACACGCTGCAGCTTGACCCTACGAGTATTGCGTTGAGCAATGGGCATTCAGGGAAGGATAGGAACTGGACGGCGTTGGGGAATACGAGCCCGGGTGGCATGAAGAATGCGAATGAGGGAGTGAGGTTGGCAGCGCAGGCGGCGGTGTTGACGTTTGTGTCGGTGGTGGCTGCGGCGATGTGGGTGTGGACGGCGAGGGGTTGAAAATTTAGGTATAGGATAGTGCTTGGGATATGTATATTATACCCGTAATATTTTGAATAATCTTGGATTCACACAACGAGTGCGACACATACATCATGATGTTTGAGCTGATTCATTTGCTCGGAGAAAGACTACGGCATGAAATGATAAATGTTCTGTTATACAATATTCAAGCGGAACATGATCGCCTGGGTGCCTCAGGAGGCCATACATTGCCACTGGCTTAAGCTAAAGATATGGACAATGTTAGGGACTCCAAGACGAGGACTTGATTCGACTTTAAGCTCACCTAGGGACAACAGTATTAGGAACCCAGGTGCAGGTGGTTCCAGATACACAGCAAGTAGGGCCCCAGTACGCATCTCCACCGCATTGGTTCCACTCGGTTCGACAAAAACTCCATGTCGGGGTTGGCTGGGGCGGCGTCGTTGGGGTGGCACGACCTTCATTGACGGTAATCGCGCATAATCCCATCGAGAAATACCCCTCGCAATGCAGGATCTGATAGTCCAATTCGCTGCCGATATTCATCCCCGCTTTGGCCCAAGCATTGAAATGGGCACCAACATCGATGGTTCCCCCGGTACGCTTGTTGCGGCGAACCGACCAGAATTGCTGGTAAGTAGCAGTCCCGTCGATGTGATTGACGCGGGTTGCTGCGTACATGTCGTATAAGGAACCGTCCACCGTGAAACTACCCTTACTGACTCCACCAGCAGCCGGGTTATAGCTTCCGAAATTGTCGACGATGTAGTATTCGGTCAAGGGGTTGCGAGCCCAGCCATAAACCCCTATGATAGAGTTTCCGCTGTATTTATATTGACCGGTATAGGTTAATACTCTACAGGATTTTGTCAGCAGCTCGAGATTTTTTGAGTAAAGGAAGATAACACACCGATCCTTCGTGCCAGGGTTCCACCCCTTACCACCGAAGAGATATCCACTAGAGCCCCATGTGATGCTACATAAAATAATGAGCGTACAGTATACAACCAAGAGCCGCACCATACCTGAAATAACCACCAGGACCGTTGTTATAGGAAGACTCGGCATTGCCGTCGGACCACCACTTGTAGTAGTAGCCATTATCAAACCCTTCAGAGCTAGGTGTACCGGCACGCTCTGTGATATTCTGGATCGTTGGTGACGGGATGGCGACTGCAGTCAATGCGCCTGATATAGCGACAAAAAGCGTCCTGAAGGAAACCATGGAGAAGCAAGATAAGAATGTAGATTCCTGGGCTTTCTGAGTCGTTATGGCTTGGACTTTTATACGCGGTATATATATCACGATCTAATTGTTTACATAGCTATGATGGCCACTTAACTGACCCAAAAAATTCCTCGAGCACCGCGACCGTGATGCCTACTTATATGTAAACCCTGATAAACAATGATTCCGCTGTGCATGGCGGACTGAAAAGCATAATTCCTAGGTGTAATGAATATCTACGAGGCGTCCGAGAAGCTCACTCGTGCGAGAGGGAATCAGGTGAGTTCGGCTTGTTGTCGAGGCATCAAGATATTGCACCCGCACTTTGACCGAAGTTTGAGCGCTCATAAAAAGTCCAGGATGGATCGCCTTTTTTGGACTGGTTTCATGTCGACCGTCTCGTAGATTGTGCTACCGTCATTCATTATGCCCCACTTTGTGGGTGATGGAACTGAACATGCGGGCCCCTATACGTCGCCAAGGAGTTTACTATTCAAACACTTTGATTCCGAAAGTGATGTGAATCATCGGGCTGGCAGACCGCAGCACCTTTACTTGGCCCCTGCAGACAGCAATAGCGATGCGACCTCACATTCTCGAGGTCCCAATGCTTCGAAATGCTTCGAACTTGGCAATTCGGGCAAATTACGGGCACTTAGTGGCTCATAGTATTAATAGCATCACCCAGATGATATTGCGTGTTGGTGGGTAGACTGCGTTTTACAGTGTAGGTTTTCGCTTTCGCGAGTGTTGTGAGGGCGAAAACTGATTATCTATGGTTGCGCTCATTAAAATACTGGCTGTAATCGGCGTATCTGAAAAAAAAGTACCAGAGGGGAATGTTATCGGATGGACGGTATTGACTTGGAATCGCCTCGCAAAACAACGCTGTGCGACATTGAGCTCTCGCTTCTACCACGACCACCCGCAAATCTAGGGGTAATGTACCCATATTCCGCTCCATCTCCTTGTTGAACGACGCGTAGTATGCTTCCCGGAGGTTGAGAAATAGACGCGGACCAAGGAGGCAGATGAATGGGATGAACGTGGCTTATGAAAGCTCAGCGACGAGTGGGACCGACGTAGAACGTCGTGCAGACATTACGGAAATCCGAGGGCGTATGGTAGGCCTTTCACATCCAACAAGAACCCCGAATCGACATGAATAGCAAAAAAGCTGAAAAATAGCTTGTGAAAGTGGGATCAGATCCGCACAGAGTGCCCCTAATTCAGAAAAATAGACAGCGACCACCGCGTCCGCTGAATATCATTTCGAACACAAGTCCAACTTGAAAAGGTAAATTGCATGTACGAAAATATCTTTACAAACGATGAGCTATAAATACATTTGACGAAATAAGGTAAATTTAAGGATAACAACTCGAAAAACAAGGAATGTGGGTAAAAATCAAATATAATCGACTGGAAAGTGAGAGTGGCGAGGTTTGACATGGTAGGTTGAGTTAGGAAATTTAAGAAACGAGAGAATACACATCCATCTTATCCAATACTCCTTCAAGATAAATAAAGCGCGTCGACGTCTCCTTCCGTGGTTTGGTCGAGCGCTGGCGATATTGAGGGTTCCCGTCCCCCGATTTGGTTTCTTGGCACACTCACTTCTATCGCGCTCCACCGACGAGTGACTTCCACCACCTCTTCACCGATGATTCTCCCCTCAGCTTCCCTCCTTCACCCACACCAATCTGCCCAGCAGATGAAATCGAATACGAACTGGGATATTGCCCAAGAGACGGTGTCGATAACGTATGATCAACACCGATCGCTGAATTGAGTTTGGACGATACCAAGCTCTGCGATGACGAAGCTACCTCTGCACCAGCATTTCCTACATTCCCCATCGCCAAAGTGAGCTCGGACGAGGCGTGTGAGTGAATTGCACCCGCGCTACAAGGATGACCAGCCCCAAGGTTTCCCCTCAGACCTTTTATAAACCCTACACTCCTATGCGGCTTGTTGGCATGGTATTTCTGCTTCACAGTATCAAAAGCCATAGTGTCCGCCTTCGGAGCCACATCATAAACGCTCTCCGCCGACTCCATCGACAACACCCTCTCCATCGAGTCGTTCTCCTCTGAAGTTGGACTGGGACTCGTCGTTGTGGATGTGGTACAAGCCGACCAACATGCACTGCTGCTGCTCGCACTCGTCGTTGCGCTAGCGCTGCTACTCCTCGACAGCGTTTTGCCTTCCAGATCGGTTTCGGCTCCTTTGTAATTTTTTTCTTGGGAAGCAGAGACTGAGGTGTGGGCGAGAGAGGAACACGAAGACGAATTAGAGGACGGGAAGTTGGACCACCTCCTATCTGTAGGTGACGTTGCGTGGACCCGCTTCAGCCTCATATGCTCCTTGGCAGAGATAGGCAGCACGACGCCTGGAGCTGATAAGCCCAACCTGGTGAACTTTGGTATTTCACCCCATGTGTTGGCAGTGTACCATGAGTTGTTGGATGGGGTCGTGCGTTTCGGTCTGGGCGTTGGGGATGAGGGCGAACGGGAGGTGGTGCTGGAAACGGAGAAGAATAAAGACTCAGGGGAGTGAGATGGGGTGGAGAGGGGTGACGAAGTTGACGCGGAGAAACGCTTGGAAGGGGGTGTCGTGGGCAGGTTGAACAAATTTGAAGGAACAGAGGATGTGGATGAACTGAGCAAGTCCACCCTCGTCGTCCTTCTGGTGGTGAACGAATGTGCCATACTCTTTCTTCTCATCGTATCAAGGCTCGGTTCCTTCCAGGCTCCTGACACAGCAGGCAATGCTGAAAGAAGGTGCCGGCTAGGGGGTTTCAACACCCCAAACTCCTCCCACTCATTCAAGGTCGACATTGTCCTCGGTCCCTCAGCCACGTTCCTCTTCCTATTACTGCCTCCAACGCTACCCATTCCAAGTTCCTTCATTGTCATCCTCCTATTGTCTTCACGCCGCCGCAACGAACTTGAACTGGACGCCAAATCCATCTCCCACTCATCCCTCCGCCTCCAACTCTCGCCCTCGGCGACCACATGAAGCGAAACAGGACTTCCACCACCCCAAACTCGACCTTCCGATCTTCTCGCTCCTTCTAGCGTTCCTGGACCCACTCCGCCATACCGTAGCTCACCCGGTCTGATACCCCTCCTTAGCTCACCCGCGCACTCCTTCACATGCTGCCTCCCATCCGCCCCATCATCCTCATTATCAACAACAAGGCGAAAAACGGGAACCTCGACGCCACTCCCCACACCATCACCAGCATCAACACAATCTCTCAACCCACCATCAGCCATGTTGATCGTGCCGCGCCTGCACCCCTCAAGCCCCGCTTCGAGTTCTCTTCCTTCGAACAAGCTTTTCTTCATTTCCCTTTCCGATGCGATGTCCTCGATGCTTCTCATACCCGGGCGTGGTCCCGACCTCGCCGTGTCCCTATCGATCTCGTTCATCTCCGTCCCCGTCCCCATCCTCGTTGACTTCTTCTGATCCCTTGAATGCGCAAGACTCGAGGGGGGCGTCGACGACTTGGGTGTACTGGGATTGGAGGTCGGCGATGTCGACGAGGACCGTTTCTTCCTCAACACGCTCTTCTTCGCATTCGAGTCGTTTTGTTTGCAGGTGCATTTGTACCGGGCCAATAGGGTATCCGGTTCGGAGCGCGTCAGGTCGTGGATCATAAATGGGTCATTATCCGCATTGTTGATCACAGTGTTACGTGGATGGAGGTGACATTTAGGGGGTGGGCAAGGTACACGCACACGGACGCGCGGGCCACGGGATGCCATTGAAGCTGAAATGGACGGGATAACTGAAGCTGGGGATTTGAGCTCGAAGCTGGAATACGGGTTGATAGGGGACAAGGCAGGAGATATGTTCCAAGATAGCGAAGGCTGATCTGAGTTGACTGGTGACACCGGACTTGATGGATTCTCATCCGAGTCCGAGTCCGAGTCAGACCCTGTATCGAATGAGGCAGGCGGTCCAGCAAGAGGCGACGAGCAGAGCGGTTTTCCAGCTGTCATCAATCCAGCCAGAGTCTGAGTATTAAAAAATTGGCTGGAAGTACGTGTTGGGGTGGTGGGAGGGTATAAGGAAGGGTGATGATATTTTACGCGTGGCGAACGTGTTGACGATGGGATTAGGCCTGGGACGAAGGCACATTTAGGGGGAACCGCTAGATGACACAGGTGTTCATAATAAGAGGGAATACAAGTACACATGGCGTGTTAGCTTTTGTGTAGTCCACATAAAATGAAATGGCGAAAAGCAAAACAGCGCTGAATGATAAAGTCCGGACGAAGGAAAAAAGAGACAGATGAAAGAAGCTAACCAAGGGAATGAGAGGAGGAAAGAAGGCGAGGCGACGGGTTGAGCAGGGAAGTTTGGCAGTAAGGGATGGCGTAGGGTAGGGTACAAAGCATGAGCATGCATATGAACATGGAGCGGTAATCAAATAGATATTGATGAAGAACGTATGTAGGGTAAGATGAAGCTTGGATTGAAGCTAAACTGAAACCCCAAACTCGAAATGAATTTTTTGGCAGGTCTGCTTACCTTTCGTAGACAGTCCACCAACGGTTATTGATGCCGTTGAGCGTGCATGCTGACCATCTGAGCTTGATTGTGAGCCTGAATTTGGTACAGCATTTGCGGAGGCAGGAGGCATCTATGCACCACACGCGCGCAAGAATGTCAGCAACGACGTTGATGAATGTGAAGAATGACGAGACGCAGATAAATGGATATAACGAAGTGAAGAATGGTAATTTAACTATGGCATATGAATATTCAACGATGATAGATATGCTAAGCGTTGAAGTACGCGGTGCTGCGAATGATAGAAAGGAGACGACACATACCATATTATCAGCCTTCACGAGCTGCTTATGAAAACGCGCAAGGACAACCGAGTTTGCGATGTATATGCTGAATGGGTGGTATAGAGTTGAAGAAGGAAAGGAAGGGCGACTGTAAATGAATATAAGGAACAGAAGCTCTCAGTTCTGGTTGGAGAACGGGTCGGAGGCTGTGCGAAGGTGAAGCAACAAGGGCTATCAATTAGGACGAGAGAAGGAAGTGGGCACAGAGAGAAAAGAAGGGAGGGTATAAAGAATGACTCAAGAGAGGGAAGGGGATAAGGAAAGGAAAGGAACGGGGGAGGGAAGCGGAGAACCAACAAGAAACGCAGTCAACACGAGCACCCTCGAAGCTTTTATTTTACCGTCAGCCCGCCCGCTAATCGATCATTCGGAAACAAATAAATCAACAGAGGTAATAAAGGCAGGGTATGACAATGGATGGATGGCTTTAAAGCTTACTTTTAATTGTCGGCGTGGACTATGGACGACAAAGTGATTGATCCACCCAATTTGCTTCCCATTCGGGAAGTTGGAACTAACGATGTTGGGTCTTGACTTTGGCCGGGAGTCAATATGTGCCTCGTTAGTGGGAGGTAGGACTGGTGTAAGTAGATTGACAGGGTGACGGGTGATGGTACAGTGAAATGAAGTAGATATGAAGGCAACGCAATTAACTTGTTGTGAAAAAGGTATTGGGTCGATGGCGGCAAACTGAGTAATCAGATGTGAGGGCATTGACAGGTCCAATGAACATCTCGGATGGAGACATCGGCCTATCAAACACGTTAGACCCAAAGATATTCACGCCCACGCTTTGTCACCTAGATAGGATAGACAGGAGGACAGGAGGAATACAGTCAGACGAATAGGTATGCAGACATGCGACATCGGTATCCCAATGGAAGCATCTCAAAAGGTCGCGATCTTGGCACAGAGTGTTGTATATACATACTCCACGTATGCCCTGTTCAAGAAGCATAAGATGAATGATACCAGTCGCATGTGCTCCCGACTGCTTGTATATATCCTTCTCGAGGCTTACGAACACGTAGCCAAGCGAACATACGCAGCTAGAGAAAAACGTCAACTGAGACTGCGAATAAGGAGAATAAGCATGCGTTACTCTGCCGAATAGTAGTCCGTCAGTTTAACTCCAGGGTTAAAATGTAAGACCGAGACTGAGTGAGAGGCTTCTCTTTATCCTTCTACAGCGTGGCAGGCAAGGATAAAAGTAAACGATGTACCGAAAATTTTGCATAGGAAGTCGCTTGAAACGCCTCTGGTGTTCGTTTGTTCCAGGTCGAGAGAGATATAAGATTCTGAGCCTGAGTACCTGCGATCCGATGCGCTTGTGTTGATCTGTAGGCTGCTTCGTCATTGACTAACCTAATACCAGCCAAGACCTAGGAGGAGAACTTTAATAAAAGCCACGTCGACACATCGTTCTTCTCAACACATCCTATCCACCGTCGTGGCATCATAAGACTTGATATGCATGTCTCAACAGTATTCTTTGCGCTCCACAATCCACCTCTGGGCAAGACAGTAAAGACAGCTGGTAGGGTCAACGTTGTTGTAGATGGTGGAAGAAGGAAAGAATGTTTCTGACACTGACATTTGGCAGTTGACAATATTTGGATTTGATACGCCGCTCGGCGCTTGCCGCTCGACTTGGAAGCACTGCCTGTGCTGGAGGCCAAAGAAGCGCTGCAAAGTCCACCATTGTCGTATCTTTTCTGCACCAATATTCTCCTAATCCTTTCTTTACTTCCTGTCACCTTGTCTCTTCAACGCAGCATATAGAAAGGAGCTGCCAATGGAAGCCTAGTCATGACATTTTCATCGGTGAGACTTCCATTGTGATTCGTCCAAGAAGTTTATGATATGAATGTTCACGTTGTATGTTATAATTCCATGCACATGCGTCATTTTAATCATACCTAAAGGCGTTCCAAATCAAGCGAACGACAATGAAGTGACAGGTTCTATATATGTACCTCGACAGGAAGCGAGCCAAGGGTACAGGTGAGCGAAATACTAGTACATATATCCAGAGTCAGCAAACAGGCAAAGCTTCAATAACCATTGCGCCCCAAAAACCTTTTAACCCGACTCTTGATAGAGCCAACAACACGCGCGGGCCGTTTTCCTGTTTGTTCCTGGCCTGGGTGTTGGTCTGAAGAATTGACCCCTGTTGTGTGATCAGCAGATGGTGTTGGATCACGTAGAATCACAGAGGGTGAACTCGGTGGGGGTTCTGAAGGAGTTTCAGTTTCAGCTGGATTGGGCAGAGGTGAGTCGAGATCCTGGAGCTGTGCTTGAAACTTCGTGATAAGTCTTGCCGTCTCTCCGAGTTGGGCATCGAGAGTGTCCTTTAATTCTTTGTGTTTTGTCGCAGACACGTCGACTAGCTCCTGCTCTATGACGTCTTGTTGCATCTGAAGTGCGTGTATGCGAGTTTTCAAATCGTCACGGAGATTGTCTGCGTAAGCAAGTTCGGTAATCCTGTTAGAGAAACATTCAAGGTTGCTAAATCGGGTCGACATCTGGGATACTTGATCCAAGATTTGAAGAGCTGATTCTCGTGTGTTGAAGAACCTCGCTAATTTTGCCCCATCTGTGATGAAGTCCTTCGAGTAATTGTCAACGAGTCGCCTTTATTCCTTCAGCAAAGTTAAACTGACCTTCCAGACTTCTTTCTCCAGCTGCTCGAAGTTTCTCTCTGCACGGCTCGAAGCCTGCGCTCCCCACACCCCATCCCACATGGAGGTTACTATAGTCAGCATTCCAGCACCGCCTTTCCCCATGAGCTTCATAAAAGTTTTAAGCAGCGCTTTTTGACTACCGGGCAAGCGCACGATGTTCACTGGTGTCAGGTAAATAATTCGGTCGAAGCAATAAGGCCAGCTGATAGTGACAGCGAGTGTTCGCATATTAGATATCAGCACTAAGTAAGCATTTGCGTAAAAAAAAAGAGATAAGGAGTTATGGTACTCACTTGTCGATTCCCCACTTTCGAATCAAGGAAACTATGTTAAATTCCGAGACCTTGGGGTCTGCAAAGCCCGGCGTGTCGATGAGGGAGATGGACCCACCCAAAAACTTGAACTCCACTCCCGTAAGCTGATACGTCGTAACACACTGTGTGCAGCCTTCGAGGCGACTACTTGATATTCTGCCAAGAGAGTGATGGGGTCCTGCGAGTGCTTCAATGAACTAGAGGAAATGATATTAACTCCAAAATGTGATGGCCGCTCAAATTGATATTCGACGACGAACGGTACTCTTTCCTGCTCCTGTGGGGCCCATAACTCTATGATGTTACGTAGAGCGACCAGGAAGGCAGATACGAGCATAAATAATTAGCAATCTCAATGGAATCTAGAACTTGGGTGGGTGGAAAGTGTACGTACAACACCTTACAGGTACTCAAGTTCTCCGGACTTCCTCGTGGTGTTTCCCAAGGAAAGACTAATATCTCGCCCGTTACCTCAAGATTGTTAAGCTGCAAATCCTGTTCTGAGGCCATACTGGGCCAACCGGTCATGCAATTATAGGTGATGATAGTTAGAGTCCATCTAGTGTTTGGTCGGAATATCCTGCTGTCTTACTCACAGCCTCGTGGTTGAACATGTGATGGCGCCGTAATTATTTTATTTTATTTTTATTGTACAGTCGAAGTTGCTTTTAACCTAGACTAAGATATTTGGACGAGATCCCAGCCATAATATTGCCTGAACGCAGACGTTGAGCACCGTCTCGTGCTCTTAAACCGAACGCATAACAAGGTATCACAGGCCCACCACACCCGAGGTGCTTTTTTTCACATCCTAGAGATGCAACGCTTCAAGGGGCTGAGCCTATATATTGTACGATCGACATATCCGTTGAGTTTGTCTTTTCATGTAATGTTACATAATTAGACGGGTATCCTACTAGTAATTAAGGTAACCTGTTCTGGAAGACTATGGCAAACGCGAAGAATTACCTCGTTAGCGGGTCTTGACCAGCTTAAATAACTATGAACGGATGGAGTTACTTTCCATCCATGACACTTACTAACGAGATGGTAATTTGACCAATGTGCAGTGACTGTTGAATAGACTCTGATCATCATCTCATCACCTGCACAATACCCACATGACAGAGAAGGACAGCTGTCTCTATCATTTTTAACAATGCCTTGGCCTTCCATCCCCCATCGCGTTTCCCAGTGCACAAATCGTCGCGCATACCCAATCAGGAAATTCGGCCCCTGTGGGCGCGGGCCTTGCTCCGTGCAGGTCCACAGGTTGCACCTTCAAAGCTAGAACCCAGAAACGCGTGAATAAACACATAAAATCATTGCACGACATTACCATGATTAAATTCTCAGAGGTCGGATGCAGCTTTGAGTGTCTCGTCGCAGACGCGTTTGGGCATCATTATCAAACACGACACCGAACCCCAGCGGAACCTCCAAAGGTTGAGTAGACACCTCAATCGACCCAGCGTACGTCACACCCTGGACGCACCTTGTTTAAGTTCAAGCATTTTGTTCTAAGGCAGATCAAGGAAATATACCAACTACGTCCCCCGCTTAGACTCCAGACCCACCCCCTTGTATCATTCCTACTAGTAGATATTTGAACATTGTGATCCGAATCCGTCTTTTGTAGTTTATCCATTCGAGTCAACTATTCACATATTTATTTAACCATCAAATCATGATCAGTCGTAACGATAACAGGTTCAGTAAGGAAGGTGAGCTTGTTTTGTTGTCGATTGTAATTCGTAACTGGGCTTCGTCGAAATAGGGTTGCCAAGAAAAATCTGAGTTGCCTCGATCGAGTCGAGTACATTTAATGCTACAATGCGAGGCCAACCAGTCCATCGGGTCAATTATCGTGAAATTGATCTCGCAAAGGGAACGGGTCGGGGTCACAGAAGCACTCTCAGCCGCCGATGGTAGTGCGGGCGCTTGTACGACCCGCAGGCAGGATTAAGACGATGACGAAGCGTTACGCTCGCCCGTGGAGACTCGGGAGCGCAATGTTTGGAGGGATCCCTTATATAAGAAGGACCAACAAGCACTCGGCGATAACCCCACCAACTTACCCCTCTCAACAGCTTCGACACTTGCTCTCACCGCCGTAATCATGGATCCCAGCTTGTTATATGATTACATTGAATATCGATACGTTCAACAGTCCGACGGGACGGTACGTATATAATTCTAGTCATCTCATTGTGACACCGCAGCTCGTACTCAGTGTTTTTTTCTTACTTTCCTTAGCAAAAACATATGGCAGTGTGCCCCGACTGTTATAAGATTTTCGCGGCTGTTTCCATAGATGAGCACATCCGGAGAATGCATGAGCAACGGTACGTTCGTTCTCACGTCTATCATGCAATGCTATATTCATTGATATCTTCTACGTATATCATTTAGAGAAATCGAGTGCAACGTCGTGGGCTGCGCTTTTACCTCCCTCGTGAGGAACCACATGAACGAGCATGTAAAGCAGGTACACGGAGACGGACGCTGGAAATGTAACTACGAGGGTTGCACATATGCCGCGAACGACAAACCGTCGCTCGCAAAGCACAAGGATGATTTTCACAATCATGTGCCTAGGCAGCAGATGCTGCCGTACCACCGCATAGGTCCAGTTGACGTGGAGGAACGGAGAATGGTCCCTCTCGATAAGCGGTACCGCCCAATTCCAGCAACGAGGACGCCCTCCCCGACTCGACAAGCCTCGACTTCGACTTCGAGACCTCGCAGCCGCGTTGGACGTATTTCCAACCGGGGCAACCCTGGGACTGACATAGGTAGTCGTGGCCGTGACACGACGGGCGCTAGCTCTACTGTGACGGCCCCAGTTACAGCGCTTGTGTCAGTACCCAGCTTCGCCGGGCCTGGTGAGATTCCCAGTACCACTCCCACATCCAGATCTAACGACGATTGGTTCTTGTCTTCGGAGAGTGCCACTGCGTCTAGCTCCTCACGGAGTAGCTCACCAACAAGGCGCGCTCGCGGCGGTGGAAGGGCTTCTATGGCTGATTCTGCTCCTCATGAGATCCCACAACTTGTCACTCCAAAGGAGTACCAGGCTACCTTTGGTTTGATTCGTAAACCCAGGGATTGAGCTTCATGCTTGCCTATGCTGTATATTGTTCTCGTCTGATTTCGGGTCTCTCATCTTACTACATCATCTATTTCTCATCTTGCTGTTTGATTTACACTCTCATTAACTACCTACAGTCAGTCTTGTGATAATTCTTGTATCTCACGTCCTAAATCTCCACTCGAACCACACTCCTTAATATTTTCTTTACACACAAACTCCTTCAGGTTTTTTATTGTTTATTTTATCGATGTTGCACAAAACGATGACTGTAAAAAAGAGAACACAGCTTGGGGTATTTGAGTCCAAGCGCGCGCTCCGAAATAATGCAAATAAGCTAAAATCTACACCGTAAGTAGCGCCCATAACGGATCCGCGGAAACGCCTCGTACCCCCCGACCATCACTGGCCTTCATGCCCACCCCTCTGGCTCGCTCACAACAGCCCAACTTATCTACTCATCTGCTCACCCATCACATCAACCCCAAATGCCGAACGTCGAACGGCTGAATATCAAAGGTTATAGAACGAATAGCGGTCACGATTATGAACAGAGCTCACCACATCGACATCTCACTAGAATTGGAATTCAAAAACTGTCGCTATACCTCTTGAAAAGGTCGCAGATAGACGGTTATTATTTTAGTATCCCTCTACTCCAAGTAAATACATTACAGTCGGTAGATAATCATGCGTAAATATTTGCCAAGAATCTAACACTTCGTTCCACACTCCAGCCTGCGTCAATTGTAAAATCATCAGTCAACTTCACACCGAGGTGATCGAAATTCCCCTTTCCATCATTATATGCGACATAAACAGCGCCTTCCCCAAACCCAATCAAATCTGCTGTTCCATCACCCGTCAGGTCAACAGCGAACCTCAAGTGTCTCTCAGCGGTCCATCCAAAAGGCCTATCTGAAAAATCTTCGAGGACCCTTTTGGCGGGTTGAAACGTACCATCACCATTGTTGATCCCAACCCACACCCCGGTCTCACCAAATCCGACGATATCAGGAAGACCATCCCCGTCGACATCTGCCAACAGGCGAACGTGCTTCTCTACGCGCCATCCGGTATTGTAACCAAAGTCACTCCCAACTAACTTTGGATCGTCAAACGTGCCATCACCCCTATTGAGAGCGACCATCACGCCAGAATGCCCAAACCCAATGAGGTTGCATCGCTTGCTCCCAGTAAGATCCGCTACAAATCGAGGGTGCTGATCGACACGCCATCCACCGGCTGTATAGCATAGGTCGTTGGCAACAGCTTTCGGGGCCAGAAATCGCCCATTTCCAGCATTGAGCGCTACAAACACATTGGTCTCTCCGAATCCTACAATGTCGAGAAGACCGTTCCCAGTAACATCTGCAAGGAAGCGCAGATGGCGGTCGAGACGCCAGCCTTGGTTATATCCGAAATCTTTGAGACGGAGGGCTGGGCTAGAGAATTGAAGGTTTCCCTTATTTTCGGCGATGACGACGCCGTCTTGACCAAATCCGACGATATCACTTCGCCCGGTGTTGCGTATGTCGGCCATGAAGCGAATGTGTTTGTGTGTGTGCCATCCACCTGCACCGATGGCGAAATCGCGCAAGACGAGCTGGCCGGGCGAGAAGTTGTTATTGCCCTGGTTGAGTGCGATTACGACGCCGTCTTCACCAAACCTGACGATATCTAGGGACTTGTCTCCTATGGTGTCTGCGAGCAGCCGTACATGGCTCTCATTTCGCCAGCCGCCGGTGTTAAAAACCAAATTCGCTCAGGACGTGACGGACTTTGGGGAATAAGGAATTGCGAAGGATGAATACGCCGTTAGGACCAAATCCGACGATGTCTGCGATCCCAGGAGCCCTGGTTGGGACTGTGATAATTGATCATGAGAAATGTTGTAGAATTAAGGGGATAGGCAAGTCGTGTACCTGGGTCACTCTGGCTAATTACAACTTGTCCACGCCCTTCGGCGGAGACCTAGGTGGGGTTATATTTGAAAAGACGATCCAATATTGAACAGGAGAACAGGAGGCTCACTGGGGTGGATTTTAGGGAACATTTATCACATATGTTGTCCGTTTCCTCAGGTTTTGGAGTTTCTGAATGATGGACCATTTGTGAAGTCGATAATCAATGGATGAGCCTTGGCAACTTGAACGACGAGGCTCTGAGAAGAACTCTGTGTGCCACATTAATCTGCTGATCATGATAGGGCGGACTGGGCACTGACTTCTTGCTCAAAGACTGACCTTGGCTAATAATAAAGGGATGAAACATACCAAGCGTTGAGCTGATGTTGGGAAAGGTTTACAGGGCGACTTTCAGGTACGCAACTGAGTTCTCGTAGTCTTGTCAATCGGATGCGATTCCTATCTAACCATCGCAGGCAGCAAGAGTTAACGTTTGGCCTCATGGCTGGTCATATGATTTTGGAGTAGTCCATTCTCTTTCATGAATAAACTATATACAAGTCCCCGGACCTAGGTGAAACGCCGTGCAAAGGCCGTGCGCGACCGTGAGTGAGCAGTACATATCGCCTTAGGTGTATGTCAACAACTTTGCAAGAAATATTACAGGGAGCACCCTCTTTGACTTCTTCGACTCATCGCGAGAATCACCAAAGTTCAAGCTATCCAGCAGACCTGGATGGAGGTCCCAAAAGACGGTCCTGGTTATGCCCAGAGTTGAGACCCCATTGATAATATGCCGCCATTTCTTCACAGGGAGACACCTCGAATGATTCAAGTATCGAGGATCCGGATAAGTATATTCAATTGACATCGACATTACTGGATCCCAACGCGTAATACGTGACATTTGGATTTTCGATGCACAATTCCTGACTTCCTGGATGGCTTGAGCTAGGATTCTCTGCTTTTGATCGAACAGACCCTTCTACTGAGTAGCAATCAACCGTGTCATACCTTGTGCGTACCGTGGGTGGTGAACGGTAGTGGGTTCACGGCAGCGCTGCACAGCGTTTTCTGTTGCCCCAAATTTGTGCTACTTCATCTCACCCATCCGTATCGCCATCGGCCAATAGCTTTCATCTCGCCGACTTTGCACCACACACACGCCTGTCTCTGCCCTCCGTACCATAGTGCCATAAATAGACTCGAATCAACCAAGACACCTCCTCCTCGTATTCCTCCTCCTCCTCATTCCACCCCTCCACCAGCCGCACTCATCCAACACACCCCCACCAACGCCCAACATCGCATATCGAACGATTGAATGTTAAAGGTTATAGCATGAATGGCGGTCATGATCAAAAAATAATTACATCAACTAAAATACTTCCCCTCCTCTCCCTGCAATTAACCACCTCCTTCAAAGCACTAATGACTCGCTTTCTTCCCTATAAACCCATCAGCTCTCCTCTCTTCTCTCCAACCCCCCAAAAAGGGCCAAAAAAACCAAACACTCACCATCCACAAACATATTCCTCGTCGCACTCGGCAGCCTGCACTCGATCCCATCCAATTCCTTGCTCATCACCACCTGACACCCCAGGCGGCTCGTGTCGGTGAGGCCGAACGCCATGTCGAGCATGTCGTTTTCGTCGTCTTCGGGCTCGGGTAGGAGGTCGTAGTAGGATTCGGGGAGGATGATGTGGCAGGTGGAACATGCGACGGAGCCTTCGCAGGCGCCTGTGGGGAGGGGGGTTAGTTGGGTTGTGAGGAGGGGGTGGGGAGAGACTAGGAAAGGGATTGGGAGGAAAGGAGAGAGGAGAGAGACGCATACCTTCTAGATCGATATCATACTCGTGCGCAATCGCCAAAATATCATCTCCCTCGTTGGCTTCTACTGTTTTGATCAGCTTGTCGTTCGAGTCTTTGAAGTGGACTTTGAGGCTGCGATGGGTGGGTAAGTACGAGGGTTAAGTTAGAAATGATAAAGACGAGACGGAGGTGGGGTAATGATGGATAGAGGCAATGTATCGGCGCGTCGTGCGTGCAATTAATCAATGCATGAGATGAATGAAAGGTGCAAGGCCAACAGTCTAGCAAGAAATGAACGTATAGACTCATCCACCATTAAACAGTCCAGAATCCACCCTCCACACCCCTCTACCCCCCAACTAAAAAAAAGAAGGCAACTCACCCCGTCCCAGGCGCAGGTCTATCAATCCCCGAATGCATCCTCACTAAAATCACCAACACCCAATTCAACTCCATCATACTCTCAACCCAAAACCAAACAATCACGCACCTGAGCTTGCATGCATCCCTCTCATCCACCCGGCTCTTCTCCTCCCTCTCTCCCTATCCAATCCCATCCTGCTTGTGATGGTGCTGGTGCTTAGTGGCCGCTGCTGCACTTTAGTCCGCTGTGATTGCTGCTGCGCGGCGTAGGTATATCTAGAAAGGGAAGAAAGCGATGAAAATGCAGCGCGTTGTTGGTGCTGGTGGTGCTTTAGACATCCCAGCGCGGTGTGTGTGGTTCGGGTGAGTGTACGTGTGTGGGATGCGAACATGTCCGGGTTTATATTTATATATATGGCCAGTGAGATGAAAATGGTTGAATAAGATAGAGTAGAGCGCGGGTATGGAGTCGGAGGAGTCTAGATCGGAGAGACTAGACTGTGAACTGTGAAGTTCAGGTAATGTAGTGTAATGAAACCGTCAGCTTATTATTTCTCGTCCGGTACATGTATTGTATTCAACGTACTTTTATGAGTATATGTGTCACCCAAACCAAAGCCGAGAATGAGGACAGTGAGCACGGTCTGAATGAGGATGGAGAACACAAACAACGCGGAATGCGGGAATCCAAAATAATTTTGGCGGTTAGCCGAGTCATGTGGCGATGACATCGTTTGAAACCGGAGCCAATAATTTCAATTCTGCTGCATGCAGACAGGCTCTTCCTCTTTTTCTCTCTTGCCGATTTTCATTTTCTTCCCTTCTCATAATTATAAAATAAAAGATAAAAAATTAATTACTATCAGAACCGGAGGGTCGAGATTTTTGAAGAGCCATGTCGATTCAGAACGCAACGGATTTAGAAAGAGAAGAAAGGTCTAAGGAGGGTCGGCAATCGACGCACTCAATCAAGCAACTTGAAGCCAGTCACTGAAAATTCATGGTAAGTGAACTCATACTTGCTATAGGTATCTAACCTTAGCACTTAACCCACTTTTATAATTCATCTTACCTTACCTTTAGTACGCCATGCGCTACGCTTTCATTAGCTATACAAGGCAACTCCGAAGACGACTGATGCGCTTGTTGAGGGGGCAATCGTTGGAGTCGATTGCAAGCTAGGAAGGGAGTCGCAGGTTCAAGTTCAGCGCACGTCGTGTCAGGCTAATCGTTGGCCCTACCTTGCTCTTCACTCCATGTTGAATTTCGACGCTACGTCATCGTTTAACATTCTGTCCTCCTCTACCCTAACTAGCTCACCTCGTTAAGCTCACGGACACATACCCGCCCCCGCCCGACTTTAGACCGTGGATCAATCAAGAAGGAAAGAAAGGTAAAGGGGGGAAACGGGAGGACAAAAAACAAAGCGAGACTCGAGTTCGAGTTCTGAATCGAATCGACGCTTCGAGTGATCCCTGCGAAGGACAAAGGGCGGAGGGCGGAGTGGAACTCATCGGTGCGCTTTGCTTTGTACTTTTTTGCGTTCTTCCTTTTGCTAATCTTTTAATCCCTCCTTCGTCCACTTCTCAAGAGTCGACTCCTTCTTTGGTCCGACTCGAATCCTTCTTCTTCCTTCCTTCCTTCCACAAAATCTTTGCGGATTCGCGAAAATCCATAGCGTTGTGGTTCGACGATTCCGTCCTTCTTGGGGTGTTTATAAATAATGATTTTCGCTCCCTTCCTCTCTCTCTTGTCCGTTCGTTCGTCTTTCGATTGTTCGTTCGCGTTGAACTCATATTCGCCTTACCTCGACGCGCCATCCACAAGAACAAAAAAAAACAGAACACCCAAAATGCACCTCACGCACCCCTTCTCATCCCTCCTCGTTCTCTCGTTCATCTCACTCTCCTTGTTTTTTACAACTGCCACTTTCGCAACCCCAGCTCCGACCCCCACAAAACCCAACAACTACACCTATATCATCCACGAATCGCGCTCCGCTCCGCCTCCCCTGTGGACGCGCGTCCGGCGCTATCGTCCTTCTCCTCCCACCTCCAACTCAACCTCCCCGAATCAAAATACCCTGATCCCACTTAAAATCGGCCTCAAACAACCCAACCTCTCATCTCTGCCCTCGCTGCTCCACTCCCTCTCTGATCCGAACTCTAAAGAGTATGGCAAGTGGTGGAGTGCGGGGGATGTGAGGGATATGTTTAAGGCGGGGGAGGAGAGTGTGCGGGTGGTGGGGGGGTGGGTGAGGGATGTTATCGGCGACGGAGGGAATGTAAGGGTGACCCCTTCGGGTGGGTGGTTAAGAGTCGATGTGAGCGTGGAGCAGATGGAGGCGTTACTCAAGACTGAGTATTGGGTGTGGAGGCATGGGGAGACGGGGGATGAACATGTGGGTGAGTGCGGGTGTGCCTCTCTTCGATAATGATGTGTTGTGTTGTGTTGACTGTGAGGGGTGGTGGTAGCGTGTATGGAGTATCATCTACCGGACCATGTAGCGCCTCATGTGGAGTTGATATTGCCGTCGATACATTTTGATGCTGTTCTGCGAAAACGGTCTTCGGCCCCCTCTCCTCACTCCAATAACCTAGGCCGCCCCAACCACCCCCACGCACCCAAATCCCGCGGAACGATGCACGCATCGCACATATGGACCAAGGACCTGGAGAAGTGCGACGAGATGATGACGCCGCCTTGTTTGAGGGCGCTGTATGGGATTGAGTATGACCATAGTCGAGGTTTAAACGGACATGGGAGAGATGAGCAGAAGAGAGACGCGGGGGGTAGAGGAGGTGGAGGAAGGGGCCGGCAAGAGCGAGAGAAGAGGGACGGGTTGGCGATTGGTGAGTCATGTGTATCTTATACATTGCGAGAAGTACTGAATGTCCGATAAAGTGGAATACACCCCGCAAGCATACCTCCAATCCGACCTCGACATGTTTGCGCTGAATTTTTCGATGGGGATGCAGGGGCGAGAGCCGAGGTTGGTGTCGATTGATGGAGGTGCGTACGCCTTGAGGGGCTGTTAAGAGGGGGTTCGCTTGTTGATAAACGGAAAACAGGTGTAGTTCAGACCATACAGCAGGAATTCAGCTACAACGGCGAATCGAATCTCGACCTCCAATACGCAATGCACCTGATCAACGCCCCAGATCACCCACCCTCACCCTCACCCTCGCCCTCATCTGCCAACTCCCCGCACTTCAGCTACGGCAACAGCTACAACGACGTCACCCTATACCAAGTCGGGGACCTCCCACAGGGGGCAACATTCAACAACCTCCTCGATGCGCTCGACGGGAGTTATTGTTCGTTTTTGGGCGGGGATGATCCGACTCAGGATGGGTGGTATCCGGATGAGTATCCGGGGGGGTATAGGAGTGCGTCTTGGTTTTTTCTTCCCTTTCTTTCTTTCCCTCTTCCGGGAGTATCCTGAGTGATATACGTATGGGAGAATGGCGCTGACGGTGATTATTATTCTAGATGCGACGGATTGCGGGATTGTGAAGCCTGCGAATGTGATCTCGACGTCGTATGGGTATAATGAGGCTGATTTGAGTTTGTTTTATGCGACGAGGCAGTGTATGGAGTAAGCTGGCTGTTTTTCGTCGCTTCGAGAACTGGGGCTGAATTGGAGGTACAATAATGTAGGTATGCGAAGCTCGGCTTGATGGGCGTTACGGTTATTTATTCGTCGGGGGATAGTGGTGTTGCTGGTGCGTACCCCTCGTTTGTTTTATTTCGGAAGAGGGCTTATGAGAGTATAGGAAATGGAGATTTCTGCTTGAATCCCGACGGTTCGCACCGAATCTCACTATTATTCAGTTGGCTGAAAGACTCATAACCCCCACTATGTATGCAGGTTCGCAATCAGAAGAAGGCCGGATCTTCAACCCAGGCTTCCCCTCCACATGCCCGTACATCACCTCCATCGGCGCAACGCAGATCAACCCAGGCTCGAAGGTGACGGACCCGGAGAGCGCCTGTGGGCAGGTGATTAGGAGCGGGGGCGGGTTTAGTAATTATTTTGAGATGCCACCTTACCAGAGGGAGAGGGTGGGGAGGTGGATGGGGGAGTATGCGGGTGGGTATGGGGAGGGGGGGTATGAGGGGGTGTGGAATGCGAGTGGAAAGGTGAGTCGAGGTTCTCGTGATCCTTCTGGGGATGATGGATAAATCTTTTGTATTCAGAGTCGGGGGTATCCTGATATTTCGGCGAATGGGTATGTGAATTCTAAGGACGCGGGTTTTGATGCGTGGTGGGTGCTGATTATAATTTGTCGCCCCTCTAGTGCGAATTACATGGTCGCCGTACGTCCCCCACCCTTCCTCTCACATCATATCAAAACCCCTACCCCACCCTCCATATCTAATCTAATACCTATCAGGTCAACGGTATCTACCACAAGGTATTCGGCACATCCGCCGCCGCACCCGTCGTCGCATCCATCTTCGCGCTCATCAACGACGCGCGTCTCGAGATTGGCAAAAAGCCGGTTGGGTTCGTCAATCCCGTGGTGCGTTTTCATTCCTGCTCCCTTTTTTACCCCTGGTCCTTACTTATCAAGTCCATTCCTACCCAACCCACCCACCTATCTAGTTATACTCCGACCTCTTTACCGACGCACTCAACGACATCACATCAGGGTCGAACGAAGGATGTGGGACGCCTGGTTTCAGTGCTGTTCCAGGGTGGGACCCCGTTACGGGATTGGGGACGCCTTCGTTCCCGAGGATGCTGGAGAGGTGGTTGAGGTTGCCTTGAAGTTGGGTTCAGAGTACAGGGGTGGTCGGGGAGTGGGGGGCACTGGGGTGGTTTGGTATTGGGATGGGGCATTATTTGGCTCCGTTATAACGATATCATCGGTATAGGCTACAGCGAGTTGTTGGTATGGTCTCGTAACTGTCAATACAATAGAGGCGCTCGTCGTGGATATGGCAAACATCATGACCGCAACGACTCGAATCACTGTGAGACCCTAGGTGCCAGAAAACCCACTTTGAAGGAGTGTATTTATGGCTAGTAATGGTTGAAGAGGCGGAGGATTCAGAAAACATGTGCCCAGGTGTCGTAAATTACACTATTTCAGCCAAGCCAGGTATTCACGCCCCCATGTATACAAAAAATCAGGAAATCCGACCACAAATTGAACAATCACAGACCCATGAGCAACCCGCAAGAGCAGAATTTCCGACCGCATACATTTCCGAACCCATGGATAATTTTGGCT
The DNA here is from genome assembly GCA_015501605.1 of Panaeolus papilionaceus. Classification (NCBI taxonomy): domain Eukaryota; kingdom Fungi; phylum Basidiomycota; class Agaricomycetes; order Agaricales; genus Panaeolus; species Panaeolus papilionaceus. Next base: position 567,553 of record JADNRZ010000023.1, on the reverse strand, counting down.
TCGTTGGGCGGGGGAGGGGATCCATCCTTGCATCACACATCAATAAGAATAAGAATTGGATATATTTATCACCACGGAAAGTGGCCGGTATGACCATCCAGGATATATATATGTACTTACTGTAGTTTACACATAAAATATAAGATCATGACGTACCAAGTCAGGAAAATGGAAATGAGCATACTACCTTCATGATGCATTAAGAATGGGTGTAAGTGGGACAGAGAATCAAGGACTTACTGCGGAACCTATACCGGCATTAAACCATGGGCACACCCTGTGTTGAATTGGATCCTCCGCTTTGGCCTGAAAATGGAGCTTGAAACTCGAAGAGTTCAATGGATTATGAGAGTTGGGTGTATGAGGATTTTGAAGGAAGACTTAAATCGATGAAATAAACATAAAAAACTTGAAGGAGTGTGGGTACGAAGAAAGGAGTATGGTTCGGGTAGAGGGTTGGAACATGAGTATGATACAAGAATTATATCACAAGACTGACTGTAGGTAGTAAATGGGAGTGTAAGTCGAATAAGCAGATGAGATACAGATGAAGTAAGATGAGCATCAAGTTCAATCCCGGGGTTTACGAGCCAAACCGAAGGTGGCCTGGTAGTTTGCTGGCGTTGAGAGCTCAGGAAGAATATGAGGAGTGGAAGCAGCCATGGAAGCGCGACCGCGACCGCGACCTCGCCTTGTTGGTGAACTACGGCGTTCAGAAACAGATCTGGAGCTCGACGCAGTCGCGTTTCCCGAACCAAAGAACCAGTCGTCGCTGGCTCTGGGTCTGCCAGTGGGTCTGTCAGTGGTAATCGATATCTCACCAGCCCTGGCAAAGCTGAGTGGCGCTGAAATATATCTAGGTGCTGAAGTGGTAGAGCTCGCGCCACGGCCGTGACTAGATCCTATGTCATTCCCAGGCTCGACTCTATTGGTAGTGTTGCTGACACGGCTGCGCGGCTTTGACATAGATGCCTGTCGAATAGGGGATGGGGTTCGAGTAGCTGGAATGGGACGGTATTGCGTGTCGAGGGGAACGATTCTCTCCTCTTCTAAATCGACCGGACCCATACGGTGATATGCCTTCATCTGCTTCCTCGGAATGTGATTATGATAGAACTCCCTATGCTTTGAAAGCGAACATTTGTTCGCCGCAGCATAGGTGCAACCTTCGTAGTTGCACTTCAAGACCCCGTTGCCGTGTACTTTCCTAATATGGTCGTCCATGCGGTTCTTGATAAGGCAGCTGAACGTGCAGTCCTCGAATTTGCAAAATATTTCCCTGAATGATACAAGTAGACGGTGTCAATGAATACTGCATTTATATTACATGATAAAGGTGGAGAAAGCATGCACCGCTCCTCATGAGTTCTCCGAATATGTTCCTCAATAGTCCCAGCTGCGTAAATCGCATCGCATCCTGGACATATTCCGACATGGCTGTGCTAAGAAAAGTAAAAGAGAAAACATTGAGTATGAGCAACCCGGGTATTACGACTTGCATGAGACCACTAAAGGTTTATACGTACGCTTCCGTCTGGCTCCTGCACGTACCGGTATTTGATTTTTTCATATAGCGAGCGACGATCCATGATTACGGTGGTGAGAGTAAGTTTCAATACTGTTGAGATAGATAAGTTGATGGGCTTTCCACCCAACATTGCATGAGAGAGAGGTCTAATTATAACTACCTGTTGGTGAGTCCCTGAACTGCACCGTATTGAGTCCTACTACATTTTTACAAGGTTCGATTGGTATGAGCACTGCGCCTTGTAAAAAAAAGAGAAAACATACTGACCGTAGACACCGTGGAGTCTCGGGAACAGGCGCATGGTGTAAATTCAAACAGTGAGCTTGCGTACATACAGCTGATAATGGGCCAATTACAAGTAAAGGAGGCGAGGTAAAATGCCGTGAAGTAGATAGAAAAGGAGCCTATAGGAAACAATGTGCAAAAACAGAGGCAAACATATGAGACAAAGCAAAGAGACATAGAAGGGCAGTACTGGATACAAGGATTGACTAGGAAGAGGATAGACTCGGCTTCCCTGAATGTTGATGCCGAGGAGTAGGTGCGTGCGTCGTGAGACAGCATTCAAATTCGAAGGATAACCGAATCATTGGAGGTGTCACCCCGTAAAGATATGGTAGGCTATTATCAAGGGGGATTTCGACACTGGCATCACCAAGGCAGTCGGGGCCGTTGTCCAAGTCTCCCACGGCAGATCCCTGCTCTGCAGGGCATTATACCCATGCCCGGCGATTTGTACTTATACGGTTTAGTCTTGAAAGAGAATGGACTATTCCAAAATCATATGACCAGCCATGATCGCGCTGCGTGGAATAGTTAGATAGGAACCGCATACGATTGACAAGCCTACGAGAACTCATTTGCCTACCTGAAGTCCCGTAGCATACTAAGCAAGTCCTTCTGTAGAATTTTCCCAACATCAGCTCAACGCTTGGTGTGTTTCATCCCTTTATTATTAGCCAAGGTCAGTCTTTGAGCAAGAAGTCAGTGCCCAGTCCTATCATGATCAGCAGATTAATGTGGCACACAGAGTTCTTCTCAGAGCCTCGTCGTTCAAGTTGCCAAGGCTCATCCATTATCGGCTCTACAAAATGGTCCATTATTCAGAAACTCCAAACTCTGAGGAAACGGACAACATGTGTGATAGGTGTTCCCTGACATCCGCCCCAGTAAGCCTCCTGTCCTCCTGTTCAATATTGGATCGTCTTTTCAAATATAATCTCCCCTCGTTCTCCGCCGAAGGGCGTGGACAAGTTGTAATCAGCCAGAGTGACCCAGGTACACGACTTGCCTATCCCCTCAATTCTACAACATTTCTCATGATCAATTATCACAGTCCCAACCAGGGCTCCTGGGATTGCAGACATCGTCGGATTTGGTCCTAACGGCGTATTCATCCTTCGCAATTCATTATTCCCCAAAGTCCGCCACGTCCTGTCCGACTTTGGTTTTAACGCTGGTGGCTGGCGAAATGAGAGCCACGTACGGCTGCTCGCAGACACCACAGGAGACAAGTCCCTAGATATCGTCGGATTTGGTGAAGACGGCGTCATAATCGCACTCAACCAGGGCAATAACAACTTCTCACCCGGCCAGCTCGTCTTGCGCGATTTCGCCATCGGTGCAGGTGGATGGTACACACACAAACACATTCGCTTCATGGCCGACATACGCAACACTGGGCGAAGTGATATCGTCGGATTTGGTCAAGACGGCGTCGTCATCGCCGAAAATAAGGGAAACCTCCAATTCTCCAGCCCAGCCCTCCGTCTCAAAGACTTCGGATATAACCAAGGCTGGCGTCTCGACCGCCATCTGCGCTTCCTGGCAGATGTGACCGGGAACGGTCTTCTCGACATTGTAGGATTCGGAGAGACCAATGTGTTTGTAGCACTCAATGGTGGAAATGGGCGATTTCTGGCCCCGAAAGCTGTTGTCAAGGAGCTATGCTATTCAGCTGGTGGATGGCGTGTGGATCAGCATCCTCGATTTGTAGCGGATCTTACTGGGAGCAAGCGATGCGACCTCATTGGGTTTGGGGCTTCTGGTGTTGCTGTTGCTCTCAACCGGGGTGATGGCACGTTTGACGATCCAAAGTTTGTTGGGAGTGACTTTGGTTACAATACCGGATGGCGCGTAGAGAAGCACGTTCGCCTGTTGGCAGATGTCGACGGGGATGGTCTTCCTGATATCGTCGGATTTGGTGAGACCGGGGTGTGGGTTGGGATCAACAATGGTGATGGTACGTTTCAACCCGCCAAAAAGGTCGTTGAGGATCGTTTTGGATATAAGCCTTGGGGATGGACGGCTGAGAAGCACCCAAGGTTCGCTGTTGACCTGACGGGTGATGGAACAGCTGATTTAATTGGGTTTCACGAAGGCGCCGTTTGGGTCGTTTATAATGACGGAAAGGGGAATTTTGATCCCGTCGCTGTGCAGTTGATTAATGACTTGTCAGTTAACCAAGGCTGGAGTGTGGAACGGAGTGTTAGATTCTTGGTTAACCTTTATGCATGATTCTGCGAAACTGCTGACTGTAATGTATGTGCTTGGAGTAGAGGGTACTAAAGACAGACAGTGTCGCTTGTTGGAGCGACCAAGCGAGGCACCTTCACCATGGCGATTCGTAACGAACAACTAATTATAATTAGCAGAACCGAAACTCCTGAGTCGTAGCGTATCGTTATAAAAGGTGGGTAAGTCAAGACCCCCATGAGCATTCTGAGCGCTGGCTTAAAATATACTTGTACTTAATTAACCACTCAGGCGGTACTTAGGAAACGCCAGATCACTCACGCCTTGAGTCGCTGATGATGAGCACGATATACTTATACTGTCCAAGCCTCAAGCTCACACGAAAGTCAAGTACCGACAGAGTTTTGAGACCTATTGAGTGGAAACCTTTTCAGAGACTGCATACAAGGATTATCACTATTAGTGTATGTAGTGCATCTACCAGCTCTCTCGGGCCTTTCACCGAACATCAACCATCGCATCGAGTTCGGTTACTGGTCATCAATCAGTTAAGTGTGGGGTCGCAGACCGTTTTAAAACTATTTATGATGCCTCAGAATGAATTAGTTAAGTTAGCAGTGGAGGGGACAGATATATTCGAAAACGAACAAGGAACTGACTGCTAATAACGTCCTCTGTAGGTGGTCGCATGAATAACTAGTAAGACTCGTAGGGTCCAATGATGGGCGTACCTGCCAAAGCTTCATTGATAATGGGGGACGAAAACACCAGAAGGGGGGGGATGCACGAGCGCGGCGAAGAATACGAACTAAGGGGTTGCATCGTGTCTAGTGAATGGAGGCTGGCTTGAGCTTCAATAGACTGATGCAAGACTGATGTCTTTAGCACGACGGTTTGTACCACCTTGGCGATGATGGTCTGAGTCTACCCAATATTTAGCACGTTGGTCAAATTACCGCCCTGTTATCCATACAGCCTCGTGGACATCATGTGGATGGAGCAGCTCGAACAAAGGATGTGGGTCGCCCTGTGGCTTCTGGTGGTGTGCCGGGATGGTCCTGTTATGGGTTTGGGAACACCTTCACTCCCGAAGATGTCGTCGGAGAGGTGGATGAGGTTTCCTTGAAGTACTAATCAGCAGTGTGGCAAGTAGAAGCTGGTTTGGTCCCTGTGGAGCGCGATGATGGCGCTGTAGACATAGTTTGTAACTTTGACTTTGAAATTTGCGTCATTAATGCAGAAAAGCGCTCTTTGATTGGGCAAATCGTTGGTTCGCTATCGTGTTGAAGCGATGACTTTTCTCGCGCAAAAGTATTGGACTGATTTAAAAATAACTACTGCACATAAAATATTAAAATGGTATGACATTGAGTTGATTACCTATTACGGTACAACCACGTGACATCTCTCAGGCCGTACGTACCTACAGGATGAGAAGGTGCTAAACATTGGATAGATTCTGACCATACTGAATCACCTACACTATACTCAACATGATATCGTTGGAAGATCTGGAACTAGAGAAGCTTAGGATAACGGGAGAGGTATCTGTCCGACTCTATCAGCAAGGTGTCACAACCAATTTGTCGCAGAGTCCGTTCAAGGTATTGTATGTCAAAACAACCATTTTCCCTCTCACTTTATCGAGATTGCTCATACTTTGTGCACGTACCTGTTTTATGATATCAACATTACAGACTTATGGGTCCCACAGGAGCAGGAAAGAGTAGCGTTCGTCTTTCAAGTTTCTTCTGCACGGATAACACACCGGCAGCTTGAAGTTGACGTCATTCCCTCTAGTTCATTGAAGCCCTCGCAGGACCCCGTCATGCTCTTGGGAAAATATCAAGCGGTCGACTCGAAGGCTGCACACAGAGCGTTATTCAGTATCAGCTTACAGGAGTGGAAATATTGTATTCAGGCGAGTCGTGGGTCTCCTTGATCGACACCCCAGGCTTTGCGGACCCAAAAGTCTCCGAATTTGACATCGTTTCGTTGATCAGAAAGTGGTGGGGGGATAACGAGTGAGTATCATAAATCCTCACGTCTGCCCTTCACGCAAACGCCAGTATCTGATACATGAGCACTGGTTGTTAGGGAACAATACTTTGATCAAATCATCTACGTGACGCCGGTGAACAGCGTGCGCCTGCCTGGTAGTCAAAGGGCGCTGCTCAAAACCTTCATGAAGCTTATGGGAGAAGGTGGAGCAGGGATGTTGACTATAGTAACCACCATGTGGGATGGTGTATGGGGACCACAGGCTTCGAAGCGTGCGGAGAGGAATTTTGAGCAGCTGGAGAAAGAAGTGTGGAAGGTCAGCCTACAATTCCTGGATAAGGCAAGGTAACCCATTGACAAGTGTTCTCAAAGGATTTCATAGCGAATGGGAGTAAAATTGCTAAGTTCTTCAACACACAAAAATCGGCCCTTCAAATCCTGGATCAAGTCTGCCAGATGCCGAGCAAATTTACAAACCTCGAGTACTTCTCCAGACCGATCCACAACCTCCCCTACACCGATGAACTTCGCGACGATTTGAGGTCTCGCGTGCACTCGCTCCAAATGCAAAAGGACATTCTAGAGACAGAACTAGTGTCAGGCGTTAAAAACAAACGGTTAAAAGACATTTTAGAAGCCCAACTCGAAGAGACAGCAAGGCTCATTACGAAATTTCATTCACAGCTGAAGGATATTCCTTTGATGTCTGAAGCCGAAACAAATTCTCTTGCAGACCACATTCCACTGGCATCGCCTCCGAGTTCACGCCCATCTTCCACGCCACTAGATGATGTAACTGAGGTCGACTCTGCTAGTCGGGACCACCCTTTAGCACTCGCTGCGTCATCTGGCTCCCTGTCGCCCATAGCTCATCCCGCAAATATTCAAGCTGAATCGTCATCACTACACCCTTTCACGCCACTCACCAGAGGGGCCACTGCCTCATCCTCTCCCACCTATTCTATTTCTACGCCATTGTCATCTGATAAACTGACTCCTAGTTCTGGGACATCTCTGCCATCTGCTACAGCAAGCCCTCCGGGACGGCAGCCATCAGGAAGGCCCGCACGTGCTGTTGGCGCTATCAAGCAGAGGGTTAAGCGTCTTTTAGGGCGCGATGGTCATTGAAGCATCGGTGCTCGTTGAAAAGCGCTCGAAAGTGCGCTGCCATGTAGTACATAGTAGGTGAACATTAACTATGCATGGACTTAATACTACATCGGCTCACCTCACGTCGAAGTAGAATTAGACCTTGATGTTGGAGAGATTGAAAGGGTAATTTCATAGGATTCAAATCGAATGCTGTACGTTTAAGTGACACACACACACTAATTACTTAGAGATGTATGGATACGCAGCAGCGACGACACCTCGTGATGGCGTGGTATCTCGCATATAGGGCCTGTGTACGCGGAGAGATGACACAGCGAGTCAGCTTGCGGAGCCGACGACTGACAGGGAAAAGAATAGAAAACCCAAATCACTTTTGGACGCCGAGCTTAAGTTACTAGGAGGCTCGTTGCAAGGTTCCGATCGCAGCTGGAGCATTTGGTTCCCTTCCTGCGGAGGTGCGACCAAATTTGTATATGCAGATCTTGGTCAGGTACAGCATCCAAGTGAAGCTCGAACATGTCAGTGGTTCTGTCAAGAGTCGGATTGAGAAGCTTTTGCAGCGCGATGGGCATCGAAGACTGTCGGCTGACGGCAGAATTATTTGTAGATCCAGACAAATGTACACAAAGAAGTGTATTCGATGTCACATGGTGTCCACGAGGCTTTCCGCATTCACACCGAATAGAACTACTGTAACTAACAACCAATCCTCCACAATATCTCACCAGCATCATACATATTGCGGTCTATGTTGTCCTTAGCGGATCTGAAGCTTGAAAATCTCGATATCACAGGCACTTTTTCAGTCCAAGAGTGCAAACAGAGGATCGAATTCGAAGATACAGCCACTGACGAGCTCGTTACGGACACCAACACACGCTCGAGACTGGCTGTCGAGAGCGGGGGATATCTGGGGTTAATGCCGAGGTCGAGTTCTAGTTCGTTGGGGGCAATGGGGAAACTCCGTAGTTACGCGTAGACTAATCCGTCCCTGTAATCCGTAACCGAAATAGAATGTTCTTTGTTCGTTGTCCTCCGACGCGGAAGCGGCTAAAAACCAATAATGGTGATCTGACTTCTAAATGAATTCCTTTTCTTCTTGGCTAACTGTTCACTCGACGCTGCTTGACTTAAGCTCTGCTTTGGGCTGACAAATCCTCAATAGCTTTAGATTCAACCTGTAGATTTCTACGGGGGGTTCTCTACTTTACATGTTGCTTTTTCTATCTATTTATACTATTTTCTATCCTTTATTTCGCCCCTATTCCTCCTAGTTCATTCCCTTGGCTGGCTTGTGTTTATCTTAATCCGGTATTTCCGCTTCATTTCGACTGGTCTCGACCTGGCTCTTGAACGCTTGGTACTCAGCTGACTACTTCTTCGGTAAGTCCGTTTCCCGGTGCTACGGTTATCACATGAGGTTTCCTCTAGCGCTCGACACCCCGTTATGGTAAATGGTTTCCCCTGTTCTTTCGACAGGGAGGGCTCGGCTTTGTGAGGTTATTGACAGGGGAGTAGCGCCCGCACCCATTGGTAGGTGAGTTAATTGTTCTTTTCTGTTTCTCTGAACGTCATCAGTCCGGTATTTCGTACTGACGTTGTTCCCACAGATGGACACGTGCGTTTTCCTCCAGTCGTTCTTCTGTGTTCATTGTTCTAACCGTAATCCGTAAATTCTACCAAGCTGGAGCCCAGCCCTATCACCACGGTAATTCTGTATGTACGCCCTGGAGATCGCCTTATTGTCAATGTTAATGATAAACTTCCGTAATTTCCATATCTTTATTGTATACTGTTTTATCTCGACGTGCAGGCTCTTGGGTCCTACAGGTGCAGGAAAGAGTAGCGTACGCGTTTACTCAAATCGCATTCACTCAAGTAATTACTATGGTCATACTAACTCCTATACAACTGCTATTTCAGTTCATCGAAGCGCTGGCGGGACCCAATCACACTCTAAAGAAGATATCGAGCAGCGGGCTGGCGGGGTACACACAGCAAGTTACGACATATCGGGTCACAGGAATTCTCCTGAAAACCGACGGAAGGTCGTTATATATTCTCGACACACCAGGCTTCGCAGACCCCAAAATCGCCGAGTTAGATATAGTGTCATCGATACGACAGTGGTGGATAGATAACCTGTAAGTTGTGACCAATTTATTTAAAATTCGATCGTTTTGCCAGACTTGTTATGATCACTGCTGACTCTGGTCCTTTGAAGTAAGCGTTACTTCAATCAAATAGTGTATTTGATGCCAGTTAACAACGTACGCCTGCCTGGCAGTCAAAGAAGGGTGCTGAACACTTTTAAGGCGCTAACTGGAAAAGATGGAGCAAGCATGGTGACTATAGTAACCACCATGTGGGACAGTGGGGGGGAGCAGGCATCGAAGCGTGCAGAGAGAAATTTTGAGCAGCTAAAAGATGAAGTATGGAAGGTGAGTCAACATTTTATTAGTTGCACATGCAGATTTTATTTAAGGATGTCATTTATCCAAGGCTTTCATTGAAGCCGGAAGCCAGATTACCAAATTCCACAACACACATGAATCAGCTCTTCGAGTTCTCGATCAGGCTGCCCGAAAACAGTCAAATATAACCGATCTTGAACGCTTCTCCATTCCACTGAACACCCACGTATATGCTACAAATCTCCGTGACGACTTAATATCTCGCTTGAATACCCTACATATACAAAAGGACCTCCTGGACGCTGAGCTCGATGACCCGTCAATCGAAAGCGACATATCTCTCAAAACTACCTTAGAAGCCGAGGTCAAGGAAGCTAGCTCATCGCAAAATTTCAGACACAACTCGATGATTTTGGTCCTCTGTTGATGGATCCCCCAAAACCAGGAAGACGAGAACGTGCCGTGCAGTACTTTAAGAATGAGATTCAGAAGGTTTTCGGGCGCAACACTCGTCACTAACCTGAACTCTGTTGTACTGGCGTTGGTGTTGCAGTGGTGCCCCATGCATAGAATTTAGATGAGGTCTGTCTTGCAGTAACAACAATCATAGCAGCTTAGCATTTGAGTACATAGTTTCTTATCCCCAAGCGAGAATTCCGGTCTTGTATTGCTCCCTGTATGTGTTTGTGACTTGTGGGGACAAATTAGCCTATTCAACGAAGTCAGCCCTATAATTTGACAGAGCTCTCGTCATGCTCTTGACTCAGGTGCGTGTACAAACATTTCGATTCTCTTCCTGCGGATGTGCGATTGGATTTTTCTGCTTCTCCAGACTGGGCGGTATCGTTAGCGCTGAGTGGAGTTTGACATATGCAGGCGTTGGCTGATCAAATGATGACTCGTAATCGAAGGACAACTCATCCAAGATCCCATATTTCTCCCAAGGGAGTCTAAAATTAAATTAATCACAGGTGCCACATGACGTCCACGAGGCTCATACAAGCTAGATGGCCATGGGAACAAGACCAACACAGGATAGTTTCGACCACCATCATATCCTATTTTCTGAACATGACGACTTTAGAGGATCTTGACCTCAAAAATCTTAAGATGACGGGTCCAGTGTCAGTTGAAGAGTGCACGGAGAGGTTAGCAGGTGCGGGCCCTTTGATTGTAATCCTGTACGTCAACTCCCCGACCAAATCTCGCTAATCTCTCGCAATTCGATAACACCCGTATTCGTCTTTCAACATGTAGGATCATGGGACCTACAGGTGCAGGGAAGAGTAGCGTATGTTTGGGTTCAATTAAAGTTCATAAAACTGACAGTTCAATCGCGAGTATAGTTTATTGAAGCGCTCGCAGGAAAAAACCACTCTCTAAAAAAGATATCAAGTAGCCGGCTAGAGGGATGCACACAGCGTGTCACCGCATATCATGTCGCAGGGATAACGGCGCCAGCGCCAGGTTCTGATAACGAAAGGCCTGTATACGTGGTCGACACGCCCGGCTTTGCGGACCCCAGAATCTCCGAATTCGATATCGTTTCGTCAATTAGATTGTGGTGGGAGGAAAATAAGTCAGTATCATCGTTGATCAGGTCAATATATTGCTGCATAATTGCTGTAATCTGATTTTGGTGGCTAGTCAACGCTACTTCAACCAGATCGTGTATTTTACACCAGTTACTAGCGTACGGTTGCCCGGCAGCCAAAGAGCGGTGCTCAACACTTTCAAGAAGCTTACTGGGAGAGGAGGAGCAGGGATGCTGACTATTGTAACCAGCATGTGGGACACAGTGTGGGGAGATCAGGCTTCTAAACGTGCAGAGAGAAACTTTGAACAGCTGAGAGATGAAGCGTGGCAGGTCAGTCAATCACTCAGTTATCTACTTGAATTCATCAATGTATGTTGTCAATATTTTCAGGACTTCATCACATACGATAGCCAAATTACACGGTTCTACAACACTCAAGAATCAGCTCTACAGATTCTGGATCAAGCAGCCCGCCCACAGTCACATATAACTGAACTGGAACGCTTTTCCGAGCCTCTAAAGGGTCATTCATATGCCACCAATCTCCGTGAGGACCTGGTATCGCGCATACATGCACTTCAAATGAAACGGGACATTCTGAGCAGCGAGCTCCACGTGTCTTCAATGGAGGGTAATAGAGATCTTAAATCCATTTTGGAGTCTGAACATAAAGAAGTCACAAAGCTTGTTGCAAAATTCCAAACGCAACTCGACGACTCGGGTTTTGGTCTCCCCTCTACAGATCCCCAGGATTCCGAAATTCCCCAGAGAGAGAAGAAAACAGGAAGACGGGAGCGTACTGTGCAGTACATCAAGAGTGGGATTAGATGGGCGTTTAGGCGGGATCGTTAGCGTCAGCGAGACTGTGCGCTAGTCTGGCAACTTCAATTTAGTGATTATATGTATCTCAACCGACAAGTGTATATACACCAGGCTGATTTATCCTATCTATACTTTTTCTTCATAATCAGAACTCGATGACCCACTGGATGTAGACCATTCTGTTAATCGTTCCTCGTCAGCTACCCTGAGAGGCGACAACGCTGCTAGCCTGCCCCTCCTGCGTTTCCAAATAACCCACACTGCAAACACAGCGACAGTAAGGGGAATCGTCACTGAAGGAAATAGCCACCATTGCGGAGCAACGGACAGGCTCGTTTGACCTGACTCAGTCCTTTGCGTGTTGAAGAATACCATACTAAACAAAGAGGATACGAAGGATCCGGGTAGGAAGAACATGGTAACTGCAGCGATACTAGAGGGAGTTGTTAAAATTTTGAATTCAGTGAGTCCTGAGATTTAACGGGAATGTCGCACGAACGTTATCATCGAAGAACTATCCTTCTGAGTTGCCACCGAGATTTTTGTCGTCATCCGAGCAATCGAAAGATTTGTATGACTATCGGCTTGTGTTGTCAAATTGAAGAAGAGGTTGATTCGAATGCTGGCCCTTTCGTAGTAGTTGCCAGCCCACCTTCCCGTTACGTCGATCCGATTCCCAAGAAGCGCCAAGGACTCCGCTATGGAAGTGTGTGCGTTTTGTTGCCCTGGATGAAATTCAGAGGAAGGGAAGTTGAGGTAGGATTGTCGAATGTGCAGGAAATACTGGATCTTGTCTCGCAGATCAAGAAGATTTCCCCGAACGATTTGAAGATCTTGTGATATGGAGTGAAGGTCCTGCAGTACCTTGGTACTTTGTGCCATCGAGAAATTGGATATCACCACCTCACTCTCCTGCTTGAGCGAAAAGCATTCAGTGATCAGCGCTACACCGAATACCTTCGGAGTTATAGACAAGGATATCACACCCACATATACGATTAGCTTCGACCTAAGAACACCAATCCTTTGATACCACATTTTTAGGAGATCATCGGCCAGGAATACGTCTATGATGAGTGGTCGTAGAAGGACGTGCGAAGGCTGAGTCTGCGCACACCGAACGATAATATCTCTGGAACTCCTGGTAATGTTATAAATGACGTAGGTCGTAGTTCGGGGATCCCTCAGTGAATATGCGTAGTAGACATATGCTGGACCAGTTCCCAATCCGTGTGAGTTCTGATAGAAGCCCTCTGAATGCTTGAGTAAAGGAACAAGTATCCGGAATGGTACGTTTTATCTTACCTAGAAAAACCAATTTCCCCGCCTCGTCGTGCTTGGTAAAGCAGCTATTCCCACTCCATCGAAAATCTAACGTTGGACTAAGTTGATCGAAGAAAGTCATTGGAAGACCGAGCTTGAGATGTAGCCAAATTGCCGTTGCATTCAAACGAGGCCTCGAGTGGCTTGGTGAAGGGGTATTGTGGTCAAACTCTTCATCTCCATAGTTCGGATCTTCGACAAAGCTAAAAACACAACATCAGGGGGCGGTTCAAGTTTATGCGTAAGCTAAGTTCTCTGACATGAGCTTGATGGAAGGCTTTGGTGGACGACTATCTGGACGTTGAGATTGATCGATATCACGCTTGTTTGAAAGTGGAAAGGTTTCGGGATGGACTTTATGAGTGGTAAATGCAGCACCTGGACCCACCGTAGGTTGAAGCGCATCGCACAGCTCCTCAGTCGTAATTGATAAGTTTATGTGGCATTCTCCGTCAGAGACTTGAATAAAATCGAAGCGAATATTGGATGGTGGAGGGAGTCCAGACAGGTTGGCGTGAACCTCTTCAACCCTGGCGCGGGTAACGCCGAGGTCAGCTGAGCATCTCAAATCCAGCTCTGGACGGGAGTGTTCGTGGTTGTAGAGGTCATAGGAAGAAGCTGACGCTGCTAAAAGTGGATGAGGGGAGGACATTGACAAAATCGTGAAAGTTGTTGTTAGGGGCAGCTGGTAGTTCAACTGAGACGGTATATATACAACTCTTAGGGCTTTGTGCCAATCTCATTAGCGATTCAGTCATCCAGTCGTTGTAGGTGGGGCCTTAATTGAGTGCTTGGTGACAGATGAGACACTTTCAAGCACCCATATTCACAGGTCATGCTACACCCTACCATAGAACAGGGATCTTCCGGTTCACATTACGAACAAAACAAAAGGCTGACCCTTTTTGCGATGAAAGACCCAAAGCGGCTGAGAAAGTGGCGTCGACAATGGTTACTTTGATTCTCAACACTTGACCACAGGCTTACCTCCTTAAAATCTGATGCGCTTCGGCTTAGCGCGCGTCGTGCGGGGCACGATATTCGTTGCGGAATGGTCTTGTAGTACTATCGAATCATCGACCTGACTCAAGCCAGTGATCGCAACATGTAAGCTCGAGGTCGCTGGAGCACTAATCACGTCAACCTGGTGCACGTGCAAGGGATCTGAGCGATTCCATAAAGTTGCCAAGTAAATTAACGGAAATTCCCGTAGAAACAGAACACCCACAATTGACGAGAAGGCAGGCGTCACACAGGCTTGCACGTACGGAAAGAAAGCATTCAATTGACTAAACTCTTTGTACTCTGACTAAATATTTTTCACAGTCCGTGACGGGGACCTGAATGTACAGCCCTTCTGACGGTATTGAGTGTTTCACCCTGCCTGCTCCGTTTCCATGAGCAATTGCCGTCTCGAACATTTTGTACTTTCTTGGATGGGCCTCCGCCATAGGTGTCATTGACGCTCTCATTTGAGGGCCGAGAGTATGCTATAATTCGACAAGCCTCAACTGTCATGCTTGTGATTCAGAATTGGGTGTGTGTACAAATGCCCCACATTGAATACCAAACGCCGCTGATAAACTAGTATCACTACCAGAGCTTGACTTTTCAGTCAGTCGATCATCCTCCGTAAACTCAACATTGGGCAGTATAGCAGCCAACTTGCTCCTTCTCCGTTGCCAGATCACCCAGACAGCGAAAACGGCAAGCGTGAGGGGAATAGTTGCGGTTGGAAATAGCCACCATTGCGGGGCGATGGAAAGGTTCGTTTGACCGGAATCGTTGCTCTGAGTGTTGAAGAATACCATACTGAAGAGAGCGGAGACAAAGGAGCCGGGTAGGAAGAACATGGTTACTGCAGCGATACTAAAAGTGTGGTCAGCTTCAATTTCAATTTCCAAGGGGCGAGAGAGAGAGAGACGCATAGGATTACGCACGTTATCATCGAAGAACTATCTTTTTGCGTTGCTACTGAGATCTTGGCGTCATCCGAGCGATAGCAAGATTAGTATGACTATCTGCTTGTGTTGTCAAATTAAAGAAGAGGTTGATTTGAATGTTCGCTCTTTCGTAATAATTTCTGGCCCATCGTGCTGTTATATCGATTCCAGATCCGAGAAGTGCGAGCGACTCTGTAATCGAGGTGATGGCGTTGGCGTCTGTCTGGAACTTGGAGGAAGTGGGGTTGAGATAAGATTGTCTGACGTGGTGGAAGAATTGGAGTTTGTCGCGCAGATCTAGCATGTTTCCTCGAACGACTGAATGTCTTGGGATATCACGTGTAGATCTTGCAACACCTTTAAGTTTGTGCTTTGCGACAACGCAAAATTGGATATGACCACTTCAGTTTCTTAATCGAAGAGAGGGAAATGATTAGCCCACTGGGATCCGTCTTACATGTACCAGTACCGACATATGTGATAAGCTTCTCCCGTAAAACGCAGACCCTGTGATTCCACATTTGGAACAAGTCATCGGCTAGGAATACGTCGACTGTTAGCGGTCGCAGGAGATGTGATGGATGAGTTTTGGTACATAGTGCGATGAGATCCCTCGCGCTCTTGGTAATGCTGTACACGAGATACGTGGTGCTTTGTTGTTCGAGAGAGTATCTGTAGAAGACATGGGCTGGACCAGCTCCTAATCCATGCGAATTCTGATAAAAACCCTCTATAAGTAATATTTTAGTATCGACTTGTTCATGGCGCTCTGGAGAAAAACTTCTGACAAATCACATTTACCAAGGCAAAGAGGATTTCCATCTCTATCGTTCCTAGTGAAGCAGCTGTTGCCGCTCATTCTATAATTCAGCGTTGGGCTGAGATGCTGAAAGAATGTAATCGGGAGACAGAATCTAAGGTGAAGCCAAATTGCGGTGGCATTCAGACGAGGACGAAAAGGTTTGATGGAATGAACCCTGGCTCTGTTCCTTCGTCTCCATAGCTTGGATCTTCCACGAAGCTAATACGTATAAAATTTGGAGCTGAGACCCTTTGTCCCAACTGGAAGATATTAAGGTGTTCTTACATGAGCGTTAAGCAAAGTGTTTGGGGATTATCGGAGCGTTTTTGTTGTTCGATCTTAACGTAGAACGAAATATAAGTGGCAGGCAACTCAGATCCACGCTGGAACTCACATTATGCTGATATCTGCTCCAAAGCTCTTCTGCAGTTATTGTCAATTTTATGGTGCAATTGGCGTTGGAGACGTGAACCAAGTCGTAACGAATGTTTGAGGGTAAGGGAAGACCAGACGGATCGGCTTTGATTTGTTCAAGTCTGTCTGGAGTAACACCAAGGTCGTTTAAGCATCGTAAATCCAGCTCTGGTCGATTTAGTGTAGAGCTTGAAAAGGCAACGACGGATTTTGTCGATGGAGAAGGAACAGAGATAGAGGGAAACATCAGTTCTTGGGTGGTTTGTCGTTGCTGCGCATTGCAATGCTTCAGGGTTCCTGTGAGTCGAGCTTTGCATCACCATATGTTGAGTGTTGTGCACATGCAGTAGAGTGTGAGGCAATTCAATTATGCGCGCGGCGACTGACGGCGTCGTGGGCAGATACATAGCGTCACGTTGGCAGTGATGAAGACGCATGACGAGTCGAGCCTCGAGGTTTTGTGTTTCAGGCGAAGGAACGTCGCGAGGGTTGGCCTTCAGGCCGTCAAGAGGAGGTCAAGTCTAAGGTACCCTCAAAATCTGCAATCGAGGGGCCCAAAGTTGAACGAGTCTATGTCATCATCTTATCACGCCTCCCTGCGAACCTGACTTAGGTCACAATCCCGCTTTATACATTATGCACCATCAGGTCGACTCATATCTTACCGAGTAACGCTTATTTGAGAGAATAAAGCATGAAATAAGAAAGGTCTATTACCGTTTCGAGGCCTGATAGAGGAAAGCAGAGCGTCATAGGGGGTAATTAAAGTAATTTTGCGGAGTACTAAAATTCATCAGATTTATTGGAGCAATAATTGGTATAAGTACAGAGATTATAAGAACACGCTTAAGTTATTGATTCAAATGAGGCCGTTCCCAGCGAACCCCGTTAAATCTGCTTTTACTAGCAACATTTACCATCAACGAGGCAATGCGGCTTGAGGGGTTAACCAACCATACGACGGTTTTGCGACCAGAATCATCGGATGCACGTCAGCCTAGGTCTGGAGTCATACCCCGGTCACATTAATTGTCGAAGAAGGTCGCTCGGTGAGGAGGTTATGATGTGGATATCATAGGGCTAATAGAATTAGCTACACAAGCAAGTAACTGGAAAGTATTCACCATTAATGTGCGCGCTGAACATCACAAATTTGGTGAGATGTAACAGACAATTGTGAACACCGAGAAATTAACCGGGAACTGACCGGAAACCAAAGTGTAGAAAGACGCAACCTAATACTACACCTGTGATAAAGTTGGAAAGAATCGCGCGCGTGTCCTGACGAGAGGTACTCTTTGTAGAGGCACCGATAAAACGCGACGGACATAATATGATGGGCAGGACGAGTAGACTCTGAGGCGACGGGTGAAGTCGATGGTAATCGGAACGGTCGATCTTCCATGGGATGGGGGGAAAATGGCCTATGATCCGATGATTCATACCGTGACGTGGAATGCAAGACAATATAATAGAGGGTGATGATGATGTATTGGATTCAGCGAAACAAGGGAATAATGCTGAGTGGTGATAAGAAAGCATTGATCAAGTATATTTTTCGACGGCAAGATGTACCGAGTACTGAGAGGAAAAATGCCCAGCGGAAGAAGGATCAATCGTGGCGGCATTCTGAAAGGAGGTAAGAATGGGATACGGGAAGCTCAGCACGCGGCTAGGATCCATATTCCTACATCACGACCATTGGGGATGGACAGGGTGCGTGTGGTTGCGTACTAGTGCTGCAACAGTAGGTCTGGAGAATGAAGGGCGCTGAAAGAGGTGGGTTTCACGGAAATGTAATAAAAGGAGATGTGAACGGAAAAAAGGGATCGACAAGCACGACGGGGATAAGTGGAATAAAATGGAAATCGAGAGGAATGGTGTGATGTCTTGCATATGACGGAGGCACATTAAATGCAGGGATAAAAAGGGAAGATGGAATGAGATGGATGAGCTCATGAGGATGGCCAGAGATGAATCCTTTTCACAACCATCTAACTCTGTCATGGGCATGGAAGACGCGTCTTCGGCAATGCTTAGGAACAAGTCTATATAGAAATACCTTGACGGTTATAGCCAGCAGAGAGAAAAATGATTATATTGGTAGATACAGAGACAACATCTAAGTGGAAGACAGAGTCAGTGAATGCCAAGGTGGATGTGATGAGCATATGAGGGAGCCTCCACAAACGCTTCTTACTACTCCCAAATCTCGACAACGAAGGACAAAGATGTAGCCACTAGAGAGGGTACTCAAAAGCTGTGACTCTGGTGCTGATAACAGACATTCTAAAGGGTGATAGGGGCGGGGAGGATGATGGGGGAAGGGAAGAAAGAATTGACGTGTCAATCGGATCTGGCGTCCAAATCTTATCTTATCTGAGGAGAGCAAAGTCGTCGAAAGTCAGATGATTATTTGACCAAACCTGTATCGATAAGGTCGGAATGGCCGTTTTTCATTTTATGATATGAGATTCGAAAGGACGAAGGCCAAAATGTAAGGTTAGTGTGCGATAAGATACCGATGACCAGGGAAACAACCATCAACCACACCTTGCTTCCAGCGGTCATCATCTTATCCAGTCAGGACAACGTACACCTTTCAAATCTCACTTATTCCCAATCACCGTCGTCATGGAACTTCCCGTACTCACAAACCTTCTGATCACCGGTCATATCTCTATCGAACCAGTGACTGGTCAGGTCCCAAACAGCTCGTGGCGATATCTGTATGTGCAATTCGTCCAAATAGCTACGTCGCCACAGTATTTAGTCAATGAATTTATACAGCATCATGGGACCCACGGGCGCCGGGAAAAGCTCAGTAAGTCAAGGATTTTCTGGCTGATTGTGACCCAATGTAGCTAAATATTTTGGCATTGTTGCATCTCAAAGTTCATCGAAGCACTAAGGGGCGAATCTCAACAACTTTCGATCTCTAAAGATCAACTGGCGGGGTATACACAGTCCATAAACGCTTATCGTGTCGTCGATGTCAATTATGTACCCGAATATCCTGTATATCTCATTGATTCCCCCGGGTTTTCGGACTCAAAGATCTCCGAAATCGAGATTATGGACAAGGTCAAAAAGTGGCTGAGTGACAACGAGTAAGATCGTTCCTCCAATCTGCCGCGTTCAATTCCATTAATTGGTACTATTAGTTTGGAATATGTCAGCGGGATACTTTTTTTGATTCCAATTACAGAAACTCGATTGCCTGGAAGTCGGCGCAAAACAATCGAGATGCTCAGGCAGTTTCTGGGATCCAATAACGAGGTTGAATCAGTGACATTCGTCACCACTATGTGGGACACAGTGCACAATGAACGGACTCGTACGCGAGCCGAATCCAATTTCGCTCAACTAAGGGACGAAGTTTGCAAGGTAGGTATCGAAGTTTATCTGTGATCTATCTGGTTTTGTTGACTTTGTCTCTGTAGGGCTTCTTCGGAGCGCATCAGGTAGTCATAACTCGATTTATGAATACCAAGAGCTCTGCATTGGAAGTGTTGAATCGTGAGGGTTATTATGCGGTAAATTCATTTTTCAGCCCTACATCTTCAGCATCGTCCAATCTCTACAAAGATCTACACGAGCGCATTGAGGGCGCTCTTCAGGAGAAGAAAATGATTGAGTCCGATCTGGCCCAACCCCAAGCGCAAACCGACACCGAACTCAGGACCATCCTCGAGCGGAACCAGATGGAGAACCAAGAGACGCTCACCAAGTTCATTCGGCAGTTTGTTAACTTTGGTCCCCTCCCAGCTGAATTCAGTCTTGCCGCCCAGCATCTCCGCAAGTCAATCGCTGCCAATGTTCGCCCCGAGCATGTCAAATACAGGATGTTATTCTGGCAATGGGCGCACGAGCCAGAAATTTCGGATGACACTAACATTTCGTCAGTGCCATCTCAGAAGCTTTCGCTCAAGGGGCTGCTCCGTCCATTGGGTCATACCCCGAAGCGTCATAAAGCCGGGTCGTCCAAGCGTGGGGAGTGAGGTGGTGAGAAATATTGGTCTCTCACTTGACCTTTCGTTAATTCATTTTATTTAAATTCTAGCGCGTCTCGACGGCTCGTTTATCCAGCGCCCAGCATTCGACTACCACCTGATGATTTTCTTCTCCTTATTTCCTTCATCTCACATCGTCCCACAAGTCGTTTCTGACTCTTCGTCAGTGTCCTTTCATCCATCCCAATACTTTCCTGTGCTAGTTTGCTAGGTACCTCGTCCGTTTTGTATCCACTTTCATCATCACCCATTCTTTGCATTGCATTTCCTTAGCCATCCGCGTACTTCTATTTGTCCGCTTTCCTTCAATGGCATATTCTTTTCATTTAAGACACGGGCCATTTGTCCTTAAACCACGAGACAGAGACCCTGTAATTGCGTGAATATTATGAATCGGGGTCTGTACAACTAACTCGGTAGCTAAGACCCGCGTTTGATATCCACTGTTTACTCCAATATCCGCTTCGTCTGCCCTCGCTTCGCATGGTGTCGCTTTCTTTATTCGCCCTCTTACATTTTATATGCTTCTTCCTCTCACTTGTTTGGTTCGTTTGAATGCATACATTCTTTTCTGATATACGCCGCGCCCCCCATCACGGTTCACCCCGTTCCATCCCTTCTCGCATCGCTCTTGTCATTCCATCTAAAAACCCCTTCAAGTTCCATTTATATTACACAAAGCGAGAGAGTGATAACAGAAATTGAAAACAAGGAGAAACAGACGTGAACGTGAAAGAAACAGACAAATGGAAAGCAAAATACAGCGCGAGGAATTGTTGAGGAGACACGCTAGCGATGAGCACCACCATGCAAACCATTCACCAATTCAACTCACCTTTGCCTCTAAGCATCGTTCTTCTTGAACCACTTCTTTCCACGACGCTTTGCTGTCCGGATCAAGCGGCGAAGTAACCCCTTCAGAATCGGCATCCGAGATGGGTCAAGTTGAGCAGGGCTTGTGGGCAAAAGTTGAGGAGCGGGTTCACGACTAGAAGAAAGACACACAGCATCAGTGCCTAGTGTAGCGTGGAGGTTGTCGGGGGTGGTGCCTCCTCTGCGAGCCGTGATGCAGTGGCAGGAATGGCGTTATCACCCTGGAGAATGGTCTCATGCAGATCGCTTGAAGCGGTTGTGGCGACGACTGCAGCTGACTCGTTGGATGTGATAGCGGGAGGTTGAAGGAAGGCTGGGGGTGGTGCGTGTTGCATTGCCTCTATTGAAACCTGGAGAGGCTGATGTAACTCTTCAAAGCCTTTGGGAATGGGCCACCTGTGCGATGAACTTGGTGAGGGTCTCATGGTTCTCCCTCCTGTTCTTCTCGAGGATGGCTCTGAGGTCCGCATTGGTTTGCGCTTCGGGATGGGTCAGGGAGGACTGAAGACATGGGTTGGGAAAATGAATCTATTGTAAGAAAGTTCCCATCCAGTAATTCCAAGGTGGAGTTCTTGGTATTCACAAATTGACATATTGGTAGCCGACCGTCTCCAGTAAATTCCCATTTGAGACCAAGTCAATAACACCAGAGGGACCCAAGACCAACTTCAATAAGTATTTACCTTGCAAACGCCATCTCTTAGTTGAGCAAAATTCGGCTCGGCTCACATTCAAGTGTGTTCATTATGCAGTGTGTCCCACAAGGTAGTTACAAATGTCACTGATATGTCTCTGGACAGAGGATCCAGGAACTGCTTCAGCATTTCGATGGTCCTGCGCCGACTTCCTGGCAGTCGAGTTTCCAAGATCAGGTCAGATATACAGTATGTTGAGTGTTGTGCACATGCAGTAGAGTGTGAGGCAATTCAATTATGCGCGCGGCGACTGACGGCGTCGTGGGCAGATACATAGCGTCACATTGGCAGTGATGAAGACGCATGATGAGTCGAGCCTCGAGGTTTTGTGTTTCAGGCGAAGGAGTCGCGAGGGTTGGCCTTCAGGCCGTCAAGGGTAGGTCAAGTCTAAGGTACCCTCAAAATCTGCAATCGAGGGGCCCAAAGTTGACTTACTGTCATGAAAGCTAAACTCTAGGGGCTCCGCAAAATGCTCCCCCACGAATTGCCTGACAACGAAAGGTACGCATATTGTGGGGACAGGGGGATATAAATAGATCACCATGACCATGAATGTCAAAGCGCTGATTGTCAGAGATAGAGTCATATGTCAGCCTCGCTTACGGTCGAAAAATTTACCGTTTTGCCCCCGCATTCCCACCTAAACGTTCCTTGAATGACGTCAACTGGTGCCATCCGCTGGCGAAATGTTATCTTTCGAGTCCATTTTCATATATGATCATCTCTCTGTGCGAGAATGGGCAGATAATCCTCAGTCAGTGACGGGACAGAATTAGAAATATTCCATGCCGTGTCGAGACAGAGTCATCATTGCGTATCTTCGTAAGCGAGGCTTGCCAAATAAGCGCCCACCACCTCGACGTTGAATGGTGCCGCGTTTGAGAAAATGATGCAGACGAGCTGGATTAAGATCAGTTTTCACCTCTACCAGCATAAATTTCGTTACCATTTAAATCATTTAATAAAGCATAGGACCACAAATTCCCTGATGTTAATTCTGTGTGCTAGCACCGCTGACCTTCGTACACAAAGGCGTGTCTCGTAATTCGCCCCAGCGATGATATTTGCTTCCAAATCAATTTCAATACTGAAGGATGTCCGTCGCTGGTTTGTTACATCCATGTAATCACGGCCAGAGTCTCCGTCCAGTAGTCTCGGTCCCCCATCCTCTCCCGCGAGTTACCATATATGGGTGCCTCTGAGGCACCCATATATGGTAACTCGCGGGAGAGGATGGGGGACCGAGACTAATTTGAGGTCACGTGACAAGCGCCACGACAATTCCAGTGAGGATCTCCACTGGGACAGCCTTCAACCAGAACGTAGACATTGCCCTGACGCTACTGACCAGAGTCAGTCTTTTCTTCGACCAAGATGGTCACCTTTTCCGCTCTGCCTTCGGCAGAAGAAGGACCAGATAGCCAGCAAAAGTTCAAAGGCGTTTCGCGGATACTTGGACCAAAATGGGCACACATGCCCATCATTACCATTGGATTACTGGGCGTGCAGATATTTTGGAGCGTTGAGATGTCTTATGGTACGTGTGGAAGAAAACTTGACGCTTAGAACCTGATGACGAGAACTGTAATCAAGCGTCACCATATCTATTATCATTGGGTCTCTCCAAGTCGAACATGGCCATCGTATTCATCGCAGGACCAATATCTGGACTGTTGGTACAACCTTTAATTGGTGAGCACATGTGTTGCGTCTAATT
Source organism: Panaeolus papilionaceus (assembly GCA_015501605.1). Lineage (NCBI taxonomy): Eukaryota > Fungi > Basidiomycota > Agaricomycetes > Agaricales > Panaeolus > Panaeolus papilionaceus. The sequence goes on along the minus strand of JADNRZ010000023.1, from coordinate 543,883 downwards.
GGCATTCTAGACGACTCAAACAGGCATTTAGGCGTGCTGGCAGACAGTTCTACGTCAAGATTTGGACGTCGAAGACCTTACATGTTAGCGGGCACCGTCATTTGTGTCTTGGCTATGTTGCTGCTGGGCTTCACGCGTTCAGTTGCTTCAATATTCACCGGGTGGGATAACTCTGCTGTGCGTACGATTCAAAAGTCTCTCTTACGATTGCTGATAGTCTGTTATTGTTTTAGAATGACACTTTAACGATCTGGCTTGCCGTACTGTCAATATACCTAATAGATTTCTCCATTAATGCTGGTATGTTTTATCTTTTAATACTTTCTATTAACCTTGCGCTCATAATGATGTAGTTCAAGCCGTTGACCGCGCTCTCCTTGTTGACACCGCTCCTCCTTCTGAACAAGCCTCCGGAAATGCTTGGGCTGCTCGTATGTTGGGTGTTGGAAGTGTTGTCGGGTTTTTTGTGTACGTCTCCGTGTTTTTTCTTTCCCTCCCAAACGGTGCTTCCTTACACAACTATTTAGTGGAAATATTGATCTGCCACGTATCGTACCTTTTTTCGGCGATTCCCAACTCAAAGTCCTTTCGGTTGTTGTATCAATTCTGCTCCTTGGCGGTCACATTTTGATGTGCGTCCTCGTCAAGGAAAGAGTGCTTCTCAAAGACTCTAATGGAAAGACCAACCGAAAATCATTTTCGCAAGAAATAAAAGATATTTGGGTCAACATGCGCACACTGCCTCACACTATACAACAAATTGTAAGTTCCACCGTTTTTCGCATTAGACACACTCATTGAATTTTCATTAGTGCTTCATCCAACTTTTGTAGGTTTGCCGTCTCATTTGACTTTTTATTATCGCTCAATGGTCACTATAGTGCCTGGATAGCATGGTTCCCCATCTTGTTTTACAGCACAATCTACGTCGGTGATTTCCACAAGCGAAACTCCCCTCTACCAGATTCCCCCCAAGAGCAAGACATTCTTGACACAGAGGCTACACGACTGGGATCCCGCGCACTGTTCTACTCAGCCCTCATCTCCCTATTCTTAAACTTGGTACTCCCTGCTTTTGTCACTGAAACTGCAGGTAAAGCGAGCCCGCGAGCTTCATCGCCGCAATGGGGCCTGGTTATCCCTCCAAGGCTCAAAGTCCATTTGTCGACCATGTGGGCTATCGGCCATTTGATACTTTCTGCTTGCATGTTTGCGACTTTGTGAGGTTTACTGCGTCATTTATGAAACATTTTCTGATAGCCATACCCCTATAGCTTCGTAGATTCTGTGTGGGGTGCAACGACGATCATTACTATAACCGGCTTCTCGTGGGCGGTGACACAGTGGGCACCTTTTGCACTGGTTAGTTTCTCTCCGCGTCATTCTATTTTGTTAGTTGGGCTGAAGGATGTCGGGTCTTGTTTCAGCTCGCAGAAGCCATCCTCACTGAACCTGTTATCTCTCCCGATGCCTCGGACAATATCCGCATGACTGATGCAAGAACCGGTTCGCGGTCCAGTGACGACAACGAGCGGGAGATTTTCTTGGCTGGCAATCTCTCAGATGATGACGAAGATGAGGAAAGGACGGAGGACCAAAGGCGAATGATGGGTAATTCTGGTGCTCAAGTTAGCAGGATTCGTATAAGGGAGGCAGAGGATGAAGATTACCAGCTTGTCAGCAATGGTAATGGAAGAGGCAGATCTGAGAGGAGAGGGGCAGAGGCGGGAACGTTGAGTTCAAAAGCTGGTATCATCCTTGTAAGTGTCTTTTCTGTAACACCAATCCATTTTCACTCAATCCAGTGTCATAACAGGGCATCCATAATATTTTTATCGTTATTCCACAATTCCTCGTCACTGGACTTTCTGCTGTCCTATTTGCATTACTAGACGGAGACAAATCCAGCCTACCTAATCATCGTGCCCCAGTGGCGCCTGCACCCATAAACGGCACACTTCTTAGCCTAAACGGAACAGAGGAGTTGGCCTCTCGAGTGGGTGAAGTCCTGTTTGATACCCGAGCAGAATTTGGGGACGATGTGCAACACTCTAACTCTGTTGTTTATATTTTCCGGTGCGACATTTTGAAATGCTCTACTCAAGACCAAGGCTGACGCAAACTCTTATTTACACAGTATTGGCGGTGTTGCAGCTGCTTTCGCCTTTGTCTTATGCTGGAGACTATCGCGGAGGCTCCAACACAAGTATTGAGAGCCACCCCTTCATGACACCTCCGTTCATCGATCTTCGCTTTCCACTGTTACGCTTTCTGACTCTTTTTGTAATTTATAGTATAGTACAACTACGGCTTTGGGTACTTTATTTCTGCCATCTTACTTGGAGGCACACTTTCTAGACTATGAAACATTCTCATACTTTGGGATTTCTCTGGTGTCAGTGTGCTCATTTTATCCCAGTATTTCTTTCGCCAGCTTCCTCTCATCAAGTCGTTGCTTGATACTGTACGTCGTTCTTTCCGTGCAATTGTCTCCTGGCCTTACAATTCTCAAAGGAAAACCAGCTGCATCTTCCATTGGGAATTGATGAATTCCCAGTCTCTTGAGGTTCTCTGATTTAGCTGAAACTCGCTCATAGACCACGGTTAGCGAACTACCGATTTCCCAGATACTTTCCAGTTACTTTGACAATCGTGGTCCTCAATATCACGGGATGTATCAACCCTGGGTTGGGATGAGTTGGGATGATGTTGGCTTCTTACCACCTGAATTCCTTTAATAGCACCCATCTGAGGAAATGACTTGTTCTCTTGTCGACATTATTGATCTAGACAGGTTTCTAGCTTCGTCGAGGGTTCTTCGCTTCACCTGTGCTGAGACTCAACTGATAACAGCTGGCTCGGACAACGGAGTTACGTGATTTCAACCCCACGGCAATTCCGTTATATTGCCTGAACGCGCAGCATCCCACCATTCCTCAGAAACCGCCTTGAAGGTGTCATCTACCACCAGCTAATACTGCGACTGGAATGGTCGCCTTTTCAGCTCTCCCATCGGCAGGAGAAGGACCAGACAGCGAGAGGAGGTTCAAGGGGGTTTCGCGAATCTTGGGACCAACATGGACTCGTCTGCCCGTTATCAACATCGGCATGTTGGGGGTCCAGATATTCTGGTGTGTGGAGATGTCATATGGTATGTTTGAAGGTAACCTGGGCTCTGAAAACCGCTGACAAGTCTGTGATGAAGCGTCACCCTACTTATTGACACTCGGACTCTCGAAGTCGAAGATGGCGATTGTATTCCTTGCACCTCCGTTGTCCGGGCTGCTGGTACAACCTCTGATAGGTGGGTGGACAAAGTCAGCCTGTGCATCTACCAGGAATGTTAAATTAGGAGTTTAGGCATCCTTGCAGATAGCTCAACATCGAGCCTTGGCCGTAGAAGACCTTTCATATTAGGCGGCACCATCGTAGCCGTCGTTTCCATGCTTTTGCTCGGTTTCACGCGTTCCGTAGCCTCTGTGTTTACGGGATGGAATAATTCAGCTGTGAGTGCTTCCCACAGCAAAAATAATCATTGCTCATACATCAGCAGAACGATATCCTTACGATTTGGCTTGCCATTCTCGCAATTTATGTTGCAGACTTCTCTATCAATGCAGGTACGCCATACGCTGGGTGGGCATATCTACTGGCCAGAGAATCTGAGCTCACCCTGTGTTACAGTCCAGACCTCTAATCGCGCTCTGCTGGTGGATACTCTGCCTTCTTCTGAACAGGCAGTCGGGAATGCATGGACAGCCCGTATGATAGGCATAGGAAGTGTTCTGGGATTTTTTGTGTGCGTCTCATCAACTCGTGCTACTCAAAATCTTTCTGACCTTCTATTCAGAGGAAACATGGACTTGCCCGAGGTCATGCCCTTCTTTGGAGATTCCCAGCTCAAAGTCCTTTCAGTTGTGCTATCTATTATCCTTCTCAGTGCCCACTTTTTGGTGTGCACTTGTGTGAAAGAAAGAGTGCTTTTGAAAAATGCTGGAGAGAAAAGCAGCCGAAAATCCATCTATGCAGAATTAAGGGATATTTGGGTCAACATGCGCACTTTGCCCCGTGTCATCCGCCAGATTGTGCGTATTTTCAACTTCGTTCCTTAGTTACAATAGTTGCTGACCAACGGATAGTGTCTCATTCAACTTTTGTGAGTTGCACAAACCGCTTGGCCGGCCTTTGTCCCTGATTTTCCGACAGCTCCTGGATAGCCTGGTTTCCTATTCTGTTCTACAGTACGCTTTATGTGGGTGAAATACACAGGAAAAATTCCCCTCCCCCAACATCTCCACAAGATCGAGAACGTCTTGATACAGAAGCTACACGACTAGGGTCTCGTGCCCTGTTCTACTCAGCTGTAATATCACTTCTTTTCAGTTTAATTCTTCCGGCATTTGTCCCTGCGCCCATTAGTGCGACGCACACAAGAGATCCCGGTCCCGCTGCATCATGGAAACGTTTGTTTGCAGTACCTACGAGATTTCAAGTACATGTGTCGACTATGTGGTCTATCAGTCAAATATTGCTCGCTGGTTGCATGTTTGCGCCATTGTACGTTTCATTCTTTTGTTTACCGCACATCCACTCATTGCGTTGTAATCTCTCTAAGTTTTACGGACACAGTTTGGGGTGCTACCTTGATCATCGCTGCTAGTGGCTTCCCAGTGACTCTAACCGGCTGGGCGCCTCATGCTTTGGTTAGCTTTCATCTAGACTGACATTTTTTCATTGGTGGATCTGAATATTGCTTTAGTTAGCCCAAGCTATCCTCACTGAACCGGTCACACAATCCTCCAATATTCCAGTCGTTTTGAACGCACATTCACCTGTCCCACTCGACACACCACAAACCAACGTCGATAGCGAGCGAGTGGTACTTTTGGCTGGGGATGTTTTAGACGATCATGACGACCATATGGAGCAACCCATGGATGAGCTACACCACGGTCTTCTCGCGCGCCAAACTCACTCAGGAGACACAGACTACGAAACCGCTGAGGTATTCCCTACTCCAAATGGTCGACGAGAGAGCAGACACAGAGACAATGGCACATTAAGTTCGAAAGCTGGAATAATTCTCGTTCGTGATATCTGCTTCATCTGCGTCTTCGTCTTGCTGATTTGGCTATCTAAAATTTAGGGGATTCATAACACTTTTATCGTCATTCCGCAATTTATTGTCACGGCACTATCTGCGATCTTGTTCACGCTACTGGACGGCGATAAATCAAGCCTGCCGAGTGATGGTTCTCCTGAGGTCGAACACCATTCTAATAGCCTCGTCTATATTTTCTGGTTAGTGTTCTCATTCTAGCCACTGTCGTATGCTGACCCAAAGTAACATCTAGTATTGGTGGCTTCTCAGCGACTTATGCCTTTGTATTGAGCTGGAGACTTTCGCGTGACCTTCGACATAGATATTAAAGCTTTGCACTAGACACCTGTTCTGCTCATTTACATTATTTATTCCAACATCTTTCAACTACAGCTTCGATTATCTTTATTAATATATACATTCCCGTCAGTCAGTGTATCGCTTTTCGCAGATTTATGATATCCTTCAACTGGGTTTTCGGGATCGCAGCAGGGATCGCTTTTCTCTGGAGTCGAGTCTTCGTTCTCTGTTCGTATGCATATGCGAACCCAATCAAGTCGAATTCTGTGTAGGCGGCTCCCATGAATTGAAGCCCGAAAGGAAGACCCGGAGCAGGGTAGAATGTTTGGGTGTCCAGGAGTACGGCCTTTGTGTCCATTGGGAAGAAACCCAGCGGCACTGAGCATGGGCTTGTGCATCAGTGACAGTGCGATGGTGTTCGGAAATAAAACATATACCTGTCACGATAGGATAACCTGCGAGAGCTGTTGATAAAACATGAGCTCAGTCTTTTCTACTTTATACTGAACTACACTTACCAGATGGAGTTGTCGTCCTAGCGGTATCGACGAGCGGTAGAATTAGAGCGTCTAAATTATGTGCTTGAAGAGCTGCATCTATACCCCTTGAGCGCCCCAAGATTTGATTCTCTTCCAGAGCCTCAGCGAAGGTGGCGTTGCGTCCAGATGTTGCCTCTGCCGTTATCAAGCTAGGTATGTAGGTAAAGGAAGTCAGTGCATCACTCTTAAAGCTAACACATAAAAAATAAGTACAAGTCCTGGCTTTCGTGTCCTTCTGGCATTTCGAGCTCCGGATGATCATTGTTAAACTTGATTATATCTGCCAATGAATTGACACCCTCTGGCCGCCTTGTCAGCTTCTTGAGGTAGTCGTTTAGCTGGTCCTAAGATAAGGTTGGGCAAAATTAAACACCATATGCTGCTACGGATATTCCAATATAATAAACTCTTACCTTAAGGTCAATACCCAGAACCATCGCCTCCCCTCTTCTCGTGTCATTGTTAAGCTCAGATGCACCTGGCATATCGGCGGGATCGATGATGGTAGCTCCAAGGTCACTCATAGTTACAATTGCCTTCTCGAAAGCTTCCAGTACCGCGGGGCGTGTCGCTCCGCCCATATTTGAATCAAGGAACGCGCGGCGAGGCACCCCAATCCGCTTCCCTTTAAGTGCATCTTCCCTGAGCGCTTGTGTATAGTCGAGTCGTGTTGGCGGTTGAAGTAGCGTAGCTTTGTCGTCTAGATCTTTGCCCGCAATGAAGTTGAGAACAATTGCCGCGTCGCTGACGGATCTTGTTATGGGTCCGATGGTATCTTGATGCTCGGAGATAGGAATAACTAGAAAAACGATTTAACTACCCGTTATGACCTAAACAGTCTGCATGGTGGCCTTACCTCCCGCTCGAGACGTTAACCCAAGCGTTGGCTTCACTCCGACAACATTATTGAAGCTGGAGGGACAAGTAATGCTGCCATCTGTTTCGGAGCCCAGAGTAACTGCTGCAAGTCCAATTGACGCAGCAACGCCAGAACCAGACGATGAGCCGCAAGGATTCCCATTTTTGAAATATGCATTAGTGCATTGTCCGCCTCGGCCTGACCATCCCAAGGGTACGGTCCCTCTCACTTGAGAGAATTCCGAGAGGTTGGTTTTGCCTGAATAAGAACTATTGGGTGTATTATCTCTCGCAGGCTCACAGAGACGAACCAAGGACTATTGCACCAGCTCTGCGTAGACGCTTAATGACGCCTGCATCGCCAGGAACGACGCTGCCAAGGAGAGCAAAAGATCCAGCAGTGGTATTCATCCCTGGAATGACCCACAGAATCAGCATTGATTAACCAGGGGGGTATCATACGTGCTCTGAGGTTTTACCTTCTGAAGCCAGAGTTGCGATGTTGTCCTAAGTACAAACAGCCTGAGGTGTAAGCAAATGCATTTTCAGCCAGTTAAAGGCGAGCAACAACTATCACCTTGACCAGGACAGGGATGCCATGTAAAAGAGACCTTTTTCCCTTTCGACGCCTTTCTCTATCAAGAACCGCTGCCTGCGATATGGCAGAAGGGTTTGTTTCTATCACAGCGCGGAGTTCTGCACCTTTCGGGTTGACTTCCTCGATTCTCGACAGGTATGCCTGTAGGCCAATGAAATCGAAAATATCCTGTAGATCATGACGTTTTCATACCTTAACAAGATCCACGCTGGTAAAGTGCCCAGAGTCCATGCCATGTTGTAATTCCAGAACCGATGCTTCGTAGAGGTCAGGTAAATGGTAGCTTGGGGCCCACAGTGATAAGAATAGGCCTTCTCGAAGACCGATAGGAAGAAGAATGACCACCCCCGTCAAAAAAGCGACGACGAAAACGAGTAGTCTAAAAATAGAACCATGATATTGTCTTCGTTTTGGGTCCTCCCGAAGAGTTGACGTGTTCGCCGCCAACGGTAATTTCTCGATTTGAGGTGCATAAAGCTGAACGAATATATGTGTTAGACTCTCAATGCCTCGAATCAACCATCAATCAAGTTAAAATCAACTGACCTTAACATCGATCAAAGATGACATCAATCACTTTTTCGTGCAGTTGTTGACCACTTCAAGTGAGGAACTGCAAAGTTGGGCAAAGAAAGTCAGTCATATATATACGACACATACCAGCTTGCTGCGCAGCGAGTCTCCGCCAGCGTCGGTGCAAGCATAATGATTTCTTCCAGGCTTCATGCAACATGTGGTTTAAGGTTGACAGAGCGTGTGGGATTGGTAAAATGGAGAGTTTAAATTATAAGCGATGCCATTGGCATCATGTCAGCTTTGAATGTGTAGCTGCGAGAGGTCATAATACAATAAGCCGCCTGTCGTCACTCATTTCCTGCGTATCACAACCAGAATAAATTCACTGTGAGTTCTTCACTTGTGTTTTATCACAGCTGTCGAAGTTTGACGATGTCCTCCAACTGCGTTCGAGGAATCGCTGCTTTGATCGCTTTCCTTCTACGCCTCACTTTGGTCTTCTGTTCGTATGCATACGCAAAACTAACCAGATCAGACTCCGTGTAGGCAGCTCCAATGAATGAAAGCCCGAAAGGAATTCCAGGAGCAGGATAGTACGTTTGAGGACCGACGCGTTTTGGTTTGGTGTCGTCTGGGTAAAAACCAAGTGGTACTTTCATTGCGGTGTTAGAAAATGGATGAAATGGTCAGCGTCGTAAGTCATGATAGATCATGGTGCAGGTTTCAACTCACCTGTGACAATTGGATAACCTACAAGAGCTGTAACAGATCGGTCAGTTACATGACATCAGGTAGAAACTCATGACTTACCAGCATGCGTGGTTGTCATTGCGGATTTAGCTGGTAGGACGAGGGCGTCCAGCCCATGCTCTTGAAGAGCAGCATCAATTCCTCGAGCACCACCCCGAATTTGGTTCAATTCCAGTTTTTGAAAGAACGTGATATTACGACCAGTCGTTGCCTGCGCCTCTTGCAAACTATTAGGAAAGCTCAGTACGTACGTTCGAACTCGATACGAAGAGAAAGCACCTTATTTGACTTTCGTAACCTGGCGGCAATTCTAGGTCAGGATGTGCGGCATTGAAGGAGATAATATCGGCAAGTGTATTAACCCCTGCCGGTCGTTTCGAGAGGCTTTCTAAATAAGCATTAATTTGAACCTCAACAGTGCAAAGTGAGCATGTCCCTAATTTTTATGGATTTTTACCCTCAAGGAGCAACCTCACCTTGAAATCGATACCCAGAACCAAATCTTCGCTTGCGTCATCAATGGCTACCTCTGTCGCCGAAGGTACGTCTGCAGGGTCGACAATAGTTGCCCCTAGGTCTTTCATGATCACAAGGGCTCGTTCAAAGGCTGCCATTATGCTAGGGTGCACTTTGGAGGGGTCAAGGAATACACGACGTGGTACACCAATCCGTTTTCCTTTAAGAGAGTCGGGCTTGAGCGCACTTGTGTAGTCTGGCAATGTTGGCGGTTGTCTAAGTGTTGCTTTATCGTTGAGATCCTTCCCGGCAATCGTGTTCAAAACGATGGCTGCATCCGTCACGGATCTGCACATTGGCCCAATGCTATCCTGATGTTCCGAAATTGGAATAACTGAAAAAAATGCGGTAAAAGTCGCAATCAGTCATTCACAGGGAAATGACAACGGCCCGCTAGCAAAATTACATACCTCCTGCCCGAGATGTTAATCCTAGCGTCGGTTTTATTCCAACGACATTGTTTTTACCAGAAGGCGAAGTTATGCTACCATCGGTTTCCGATCCTAGTGTTACAGTCCCAAGTCCAATTGAAGCAGCAACCCCAGATCCAGAGGATGAGCCACCAGTATCACCATTTTTGTAATAGGCATTTGTCCCCTGCCCTCCACGTCCAGACCAGCCACCCGCAAGATTGCCTCTAAAGTGGGCAAATTCGGACATGTTCAGTTTTCCTGATTTTCATGGTTAAAATTAGAAAACTTATCATGGTCCACCTATACGCACCTAGAATGATCGCACCTGCCGCTCGCAGGCGCTTCACTACTCCAGCGTCCTCCGATATCACAGATCCAAGAAGCGCAAATGATCCAGCAGTGTTATTCATTCCTGTACTTGGTCAACATGTGTTTCAAATTAACCAGTATGCTTGAACCCACCTTCAGATGACACGGTCGCGATGTTGTCCTATAAGCTAACCCTTAATTGAAGTTGAACGTGGAGAAGAATGTCTTTAATACCTTCAATAAAACTGGGATGCCATGAAGCAGTGAACGCTTTCCAGTTTGCTGCCTTTCTACGTCTAAAGAGTGGGCTTGTGACAACGCTAACGGATTCAGTTCGAGGACAGCTCGGAGCTGTGGGCCCTTGAGATTCACTTCCTCAATTCTCGCAATATATGCCTTTATTTCATGTGAGTTCAGGTGTTTGAATGTTGTAACAAACTGTGATCCACCTTGACAAGGTCAACACTCGTGAAATGACCTAAGTCAAGTCCGCTCTGTAACTCCGAGATGCCCGCCTCATAAAGGTCTGGAAACTTATAACGAGGACTTTGCCATGGCCACCTGAGATCCTTTCTTATACCAGAGAGCAAATGGAGACTGATTGCTGCGACAAAAAGTATACCCAGAAATATTTGTTTTAAACGTAATGTTCTGTTCCTGCGGAAATTAGCGTCATCGAAGGGCACAGCGGTGAGGATCCTTGCTGGCTGAGACCGCTATCAAAAACCCTGAGTATTTCGTTGTTGTAAAAGTCAACGTCACGGTACCTTTTCGAAGAGCAATGGGGCCGAATATGCACGCATTTCAATGGACAAGTCGTCTGGGGGGTGAAAGTATGTAAAAGGTAAGGTCTTTAGAAGTGGTGGCCGTTGAGCGGCTGCGACTATATATACCATGCTACCAAACGATCTGTTATCTCGGTTAGATTCTCAAAAACGGACATGTGTCATCAAAGGAGGCTAAAATGACACGAATGTCATGGAATGGCAAAAAATATCAGTCGAAATGATGGGATGCAGGTGGTGTCAACACCGTCACTCCCATTTGAGAACGCTGCTGTGGCGTATACTGAAATGAGTGAATGCTTGCGAAGGAGCCACTTGGACAGTTGTATTCAAGCTGTGTTAATATTACAGATGGCTGTCACTAAAATCAAACCAATCTTCCCCGCATGTTAGCTTGAATAAAATACTGAAGTTGTACAGACAAACCACACGTTAAGGCTTTCCAATGATGTCCTGTAATTGAGTCTTGGGAATAGCCTCCTTCATAGCAAGGCGCCCAAATCGTGCCTTCGTCTGCTGCTCGAACGCAAATGCAAGCCCAATGAGTTCAGGCTCCGACCAAGCCGTCCCAAGGAAGGAGATACCAAATGGCAGACCGGGTGCAGGGAAAACAGTGATTAGACCCTCAGGCTTCGTTTCCGTGTCATCTGGGAAGAATCCCAGAGGAACTGGTGAGGGTGCATAAGGCTTCGTATATCCCGCTTGAGTTTGAGTGAAGCTCACCGGTGATGATAGGGTATCCTGCCAATGCTAGGGTTGGACAGGAAATTATTTAAGCTGGCTGACAAACAGGTCGTCGTTGGTAGGATATAGACTCACCAGCAGGCCTCGTCGTGTATCCCCGTGATGGGAGAACCAATGCGTCCAAGTTATGAGTCTTCAGAGCGGTATCTATGCCTCGACCAAGTGCTTGATTAGAGGCCAATATTTCTTGGAATTTGGCATCTCTCCCGTTTGTCGCGTCGGCTTCAATCAGTCTACATTCGGGGAAGCTATCAGCTTGCATTGTCTGGGCACTTGGGACAATACATACATATCTTGTTTGGTAAAGGGCTCTGGCATTTCCAGGTCGGGGTGGGCCTCGTTGAAAGCGATCACGTCTGCAAGGCTGCGCACGCCAGTTGGGCTTTCAACCAGCCCATCCAACCAGGCGTTGAGCTGAATCTAAAGCCAAATACATTCAATGTCAACAAGGAAAATCATGATGTCATATCATACCCACTTTGAAGTCCACCTTCATTACATGGAATTCGTCATCACGAACAGTCGCGATACGTTTGGCATCGGGCAGGTCTGCAGGATCAACAATTGTTGCGCCAAGTTCCTTGATAGTAGCTAATGCCTGGATGAAAGAGGACAGAACAGGTGGCTCAACCTTTAAATTTCCAGAGTCGATGTCAAGAAAAATTTCACGAGGAACACCAATGCGTTTCCCTGAAAAAGCGTCTTTTTTGAGCGACTTCGTATAGTCAGGGACCACAGATGGTTGAGCCAAGGTGTAAGGGTCTTTTGGATCAGGTCTAGCGATCACACTGAGCACAATTGCAGCGTCTGTGACAGAGCGGGTCATTGGACCAACAGTGTCCTGATGCTCAGAAATCGGTATAACTGAAATTCATCTTCATTAGTTGGGAACCAATGAAGTATTTGGAGACTCGCCTCCATCCCGAGATGTCAACCCTAGTGTTGGCTTGATGCCAACGATGTTGTTCACAGACGAAGGGGAAATGATGCTTCCATCTGTCTCTGTTCCAATCGTTACCGTTGCAAGACCAATGGACGCGGCTACACCACTTCCAGATGATGATCCCCATGGTGAAGCATTCTTGAAGTACGCGTTGGTGCCTTGACCTCCTCTTCCAGACCATCCGGAGGAAAAATTATTAGCTCTGAAATTAGCGAATTCTGACATATTGGCTTTTCCTGTGAAAGACTGGTATCAAGTAGCAAAACTGGAGTTATAGGGGCCCTTCTACTTACCAAGCATAATGGCACCAGCCTCCCTCAAGCGTTTGACGATAAATGCATCGTCTGCAACTACAGAACCAAGTAAAGCATATGAGCCAGCTGTGGTATTCATACCTGCGAGTGACAGTTGTAAGTATATGTGGACTATGGTGAAAAAATCACAGGCATTCACCCTCTGACGAGATGGTCGCAACATTATCCTTTTATCCTTGAGATACGACCAATTGACAATACAAAATCAGGAGACCAACCTTTAACAGCACTGGGATACCGTGGAGCAAAGATCTCTTTCCTGTCTGCTTTCGTTCATTATCCAAAGCCTCCGCATGAGATAATGCCGAGGGATTTGTCTCGATTACAGCACGCAAAGCAGGTCCTATCAGGTTGACCTCATCGATTCTAGTAAAGTAAGCCTAACATTGACAGTCAATTCTCGATTGTTTATTGTCAGGTTACAGAAAGGATTTTTCACCTTAACCAAATCGACACTCGTGAAGCGTCCTGCATCAAGTCCTTCTTGAATTTCAAGAACACCCGCCTCATACAGGTCAGGGTACTGAGTCTTTGCAACGGCTACAGATCCCTGAAATTAATGCAGTTCGCGTCATCAGCATAGATAATTTTAAATATAATCCACCAACCATGTTAAACTTCACGTTGGAGTTGCAATCAGGAGAGATAACAAGCAATGATAACGTGTCCAGGGTGCTTTTTAAGGAGTTGTTGATGGGAAATTTTAATTATAAACGATCTGGAACTAGGGGGGACTAGGAACATCGTGTTAGAAACTGCCCATTTTGGTAGCTGACATGTGAGAGAGCATGCTCACCCGACTTCGTTTGAGATAACCCTGACCTGATAGCTGCATAACTCAAGGGACGATCTGTGAATACGACACGTTCACACAACACCTTTACACACTCAGCTGAGAGTACGAGATTCAAATTTTACTGGGGCTTCAAAATTTTCTTCATTTGTTATTCTTGTAACATAGATTGTCTCTGTTCAGTTAACGGGTATCTTCTGTGGCTATTTACGCTTTCCCGACCACATCCTTGAGCTGAGTTTTAGGAATCGCATTAGGCATAGCCCTGCGCGAAAGCCTGACTTGTGTCTTCTGTTCAAAAGCAAACCCAAAGCCGATCAAGTCAAATTCGGAAAAAGCGGTTCCGAGGAAGGAGATGCCGAAGGGTGCACCTGGTAGGGGATAGCTGGTAAGGGGGCCTGCTGACTCGACTGTTACATTGGCGGGGAAGAAGCCGAGAGGAACTGGATGATAAGAATCGGGGTAAGCATTCAATTTATATGGCAAAAAAAATGCAAATCACCTGTAACAATGGGATAGCCAGCAATAGCTGAGGAAAACGCATCACTATCGACCAATAATAAAGCGTATAAACTAATGACTAACCAGCAGGGACGGTGGTAAATCCACCAGAGGGTAGGACAAGAGCATCTAGTTTATGCGCCTTGAGCACAGCGTCGATTCCTCTTGCGCCTCCTAATTCCCTGTTAAACGCAAGAGATTGGTCAAATGTGGCATTACGACCAGTGGTAGCTTGTGATTCGATCAAGCTAGTCATAGAGGAATCAGAATCAGAGGGTCGTTGAAGCGCATAGGGTCCCTTACATGTCCTGACTGGTAAACCCAGTTGGTTCTTCAGTCCTGGCGTTGGCATTGTTGAAGGTAATCAACTCCGCGAGACTTCTGACACCTGAGGGGTTCTTCTTTAGGGCTTTGAAGTAAGCGTCCAATTGAACCTGTTGAAATATCAGCTTTCATTCCCTACCATCCTAAAAAGAAAATAAACCTTGAAGTCAACGTCAAGCACAACGGTCTCGTTATTCGATGCCACAATCTCGTTGGCGGAGGGTAGATCAGCAGGATCAACAATGGTTGCTCCAAGACCCTTGATAATATTCAAGGCATTTGTAAAGGCGGTGAAAACAGATGGGTCAATCCCGGTGATCTTGGGGTCCAGGAACACGATGCGAGGAACGCCAATACGCTTTCCTTTGAAAGCATTCTTGTTGAGTGCCTTGGTGTAATCAGGAACAACGGCTGGTTGAGCAAGTGAGATTGGATCGTTGGGGTCTCGTCCCGCTATAATGCTGAGCACAATCGCAGCGTCGGTGAGGGACCTGGTCATCGGACCAACTGTGTCTTGATGCTCTGAGATTGGGATGACTGTATGACAACAAAATCAGGTTATCATATCGACACGAAAGCAAGGGATGTACCTCCAGCTCGAGATGTCAACCCAACAGTCGTTTTGATACCTGCAAGGTTGTTCTGGCTTGTTGGGCAGGTGATACTCCCATCAGTTTCAGTGCCAAGCGTAACAGCAGCGAGACCAATAGATGCACCAACGCCAGAACCAGAGGATGAGCCGCAAGGATCAGCATTTAGAGCATATGCACCGACACATTGACCTCCTCGTCCGGACCATCCAGAAGCAAGGCTGGATCCTCTGAAGTGGGCCCATTCAGACATATTGGCTTTGCCTGTGCGTCGTGCTGAGCAGGAGGGTATGACGGAGACACGGAGATTGTTTACCTAAAACGATAGCACCAGCTCTCCTGAGACGCTTGACAACTCCTGCGTCTTCTGGGACGACGGAACCGAGAAGACTGAATGACCCAGCAGTCGTATTCAACCCTTCTGATGCTACGGTGCCAATGTTATCCTAAGATTTTTACGAGTCGTTGAGCATCCTAAACAATAATTTATTGAAGGTCTCACCTTCAGAAGAATTGGAATGCCGTGTAAGAGGGATCGTTTCCCTGATTTCTTCCTCTCCTGATCCAAGGCTGCAGCTTGGGCGAGAGCAGAGGGATTGATTTCCAATACAGCTCGGAGGGTAGGACCTTTGAGGTTGACCTCTTCAATTCTCGCAAAATATGCCTACATTTGTCCTGTTAGCATCCATTTAACTATGACATAGGAAGCTACGAACCTTGACCAAATCTACGCTCGTAAAATGTCCAGCATCAAGGCCCGCCTGAAGCTCCATCACCGATGCTTCATAAAGGTCTGGAAATTGAACGGCTGGTGGCTTAGGAGCGGCACCCCATACTAATTGGAAGTATGCAATGACACTAAAAAGGATCGCGAAACCCCACTTCATGGCTTTGACCCTAGTTCTGATTGTTCTCCTGATTGGCTTGTCTGAGTGGGTTAAACCGACTTGAGCCTGCAGAAAATCCGACTCGTCCTACAGTGCAAGATAGCAATGGGAATGGGGTCGTGAGTATGAGTATCTGCGCCAGTGCGAAATATAAGAAAATAAAACATACGTTATTTTTATCATCATCGTATTCCTTAGCGAGAGAAGGATCTGCTAAGGAAGAGGTCATACTCCGCACATGAAGTTGCTGGTGCGGGTAGGGAAGTACAAATCAGCAGGTAAGGGGTGTTATAAATCACTTTACGCAAACATGGTCTTGTTACCCCACGCCAGTTCAAGCGAACACATGCGCCTGCGAAAATACATGGTCAATGTATAGAGTGATCTCAGAGGTTGACCATCGAAGCGAGCAGATAGTGTTTCTAAAAATAATGAATGGCATCATCGCGGAGATAGAGCTCTATATATTTAGCCAGATGAGATAGGAAATCATACCAGATCCAAAGGAGCCATTGTTATCTTTCGCAGCCTTTGGACGAAGGTAAGAGCAACGGGCAGAATCTGGTCATGGTTTCAGAGAACTGAATGTTTATTAGAAGTGTAGGCAAGCCAGGGTATCTGGGTTTGTAGACTCGGAGCTGGCGTGACATTAAAAAAAAACATAGGAACTCAGTTCCTACGCTGCTTGGATCTAATGCTTCGCAATAGTTTGACATAACTGTTCAATTGTCAATCACAACGTCTATATTTCAAGGATTTCCAGGAACATACTCTAACTTCTGGGGTGCGCGACGTTTCTTCTTAGACTCGCGCAATAATACCACATTGGTGGTAGGGGTGGGATCAGGAAGCATTATGGTGGTGGTATAATATAAATCCAGAGATAACAATTTCTTCGTTGGAGATACCGGAGGTGTTATCGCTGGCATATTGAGGGTAATGACAGGAGAAGGGGTGTCGTGATGACCAGATAAAGTGGGAGGAAGTGGGTCGCATGGGTCGAGAGCGTCGCATGACTGGGAAGTATAGGACAAAAATATGCCATTTCTTAATGTAAAGACGGCGTCGGCTCTAAGGCGCTTTCAGCATTGACGAGTTTTCGCCTGAGGGATCACCCACTTTTCTGAAGGAAAGTTCCTCAAACCGAAGACGTTCAGCAGGCCAGAGAGGTGCATGCGATCCTAAATAGAATTTATATCAGTCACATGTCCCCGAACTGACGTAGGAGGAGATTGCGCACCCATACTATTAAAATCGATTTGTCGCTGATGGCTGAAAACCCTGACACAAGGTCCCGGATGCACTGAGCCAAAGGCAAAATGTCAACTGCGTCGCTATTCGAAACCTATGAGTTTGCGTCTTCAGTATATATATGTCCAACAAACCAGGAGGTATTAATATCTACTCCAACAGCTGTTGCTAGTGGTGAAACTGTCTCTTCAGCAGCATGGCAAGCTAGAGAGTCAGAAGATGGTTGGCAAGAAATAATTAACCCCAAATCGGCGTCAACAAAATGCTACGAAAAATAATTCAGCATTAAGAAGGCCTTCAAATCTGAAGACTACACACCTCTGGCAAGCATTCGGATGCCCTCTGTTTACCTACATCAGAAAGCAGCGAATCTGGTCCAGTTTCAGCATTCCTTATGATGTAAAGAGTGTTCTGGGCTGCCAGCACCCCAAAACCTGAAGCCGAGATAGCCAGGAAAAACGAAAAAAAACGCCCAATAAGCATATGAAAGAGAGACTAAGGTTGGTTCTATAAGTTAGTATTCGCGGTTCTGGGTTTTCTTTTGGGGGAAATAGCAGCTTGTTCCATTTTATAGGTAGGCAATTCGCGGTCTAAAGGTGGAGCTTTGCTCGATTTTAGGCGAGAATCTTGACATTCTGAGTGCAGGCTATCAAAAAACTTGAATACTTCTACCCCTCACAAGACTCGGGGTCATAAAACTGAGGACTTGCGCGGTGTTAGAGGACAAGAAGGTCGTGGTCATCGTCAACAGAGCGCGGGAACGTTCCTCACGCGACCTTGATTGCTGTGACCGTTATCTTATCGCCCCTATGTATGAGTGACCACACCCTGGCCGGATCCAACGACCCTTAAGCTTTTGAGTTGCTTGAACATCATCCAATACTTGTCCCAGAACCATCACTATAACATTTAGCACTTATGAGTCTTCTAGGAGGAACAGTTTCTGCTGCTCAGACTGCGGCATATCTTCGCACTTTGCCTGCCATTAGAGAACGATGTGGTCGTGTTCATGAGCTGGCCAAACAGGGCAAGCTGCAATATTTCGAATATCACCCAGAAAAAGAGGACGATGTGGCTGATTTTTGCGTCAAGCTTATGAAGGTTCGTAGACGTGTAATTCCATGGTGCAACATTCAATGGTACTCATTGTCCCAAGCGCGATTATGGGGACAACTTCACTTCTGTAAGACATTTTGCACGATTTAAGCCTCGTGTTTATCAATGCTGTGATGCGTAGATAAACCCCCATGGACGTTGGAGTCATCTTGATGCAGGAATCGAGCGTGTTGAGCCCCTGATCGCAAAGTGGGGCGCAGGAGCTGGCCCTCAAGATGCCAAGGAACAAGCACGTCGCGTGTTGGACTTGACTCTCGTTTCTGTTCTTCTTGATGCTGGAGCTGGGAATGTTTGGAAGTATTTCGAAGAATCCTCAGGTCTTACATTCAACAGATCTGAAGGGCTGGGTGTTGCCAGCGTTCATATGTTCGAATCGGGTTTCTTCTCTGGTGATCCAGAGCAACCTTACAGAGCTGATGGTAATGTGTCTTACGTTCTGCTACGCAAATCCCGAAGTCTAATTTGATCGGTCTATGCAGCCGCCGGTCTCGCGAAGATAACGCCCGAAAAGACAGCGGCAGCAATGCAGGTCAGCGAGTCCAACCCGATGGACGGCATCGACGGCCGGGCATCTCTCCTGTTCGGACTCAGCAAAGCGCTCACCGCAAGTCCCCAATTCTTTGGAGCAGATGGTCGACCTGGAAATCTTGTAGGTAAGAGTATTATTATTTGCAGATCTTGGACAGATGGTAATTAATTTTGGAGCAGATTTTCTCGAATCTGAATCCCGTTTGGAGGGTGGTGTGCGAGTTGTTCCTATTGCCGCTCTTTGGCATGCTCTTATTGAGGGATTGAATCCCATTTGGCCATCTCGAATTACCTTTGGTGGAATTGCACTCGGAGACGTCTGGCCCTGCCCCTCTCTTGGGGCATCAATTGAGAACCCAATTGAAGGCGACGATCTCGTGCCCTTCCATAAGCTGACGGGCTGGTTGACCTACAGCATCGTTACTGTGCTGCAAAGGATCTTGGGCTGGAAGCTCGAGGGCGTCGAAGATATGACTGGTCTTCCTGAGTATAGAAACGGTAAGTGCACCCGGACCATCACTGTTTGTAAGTTAAACTAACCTCGTTCCGTCTTCTTAAGGCGGCCTTTTGGTCGATTTGGGTGTCCTTTCTCTTAGGGAGGGCCTCCTCCCGATCAACCCCAAGTCTGGACTTCCTCGAGTTCCGCCCTCTCATCCAGCCATCGTAGAATGGCGAGCTATGACTGTCATAGAACTGTGAGTTATATCCTCGCCAACACGTGTCAACCTGATAACTGACCGAAACTAGTGATCGCCTCGCGGCGCTCATTCGCCAGAAACTAGGGTTGACAACTGAACAGCTTAGTCTCGCGCAGGTACTTGAAGGTGCGACATGGAAAGGAGGACGTGAGATTGCTAAGATTAAGCGATCTGACACAAGTGGCCCTCCAATTGAAATTGAAAGCGACGGCACAGTGTTTTGAAGTTTAAGCGACGCTAGCGCGCGAATTCCTTTTCCTGAACACTCCATTGTGGAACCATTCCGCCGTACCTAATTCAAACTGTACTGTTTTCCATCTTTTATCCGTATTGTAAAACTTGAGGGCATACATATTTCCTTTGTTCGGAAAAGAATCGCTCTGTTTCTTGTATTCTGTCTACCTATGATACATTCACTTACTCGAAAAATTCGGTAGTGAGTCATCTGCGGATAAAATTCTACATTTTGCGAAGCCATTCCAACGTTCGTGTTCAACTGAATGATCATCGATGATCAGCATTTACCAGGGAAGATATTCAAGCACCGACCTACATGAGGGTAATCACCGTAGGTTGTTGTCGGGTAAATATCTGATAATCCGGAATGCAGTCTCCAATGTTCGACACCACAGGTTTGCTGTCGGAGAAGGGTTCAAAATCCGAGTGATAAATTCATTGCTAGTCATGGGGCTGGAAACATTGATCCTTGAATACAATCATAGTCAAGAAGCGCTACTGGCAGCAATTCAAGATTGTCAGGTGTAAGGTTGAACTAAAAATAGAACAGGCCCTGCCTCTCTGCATTGTTGAAACTTTGTTTCGCTGTCATATTATTCCGTTTGACGTGACACATCGAAGCTCGAGGCTCATGACACTCTGTGCGTATTGTCGGACATACATATGTGGATGTAGCCTCAGGGCGCGCGGATAATTGTACATTATGTGTGGGGAGCAGAAGCGTCTATGTTGGACTGGGGAAGTAGAGTGTAGCCTCTTTCGCGTATCTGAGTATAAGTTACAAGCTACCCGCTGGCAGGTGTCTAATTAGAGATGGTTATCCAACTTCGGACATCCTATTATTTCCGGTTTTTAGGCGCAGACAAGCAGCTGTGCGCTCGACGGTGTGCAAGAAGTAGTCGCCGGGCCGCTCAGAATGGTACCCATGCGTTTAATAACTGCTGTAAATGTACGACTTCAGGGAAGTATGATACTAGGTACTGAGCCTCGGACACAGACATCTAATGCCCGTATGATGTTCGAAAATCGAATCATTTGATCCCTCCGTTGAGCCGTGTTGCTGTGCACATCCACAACTGCGCTGCGTCATGAGAATGCAGCTATGTCGGATACTCACCATAGAACTCGGTAAAACCTAAAGTATGCACAATAGTGATCATACTTGTTCGCATCTAATTGCGCTCCCGAGAACTTTGTTGGAGCTGTTGGGATCACCTGTGTGTATACTATGTGGGTACGATCGATTGACAGTAATTCATCGCATAGATGAAACGGAAGAATTGACTTGCAGGTGTAACTCCGGAACACGAGTTATTTAGCCGGGGTTCTCTGAACATGATTTTGAATATGATTCGAGAGGTGTGTGGTCAAGTGTACCTTCACGATGTCCGACAAACTGGTGGTCAGGGCAAGATGTCTGTTTTTTTCAAGATCTTGACGATGAATCCCAGCTCAAAAAGGCTGTCACACTTTATGTCGAATTTCTTCTGAAAACCCGAAAGAGTTTCCTCAATACTGAAATAAAAGGTTTTCCCCCAAAGTGATGATTTTCGCTCATACCATTCTGGAGCTGTGACATCGCATCAAATCCCAGCTCAGAAATGC
Organism: Panaeolus papilionaceus; assembly: GCA_015501605.1. Lineage (NCBI taxonomy): Eukaryota > Fungi > Basidiomycota > Agaricomycetes > Agaricales > Panaeolus > Panaeolus papilionaceus. The sequence goes on along the minus strand of JADNRZ010000023.1, from coordinate 522,667 downwards.
GTCCGTCGTTCTAAAAATAGCACGTGCCCTTGGCGCTTGCCCCGACGTAGGTGCAGGTTCGGACAGTTCTTGCTCAAACTTAGCGCTTGACTGAACAGTTATTACTAGTCTCATCAAGCTTGTGTATATTCCAAGAGTCCCAAGTCCATGATGAAGGAGAATCCTGCTCCCACTGTGGAGCGCTCTGTAGGCTTCGATCCCTAAATTTGGATGGAGGTGCCGCTGAGTTGCTATGCGGCCAGTGGAGTGAGGTGGAGTTGGACGTGTAAAATCGGTTCGGCACTCTCGCCAAGCGCGTTGTAGTTCAGCGATAGGTTGAGCGTTGGCCACTTGCGACGAGCGATGTATCCGAGAACACTCCTGTTATGGTGGCAAGGAGAAATCTACGAGCTTCAGTCTTGTGCTACGATGCTTTGGAAACAGGATAAAAGGAAGAGGTAGATGAGGTTGAGAAAGCATCTCATCTTCGAGACAAGATTTCCATTGGTATTTTACAATGTTCGCCAAAGCAGCTCTCCTCTCTCTCGTCTACGCAGCTGTCGCCTATGGCCAAGGTGTCGGTTCTTACACATCCGAATCACACCCTTCTCTCTCTTGGCAGCGCTGCACCAGCAGTGGTTGCCAATCTGTATCCGGTTCAGTCGTTCTTGATTCGAATTGGCGCTGGATTCACATCAACGGTGACTACAAGAACTGCTACGACGGCAACACCTGGGACTCCAGCATTTGCGGCAGCAACTCTCAGTGCACAAGTCAGTGCGTTCTCGAGGGAGCAGATTACTCCGGTACCTATGGTATCAGCACAAGTGGAAACGCTCTCACTCTCAAATTCATTCAACCCAACGCGAACGGCAAGAACATCGGCTCTCGTGTCTACTTGATGGCGGGTGACAGCAAGTACGAGATGTTCAAACTTCTCAACCAGGAGTTCACTTTCGACGTCGATGTTTCCGGACTTCCATGTGGTCTCAACGGCGCCCTTTACTTCTCGGCTATGGACGAGGATGGTGGAACAGGCCGCTACTCAACTAACAAGGCTGGTGCCAAGTATGGAACGGGCTACTGTGACTCTCAGTGCCCTCGAGACATCAAGTGGATCAACGGAGAGGTGAGATTTATTACATTCATTTATTCAGGAAAGGTTCTAACCATGATTTGTAAATATAGGCTAACGCCGAGGGATGGCAACCCTCTGACAATGACGCCAATGCAGGAAAAGGTCAATACGGTACCTGCTGTAACGAGATGGATATCTGGGAGGCCAACTCTGTCTCCACCGCCTACACTCCCCACCCTTGTGACGACGTCCAGCAGACGCGCTGCGCAGGAGATGCCTGTGGTGGATTCGACAACCGCTATGCCAGCTCTTGCGACCCCGATGGTTGCGATTTCAACTCTTACCGTATGGGCGACACCAGCTTCTACGGACCAGGCAAGACCGTCGACACCAACTCCAAATTCACCGTCGTCACTCAGTTCATCACCGACGATGGTACAGCCAACGGTACCCTCAAGGAAATCCGTCGCATTTACGTCCAGAACGGGCAGGTCATCCAGAACTCGAAAGTCAACGTTCCAGGAATGGATGCCTTGGACTCGATCACCGAGGAATACTGCTCCAGCGCCAAGTCCACGTTTGGCGATCAAGACAGCTTCGGTAACCACGGCGGTCTCGCTGGTATTGGGTCCAGCATGAAGAACGGCATGGTTTTGGTACTGAGTGTCTGGGACGATCACGATGCCAACATGCTCTGGCTCGACAGCACCTACCCCACTGATGCTGACCCCAGCACACCCGGCATCGCTCGTGGCGATTGTCCAACTTCTAGTGGTGTTCCCTCTGACATTGAGTCGTCGGCTGCGAACGCACAAGTCATCTACTCCAACATTCGCTTCGGAGACCTCGATACCACATACCAGGCCTAAAGGGTTTTATGCATTAGTACTTGTAGTTGTACTAGTAGAATATACGCACTGGTGGCAATTGTATTTTTTCTGTATTATTAAATGTCTTTGTTTGACTCATGTAACTCGAGGGCATGACCCACGCTAGGAATTTGATTGTTTCTCTCCATTTGAAGAATCTCTGCTGCCTGTTCCGCCTTAATAATAAGCTGTTAATGCAGCCGCGTCGATACCCCTAAGTTTCAAGGCCTCAATCGGCGATGGTCGGTACCGAGCGACCGTGTGCGAATGTTGGACACGCAATGGTTGATGCTATGATCGCCAATCCCCCAACACCTTCCGGGGCTTTCCAAGTCCCTTGGACTATCTCAGGGTCCCGATGTTGTAAGTTGATGTGTTGAGCGTCTAAGAAAGTGTGGATTCGCCGATAACAGCACTCATCCACTGCCGCATCAAGGCAATGATCATGTTGGCCATCGTCGGTTCCTCACCAATCAATGAATCATGCACCTGCCAAAATAGTAAATTCGTATCCGCATCAACCTTTCTGAAATAAAAATGTATTGAATGTAACGAGTCCGTGGTTTAATTAGTAGGAATCCAAGGGCATAACGGTGATAAATATAATCGAAACATTGTCTTTGGCGTGTCACAACAAGTCACCACTGGCATGACCAAATTCTCATCAAAGAGGCGAGCACCTATCTCCTTCAACCTCAATTTCCCATGTGTTCCTCGACGTCAATGCTGACGTTCGTTACGTTGCCCGTCAGCCGAACCACCCAATTCCTTTATCAGCTCGCACAACAGTTTCACTAGGTGCACTAGTATACGCAGGTGCGGAAGGCTACAGGCTGTCATTGGTCGCCTTGTCCTCGGCATCTGTCTGACCCTCACACCGTACGGCGAATGAGTGGATATTCGTTTTTACGATTTCACAGGAGCTGGCCAGCGGATAAGAGGGCAACAAGGACATAATTAGCATTTACTCTGAAAAATGAGATGTGACGCACAGTTGTGAACATAAACTTACCAATCGACTACAAAGCTTCACGAAAATAGCAATCATCTTTGTGTCCCAGAACAACCGTCGAGTTGCTAGAACCATACCTAATAAATGGGGATCCTGGTAAACACAGAACACTAATACATGGGGAACTCACAACACTATAGAAAAGCCGATGAATTTGTCTAAAATTGGGTTCAATTCGTCGGAGGAAATTTCCTAAATCATAATTCAAGGTGTGAGATCAGATCAGGTGGGGTATCATGACACAGAAAGTGGTAGCACAAGTGAGAATCAACACAGTCGGGAAGAGTATGGTAAATAAAACAGTTGCATTCCCTGAATACCTACCGCAGCCACCTATTTTTTATGCAGTAAATTTTTAACTTAACTTTGTGGAGGGAGATGCGGACAAGAATGCGCGAACGGACGACAGCGGACATCCCAATCGGGGTTACTATGCGTCAATACGTATTTTGAGCGTAATCGAGTCTTAAAATAAGTTTTGAATGAGTGATAGTCATATGAGCATTGTATGTCTATTGAAAGATGATTAATTGTTTGTCGTTGCAATTGCATAACATGCCGGACAAAACCTTTCAGGGCAAGGTCATGCACCAGGGAGATTAGCGTAGCCAAAAATAGTGATTTGAAATGACGAGGCTTCTCAAAAGAGGGTAGATGTATCGAGAAACTTGTATCTTGAGATTAAGCGTACAAGATGCAGACATCACCACCTGGCTTGCACGAAAGGTCGCATTACGGAAAATGTAGCTCGGAGTTGTAACTCGAGAAAATATCCGAAAACTATCCATCTACATCGTTGGATAAATGATTCGAGGATTACAACCTGGTGCAAGGGAGCATTTGAATATAAAAAGGGTACCGTTTGCAAAGGTTAGAACCAACACCGGTACTACTCTCTGGTAAAGGTTTCTAACATGTTCGCCAAGGCAGCACTCCTCACTCTCGCACTCGTATCGTTCGTCGCAGGTCAAGGTGTCGGTACCTACACCGCCGAGACCCACCCCAAGCTCTCCTGGCAGAAGTGTACCAAGAGCGGTGGCTGCCAAACTCAAGGCAATGCTGCCATCGTGCTCGACTCCAACTGGCGATGGGTCCATGTCCAGGGCGATTACAAGAACTGCTACACCGGTAACACCTGGGATACCAGCATCTGTACCAGCAACACTGTTTGCGCATCGAAGTGTCAACTCGAGGGAGCCGACTACCCTGGCACCTATGGTATCAGTACCAGCGGCAACGCCCTCACTCTCAAATTCATCCAGAACAACGCCAACGGCAAGAACATCGGCTCTCGTGTGTACCTCTTGAACAGCGACACCAAGTACGAGATGTTCAAGCTCATGAACCAGGAGTTCACCTTCGACGTCGATGTCTCCAAGCTTCCCTGCGGTCTCAACGGCGCCGTCTACTTCTCCTCCATGGACGCTGATGGTGGCATGTCCCGTTTCTCCGGCAACAAGGCCGGTGCCAAGTACGGAACTGGCTACTGCGACTCTCAGTGCCCAAGAGATATCAAGTTCATCAACGGAGAGGTACGTACTGTCTTGTCCTAATCTATATCTTCTCTAAACAATTTGGGTTTTGTAGGCCAACTCCGAAGGATGGACGGCGGCTGCAAACGACGCCAATGCTGGAACCGGAAACTACGGTACCTGCTGTAACGAGATGGATATCTGGGAAGCCAACTCCATCTCCGCTGCCTACACCCCCCATCCTTGTGATGGCACTCAGTCTTCTCGCTGCAGCGGCACTGCTTGCGGTGGATCTGACAACCGCTACGGCAGCATTTGCGATCCCGATGGTTGTGACTTCAACTCCTTCCGCATGGGTGACAAGAACTTCTACGGCCCAGGCAAGACCGTCAACACCAACTCCAAGTTCACCATCGTCACCCAATTCATCTCCGACAACGGCAGTGCCACTGGTAATCTCAAGGAGATCCGTCGTCTCTACGTCCAGAACGGCAAGGTTATTCAGAACTCCAAGGTCAACGTCCCAGGCATGGCCGCCTTGGACAGCATTACCTCCGATTACTGTACCAGCGCAAAGACTGCTTTCGGTGATACCGACAGTTTCGGCAAGCATGGTGGACTGAGGCAGATGGGCAACGCCCTCAAGGCTGGCATGGTCCTCGTCCTCTCCATCTGGGACGATCATTCCGTCAACATGCTCTGGCTTGACAGCAACTACCCCACCGACCAGGACCCAAGCAAGCCCGGTATCGCTCGTGGTACCTGCTCCACCTCCAGTGGTAAGCCAGAAGAAATCGAGATCTCCGCTGCCAGCGCCTCCGTCACCTATTCGAACATCAAGGTCGGCGACATTGGCTCGACCTACGCTGCTTAAATGGTTGATTGTGGGGGTTGTTCATGCTTTACAACACCAATTCGATAGTTTGTATCAAGATTTCAAATGAATGCAAGTTTTGTTTTCTGTTCAATTTCTTTGTCCCCTCAATTCTGGGTGATTTTCCTGGGTAAGCGTTTTGCTGTGATGTGAGAGGTTGCCGGGTTCAACGTTGGGAGAAGGAGGGTTTGTTGTGAGAATGCAAGCCGAATGGCATCAGCGCATCATGTCAAACCGGCTAAGCCCGAAGCGTCCCTCCGTCACTTTAAGAAGCAACCTGCGAATTTGATATTCTTGCTACACGAGATCGCGCCAGAGGAGTTAGGTAGGTATGGATGGGAGAGGGAGAAAGGGAACAGCGAAGATGAGTGCTGACCCCTTCCCTGGGCGAGAGACGAAAGCGAGGATGGCTGAACCCCCCTCTCTGATCGCTCTCTCCCTTCCTAACGGCTCTGGTTGGATCTGTAGAGAGAAATAAAGATTTGGAGGTTCACAAGGGAGGTGGGTGGGAAAATAAAATGATAAATGTTATTAAAATGATATGATAAATGCGAGCGGCGAGATTATGACGAGGAGCGAGAAGTAAAGAAAGGAATACTAGTAGACGTCGGCAACTCTAGGAGTGGCAGATCCACGTGATCAAGAAGGCGAACCTGAACGGAGTTCAGGTTCTTCCAGAATCCAGATATTACTCGTCCATGAATCACAATACTTTTCACGTCGACGAAAATTTCGGTACTGTTTGGGCTTATCACTGGTTCTAAAGATCGATGCTCTTGAGGACCCACTTGTGCAAGGAGAAGCGCGATTCAAAGGCGTACTAAACACTTATTATTTGCACAAGTATAATGCGCCATTTGGTACTTTCTTCGACGCCTTTTAACCCACAATTTATGCATTAATACTTTCGACGTCCACATAGACCCCAAGCTCTCCAGCAACCATAAAACTTGAAAGTGAAGGGATGTGATACCGTAGGGATCAAGAAACAGATCAACGCATCAGAACATGCACCAAAGACGGACGCAGAAGCGGAGGCCAGACGCTCCTCTGCTCTTACTCCCACCTTCCATCCAGGTTGAGGCTGATTGCCAAACTTCAATGGGTCTCTGGTACTACCATACAATTCACACACCAGTCGATGCTGATTAGGTTTTTATTCCGTATGCTCTTCATGTATGTAATTCGATCTTTCAATTGTTGAAAGTGAAAGTGAATATGACGAACCGCTCCGACCGTGTCGACGCGACCCGCGTCCGTGGTGCGCCACTCTGTGTAGCACCTATGTACCTGGGGATAGTCACAGAAGGTAAAAGATGCTCACCTCCTTGGCAAAGTGCGCATACTCACGCGATTGACACAAGACGGGACATTTACATCTCAAAAGGCTTTCGAATATTGGTACCAACAAGTCACACTTTCAGTCATAATATTTTTCTTATTTCATCACAATATATTGGAGCCGCGTACATTGACCATGGGAAGAGCATCGAATGGATAGTTATCGGACCATCAAATTGAGCGATTGGTCGACATGTGAACAGGTCGACCTAAAAATAAACGCATTTTCCTCTATACGAAAGCCAAAGCTCGGTTCTTGCGGATTGGGATAGTCGGCTGCAATGCAGGTGAGCACGAAATCATTCAGGGGAAGGCAGTTTCTCCATATTTTGAGCTCCAGAGAGGTATCGGGAGGAATACTGTCAAGATCCAGTAATCCAGGTTCTACAAGACTGACAACGACAGCACTGTCACAGCAGACCATTCCATTACAACCCCTCACACTCCATGAATGCCAATCGGCTATCAATTTTTATCAAAAGTCGAACGCGAAGGTCAATATACTTTCTTCTTCAAGATTTCAAGGTTTCTCCTAAAATTCTGGACTATTATTTCCGAGATGAATCCTAGAACCTGCGCGTTATCCAAGAACAGAACGCGAAATTTGTGCAGGTTCCGGACTGCTACCACTCCACAATCACTACCTTTTGAAAGGTATAAGAAGGGGACGTTTGGACCTGACTTATTCATCCTCACTCCTCAAGGATTTACGAGATGTTCGCCAAAGCAGCACTCTTCACTCTCGCATTCGTATCGTTCGTCGCAGGTCAAGGTGTCGGTACCTACACCGCCGAGACCCACCCCAAACTTCCCTGGCAAAAGTGTACCAAGGGCGGTGGCTGCCAAACTCAAGGCAATGCTGCCATCGTGCTCGACTCCAACTGGCGATGGGTCCATGTTCAGGGCGATTACAAGAACTGCTACACTGGCAACAAGTGGGATACCAGCATTTGCACCAGCAACACCGTCTGCGCGGCGAAATGTCAGCTCGAGGGAGCCGACTACCCTGGCACCTATGGTATCAGTACCAGCGGCAACGCCCTCACTCTCAAGTTCATCCAGAACAACGCCAGCGGCAAGAACATTGGTTCTCGTGTGTACCTCTTGAACAGCGACACCAAGTACGAGATGTTCAAGCTCATGAACCAGGAGTTCACCTTCGACGTCGATGTCTCCAAGCTTCCCTGCGGTCTCAACGGCGCCGTCTACTTCTCCTCCATGGACGCTGATGGTGGCATGTCCCGTTTCTCCGGCAACAAGGCCGGTGCCAAGTACGGAACTGGCTACTGCGACTCTCAGTGCCCAAGAGACATCAAGTTCATCAACGGAGAGGTGCATATTCTCCTTTTCTATATCTATAACCTAGCTAAGCAGTTTTGGGTTATGTAGGCCAACTCCGAAGGCTGGCAGCCAGCATCGAACGATGCCAACGCCGGGAACGGAAACTACGGCACATGCTGTAACGAAATGGATATCTGGGAGGCCAACTCCATCTCCGCTGCCTACACCCCCCATCCTTGTGACGGCACTCTGTCTTCTCGCTGCAGCGGCTCTGCTTGCGGTGGATCTAGCAACCGCTACGGCAGCATCTGCGACCCCGACGGTTGTGATTTCAATTCATACCGCATGGGTGACAGGAACTTCTATGGCCCAGGAAAGACTGTCAACACCAACTCCAAGTTCACCATCGTCACCCAATTCATCTCCGACAACGGCAGTGCCACCGGCAACCTCAAGGAGATCCGTCGTCTCTACGTCCAGAACGGCAAGGTCATCCAGAACTCCAAGGTCAACGTCCCAGGCATGGCCGCCTTGGACAGCATTACCTCCAATTACTGTACCAGCGCAAAGACCACTTTCGGTGATACCGATAGTTTCAGCAAGCATGGTGGACTGAGGCAGATGGGTAACGCCCTCAAGGCTGGCATGGTTCTCGTCCTCTCCATCTGGGACGATCACTCTGTCAACATGCTCTGGCTTGACAGCACCTACCCCACCGACCAGGACCCAAACAAGCCCGGTATCGCTCGTGGTACGTGCTCCACCTCCAGTGGTAAGCCAGAAGACATCGAGAACTCCGCTGCCAATGCCTCCGTCACCTATTCGAACATCAAGGTCGGCGACATTGGCTCGACCTACACCGGCTCTTAAGCGTCTCGCTTCTGTAGTGGTGACATTTCGTTCATGTTCTCGTAGATGCACGTCCCTTGTACCATTAGCCTGCAGCGCAATATTTTGAAACATGTATCTCGAAGACTCACAATATGCAAACCCTTTCTTTGTCTTTTTCTTCTGTGCTTATTTAAATGCTTTCAGCCTGCGTATTTCGATCATCTCTTACTTCACGAATGAACTTCAAGTTCGAATCCATGCTGAATGCAATGGAAGGTTAATCGTGCGAGATGGACCTGATGCTTAGACCTGTCACATTTCCCTCGCGAGGGATGGTCACCAGTCTTCCTGATGCCAGTGATGGTGGGATGGCGCAATGCCTGCAAAGAGGAAATTTTGATTTGTAAACATTAGTAATCAAATAATACGATTAAAAATGGATGCACATTTATTTTTCCTCATAGGGCACTTAGCAGCTCTGATAAGTGTTAGTTAAGCTTATTTTAAGTTAATAAATAAGATGCTAGCTTTAATTAGTAGTTTTGCGCGAAATTCCGTGAAATAGATACAGTAATTAGAGGGTCTAGATACATAAATGAAAAAAAAAGCAAACATCTTGTAGCTATCCATGCAATAAAGCTTAGTATGAAGGTAGAATGGATAAAAAAGGAGTGAGGCACAAAAGAAATCGGTAGTGCTTCGATGGGTGGAATACCAAGGGAGACGCGGTTATGTGATTATGTAATAGCTAAATGAACGCGTCTCCAACAACGTGTCAGTCCCGAATTTTCACTCATCACTGATGGTGCCCAATCTAATCGCTCAGGCACGTGACTTTAAACTCGTATAAAACCGCGTCCCCGAAAAATCTTCCAACTTGAATTTAACACCTCGACGTCGGCTGTACTGCGTATGCTGCAGCAACTCTAATTCTTCATCTCGGAACTAGGGTATTGGCGCTCGAGGAAGATGGAACAAAAAGGCTCCAATTAAGCCGGAGCGTCTTCCAGGAAACAACCTTGCTCTTCGCGAGGAATGGGATTCGCTTGACTATGAGAGTCGGACAAACTTTTGTTGGGAGTTAGATGGGTTAATATGTAGTATGTAATCTTGTTTTTACTTGATATATGATTTCTTCTGCACTGTATTGTTTTTGAACGTCAGGGATTGCTACTTGAGACCAGGTTTCAATGCCGAGGAAGGTGCAACGATGCCCCACCCCTCTATCTCAATTAAATCTCACCATCCAGGTCAAATTGCTTTGGCGTGAAGGGTTCTTTGACAATGCCATTCTCCATGCCGTCAAGTGCCGAATCACAAGCCATTCTGCTAAGTATCGAATCAGGAGGGCTGCGCGCTTCAGCTTCGTTGATAAGTATCTCTCCAGTGTCATGAGGGCTGTCAATTTCTTTCTATGGTCTTCCAAGTCCACCCATCTCCAGCCACGCGTAGCCAGAGAGATACTAATAGCACAGCCTTTTCTCACCTTGACACAACCACCATCTGACACTACTATGTCGAGCCATTTTGACGATGAACTGGAGAGGGAGTTCGAGATCAATGGCGAAAGGGGTCCAGAAGAGCATGATCGAGCTGAAAGTACGCCTCCTGGACCTATTGAATCATCCGCAACTGAGGAAGCCCCAGGAGTGGACACAGGTGCAACAGCGGCGAGGTTTGTTTTATCTAAATCTACTATGGTCGAAATTTGATCTGCGATTCTTAGTACACCTCTCATGCCCTCACAACCTACAGGCGATATCTTTTCCGAACGAGCCCAGCTGTTTATGTCGCTTATGAATAGTCGTTCACCCGCTGGTGCACATGTACCCCCTGCTGTCACCCCAGGGGAAATGCTGCACAACCTGAGGAACATGTTCAATAATATGACATCAAATCTAGTAAGTCATTTTTATAATTTGCAAAGCTTGAGCATTGACAGTATTGCGATCAGAACACGCTCATACCGCATCGTAGAAACGTGAAAATCCCAACATCGACTTTGCCCACATACGTGAATCCACAAAGATTCGGCGCAACGCCTGGAGGCTCAATCACTATCAATGACTTCATAGACAGCACCCGGGATGTTTTTGACTTCGCCCAGAATGCAATCAACATGTTAAATGCAATAAAATCATCTACAAGGCCACCTCCACCATCTCCAATCCCTACAACATCATCACGCGAAAGCCTCCAACCTCGTCCCATATCCCCAGAACCTGTCGTAACTGAGGGTGACACCCGCCCTGTTAATGTTATGTCTCTCATGTCGGAAAGCTTAACACGGGGCTTTCAACAAAACGAGAGCCTTCTGCGTTCAACCCTCTCCCGACTTGGAACCCATATTTTGTCGCTTCCTGAAAATCATCCTACCTACAATTTGTTGCAATCCGTATCCGGGTTGATGAATCTACACCTCTATGAAGTTACTTGGGAGAAAAAGCATCTCGACTCCGGCGTTATGGTTACTTCCCTCGCTTGGTCAAAATTGGAGGATCCTAAAAACAATTTTGAGAAGGTACCTACACTCCTCCGGAATTGGTCCTATAGCCAACGTTTATTGGCACAAGACACGGGGGACGGTGACAAGCTGACTGTCCCTTGTACACTCCTTGAGGAGGTATACAAGGTCGCGAAGGATATGGAGGTGATTCCCGACCGAGTGAAGGAGTTCCTGCGCCATGAGTTAGCGTGTTGTCTGTACGACCGTTATTTACTCCTGGGGGATCTTCCTTGTCTGGACGCCACCATCGAGCATTTTCAAGCTATTTGTGAAGGGGGCGCTGCCTCAGCGAACAAAACATGCCAGTTTGGACTTGCCCATCTACATCGATTCTACGCATCAGGGAATCTGGACGACCTTGACAAGGCCCTACATCATGCCACAGTATCAGCTGGCATGCAGAGTGCTGCTAATCTCCCCGATCCAACTATGGATTTTGACCAGGCTGCCGGTCTTCATCTGTTCTCCCTGTGCTTGGAACAGAAATTCTACCTGCAACTCGATTTGACATACCTCGACCAGGCAATCAGCAAATGTCGAGCCGCCCTACCCATGTTAAGGGAGGAAAACCCTTTCTTCGTGAGGTGCAAATGCGATCTTGCCTCGCTTCTTCTCCTACGATTCCAATCTTGTGGCGATCGTGCGGATTTGAACGTTGCTGAAGAAGAGCTGCTTACTGCATTGGTGACGGAGACGCCAGAACGGAATACACAGACGCCTGTTCGGACCTTGCTTGGATTTGTTCAGACAATCAAAGCGGAAAATCCCTCCGAAATGGATGAGGGCATCCAGCTTTTGCTCAAGTCGCGGAAGGATTATTCTGGGCCATTATACATCGAATCCAGAATTGAGGAGCTAGTGTCCCGTGCCCATCGTCATCGCTACAATACCACCCCCGCTCCTACTACCTCCACAGAAGATCTACACAGCGCTCTTCACCATGCTCGTCTCGCTCTCGACAAATGTCATGGAACATCTCCTCGTTGTGCGAGCCTTGCCTTGGATGTGGGACAACTCTTGATGATGATATTCAAGCTGGACCCCGACGTCAAATTGTGCACCGAAGCTATATCTATGTTTTCTAGCGCGGCGAAGGCTCCTTCTGGTCTTGCGACGACTAAGCTCCGCGCTGCCAAAGAGTGGGCCGATGCAGCTGAGGTGTGTCATTCCGAGACGCTCATCGATGCTTTGGAGTGTGGGCTTCATCTTCTGCCTACCATTGCGTGGGTGGGCAATAGCATGCCTATTCAATATCGCGTCCTCTCCTCTCAATCCTCTGTCCTTGCTTCCAGAGCCGCAGCGTACGCCATCGAACGAGGTGAACTTGAGAAAGCTGTTGCATACCTCGAGATGGGACGCAACGTTCTATGGACCCAGGCGCTTCAGTTCCATCCGAGGGGGAAAGGAGACAAGCATTTGGCCGAGATGGATGAGAAGGAGTACCTGGCAGACTACCTATCTCGACAGCTTCATGAGGATGTGAATGAGATCAATGCTGAACAGATGGGGGAGGCGATGGAACATCTTACTCCGGCTTTTTTTGATCTTTTGAGGTCGCTTCAGGGGCTGGGGAGATTCTTAGAAGCCGATTGGTGGAGCTTGTGGGAGAAGAGCGGGCGAGAGAGGATTTAAAAGGGAGCAGGACGTTTGGAGAGGAGATTGAGAAAGCGTACAAGGAGGCGTCGTCGCATAATGCTGCTAGGAGGTGGCAGACACTGCACCAAGACCTACGATCACTGGGTGATTCCCTTGACCCATCCAATAACTCGTCATCTCCATCGAAGTTGGAGGAGCTAGCTTTGGTCCTACACAAAGGACCTGTCGTCGTTCTCAATGTGTACAACCACCGATGCGATGCGATTATTCTTTTCCAAAAGGTGAAGGACGGCGAAGTGGGATATAGACACGTGCCTCTTCCTTTAATGACAGGTCATGATGCCCATGAGTGGGCCTCGTCACTGAGAGAAGGCGTACATCTCGTTGAAACGAATGAGTGGCCAAGTGCTGAGTACGAAGAAGCCATGCTGATTCCGATCTTGCAAGGCTTATGGCGATCAATGGTTCTCCCCATCGTCGAAGATCTCCGAGAGCATGGGGATTTGAAGGAGCGAATCTGGTGGTGTCCCACAGGTCCCCTTGCGTTCCTGCCTATTCACTCGGCTGGTCCGTATGAGAAGGATGAACCTGGGCTCCCTGAGCTGGTTGCCTCTTCTTACACGCCGACACTTCATTCGTTGATCAGAGCAGCGAAAGCTGCACCAGAATCTTTCCGCTTGCTTGCTATCGGACAACCCAACACTCCTGATCACCCTCCTCTTCCTGGAGCTAAACGAGAAATGGCCGCTATCCGGGAACGGTTTAAAGCAAAGGAGGACCAGGTGACGGTATTGATGGGCGAAGAAGTAACCTCCCACAAATTCACGAAAGCTATCCCCGATAAAACGTGGCTTCACTTTGCTTGCCATGCCGATCAAGATGAGGAGTACCCCTTCCATAGCGCCTTCTTTATCCACGACGGCCCACTTAAATTATCCAAGCTCATGCGCCTCGACCTGACACGCGTGCAATTTGCTATGCTATCCGCGTGTTTGACCTCAGCTGGAGATGCTACCTTGCCAGACGAGTGTATCCATCTCGCAGCAGGTATGCAATTCACTGGCGTCCGCTCAGTTATTGCAACTATGTGGAGTGTAGCGGATAAAGCGGGTTTGATGGCGACGAAGGGCGTTTATCGTCATCTTCTGCCAGATGGTGGAGGGGATCCAGACCCAGCAAATGCGGCCAAGGCTTTGCAGCTTGCTTTGTTGGATATGCAGAAAGCCAAAGTACCGCTTGCTTTCAGGGTTCCGTTTATCCATACCGGTTTATGATTTATCTTTTTATGATTGAATATAATATATGTATTATGTTGGTACAAAAAGAGGACAGTAGGTCTGCGATGCAGTTTTCATGAAGCTTTGAATATGGAATCCAGGCGCTTGAAATAATGTCAAAGCACAATGTGTTGCATCAAAAGGCTATTTATTAGGCATGTCCAAAGTGTCGCTTCCCCCAACACGGAAGCAGGTCAGATTAAATACCAGTATGAATAAAAGGAACTCGGAAGGCAAGGGGAACTTTCGACTTTTCCATGTCCCATAGCGTGAGCTGCAAAGCCTTCGCCGCCTGGGTAGGATCTGGATCCTCACCATCCTTCATAAGATGACGATACAGGGCTTTTGTCGCACGCAATGCTGCTGCATCGGCTACACTCCACATAGTCGCCACCACAGACCGAGCGCCGGCGAATTGAATACCACCTGCAAGGTGGATGGACTCATCAGGAAGAGCCACATCGCCAGCGGAAGTAAGACAAGCCGAAAGCATGGCGAACTGTACATGCGTTAAATCGAGCCGCATGAGCTTGGATAGACTCAAGGGATTGTCATGGAGGAAGAAACAGCTGTTGAAGGGGTAGACGTCGTCTTGATCGGCGTGACAAGCAAAGTGAAGCCAAGTCTTCTCGAGAATGGCTTTGGAAGCCTTATAGACTGTCGCATCTTCGTTGAGGAGAACTGTCATCTTCTCGCTGGCATCGGGCAGTCCCTCCAGTTGTTCGCGGATGGCTTTGATCTCCTTCTCTGATCCTGGGAGTGGGCAATGTCCAGGGGTTTCTGATAGCCCGACAGCGAGAAGGTCGAAGGGTTGGGTTTCTGACTTGGACGCCCTGATCAACGAGCGTAAGGTTGGAGTATATGAACAGGCCAGCAAATCAGGGAGGTTTGGTTGCTCGTCCTCATACGGCCCAGCAGCGTGGATAGGTAGGAAGGCGAGGGCACCTGTTGGACACCACCAAATACGATCCTTCATATCACCATGATTGCGAAGATCTTCAAGGACAGGGTTGACCACATGGTGCCATAATTCTTGAAGAGTCGGTATTAAGAAGACGTCTTCGTACTCCTGCCTGGTGCATTCTTGAGTCTCAAAGAGATGAACGCCTTCGCGGAAGGATTCAGCACGTTCGTAAGCTTCGTCGCTTGTCATTTCGGGGAGGGCGAGATGTCGCAGCGCTGCACCTCCTCCCGTCACGTTGGAATTCAGGATAACAGCGTCACAGCGAGTCTCGTAGGTGGTCAAGATGACGATAGGGCCTTGCTCCAGAACCTTTGCAAGGTGCTCGTTAGATAAAAGTTCTGGCGACATGCATGAAGTGGAGAGGGAGTCCGATGTTGGTCTGATTGACTGCCATCTCTTGGCTGCCGTGTGCAAGGCCGCCTCCCTGAACGCTTGCATACCCTTCTCCCTGTATCTCTGGAACTCTTCGTGGTTATTTATCGCCCTTTCCGCCCCCTGAGCGTTGGCTGCTGTTTGGAGACCCGCTATCAACCGGTCATGTATTGATTGCATCTCTTTGGCCATCTCTGCCGGCCATTGTTTCATATATTCCTCTGTCCGTTCTCGGTTCGGTTCAAATGCATCGTCGTGCGCTTGGCGTGATAAATACCAGGCGAGGTGTTCCTGCTCGTTCAGGCTAGCCATCCAGTTGGCTCCCTCTTCTAAAGATGAAAATTCCTTGGTTGGGCGACGGAATTGTAAAGACTGGTTCCAAATAATGCTTCGTCCCATCTCAAGGTACAAGACGGCTTTCTCAAGTTGGCCGTGGTCAATGGCATACGTGGCAGCTCGGGAGCCAAGGGCAGAAGATTGAGAGGAAAGCGTACGGTATTGGACGGACATGCGGTTACCTGCCCATGCCATATTGGATAAAAGATGCAACCCATATTCCAGGGCGTCATGTAGAGTTTCGGAATGACAGGCCTCAGCTGCATCGGCCCACCCAGTCGCGGCTTGGAAGCGAACAGCAGTGCATCCAGATTGAGCGTGGGCTGCCCATTTGAAGTGCGAGATAGCTTCGGTGCAATGTGATGCGTCACTGTCATGGGAGAATACAGTCATCAGCATTCGCCCCAGATTCATGGCTAACTCTGCGCGTCTGGGTGACGTCTCGATAGTTTTGTGGAGTGCAAAGCGGGCATGGCTGAGAGCGTCTTGTAGGTCGTCTGGGGACTGGTACTTGTTATATCGGTGGAGATATGCCTGGGAGATGAGTTCCTCGATTCTGGTTTCGACATATGTCGGGCCGGCGTAGTCCTTCCGTGCTCTGGATAAAAGCTGTATCCCTTCATCCATTTCCAATGCTGTCTCTGACTTAAGCGTTTGCACAAATCCAAGAATTACCCGCAGAGGTACGTGGGTGTTGTGTTCCGAAGTCTCTGACACAACAGCTGATAGCAACTGCGCTTCTGCGTCGGCCAAATCCTTGGTATCACAGTCGGTGGAAGACTGGAAGCGGAGCACAAGGAGGAGGGAAAGGTCGCATTTGAATCTGACCTGCAGAGGATCGGCCTCCTTCAAAGCTGGGATCGCAGCGCTGCACATGTTGATAGCAGTGTCGAGTAAGCTGGGGTCTGCTTCAAGTTGGGATTTGTGCTGTAAGCAGAGGGCTTTGAGATGCAGGCGTAAAGCTATATCGTAGTCCCTCTCCGGATTTAGGGGTCCATCAAGGAGCACGTTGTCGTCAAGCATTATGCTTCGACTTTGGTTCAAGGCCGCGTCAAAGTCGTCCAATTCGCCCCGAAGGTGAAAGCGATGAAGAAGGGCATGTCCAAGCTGACAGTATTGGTCCTGAGTGGGGGCATCTAGGGCTATCAGGTTTTGGAGGTGTTCAATTGCTGCGTCCAGATTCAAGGCATCCTCGAGGAGCAGGTAACGTTGGTATAGGGAACATGCTAATTCGTTGTGAAGGAAATTCTTCACGTTCGTAGGGACGCTGGGCGAGTTGTTTGTTATCGTGAAGGTCCCCTCCAGAACTTGGAGGGAACGAGTCAATTTCTCCCCATTCCCCGTATCCCGTGCGAGCAAACGTTGACCGTAACCCCAATTCCGAGCCAAAATAGGCATGAGTTGCTGAGTACTCTCTAATTCCATGCTTTTTGCGAGGGCCTTGGATGTGAGTGCTATCCCATTCCTGCGGTCTTCTTCATCGAATGTAACTTCGTAGAGGTGTAAGCAAAGCAACCCCAAAATCGCCAAGTTGAGTGTGTAGGATGGATCATCTTCTTCAAGCGATTGTAGAAGAAGGACAGTTTCTTCCACTGTTGACCTGATATAAGCTTCATCACGCACCAAGTTTTTTGGCGCGCGTTTCATTGCCTTTAATGATGCAAAATCAGAACCGAGGGCAACGCCACTCTCGATCATTTCCATCAAGTGGGATGTGGAAGGGTCCTGGAGAATGTCTGCTGCGGTACTTGTGGTGGGAGTCGAGGATGCGACTTGTTGAGTTATGTCTGCTATTGTTACGCATGCTTCCAAAGCTTGCCCGAGCGTATCCATGACTTTGAAAAGCTTTTCCGCATCATTGAAAGCGTTGTCGATCGACTTCTGGATACTCATATAGAGATTTACGGATGCTCCTGGTGTGCCGCTTCCACCTTCTGGTTTCTGATAGGAAGGATATGTTGCCTCAGGGACTTGCATCGCTTGCCACGCAGGGGAGTGAGTCCTCTGTAGAACCTATCACTCAGGGTGCTCGTATCTTTGGCAGTGGAGACTCACCATCACAGACAATATCTCATTGCATTGTCCTCGTAGGTTCTGTAACATTTCTTCGGGAGAAGTGCCAGGGGGCAAAGCTACAGGAGCACCACGCCTCAGAAGGCCATTGTTGAGGAGTTCTTGTAAGATATTTGAAGCGCCCAAGAATGGTAAAGATGGCGGTGGGCTACAGAGGCGATAGTGTTAGTGCCCGCTTTCAGGTGTCAGTCATGACCACATAAACTAACCTGGTCAGTTCTGCAGGACCGCTGATAGATTCCACTGCAGGCGAATGATCAGGAGCTGTCGTCGCTGTCGTGGTGGCATCAGGTCCGCCAGAGCTTCCCGTATCACGCGAGGTGTTTTCAAGTAGATTGTTCAACTCATCCTGAGAGTCAGAGGACATAGTGACGTTGCTGCTGGTTGTTGTAAATGTTCTGGTAGAAAAGGATATGCTCGCGTTTCTAGTCTTTGGTCCATATTTGTAGCCTCGTCACGGTTACCGTGGCACTCCAAGGAAGCTGTGAGTTTCGAGGCAGAAAGTTAACTGCAACGCCATAATTCGGACCTCAGAATTTATGACGCAGAAATGCTCCCACACATGGCGATAAGACTTTTCTTTGAATGCATTTTTCAACGAGGCAGCTTGCCAAGACACGACCTGCAGTGAAATTTCGGGATGGGGTTTCCAGGCAATGCACAAAACCAGAAGCGGAATAAGCCAAGTACTTGATAGGACATAGATCTTATGAAGTATCTAGAGAACGTTAGTGTATCAGTGAAAAAGAACCATACCCATTTATAAAATCTCGTGAAATACTCCATGACAGTTAATTCCAATGAAACCAGATGACTGGGATTATTGTTACTAGCTGACAGCATGCAAGTACGAGCACGTCGCCTTAAGATCAGTTCGGGAGTTCGAAGTTCGGAAAGCTATTGTTCATGAACCCCCAAAGTAGAGTTCATTGTCAAATTTAGATATCGTTTGTACAGTCCAAGGGTATCCCTGTTGCACTTGAAGTTTGAAGACTCGAGAGTGAAACCTCCCAATTTCACGAAGTTTGGCAAACCAATGTACATTCTCTAGGCATGTTCCAGTAAAAAAAAAAGAGTAATAATCCAGGTGAGTTTAAGAGTAAGCAGTTGGGTCTTTGCATCAATCAAATATTGTCCAAATTGTAGTTTAGTGGAGCCAGAGATGACAGAGGTCGTGTTCAAGATCCATCAGGGTACCCAGCAGGAACCAGAGTTGTGACAATAATTGATGCGTGACAATCTGTTACAACTGCAGAAATTATCACCTGCAGGACGCGAGGTCTCGCACTACATCCCCTACTATCATGGCTTCCGTTCAGGTCTTGTCCGTTGTCGCCCCAGTGGTCCCAGCGTCATATAAAGCTGAAAATGTCGCGTCTACATCTCGCCTTTCTCGTGAGTTCATCGCAAGAAAACTAAATTGATCTGTCACTGATTTTTTGCGCAAAATTTTTATCAGCACCTCACCCATCAGGACATCGCACATTGTTGCCTGTAGGACCTGCCTATTTGTCCCAGCTTCGTCTTGCTTTGCATCATAACAACGAATTCTCCTCTTTCGATTTGCATCTGAATGCTGAGAGGGAGCGATTGGCTGCACTACATGGTAATGATGCCAATGGCGAGGATGATCTTGGTGTCGGTGATGAGGAGGAGACCCCCGAGCTTTTGGCGCTCGATCCTAAGGAGTGGAAGGTACGTCTGTGAGCTTTCTTGTGAGAGGGTTAATATGATTTACACCGCAAAATCGGAATAGAAACAAGACAACTACGCTGTCCTCGGTCTTTCGCATCTCCGCTACAAAGCCACCCCAGAGCAGATTAAAATTGCTCGTGAGTGTTTTCAATATTCCATTATGTCTCTATCAGCTTAAATCTATCAAAGACCGCAAAAAGGTTCTGAAGCACCACCCCGATAAGAAAGCTGGTACCACAACCAACGCTCTATATCTGGATGGTGTCAACACCAACGACGATGCCTTCTTCAAGTGCATCCAAAAAGCACACGAAGTCCTCACCAACCCCGAAAAACGCCGTCAATACGACTCTGTCGATCACGCTTTCCTCGAGGCCGAGGAGGAGCTCCCCACTGCGTCTGAAATCAAGGTATGACATTTTTTGTGACGTCGGACTGATGGATGGATAATAAACTGTGATTGTGATTTAGAGCAAAAAACTCGATTTCTTCAAGACCCTTGGTCCTGTCTTCGAGATGTACTCTCGCTTCTCCAAGGTTCAGCCTGTCCCTGGTCTTGGTAATAGCAATGCTACCAAAGAGGAGGTTGAAGGATTCTATGACTTCTGGTACAACTTCGACTCTTGGAGAAGCTTTGAGTGGATGGACAAGGAGGTCAACGAGGGTAGCGACAGGTCTGTTTCAACCCCTGTTTTATGTCTAAACATCAGAATTCTGATCCCTTTCTTTGCTTATAGCCGTGACGACAAGCGCTACACCGAGAAGAAGAACAAGACCGAGCGTGCACGCAGAAAGAAGGAGGACATTGCCAAAGTTCGCGGACTCGTCGATTTGGCGCTAAGCTTGGATCCTCGTATCAAGCGCATCAAAGAGGAAGAAAAGGCTGCTCGTGAAGCCAAGAAGAAGGGTAGTGCTCCTGGAGCACCCGCTAAGAAGACTAAGCAGCAGGAAGAGGAGGAGAAGAAGAAGGCTGAGGAGGAGGCCAAGCAGAAAGAGGCTGCGGAGGCGGTTAGTATTTTTTCTTTCTCTTATAGCTTTTTCAGGTGCTTATTACGATTTTTGTTTTTCTTGAAATATAGGTTGCTCGCGCTGAGGCTAAGAAAGCTAAGGCCGCTGCCGCTAATGCCGCGAAGAAGGCTCGCAGACAGCAACGTGCTGCTGATGACGGTGCATGATACCTTTGATCTTCGTATTGTAGCTCCTGTGGTGTTTAATTTTTGTGTTGTACCCTTTGTTTTTCTAGATATACATTCATATCTGATGTTATCATTAGATTGCGATCTCATCCATCTCTTTTTTGCATTTTTTGTGATTTCAGCGACCTGCCTTGACGTATCTTTGAAGTTCCCTTTCGGTTTTGGTTTCTTGCCACTCTGAAATTCTTGTCGCCTTTGGTGCAAGTCCAAGCTGGGTAAGCACTATCTCTTACCTGGCATGCTACCCTGTTAATGGTCTTTAAAATCATGAAAAGTCTGACATTCACTAGTGCTGTTGGCAGGAAGTACCTTGCAAACTTGGGCCATGACTTTCCTTCCATCCGCGACATCATCACTCATTGGCACTCTGAAGGCGTCGAAAGTCCATCTGCAACTGAGGCAGGGGTGAACAGTGCTGTAAAATTCTAAGCGAAATCTAGAACCGCCAACGTCAACTTTGCACTGTTGCGTCATAGCCACCTTCAAGGACTCGGCAGTGAACCGTAGGCTTCTACCACCAAGTCCTCTCTTTTCTTACATCCAGTCGGCAATACCTGCCCATCACCCTATCGGGTGGCTTAAGACACGCTCGGCGACACCCACCGAGGTTTTTAACGGCAGTTTGAATTTTGAAGATTTACCTCGGGCTTGGGTTTCGGGAGGACGGGTGTCCGATGGGTTTCAGGAACCGACTCGGGGGTGGCGGTTATGAAGGGAACACGTTATAGCTGGCCTTTTGTGGTAATAATTAAGAGGGCTTGGTCACGGTGGTGAGGAGGCTGATAGTTACTCTGGGGAGGTTTTAGGGTTTGGTTTTGATAGAGGAACAGTTGAGTACGTGATGCCTGCGGCCCGAAGGGGTGTTAGGAATTGATGAATTTTGACTCTGGGTGGATGGAGTGAGTGTCAAGAAATTCGGGTTTTCTTGATTTTCTGATGGTAGTTACAGTCTGTTTGAACAGGTTGCGTTTGGCATCGAACTTGCTCTCTGCACAAGGTTATCAACCCTTTCTCTCGGTTTGAACAACCGAGCGCCCAATGATGGTACCACATTGATGCATCATGTTATGGTGACACGACAAAGTACTGGTCCTGATGCATACGTTCCTAATCATTCTCCAGTTTTACTTCCATCTATTAGGTCATTCTGTTCAATGAAGTGCGACCCTGAACCATTTACTAACCGCACTCGACGATCGTCATGAAACCACCCAAGCCCACTTTAACGCCGTGCAGTGATGTCGAACCCAGCTTTCAAGTCTTCGATTTTCGACAAAACAATACGAGAATCATTGCAGACTCAGGTTCGTCAGTCGGCTTTTTGACGAGAATGACATCACTGGTGCATATGCGTAGGTTATCGAGGCGAATTTTGCGCCTTGGCGGTACTATGGCGCGCCTATTGGCGGGTTCACGAGGTAAACCAGTATATTTCAGTCGGACGTTACAAACTTCATTCGAAGGGTATAAAACTGCCAGATTCTGAGCTTTTCAAATCAGCAACTCAGCTGTCCTCTCTTTTTCGTTCCTTGCCTTGCCCTGACTTTCCAAACCTTTGAACTCTTACGTTCACACTTCCTCTCTTTTTAGTTACTCAGCGCTAGCACGACTACTCGTCACCACACCATCTTTTTGTTAATCGTCTCTGAACTAGTCAACTCACAGCAACAACTTCAACCACAGCAACTTTAACCACAATGTTCGGCAAATCATTCGTTCAAGCTATCGCTACTACTGTTATGCTAGCAGGCGCCGCACAAGCATTCAGCAATACGGTTTATGTTATCTCGAACGCTGAGACCGTGTCTTTGGCCCTACCTGGTCTTACTCCCGTTGGATATGATAGGGCTCATAACTGCATTCCACCTGTACGTCATTTTTCAATAACCTTCTATCGCGTATACTAAAAAATGGATTTATCCTTGTGCACGCTTCAGATTTTTGCGGGCCTCGACATTGGTTTAATCCTCACATGTACTCCTGACTTTGATTCCGGACTTTGTAGAGCGACCGAGGCTACTGCCGCACCCGTCGCTGCTGCTCTTAGTTTGACGCCCGATACCACATGGTACGTCAACTTATCACCCACTGCACTTGATATAGTATCACCAGTCTTGCTGACCCCTTTTCAAATTCAAATTAGCCGTGGCGATGATGACGATGATGATGATGAATGCCTTTATCGCGTTATCTCGACCTTTGCACAGACCAGCACTAAAGCTGTTCTTGTCGTCTGGGTGCGTTGCCCTTTTGTCTAAGCCTTTGATGAATCTTTTGGATGGCTGATCTTGGTGGGGTTTTAGGACATCAATGAGCTCGATGATGTGTTTGAAAGTCTGGATGTTGACGATGACTTTGAGTTTGACGAACTCAATGGTGATGATGATGACGAGACCACTCAGTAAGCCCCCTCTCTTCTTCGCACCATTCATGCTTATATCTTTTCCTCCACCCAGCTTCGATCTTATGGCTACTATCGCCGACCGCCGCGTTACTTCGGTAACCTCGATGGCCTGCGATGGCATCGACGGTCAAGCCCCTGGAACCTTCCGCAGGAGGTCATTCAACAAGGCCCGTAACATGAAGAAGAAGCGCAGTGCTGCTGCTTTCCACTCCAGGATTGCAAGGGGACACAAGGCATGAACGTCTAAATGGACATTCAACCCCTTAACTATAAATATTTAATATTGGAATATTTTGAAGCTCTGGTGCCTTCGGTATTCCGCATTTGTTTTCTCTAGCCTGTACTTACCAGTGTGCTTGTATTAGCACGCGTCCTGTCTTTACTTGTTTCTGCGTTGTATTATTATTATACCCCGATTCGAAACGAAATGAATGCCACTTTTTTTTGAAATTTTCATCACCGACCCTTCGGTTTATTTCTCTCCTTGTTTCTTTCGATATCTATTTTTATGACTGAGCATTCTAGTACGTGCACAGCTCTGCCCTGAGATTTGCACGAATATGAGAAACTATTTGAAGGTTGGGTTATTTTGGTGCGATGTGTGTCCCAGTTCCCGTATTCTTGTGTTCAAACCCCTCATCGGGGGATATTCCGGTCTTCCGCTGGGCACTGCGAAGCATATAGTTCCTGAAGTGCTTGTGAACACTTAGCGATTTTCGGTTCTCCCCCCTTTAACGCCGAGAAGCGGTGTCGAGAGATTGGCTTCGTACTTATTTTGAAGAATAGACAGTGGGCTCAGTTACGCGAGCTCGGGTTTGTGAACTCATCTGATGGATGGTTATATCACCCGCGCTTACTTGTTCAGTCCATAGCCAAATTAATGAGCATGGTTTGGCGATTTCGAAGCATGACTCCGGGAAAGATTTTGAATGGATACATCGAATTGTTTCCTATGAAGAAGTTAAATTTTAATTTTAGGATCTCTTGTGCGATTGAGTAGACCTTGTGGGTGAATTAGGCTTTTCTTGGCGGCACACCGGCGGATAACGAGATTGAGAATAGTAAGAAAAATCTGTCAGTGTCCTTCCAACATCGCTCGGTAGTATAAAGAAGATGAATAACTTGTGTGATCCCTTCAGGAATTAGCGTTCCTTTCGACCGTTCATCTTTCGTTTTCCCCCCCTTACCTCTCGAGACCACCTCTCCCTCCACCGTCCTCCAATCACAATTATGATCGGCAAATCATTCGGTCAAGCTGTTGTGGCTACCATCATGATGGCGAGCGCTGCAAGCGCCGCCTTCAACAACACGTTCTACATCATTTCGAACGCAGAGACACCGTCCTTAAATTTGCCGGGTCTTACACCTGTTGGCCTCGACAGGGCTACAAACTGTATACCATCTGTACGTTTCATCTCTTCTTACTGCTGGCATTCGCCGGGTTCTGATATGTAATTGATTGCGACAGCTGTTTGCTGACCTCAACATCGGGCTTGTCGTCACCTGCCCATTCGACAAGGATTCAGGTCTGTGTTCTGAGACCGAGGCGACCGCTGCGCCTGTTGCTGCCGCGCTTGGCTTGACTCCCGATATCTCATGGTTCGCCGAATTTGCACTAACTTGAGCTTACTGTTACTGATTCTACAACAACAGCGGTGCTGGCGAAGAGACCGACGACGACTGTGTTATCGGCCTCATGCAAAAGTTCGGAAAGACGAGCACCAAGTCTATTCTGCTCGTTTGGGTAAGCATCCCCTAATCATTGGTCGATGAACAGAAACTGACATTTTGTGTCTCTGATCAGGATTTGAACGGAATGGATGATTTGTTCGAGAACTTGAACATTGACGACGACTTTGTCGGCCCTAATGGCTCTGACTCTGACGACGACGGCGACACAGCAGATGACACTCCTCAGTTAGTATCGAATGGTTTCATCCGAATGTATTCCATGACGTTGACCGTATTACTCTTTCATACAGCTTCGATGTCCTCTTTAAGATCATCAAGACCAAGGTCCAAAACCTCACCTCTATGGGCTGCCCAGGCATTGATGGCCAGGCAGCTGGGACGTTCCGCCGAAGGTCGCTTGAGCAGCGTGCTATCAACTCGAGGATTGCGAGGGGAATTCAGGTGTAATTGTAATAGAATAGTTGAACTTGATAATAATAAATGTTATATTGATACCCTCATTGTCAATCGAATAAGCGTAATGTCTCGAATAATGTGTGAATTGGCCTTTGAAAAACTTTATCAAGCATATTCTAGTCGCAATATCATAGCAGACGCCTTCAATAGGTCCAACGAGAGGCTTTAAATATTAGCTGACAGTACTAGTACACGGGTAGGGTGATGTCGACTTAATATTTGGGCAATAAAAATAGCAAGTTTCTAACATTATCATGATGTGAAGCAGCTCAAAGGGGCATACGACCTTTTCTGTCCGAAGTGCAAATTGGCCTCGGGGAAAGGGTCATGTTGTGCACTACGACTGAGCTCGTCTGGGGTTCTGCTATCTATTCTTACCATGCGTGTCACAACCTCACACGGGCACTGGTTCCTGACACTTACACGACGGAACGGAGAGTGCCCCTTCTTCCGTAATTCCTGTGTATCATGATCAGCGTCGCATGTATGTGACCTCTATGTCTCGATAATACCCATTCACAGCCCACTTTAACGCCGAGAAGCGACATTAAAAGCACTTTGTACTTCCATTTGACTAAACATACGAAGTATGGTTACACACTTGGTTCGCGAGGTCGGGCCTGGGAAGTATTTTGGTCACTGGAACATCACCCGCGCTTACTTCTCCGCAAACGATACAAAAGGTCAGAAACTGGATTTGGCGAAATGGTCGCTTGGGATTGGGAAGCAATTTGCGCATACACGATTATATGAATTCTTGAAGGAAGCCGGAGCACAATTTTAGGATTCTGAATATTCAATTCAGTGCACCTTGTGGGTGAATTAAGCTGTTCTTGGTGGTGCGCCAGGATAACGAGATGGAAAATAGTAAGAAAGTGATATTAACATTCCTGCTCCATAGTATGGGAGTATAAAGTAGTAATATTTAGAAATGGGCTTTTTCGAAGTGCCCTCAGTCGACCTTACCACTTTCTCTCCCATCTCTCCCCCCATTGACTACAACTATGTTCGCCAAGTCATTCGCCCAAGCCGTTGCAGCCACCGTTATGATGGCCAGTGCTGCAAGTGCTGTTTTCAACAACACTGTGTACATCATTTCGAATGCCGAAACGCCGTCATTGGATCTCCCTGGTCTTACAGACGTCGGCTTTGACAGAGCGTCAAACTGTATACCTGCTGTGTGTATTTTATTTTTCCTTAGACCTTCCATTTGTATCATAGAGCAATTTCTGATGGGTCAATCAGGTATTTGCACCCCTTGACATTGGATTCATTGTCACCTGTCCATTCGACAAGGACTCGGGCCTCTGTTCTCAGACCGAGGCTACTGCTGCACCCGTTGCCGCTGCTCTGGGGTTGACTCCTAACATCTCGTGGTAGGTTCATCTAAAGGTCATTGCGATTTAAATATTTCTCACATTTTCATCGAAGTGGTGCCGGCGAGTCGACGGAAGACGACTGCGTGATTGACCTTATGAAATCATTTGGAAAGAACAGCACACAGTCCATCCTTCTCATTTGGGTAGGATTAAATTTCTTCAGTAATCAATTTCAGAGCTGATATATCCACGGGTTGCAGGATTTGAGTGGAATGGACGATTTGTTCGAGGTCTTGAACGTGGATGATGACTTTAAGGGTGAAGAAGATACTGATGATGCCACTCCCCAGTAAGTTCCCATATCTGACCTCATATACTTATGAAAGTGTGCTCATGACTTGACTTAGCTTCGATCTCATTACCAAAGTCATTAAGAGTGAAGTCAAAAATCTCACCTCGATGGGTTGCCCTAGTATTGATGGTCAGGCACCTGGTACTTTCCGCCGAAGCCTGAAACGCAGACAAACAACCGACCCGGCGACAGCCAAGAAGTTCCAAAATATCAAGAAGATTAACTCAAGGGTTTCTAGGTTGCTTAAAACTCTGTCGTAAATAATTCTAGTAATTCTGAACACTACATTTAATCATATATGAAATTACTTGTACTTTCGCTGGGGTTTTGGACGAAAGAGAAAGGAACAACGCCAACAAGTGCCAGGAATGGCCCTATTGATTGATCCTACTGCCGTTTATCTTATCGTTTTTGTTGACAGTTGTTATTTCTGCAGGTTGTCCCTGTCGCGACACTACGCGTCAGCCAACACCTGGCTCATGCCACCTCGTTCAGGTCCAAGAGGTTCCTTCGTTCCACCAGCTGACAATGCAACGTACAGCGACCTATTGCGATTTGAAGAGCGGTTAAAGACGACAGCTGCCAATTTGCAGCGAAGAAAGTCAAAATACCAATGTACGATATTTAAATTGGCATTTGAACCTCTTTTCGAAATATCTGATGATTTGTTTTCATATTTCTAGTGTTTTTATTCCAGCTAATTGCTGCGATTATTGTACTTCTAATTGAAGTTTTACTACCCCCTGACGTATCCATTCTCGTTATACCATATAAATGGCTTCTGCAGCAGTTGCTTCCTGAGATTTACACGGCGGAAAAGGAGGTTCTGTTGCATCCATATATCGCCACGGGCCTGTTGTTTATCAGTGTAACAACCCTGGTCCTGTTCTTTGCAAGTGGGTTGTATTCGGAGAAGATTGCCTATGCCAACAAGTAGGTTTCATTGCGGCTTTATAACCACTGAGGAAGGGCTAACAGTCGATTTAGATATGTCCCACACACTAATCGTGCTTTACGGCCCTTCAACATGTTTTTGAACGTCAAGAAACCACCACTGCGCTCAAAGTTCTTATGGAATCCTCTATCGTTCTTCTTCCCTCGCCCTGAAGAGCACCACACAAGCTCTGATTCACGCACCATCTCCAGATCACCCTCGCCTTCGCCCGGAGGTAACCGACCTCGGTCCGCTTCCACTACCCGACCGATTCCGACTATTCCACCTGCTGTTAACCCCCGCGGCGAGCTTATCTTCTCCTCCAAGGTGGATCGCAACTTCCGAGAGTCATATGAACGGTACAGGGCTAATTTTGAACGACGACGCGAGGAGAAAGCATTCGCTGGGAGGAAGAAGACGTGGTATGGGAAGCTGGCGTTTTGGGAACGCGCGCCGAGTCCCGTGTCTGCAGGTGTTGGAGACAAGTTTGGAGGTGGTGGTAGTGCTAGTGGCAGTGGTGCATCTGCCCCTCCCTCGAGGACTGCTTCTATTTCATCTAGAGGCAAAGTCTCAAGGAGTGGAACGCCACCTGCGACTCCTGATCAAGGGATTGTGATGAAGCAGAAGGAAAGGAGTGGATCGCCTATGCCGAAGGCCTCCTCTACGTCTGGTTCCACACCTGGTGCATCCGCATCTACTCCACGAGAACGACTGCGCCGTCAGGAGAGCAGCAGCATGCGGACGGCGGTTTTGGAACGGACGTTGGCCAATCATGAACCACCTCCTTCACCATAGTATTGCAAGCTGCCACCCTTTTCTATCTTTTTGTACTATTATCGTTGATAACGAGGTTTTGCTTAGATTTATTGAAATATGTGGTGACATCTGTGATGCTTAGATGAATGAACTCATGTGAGTGGCACATGGTGGATCATGATCTGGGAGCTTTGCGCGAGGCAGTGGTACGGAGTATGCCCGTTGTATCTGGTTTTGGCTCTTCGTGAAGACCTGTCTTGCTAGAGCCCAGATCAAGGCTTGGATAGATTCCCTTCGTTTGCAGTCTCAATAACACGATGACGATCTCCCACTGGGGTTTTTCCTATATTTCTCCAAAACTTAGAGTCAACGCTTATTTCCAGCTATCTACGGCTCTCGACCCGGAGGCAGTAGGGGATGATCATAAAGAATCATGATGCATGATGGGACATGCCAGGTACGCCAGAAATTCGTTGAAAGATAAACAGGTTACAAGCACATACAAATTTAAAAATAATAGAAGTCAAGCTATATTCAAAACCCTCAAGGCTGGCATTGGGAGTACCATTGGTTGATGGTAACACACCTGCCACTTCCGCATTGAGTGGGGCCAGCGTATCCTTGACCGCCACTACAAAGAAATCTGGGTCAGCAAATAGGCCTTTAGAAAATGAAGAGAAACACGCACCATTGACCCCAGAGAGTCTGAGTGGGCTGAGGAGCAGTCGAAGTAGTGGTAGGGTTGCCTCCTCCTCCGCCTCCTCCGCCAGTGTTGGTGTAAGTGGTGCCGATATCCCCGACCTTGATGTTGGAATAGGTGACCTGGGCGTTGGCGTTGTTAGTTTCGACATCCTTGGGGTCGCCAGTGGTAGTTGCGCAGCTTCCACGAGCGATACCAGGCTGGTTGGGGTCCTTGTCAGTAGGGTAGGTGCTGTCAAGCCAGAGCATGTGTGCGTGGTGGTCATCCCAGATACTCAATGCGAGCACCATGCCGTTCTTCAGACCAGCCTCCATACCTGGCATACCTCCCTTCGCAGCAAAGCTGTCAAAGTCACCAAAGAGAGACCTCGACTCCGTGCAGAACTCTTCGGTGATCGAGTCGTAGGCAGCGATGCCGGGGAAGTTGACCTTGGAGTTCTGAATGACTTTACCGTCTTGGACGTAGAGGCGGCGGATTTCTTTGAGGCGACCGTTGGCCGTTCCATCGGTAGTGAGGAATTGGGTGACGATGGTGAATTTCTTGTTGGTGTCGACGACTTTGCCCGGGCCGTAGTATTCGCGGTCGCCCATGCGGTACGAGTTGAAGTCGCAGCCGTCGGGGTCGCAGACACCGCCGTAACGGTCGGTGGGGGTGTTGCATTGCGAGCCGGAGCAGCGGTAGGGACCCTGGACTGTGCAAGGGTGGGGTGTGTAGGCTGTGGAGATGGAGTTGGCTTCCCAGATGTCCATCTCGTTGCAGCAGGTGCCATATTGACCGTTTCCAGCATTGGGGTCGGTTTCAGAGGGGACCCAGCCGACGCTGTTGGCCTGTGGCGGTAAGATCAGAATAGAGTAAATGTGGAATTTGAAGGTGCATCTTACCTCTCCGTTGATGAACTTGATGTCCTTGGGGCACTGAGAGTCGCAATATCCGGTACCGTACTGGGCACCAGCCTTGTTGGACGAGTACTTGGCCATACCACCGTCCGCGTCCATCTCAGAGAAGTACACTGCGCCGTTCAGCCCACAAGGAAGCTTGGACACATCCACGTCAAACGTGAACTCCTGGTTAAGGAGCTTGAACATCTCATAGCGGGTATCAGACGCCATGAGGTAAACACGAGAGCCGACGTTCTTGCCGCTCGAGTTGGTAGTGACGAATTTGAGGGTGAGCGCATTGCCGCTGACGGTGATACCATAGGTGCCAGAGTAGTCCGCACCGTCGACGGAGCAGTTGTTGGCACAGGCTTTGCCATCGGCGCAGGCGGTGCTGTTCCATGAGTTGCCAGTGTAGCAGTTAGTGTAGCCGTTGTTGACGTGGACCCAGCGCCAGTTGGCGTCGAGGACGACTTGGCCTGCAGAGACGGTGGTGCAGCCTGACTTGGTGCAGCGTTGGAAGGGGAGTCGGGGGTGGGTTTCGGTTTGGTAGGTTCCTACGCCTTGCCCGAAAGCGGTGGCGGCGAAAGTGAGAGCGATGAGGGTCGACTTGGGGAACATCTTGTAGGGAATGTTCTTGAACACCAGTTTGTAGTTAACCGTGTTGTTGGAGATTTCTTCTGTGTTCCGAGGGCTGATTTTATAGCAAAATTGAACGAGGTAGAACGGAAAATAACCGGTCGACTCGCTAGCTTGTCGTAGGTTTTTTGTTTGGAGAATAGCATAGAGTCTCTGTGCGCACATCATCGTTCTGCACAGGATATTATTCAGAACGCGAGAACTGAACAGTCATTGGCGTCTCCTCGGAAGCAGTGAAACCAGGCCCAGGGCGCCAAGTTTCCCAAGACGCTTCACTCTGCGCGACTTTGACATCACAAGACCGCGCCTTGGCGAGTATGACCAGCTGAGCGAAGGCGGAGTTCGAGGGATTAGAGCTCATTTTAAGCATCAAGTCACTCCGTGACCTGCAGAGAACATCTCCGGAGTAAAGCCTAAAGGCCCCGGGGACAGGGCATTGCCTGTTTGATTGAGATCGTTTAGAGTTTTATAAGATGCGTGTGTTTTTCCGCTTGGCCATCATTCAGCGTCGATCCTGCGTGGGGTACAAGCCGTGGACGGGTGCGGTTGGTTTGGCGTGACGATGAGGTGAAGGGAGAAAAGAGTAGAATCAAAGCATATGGACCTCTTTTTGACGCAGATGTCGCCTGCAGTTGCTTTTCCTTGATGTAGGGACTCGTTGAATTCGTGCCGGGCCGATAGGAGCGAACACACTTGCCTCCAAATCTGTCGAGTAATTCAGTTCAATGGTTCCTCAAGTCCGAAAGTGAATGATCACGATGGAAGAATTTGCTGGACAGAGTGGTAAGATGATCAGAGCAATAGTATGTTCGGTAGGATAACGGAAAATGTGGTGTTAGAAATGTATACTGGAGATATTCAGGAAAAAAAGCAGCATAGCTCAGGTACCAGTTGATTGCTGAGGTAGGCGAGGGATCGTTGAGAGTGAGATGTTATCCTTGTGAAATGTGTAGGAACAGAAACCCTCCAGCAGCTACTGTGATGGACGAGAATTAGTGCGCTTATCCTTCGCACCCGAGCATCAATGTTCAAGGGCGGGGGGTCAACGAAAAGATCGGCGAAGAGACGAGAGAATGATATCGCTTGGGGCCAAGGCCAAGGAGACAGAACGCAGATGAGAACGAGATATAGAATTCCTGTCACAGTGGAACCCAAGTAGAACACTCCCTTCAAACTCTTTCAGACAAAACGTAGCTGAAGTACAGCCCATGGCTGAACCATCAAGTCGAAGATGAGAGCAAGAAATCGTTCTTCAAAGATAAGACGCTTTCGCGATATAAACCTTCCTTGCGAATTATTTTTAGCAGTATTACCAGTCACTTAGCTGTATTTTGATGACCACTATAAAAATGTCTGAAGCCTGGCGTTGTATACAACGGGGTAATACCATCATCATGATATGAATTGAAAGAAGACTGCAGACATACCAAGGCAGAACTCCCTTGTCTATTTACCATGCATGACAATGATCATATGCATTCCTCCTTCTAGTTGTCGACACGCTGTTTTGTTGGAAATATTAATGTCAATAAACGATATGATGGTTTGTAAGCAGTAGTGCTCTAGAGCCTGATCCCATAGCTGGATCTAGAGCTTTCGAGCGTTCCCTATCAACCTATGTGCTGGTAGCAGTTCAAAGTCAAGTCGAGGTATGTCCTGTCGGGTACTTAGAATGACTAGAGTCAGGGATAAGTCCGGGAATTGCCGTGGGTCATCATGGCGTCGCACTTGGGACACTGCTCCTAGCTTACCGACGGTCATCATCCTACATCCAACTTGGACATTCAATAACTTCAGCTGTAGTCGTGGCATTAGACGTCTTTCTGGTTTCAATCAGTTTATCAGTGAAGGGGTCCAGGTCTACGCCCCGATTTCCTTGTCTGTGTTCGATGAAGCAGTGTTCTGTTTGAGTGGCACAGTTGTCCGACAATCTCAGTCTTTTTACATTTTGGCTTTGTAGTTGACGATGCTCAAGATTGTGCGATCCGAGGATAACGCAACACTGACCGCCTGAGAGTGGGCTTTGCGAATCACGTTTATGGGTTCTTTGTTCAATTACTTGTCTACAACGGGGGCAGACGCGGTGACTAGTACGTATTGCTTGGTAGCTTCAATTCATAAGCAATACTTACCTGACTTCCGCTTTTCTTTGGAAAGGTCTTCAAGGGATGTAACCACGAGCTTCCTGTCATATACTTACCGGGAGAGGTCATCTTACCAGTTTTGACTTCAATAATGAATATGATTCTACTGAAGGTATAAGTCCCGTCCATCAAGCTTTGAAAAGCTTGAACTAATCACCAGGTGTGCTCATAGGGCGTGTTACCAAGTCGTGAGCCATGCCGCTCGTGTTGTCCCTAGAAAATAGCCCAATAGCAGCGGGCATTGCATACGCTGTCGACCGCAGGTACTTATAGAGTCGGTAAACGTCTTGCTGGTGGGCTACGATGGAAGCAAAGGTTCGATGCTATAAATTTACATGGAACGCTTGAGGTTGAATGTCAGTTTTTTACTCGTCAACTTCACCCTTTTCTCGTAAAAAGCATATGCGTCAGGCCTTCAGGGACCACGGTGCAAGGTTCTATTCTTCGTCATTCTGGGCCAACGCTGGTCACCCACCTCCTTTGACGTCAGTCCATTTTCCAGGTCTCGTTACAGAGAAACACGAGGACAGTAAGTACATGCTGTATGATTTGCGGCATGCTTGAGCGTAGATTGATTCGGGCAGATCTCTTTGATAGAGCATAGATGGTAAGGTGTTTACTGAGGTTACTACCCTCGGAGCCTGCTAGAGCCTTTATTCTACAGCCCTCATCACTTGATCTAGGCCCCGTATTACGATCAGTCCAAGCTCGATCCGCATGCGACGCCTTCGATGCGAGATTTTCGGAGTTAGAGGTCGACCGTTGATTCGATTGCAACATTACCCGCCAATGACCAGCAGCCCAGCGTTGTTACACAAGCGTGCTTACCAGCCATTCAATGATGGGTACTTTCGTATCTTTCGACTCCATTGGACCAGAGGAAGTTCTTTTCGTTTACACTTCCAGAACTTACTTCATAATGCTAAGCATAACGCGGGCCGTTTTTCAACTACTGGGAAATACTGTGGGTTAAGTCTGTTGAAATTTGGTGAGCCACCGAAGACACGTTTCAAATATTTCAACTGATTGAGCCACTGCCGCTTGTTTCTTTCAGTGAGAATAGGATACATGAGGATTAGCTCCGTGAGTTCAATTCGAACTTTGGAGTGCAACTGCCGCTCTTCGCCTTCCACAACTTCTAACGCTTACCCTCGATGGGTCGACAATACAAAAGGGCTTCAGCTCGCCGATTCTACTTACTTACTGGCAGCAAACTCGTTTCCTCTTCACCTTCATATACTAATATCCTTGCCGATTCTTCAAAGCTCGACGACCACCATGCCTCAGGGTGACGAAGAGAGTGCTTCTCGCATCGACAGCGCGATACCTGGCTCCCAAAATAATTCGCCTCCAGTAAGTCAGCCAGGTCATGAAGGAACACAGGAGATAGGGAAAGCCGTCATGGATGGGGGTAAAGTGGCATGGTGCACGATCATGGGAGTGTAAGCAAAGTCCTCGATGTTGAGTTTCGATCGTTGTGGATTAATTTCCCGCTCGACTCACGCTCAGGTGGCTGGTCCAGTTCTGTACATATGGGTGAGTCTTTTGGTGTCCTGCGAAAAATAATTCGAGGTTCATTTTTCTGATTTGAGAGTCGACGCTTTCAGTTATACGTCAGCATTTGGGGTTTATCAAGAGTACTACGACAACGAGTTCTTGTCGCATGTCGGCCCCTCGAATATTAGCTGGATTGGAAGTTTTCAGCTTTTTATGCAATACATACCCGGGATGGTGGTTGGAAGGCTATTCGACGCGGGATATTTGTGAGTGTCGTCAATTTCGAAACCTTTGTTTCGCTCACAGTCCATTAGCCACCACATCATTCTCGCCGGTACCGTTTTACAAGTTGTGTCTATGTTTATGTTGTCTCTGTGCCAACGCGATCATTATTATCAAGTGAGATATTGTAGTCCCTCTCTTTCTTGTCGATTGACATATTTGTATCAAGGTATTTTGACACAAGCGGTAGGAATGGGACTCGGACAGGCTCTCCTATTTCTACCATCGCTTACCGTCATCGGGTATCATTTTAAAAACAAGCGCTCACTTGCAACAGGCATCGCGGTTTCGGTAAGTCTTTCTTTCAAATATAAATGCAAGCGAAATGTCCTTATGACGATTCAGGGTGCCTCCATTGGGGGGATTATGTGGCCTATTATTCTGAACCAACTTCGTCGACAGATAGCGTTTCCAAACGCTATTCGCGTTACAGCAGGGATAACAGCCTTGCTACTCTGTGTTTCCAACGTACTAATGAAGACTGGCACGCAAACCAGGTTGCCTGCCAAAGTAAATGTTAAAGGCATCTTCCGGGACTCTGCCTATCTCTCGTCGATTGCTGCGTGAGACTTCCATACGCTAATTGACACATGGGACCCTGCTCAATTTTTTCGTCTAGTGCCTTTCTAACCAACATTGGCTTGTTTTTCCCGTGTGGGTGCTGTGCACATGGGTCTTTGGGAGTAGTCTTACTTTTTACCTGTCAGATTTCTATCTGCAACTCTACTCGATGGAGTTGGGTATCGATCAGTCTTTGTCCTTCTATGCAGTACGTCGTTTTAATTCTAATCTATGCGTGGATCATGCGGGGACGGGTATTTACATTACAGGTCACTTTTCTCAATCTGGGAAGCTTTGTGGGCCGACTCGTTCCAGGATTTTTCGCCGACCGGTTGGGTGTCTATAATCTCCTTCTTCCGTGCCTTTATCTATCTGGGGTATTGGCGTTTGCGATGTACGCTATCAAAACGTTTCAGGGAGTTGTTCTTTTCTCGATATTCTTCGGATTTTGGTCTGGGGCTTGTATGTGCTCTCATGGTTAATATCCGTGCTCGACGCTAACGGTTGGCATCACACAGACGTTTCTCTGATACCTTCTTTACTCGCACAGCTGAGTGCGCGTGGAGAGCATGGGTACGTTGATGTTGATCCACTTGAATAGTCCATGATACATTTGATTTAATTACTAGGCTTCGAATGGGCATGTCGTTTTCGATCGTTGGTATTTCCGTGCTCATTGGGACGCCGGCGGAAGGAGCGCTTCTTCAGCTCCAAAATAATGATCGCAAGGGATGGTTAAAGCCTATTGTCCTCTCTGGGGTGAGCTCTGATATCGTTAATTATGCGGATAGGTCGATGACATTGTAGGTCGTAGGTGATTATCTGTGTTGGCGCTATTGGAATGACTATCTCTCGTCAACTTTTCATCAAGTCTGGTCGCCACCTCGGACATGGGTTGAGAATATAAAAGCCGAATGACGCAAGGGCAGTATAACTTATTTTTGTATTGCTATAGTACCACGGCAGGCTATTGCCATAATCAGATAAGATAATGAACCGCCTGAATGGTATGTAATCGCGGAAGGATAGATTGCGGATCAGTCTCGCCATCCCACGTTCCGTCAAGTCTGCCTGCTTTAAGGTTTCAAAGACACGTCGAGGAGGCGAACAAGAGTCCATCTAATTTCCTATCATTTTTCATTCTTTACTTTTTTGATTATGCCTCACAGTCACCATTCCCACTCTGGGCAATTCTGCAAACATGCCACCGGCACATTGGAGCAAGTGGTTGAAGAGGCCATCCGACAAGGTTTTGAGGTGTACGGTCTCACGGAACATGTCCCTCGATATCGGAAATTTGATCTTTATCCAGAAGAAGTATCGTTGTAGTCTTCCCCACAGCAGATGCATGTGCTGATTAAAATCACAGGCGGATTTGACAATCGATGACCTCCGCAAGCAGTTTGACGCATTTCTTGAAGAGGCTCATCGATTAAAGGCAAAATATGCGACTCAGATCCAACTTTTGGTCGGACTTGAATCTGAGTCAATCACGGAATTGGATCTCGAGGGGCTTGATGGTATATTGAATAGGTCCGCCGGCCATATTGACTACGTGGTGGGATCAATCCACCACGTCCGTGGAACCCCTATCGACTTCGACTTGGAGACATATCAGAAGGCATTGTCCTCGTTCCAACATGACAATGAATCAGAACGCCAAGAAGCTTTTCTGCACGCGTACTTTGACGCACAGTATGATCTCATACAGCGCTTCAAGCCCGAGGTCATTGGTCATTTTGATCTCTGCCGTCTCTATTGCCCTCAACTCCGGTTCTCGGATTTCCCTGAAGTGTGGAACAAGATTGAACGCAACGTTCGGTGTGCGGTGGAGTATGGTGCGTTGTTTGAAATAAATACAGCTGCGTTTAGGAAGAAATGGGAAACTGCGTACCCCGGGGCTGATATCGTTTCGGTAAGTTCAAAGGATCGAAAGAAAGGGGTTGCATTTGTATAGATCTTGGGAGTAGAAAGAGACTGACTATTGGGTTTGGAAAATCTGTTTAGGTTATACAAAACTGCGGGGGACGATTTGCGTTATCCGACGATAGCCACGGCCCACATGCTGTCGGATTGAATTACCACCATCTGCCACAGTATCTGCGAGCCGTGGGTATATCCGAGCTGTGGTATTTGAAGCCTTCAACCACGCCAAACGCAGCTGGCCGAAGCATTCAGGCTGTTAAACTGGATGGAGACTGCTTGACCCACAAATTTTGGCGTGGAAAGATGGATGAGGGCATGGCGGCATCATAATAGCGCCCGAGACGCTCGTGGGGATTGGAAGTCGTGGTTGTGAAAGCCAGTTGAATTGCATGATGACATATCTGTGCTTCGATGTTTTATGACAGTGGGTTATGACGTCGAGGGATGAGATTCTTGTGTTTTAGTATGTGATTAGACTTGGATTAGACCTTCTGAGCCTGTCCTTCGTAGGAGTTAGATTGGAGCACGGACAGCCCTGGTGCAGGAGCACTCTGCTCACAGCCCTTCCGAGGTATATCTTTCGTTTCCGTTTGCCCTTAGACTGGCCCGAGGTCGGGATCATCGCATATTTACTGTCAACACGGGGTTGTATGTTCTGACAGATCCTGTCATCGCCACCTCGGAATTTGTGGTTGCGGTACGGACGAATTTCGCTTTAGTGAACCAAGACATTAATATGTCTTCATCTCGACGTAATTTAAGACTGAATAGTTTCCGACAAACCCTGAACGCACTGAGATGTAGAGTCTAGACCTACAGCTATTGGAGCCTTTTGGACTTCAAAACCTCTCCAAGATCCCGAGCCTCGACATGGTTGTTGTATGGTTAAATTGCAGCGTTCTGGTTAGTACATTTCTGGACTAAGTCTCTCTCTTTAGCTCGAAGTCAGGCGAGTGGGAGTGCATTTTTGACGTCAGAAAACTCCGAAGGCCCGGAATGCATACACGGAAGTTAGAGTTTTGTTAATGACATCAGGTCATATCTCCGAATTTGGCACACTGGTATTACTACCTTGTTCTCCCAGCGGCTAGAAGCGCTTATTCGCTACCCTCATGTTATGAATCCTGCATTATGCGTTCACTGCGAGGGTTTATAAGGCCTAGAGCATCCAGTAAGACAAAAAAAACATACCCTCATAGCTCTCAGATACGATGATTGCTTGACGAAAGATAATATTCGGCAGCGATAGTGAGGTCATTGTGTCTCCGGAGGACGTTAAGGGTGGCGAGATGATGAAATCGTTTTAATTTTGCTTTCTCGAGAGCTCGATTGAAACCCTGAAAGCGATGCTGATTCAGGGTCGCCCTCCAAAATGCCGAACAATCTAACCCTTTATCCACCTTCGGTTTTGTCTGCCATTTTCTATGCATTCCATCATTCACTAGCAGGCCAAATCCAGATCTTGGTAAATCTAGCATCATTGACACACTCGCAGTTATTCCTCCTGGTAAATTGAAAAGCATATGCTCGTGCGACCCTTGGCTGTGTGGTCTGTCACAGCGCAGGTCTGCAATATTGAACTAGAGTACATTAGACCTTTAAATACGAGGGATGACAGAGTACGAAATTCATCCGTCCGACAAATCCTTCCCGTTTACGTTCTCCGTTATTAAAGCCTTCACCGAAGAAACACTTCCCCTATCCACATCTTCGCCAGACCATCCGCCACCACTCTCACCATGTGTTATCGTGAAGTCCAGTGCACGCGACATGTCTGCGGCCATGATCATCCTCAAACAGATATTCGAGTAAGTACGCCTCACTTCGGTTCCACTGTAACTCTTGTAGGAAAGAAACTGACGAGATTGACTGATTTTACAGGTCGATTGTCGATCACCAGCCTGTCGATACAGTCAGCTCCACGGAACGTCTTGCCAGCCCATAACGTGCGGTAAAACCTGTTTTCAGTGGTAAGTCGTTGTGCGCGGTGTTGTAAACGACAGCAGGAACGAATATTGATTCAGCTCTTTAGGCTGAAACCAGCGCGAAATATTGTGGCGGGTCAGTCACCGACACCATGTGGTTATTGTCGCGGTGTTAGTCAGTGAACGCACCGACTGCGTCCGACATCCAGAACATTATAATTGTGTTCCGCTCCTAGAATTGCCATAGCTTAAGCATTCAGCATACTTGTGATATTATTGTTCATTTTTCTGTTATTATTTACTTCGGGTAATTGGTTGTATTGACGCATATGCTTTAATTGTGGACGACTCGCGATCTGTCAGCTGAGGTCAAATGTTATCAAGTCCGACCGAATAATGTCATAGGGGAACCATATCTGGGAACACTCTCTGATATGTGTACTGTCAAGCCAATCTGTTTCGAATCCCTTGACAGATAAAGGTAGACACGGATGTTGACGGGCCTGTAAGAATATCTTGCCGTCTACGAAAAGCCCAGTCTGGACTCTTGCTGGGCTCTAAATCTGCACT
Source organism: Panaeolus papilionaceus (assembly GCA_015501605.1). NCBI lineage: Eukaryota > Fungi > Basidiomycota > Agaricomycetes > Agaricales > Panaeolus > Panaeolus papilionaceus. The sequence goes on along the minus strand of JADNRZ010000023.1, from coordinate 482,883 downwards.
TGACGACGGCGGGCGCTACGAAATCGGTTCGACATAAGCAATTGTTAGCGAGATCGAGATAAGTGTATTAATGAATAGAGTCTCTTATTATGTCTTTCCGTAGCGTTTACTCGTAATATAACGAAACATTTAATGAAGGGGAAGGATTGAAGGACGTTATGGAGGACAGAAAACAATGACTTCGAGGTCTCGGACTCGGAGGAGGGGAACCCGGAGACAACACGTGGATCAAGTCACGCTCACGTGGCCATAACCTCACGCGTGGTGCATCAGATTGAAAGAGGTTTGGAGTCTTTGGACCTTGAACTCGTTTTCTGAACTCATTTCTTTCATTACTATCATCTATGGCAGACCTACCAGCATTACTGCTCGCATCGTTGAACCCAACGACGAGGAAGCAAGCAGAGCAAAATCTAAGCTCTCTAAGCAACCAACCAGTATTTCTATCACATCTTCTTCAGTTGATTCTGCAATCATCACAAGATCGCTCGGTTAGACTCGCAGGAAGCGTTTATTTGAAGAATATTACCAAGAGTAGATGGGAAGAGGTGTGTGATAAGCTGGTTAGAATGGGTCAGAACTAATGAGAAATGTAGGAAGTTCAACCACTAGCAGAAACGGACAAGGCAGCACTACGTGCTAATTTAGTGCCTGCGATGCTGGCTCTGTCTTCAGCATCGGACAAGGCCATCCGTGCACAAGTGGCAGAGTCTGTGGCACTCATTGCTGAGCTAGACTTCCCGGATAAATGGAGTGATCTCATTGACGTATGTTTTATGTTTTATTTCACCTTTAAAATCTTTACCTTAATGCCAATTAAATTGCAGCAACTCGTTTCATCGTTTTCTGCCACCGATTACACGGTAAACATTGCCGTTCTGGAGACCGCACACTCCATCTTCCAGCAGTGGCGCTCCCTTGTCCGATCCGATAAGCTTTTCAGTGAGATCAACATCGTCCTAACGAGGATGATGGACCCTTTCTTGCAACTTTTCCGACAAACGGCCAACTATCTTTTGACGCGTCCCAATCCTTCACCACCCTATGACCTTTTGGCACAGGCGATGGTCTGCTTGACTGATATTTACTACGACTTCACGTGTCAAGATCTACCACCTTCCATTGAAGATAGCCACGAGGAGTTTTTTGCCCCTGGAACGGGCTGGTTCCAGGCGTTCTTGCTCTGGGAAGCACCAGAACTGAATGTTGACGTATGTATAAATATATCTTGCTCCACTCCTGCCAACTCATGTTACTATTATAGCCAGATGAAACGACTCCATCTCTGCCATCCAAAATAAAAACTGGAATTCTAGAAATTTGCGAGGTAAGATATTCAATTATTTTATGGGCCCCTTCCCGTCCTCACCCACGACAGCTTTTCATTAAATTGTATCCTGAACAATTACAAAAAACTCCGTCGGTACAAGCTGTTGTACAGAGTGTCTGGTCCCTGATCGGGTCCAACAAACTTCCAGGGATTTCAGATGATCCAGTGAGTCAATTGAACTGTAATTCGCACAACAAAAGGATTTTAACTCGTCAAAGCTTGTCTCCCAATCTTTACGCTTCATTTCAACGGCCGTTCGCTCAGGATATTACAAAGATCTCTTTTCATCCCGTGACACAATTTCATCGCTTGTTCAAGGAGTTGTCGTTCCCAATGCTGCCCTTCGTGAGAGTGACGTCGAGAGATTTGAAGACGATCCCCTTGAATTCATTCGCCTGGATCTGGCAGTCTCAAGTGCTGGTACTGATTTGGCCACCAGGCGACAAGCTGCAGCGGATGTTCTCCAAGCACTCGTCGGGAGCGGCTACGAAACGGAAACGACGGAAATCGTGGGCACCTGGATTAACACGAATCTCTCGGAATATAATTCTAATAAAGCAGAAAATTGGAAGGCCAAAGATAGCGCTGTCTTCCTCCTTACGGCTGTTGCTACGCGGGGCTCGACCATCCAGGTAAGGGAATCTGTTCGGGTGCTCGTAATTGCCATGCTGATTGTTTCCAGCACGGAGTTACATCCACGAACTCTTTAGTCGACGTCGTAAAATTCTTCTCAGATCATGTATTTGAAGACCTTCAGGCAGCAGCAGGGACAGTGCACCCAATTCTCCAAGTCGATGCTATTCGGTTCTTGCTCACTTTCCGGAATCAGGTACCGTTTCATGCCTCATGCCTATCTCAGCTAGCCTGATCCTGATTCCCCTTTAGTTGACCAAACCTCAACTCCTTTCCGTCCTCCCTCTCTTAGCCCACCATTTGAGAGCGGAGAATTATGTCACGTTTACTTATGCCGCGATTACTATCGACCGCATCCTCGCTATCAAGCAAAACGGACAACTACTGTAAGTCCAATCAGCTCCAATTCCATCAACCAACTGACGACAATCCTGCGATAGCTTTGCTCAAGCTGACATCCACGAATCTGCACCCGCTCTTATCAATGAATTGCTATCGAAGATTGAGTCGGCGACTACACCTGAGAAAGTCGCAGAAAACGATCATCTGATGAAATGTATGTATGCCTCCAAGCAATTTTTATTTACATCAAATCTCATTTTTGCCACCCAGGCGTCATGCGTATTATTGTAACGGCACGCCAAACCCTGATCCCAGGATTCGATAGGACTTTGTCCCGACTTGTGAACATTTTGGGGGTTATTTCTAAAAATCCCAGCAACCCTCAATTTGACCAGTATATCTTTGAGAGCATTTCGGCGTTGATGAAGTGAGCCGAGATCTTTGCGTATTTTTTCTTACTCGCGTGTTTCCATTTCTCATGTACGCTTTGTCAGGTTTGTCACCGCTGGAAACAACGCAGCACTGCCCACCTTTGAAGCAGCCTTATTTGGACCGTTTACCATTATCTTGCAGCAAGATATTGACCGTGAGTAGTCCCCCCTTGCTCCTCGTTCCTTTTCTTTAGGCACTCCCACTCACACCCCACCTCTCTCCACCTCTCCACCCGTCCAGAATACATCCCTTATGTCTTCCAGGTCCTGGCTCAAATGCTCGAGTTCCATCGTGGAGGCACCGTTCCACAGGATTACAGGAACATGCTACCGTTCCTGCTTACCCCCGCTGGTTGGCAGCAGAAAGGTAGCATTCCGGGACTCGTGAGGCTCCTTAAGGCCTTCCTGTCCCAAGACAGCGACGCGATGTTTGCGGCTGGCCAAGTGGCGTCCGTCCTTGCTGTGGTGCAGCAACGTTTGGTGCCTTCCAAAGTCAACGATGCATGGGGAATCGAGCTCTTGCAGTCTGTCGTTCTCAACGTCAAGCCGTAAGTGCCCTTGTATTTCTTCCTATCTTGTACCTGGGACGACCTAGATTGACAAATTCTTTTTCTTTATTGTAGGGAGAACCTCCAGCAGTACTTGAAGCCCATTTTCTTCACCCTTTTGACGCGCCTTCATGCAAACAAAACGGAGAAGTTTGAGTACTTGTTCTCGCACTTCCTTCTTTATGCACTTGCGGTGAATGTCAAGGGCTTGACCCCTGATCTCTTGATCGAGACCATGAACTCTGTCCAGCCTGGGTAGGCGTAGATCTACTTTTTATGCAGACCTGGAATGACTGATTCTGCTGTGCAGGCTTTGGGACCAGCTTGTCACCAACTTTATTATTCCTCAATCGCCCAAGTTCCCTCACAAGGAACGTAAACTGGCTGTTGTTGGTCTCATTAATCTTCTGTGCCATAGCACAGCAATTATGAAGGAGCCTTCGATCAGAACATGGTAAGCTTTGAATCCTGATGAAACGATATTTTTTTCCCTGAACATGTTTGAATGAATTAGGTCTCCACTTTACGCCTCCCTCAACAAACTCTTCAGCGAGCCTCAATATCTCGAGAAGCAGAAGGAAGAATCGTCTGATGCAGCGGTCACAGCTATTGATTTTGAAGAGCAGACTGCAGGATATCAAGCTGCGTTTTCGCGTCTTGCTGCGTCTGAGACGAGCGAGGTTGATATTACGGCGTATGTGCCTAACCCGCAACAGTATTTGGAGCACGAGTTGAGCAAGTTGAGCGCACAGTATGGACAGCCTCAGATTCAGGGCTTGATTGCTGCTGCTGCTGCTGGAAGGTGATTTGGGTCTAGATGGAGTTGACGGAGCTGGATGCGGGATTGATGACTGACTTGTACTGCGGCAGATGTTACTGAGTACCGAACCATGATGACTGAGATGATTTGAATGATTGACGATTAATTAGAACTGAAGAGAAGAGAAAGAAAATAGCATGTTTGGAGGCATGTATACTATCATTTTTTGTAAAATAATACATACAGACTACTTTGATCGATTACCTGTTGATATTCAGATATTTTTTCCGAGGACGATATGGAAGGTGATATACCACGGGATGGACAGCTTACTTTGGCGGTTTTCTCCAGTATTGTTGTGATAAGAGAGCGTAGTTCAGATTTTTGGTCTATGATCTCGCCACCTTTATGCATGGAACACTCCAGCAAAAAGACAAACAGCTGCTACTTTTGGAGCGTCATATCGGATTTCAACTTGGCAATGCGGGTACTCAGCACCCTCCAGAACTCATCAAGTCTTTAGTCTCCACACTACAGATCATTTTATCATCACTTCTGCTCGTGAAGGATAGAATGCAGACTTGAAGCCAGAACGACATGATAGTTCGTTGTGCCCTCAGTCCTAAACCATTGCATAGCATTTCCCCTGATACGCCTTCCACCGATTGCAACACCTTGGGCTCAGCACACTTCAATCGTGAATCAAATTTATTCTCAATAACTCTCCAGCCTACCATTAAATATATACTTCTGTTAGGGAAAGGAGGACCATCACGACTCGAGACTCTAAGTGGCTGAAGCTGGAAGATGGCTTTTCAAACGGAGGTCCATGTGGATCGCCGGCCACTCAACACCGACTCCATTTACGCGCCTGTACATATGAGAGCCCCGGAATGTTAACTTTGTGTGTTCTCGGATGTTTGGATGGGAGATTGCATTGATAATTGATGATTCAAGATATGTCTAAACCAGAAAGAAAGCCATCGTTGTTCTACACATTTTTGATGTTGTGCAAGGGATCCTCGACAAACAGTGGAAGAGGCGAGGCACACCGAGACTGAGACATGTAAAGGTAGCTTTTGTTTCATTCTTACCTCACGTGCTATGCAAATCGTTTGCCATGTGCATGAAAAAGTTGAACGGTAATTGCATAGGGGGTGTTCTGATTATGATGGACACCGGCGCTTACCTTCGCGCGTCATCACTTCTTGGTGGGTGTTACATGTATTGTAAAGAGTTGCATTCCTACCTTCGACTCGAAAATCATTTACCTGTCCCTCAACCTTGAAGCGTGTATAATGTCACATTCATAGTATTGACTACGTGATACCAAAATACGATGAGCATTGTCCGAACTAACTATCCTACAAGAAAACTCAACCTAAAATGCGAGGGAATACTGTCCAATGCGAGAAACTGTAACTAAGATGCGAATACGATACGAAGCTGTGGTGTACCTATGATTGCAAACCGAGTCCAACAAGAAAATATCACCATAAAACTATCAGGTATTTTTCAATCCCACCACGTTGTCTACTCAAGTGTGCGGGTTGGTCGGGTAATACTGCGGAAGCGCCTGTTGATGATGCTGAGGATACCCACTCCCAAACGCCTCATCCTGCTTAATCGGCGTATACTGCGTATTCACCACCGTATCCACGCTCGGATTCCTCGCGTGCCCAAGAACCGCACCGACGCCCGTAACGCCGCCGCTCCTTCGATTCGCGTTCGAATTCGCAGGTGCGTATCCCGCGCCCATTGTGCTAACGGCGGGAGGTCCATTACGTGCGCGCCCGCCCTTGCGGATACACATCATGCATCCCATGATAAGAAGCACGATGCCGATGAGTGCGTTCAGAGCGAGCAGGCCGACGGCGAGGTAGCCCCATTTCTTGATAGCAGGCCAGTTCTCAGAGAGGATGTTGGCTGCGCCAGACGCGGAGTTGAGGTCGTTGAGGAGGCTGTTGCCGCCTTTCTCGAGGTTGTCATCTCCGTTGTTGCTGGGGTCGTCGGTGGGTGAGGGGAATGGGGATGAGGACACAGGGCTGGGGCCTGTGATATCGGTGGAGCTGGGCGGGAGGGGCGGGACAGTGTTCGTGCCGGGTGGGGGCGCGTTTCCTGTGAGGATGGTGATCAGCTGCGCGGTGTCCATCTCAGGGGGCATCGAAGCGAGGGTTTGACCACGGATCGTAGCGACCTGCTGTATCGCCTTGGCGGGATCGAGCGTCGACACCAACTTCATGTAGGGGGTGCCGAGGCCACCTGTGGGGAGCGGGTCACCGAAGTCGTAGACGGAGTAGACGTTGCGGAGGAAGGTGTCGCCGAGGATCATGTCGAATTCGTCCTTCCCGGCGCCGTCGGCGATGGTGAATGAGGAGACGCAGGCGATGTAGTCTTGGCCGTTGACGGTGAAGGGGTTAGAGATGGTGCTGAGATCGAGGGGGTGGACGGGGAAGGTGTGACCACTGGAGAAAAAATGAGTTAGTTGAATACTTGGATGGGGTGTTGGGGAGGAGAAGGGGAGAACGTACCCAATGGAAAGTTCAAGATTTGTAGTCGTGTTACAAGGTAGAATGTACATCTTGTTTCCGTCCTCGACGTATGGATAAGCGCCAGGGATACGAGAGAATATCGCATCAGCGATGACAGTGGGGAAGATACCAGTCGGGTCACCAGTATCGAGCAGCGCAACAGTGGCGTTGGCGGGTACACCAGGACCAAGGGGTACACCACTCTCATACTTGAAATCGAGGGCCTGGCCATCGACAAAAATACCATCCACAAGCGTCGTCCAACGGTTGCTGTTCTGCGGGTACCGGTCCAACTTTGTCGCATTCCCAACCGTATCCGTGAAATTGGCGTTGTATTCACCGATGAGGAACTCGCCGCCTCCGGTGCCTTCGAGATCGCCCGTGCGGCCGAGCTGGAGCGAGATGAGGTTTGGCTGCGTAGGGTTGGCGTCGAAGATGTTTTGGAGGACGGACGAGCCCCATGTTGCGCTGTCGCCGTAGAGAGACTTGATCTTGTCGTTGATGGGCGAGGCAGCGCCGATTTCGAATGAGAGACCGAAGACACCATTGATTCCGTGCTCGTGCAGAGCATTGATGGTGGAAGTTGTCGCGCTGAGGAAGGCTGTGAGGGGGGAGGTATGTATATATTTAGATTGGGGTTTGATGTATTGATAGATGCGTGTTACATACCTTGTTTTTCGACTGTGTATGGCCCGAATTCGAAGGGCGAGACACCGATGGTGCCTTCGACGCCGTATGAGCCGTCTCCGTAGAGCAGGCTCAATGGGATACCTGTATCATTGAATGTGCCCATATCTGGCACGAGGACCCTGGAGATAAGTTAAGTCGCGTGCGGAGTCACACATTATCGATGAAGGCACACCATAGATCCGTGCTGCCTGTGTCGAGAGCAACAGTGACCTCTGGAGTAAAATGTAAGTAATGTGACCAGTGAAGAGCGCGATTGATTGTTCATACCATGTCCATTGATGGTGATGTTGGTCGTGTACTGCAATGATGGTAGATGTCAGTACTTGTTTTTTTTAAATAAATAAAAATAAGGATAGGGAAACATACCCGAATGTCGTTCACGTTGCCAATGGATTCTTTATCGTTAGATCCTCCGAAATACGAGAAAGAGTACCTCGACGCCGACCTGGGGCTGGTCATACTGGCCCCACGAGGTGCCCTCCTCTCAAAAGGAATTCTTAGCGCAGAAGTGGAGGGAAGACATAAAAGGCTAGAGAGCAACGCAGACACGGCTATTGTTGACTTCATGACGAAAACCTACAAGCCCAAGCTAAAGGGCGAGGAACCGAGGATGAAGAGGGGTGTGGTCGGGGGAGGAAGGAAGGAAAGGTGGATTGGTGTGGTGTAGGAAACCGCATGTGCGGTTGTGCTGTTATATAACTTCAGACGATGGCTTGCGGTGAGTGGAATGAATGGTGGCACAGCCAACCTGGTCAGTTCCGATCGCCATGACTGGGCGACCCTGATGGTTACGGGGTGTTTTGGGTTGACATCGTAGAAAAGGCTGAACATGGCTGTGTTTGCTTCCTCTTTCAATAGACGCTCAGTAGCGTCTTTATATTGTCGAGAAGAAGGAGAGCCCATCTTGATGTCGAAAGCGACGGCTGGGCATCAAAGCCAAGAATAATTCGAAGGGTGAGGGTGGGGGATGGATATATTTGGTAGCCTCGCTGCTCGAAGATGTCGGAGGTGGCGATGACTTTTTGACAGGTGGAGGCGTCCCTGACAGTGAATATAATAACCGCACACAGCTCAACAAGTGCTTCTGAGCACAATGGAGTTAGGGACCAGAACGCTTCTGCATTTTCGCGGTAGCGCTAATATAGTCGGTTGCCACTAGCGACATAGCCTCGTGAATTGAAGAAGTGCGCTATCCGTTAGGGATATAAGAACCGCTTGGGAGGAGCGGACTTGTAGAATGCTTTTAGGCTTTCATCTCTGCTGTTTGAATCAATAATATTTGGCTGGGTCACTAGGATCGGAATCATTTCGCCCAAGGAAGGAGTGTGGCTTCGATAGTCGTAGTCAACTACATTCTACGTAGCTCAACCGGCGTGGAGCTACAAGTTCTCTAACAGATCGAAAATAGTCCGGGAAGCGCCAACAAATATGCCTTGGAATTATTACAGGTGTATGTGAAACGCAAGAAGAAAGTGCTCATTGAACTCTGACATGAGTCGAGGATCGGTGTGAATGTCTGGTGACATTGACACGTGCCTTGCCTGCCACTCGCTCGACGCTCTCCTCTGCTACCACTTCCCTCTATCGCTCGTCGAAACACGCGCCATTGTTTAATCTTCATCTTTTTATTTCATGACCCTTGTTTCGCAAATCATCGTTTGTTTCGAATGGTCTGATTAGCGGTTAGTCTTAATGGAGGAATACACGTGATATAGCACTTTTAATACACCTCGTGTAAATCGCATGCCAGCTGGTTGCAGCGTGTTGGGTTTCTTTTATTCTCCATTACTCCTCCCTTCCTTTTCCTTTCCTTCAAATGTCTTCCCCGTAAGTCCCAATATTTTATATCTTTTACGCGTTATCCTAATTTCTCCGTAGTTCCGCCTTTGCAGCGCTACCCGTAGCTGGGTATGCCATCACGGCCCTTTGCGTGTCGTATATCTTCTTGAGAGTCTGGAGATACTCTCGTGCTAGGTTATCGGCAAAAGTCTCATTACCCCAACCTGTTTCTTCAGCGAAGGAATCTTTCTCGTTGGCTAAATCCACGTCATGGAGCTGGAACAAATGGACTCTTCCCTGGTTAAGGTCATGGTCTAAACCCAAACCCAAACCAGCGGCTATTCTTGACTCGTCGCGGGACAACAGTGTAGAGCTTTTACCAACCACTGGGCTGCCACCACCCCCAACACCACCACCTCTTGTTGATCTGGCAACTCTAACCGCGTCAGGAGCAGCCCAAACATCATCATCAACTCGCACTCCTTCCCCAACCCAACACCACAAACACGTTGCCCACCAGCTCTACTCACGGCCCGCGTCGCCTCATGCTTTCTTAGCAACAACATCGCCACCCAAGGTCCACAAGCGAAGTAAAAGCCTAGGCGGTGTCCCAGTACGTCGTCTCTCTCCCGGTACGAATTCAGCACTTAGAAATGCATTCCCGACACCGTCCACCCCACCTCCTCACTTTGACCATGAGATGCGCGAAATCGCTTCGAGTTCAAATAGTCGGGTTAGGGATCAGATCCTTATAGACTTTTCTTCGTCTGGGAGCTCCGAGGAGGACGATGTGGATGTGGAGGCTCGTGTTTCGCCTGCTGCGTCTGATATAGGGGTTCTGCCGAGCCATGTTTTCATGAAGCCACGCCCGAGCCCGGTGCCGCTTCTGGATTTCCCTCAATCGGATATTGGAACTGGAATGCGCGGAAGACAGCCTGCCATGGACGATATGGACGGATGGAGGTGGTTTAAATCACCAGCCTTAGCTTCGTTTGGACAGCATACTACGCAGAAGGTCGCCGCGCTTGCCAGCACTACCGCTAGTGCGATTGGTGTTCATGCGTGGGCGTCCAGGTCTACGTCTAGCTTGGCCGACATCTCTCAACCAACCTCGTACGATAATGAGATGGCATACAAGCCTCTCCCCCTTCAGACGTTTAGCGTTGGTTCCGAGAAGGAGCCAGGATCCGGTCCTGCCACCCGTTTGGTTGATGTTGACGTCGACGTTATCGACACCCCTAAGGCGTCCGTCATGCCCCAGCCTGTTCCATTCAAGCTTCCATCACCTCCCCCGAAACCCACGTCATCCGATCGTTTAGTCGACGTCGAACTGCCCCTCGATCAGGTCACCGCTGGCACCCCCAGAGTGCCATCCTCATCGAGGCATGTCAAAAACGTTTCGGATGTCTTCCATCACCCGCTCGAAGAACTCGTCGATGTGTTAGCAGTCCCCATGGTCGCGTCCAAGCCTTTGTTGAGCCCTTCTGCGACGTCGACGACTTTCGCCAATACTTCGTTGTCGGTGCCTAACACCCCATCTCCATCATTCGCCTTCCCTGCTCAGCAAGTGCCCGCTCCGATGTCGATTGCGCGTGGTCTTAGCTTGCCTTTGGAATTCGCCTCTACTCAACCCGCCTCTACATCTATACCTATCCCTGAACCATCAAAAGTCTCCATCGCTATCCCCACACCCGACCCCGTCATGCGCGAGATCATCGATACTCCTATCGAGCCGCTCATCCCTGATGTCGTCGAGGATAATTGGACGTGGGGTATGGATGAGGTGAACCATGATCCGTGGGCGGATCATATTGAGATTCCTGATGAATCTGATGCCTTGGTGGATGTGGAGAGGGAGGAGGAGCATGATAGCTTGATTGATTTGGAGCAGGAGGATGCGGAGAGGGAGATGGAGCTTGAGATGGGCTTTAGCTTTGGACGTGAGGAAAGCGCCCCCTTGGTTGTCGTCGAGGATGTCCTTGCGACTACCACCCCTCAAAACCAACCACTTATGAACGTTACGAACATTACGACATTTAACGACTATGCACCCCCTACACTTTCTTCTGAGAAGGAAGATTCGACAGTTTCGGATATCATATCGAGTATGGAGATCGAGCCCAGTCAGGTTGCTGGGTCGAGTATTGTTAACATCGCACTGGATGCGGAAAAGGAGAATCAAAATCAAGAGGACCAGGTTGTCCTTCTACCGTCGCAGGAAACCGAGGAGAAGGAGGTTGTCGACGAAGTAGAGGAAGACCGAACGCCTCGTGCGACACCAGCGCAGCAGGTCGTCGAACTCCCAGCTGCGCCTCTCATTTCGCCCACCGTCACCTCGTTTAGCCACGTTGCTGGCCTGATGGAGCTTGAGCTCTCCCACCAGTACCAGTATAACTTCGCTGACCCCCCGTCGCCTGTGATTTTGTACGACGACGACGCCATCGAGAGTCTTAGTCTGGATTCGTATTTCCCTGATCCGGACTTTTTGCCCCTGCCGAGTCCGACGAAGGTTAAGAGGTTTGAGGTGTCGATGCCGAGTCCGCCGCCGTCTGCGCAGTTTGGCGTGCCTACGTTCGCACAGTCTTCGTCGTTTGCCTCTGAAGTTGAAACTTTGACTGAGGAGGAAGAGGGAGCGCAATACGCGCTCGTCAAACCCTCGGACGAGGCTTCTAGCCCCAGCATCGGCTCGATCCCGCATATTCAGACTCCCACCCCGCCTGCCTCCCCTCCACCCTCATCCAAGGCGTTCGCTCTCACCCTCGATACTGCGTTGGTGAGAGAATCGCTCCTCGCCCCGCCTTCGATTGCCCCCATTGCGCGCGGCAATAAAGGAAAGGCAGGGAGGTCGTTGCCTCCGTCGCCCAGGATGGGAGCTAGCAAGTCGCTTAGCCCTATCAGCACCAGCAGTGCTGTTCAGGTGCAGCGGGTGGTTGCTCCTATGGCGATTTCTCGTGCTCGTTCGGAGGGTGCGAATAATTTGGGTGCGAAGAAGGAAGAAGCTAGCGCGCTTTGGGCTGGGGAGGCGACGGATGAGATGGATGATGGACAGAATACGCCTGTTGCAAATAAGCCGTTGTGGTCGATCCGCGCGGCGGATGCCCCCGCTTTGGGTCTGGGAAGTGAGCAGGGTGAAGTGGTGGTGAGGAAGGAGGTTGTAGTTGAGGCTGTGAAGGAGGAGGAGAGGAAGGTCGAGGAACCTGTCGCCGTCGCTGTTGCGATGGAGCGCACCTCGTCCCTCCCTGGAACATTCCCCGAGGCTTCAAGTTCATCTACGACCCTCGCCAGCTCAACGTCGAGTGAAACGACTCTCACTGCATCTGACTCTGTCTCATTGTTACCTTCAACTTCCGAGGAAGTTAAACCCACCGCTACCGCTGCTGTCGTGAAACCCCGCATCGGACCCTCGGTGCGCGCCATCGTAAGGTCTCCCATTGAGATCGCGCTGGCGATGCAATTGAGGCCTGGACTGGGTGTCGGTGCTGATCCGGCATGGATGGTGAGGTTTTTGATGAGCATGTTTGGGTGGTTTGCGGTGCTGGTGAGTGGGCAGGCGGAGTATTATTAGGTGAAGGAATAGGAGTGGTCAGGTGCTTTTCTTGGACTGGACTGTTGGACGGTTTGAGATTGGTTTGGACTTCCCTTTCTCCTTTCATGTAGGCTCGTGGACTTTTGATACTTCGTTTCGTCTTGTTTCGTTTCCTCCCGGCCTGGTGCCATCCCCCTTCCCCGCTCCTGATTTTCCCCTTTCCCCTGCATTGATGATGTTATGACCACCCCACGATCGTTGACTTGACCTTGACTTGATTCTTTATGATTCAATTGTACCCACCCGATTCTGTCGTTGACTTCTCATTCATTTCCCTTTTCTTTTCATCACCATTCCGATTTTTATGACGACCAGTACTTTCTGTTCTACACCACACCACTCTTACTTTATTATTTGACTTACTTTTATGCATATTCTTTTGTATTATTTATTTTACGCCCGATTGTGTTGCATATTTTCATCCTACGAGTCACCTCTTCCGCATTTTCATTCACATTTTCATTCACACTTTCATGTCATCATATCATTACTACCTGGATATTACACGCATTTTCTTTTTTCTTTTCTTTTCAATGGAAGATACTTCATTTTTACTGGTTTTTGTCGCTCCCTCCCCTTCTCTCCCTCGCTCAGTTTAAAAAATCCCGTTTTTGGCTGTTCCATATAACCCCCACTGTGATACTTACTTCTCGTCGTACACTACTCCCCCTCCCTCGTTAGTTATTTCCTACCATCCTCACATTGTAGATAGAAAGAAATATCTGTGTCGTATTCAGAAATATTATTTTCTGTAAAACCCAGGCGTGATGTTGCTTAAATGAAGGGCTGAATGTTGGTGTTGAGGGTGAGGCGACGAGGGAAAGCCCCTATCATGTGTTGTGCTTGCTTGGCTAGGGCTTTAGGGGAAGGTGGTCGCAAGCAAAACCAAACTCATTTGGGCGCCCAAACCGGCAATAACTGTTGTGCCCAAAATGAGTAAGATTGTGGTAAATTTAGTTTCAGGAACATAGCTTAGTGAGCGACCAGCGCAATTATAGTTAATTGGTCATAAGAATAATTGTGCAATGCGTTGCAAGTTATGACGCGAGCCTCAGAAGCAACATTCAAGACAGTCATTCCATTGGAAATCAAAGAGCTATTGAGGCGGCGAATTGGAATAGTCAGCCAAAAGTAAGCGAAGTGGTTTTGGGGTTTGTCTTACAAACTACCCTACCCGACCAAGGTTCGCTAGCATATAAGGAGGACGACATGTTTCGTTAATTCAACCTCCAAAGCAGAATCACTGACACAACTCATTCGAACCACTATTCACAAACAATGTCTTCTCCCATCGTCTACCTCGTCACTGGCGCTAATCGAGGCATCGGTAGGCTCCTCGAAACGTTATCCAACGTCTCCCGTTGATGGTTGTCCTCCCATTATAGGTTTGGCTATCGTTCAGGCCCTCGTAAAGAAACCAGACGTATATGTCTATGCGGCAGCCAGGAAGCTCTCGCCCAGCCTCGAAGAGGCCATTTCTAACAACCCGAACAAAGCTTCTTTCGTTTCCTTTGTTGCTGCTGACGAGGCATCGAATAAAGCAGCTGCTAAGGTTATAAGCGACAAGTTTGGACGCATCGACGTCGTACTTCACGTTGCAGGTAAGCACCTCCGGTGCTTGATCTTTCTTCAAATATATGACGGTCTATGTAGGTATCGCCAACTACCTTGGATCCGCTGAAGAGACCCCTGCCGCCGAGCTTGAAGAGCATTTCAAGGTTTGACTTTTGGCGAATACACAAACGGAATAATCCCTGATACGAGGCTATTACAGGTCAATGTGACTGGAACACTCGTCCTGTTCCAGGCATTCGCTCCCTTACTCAGGAAGAGCAACTCCCCCAAGTTTATTCCTTTCAGCTCTGGAGCCGGTAGCTTAACAGCTTATATTGACATGTCTGCTGGATACACCGTGTATGGCGCTTCCAAAGTCGCCTTGAACTATTTGTCGAGGAAGATTCATTTCGAAAACGAATGGCTCAGTACGTTGTTTATTGAATTCACAGATATCTCGACCACGTACTCAAGCATCTGTAGCCTGCTTCCCACTTGCGCCAGGAGTTGTGGATACTGATATGGGTAACTTTCTACGTTCGCGAAGGTTATTGATACAAACTCACCGATTGCTTGATAGCTACTTTGACCCGCACTCTAGACAAGACAGGGACAGTGGCAACTATCCAAGACGCAATGGCTGTCAAACCGGAAGTTGCTGCCGCATCACTTGTTGGCATTATTGAGAGCTCGAGCAGGAAGGTTCATGGCGGCGAGTTTGTGAACGTTGATGGCGGCAAGGTTACCTGGTAAAGGATAAAGTGACAATAACAGTGAGTCCCAAGACATAACGCTGACCGCGTGGTCACTAACATGAGTCGGATGTTGTCGCAGGCCTAATTAGACGCTCGTTAGAACATTATCGACTTTCTGCCAAGCTCTCTCCCAATAGCATACCTTTTACTCGTATTATGTTAAGAGCGCTTTCTCTCACCTTCATTCTCATGCTTGTAGATAGAAAGAAATCTCTCTGTCGCATTCAGAAATACTTTCGAGGCAACTCAAAGCGTGACTTTGTTTGAATGAATGGCTGAAAGTTGGGACTGAGGATGCGGCAGCCTCGTGCATGCTTAAACATCTTATTCCAGCTTTATATAAAATTCCTTGTACATGGGGCAACTAATTCGGCATATCTTTAACTACAGGTCCTGGTGTGCGCAATTCAAGTATCACCAGTTAAATACCCTCGAGGATGCGCTCCTGCAGCGAACCGTCGTCCCCCGAGTCGTAGCCAGCATCAGTTTCATATACAATTAAGTCCTCCATGTGGGCTCTCTGAGACAGCGCCCTCTTGAGGTAACTCGGAGCATCGGGGATCTTCCTGAGAAGCGGGAAGATGTGTTTCGACTTGATCTCCAGCAATGCCTCGTCGGAAGAGGTCGTCCCAAGACACAATGGGTCGGCTATGAAGTGGGAACGCCATTTCTGCGCGTCGAAATCGCTGAGATCCGCTACGGATTCTGTATATTTCCACTTAGGGCATTCTTTAGACGAGATGCACGCCCAAATCCAGAACTGGCCACCCGCTGCAATAACCACGAGCTTTTCTTCGTCTTGCCGCGCCTTCCTTTTATCCGGCATGCTCGCAAAGTAGGCTGAACAATACTCCGCAAGCTGGCGCACGGCTTCTTCTATGTAGTTGCTGCACTTTTGCACATAGGCCGCATATCCCGACTTCCTGTTCCCGCCCCGTTTCAGTTCAACCATGATGCCAATGCGTTCGTAGTATGACTTCCGTCTGCCACACAAATCGCTGTGTTGCTTTTGCTCTAACGATGATGGAGGAGGACCCTCAATGGAACCCACCAATGTAACAACTATGTCTGGAATTCGATCGAAAGACCGTCCCATATCAATGAACTCTAGGTCGACGGTCGTGTCAAAAAAGTCCTTCGAACCCGCTTCCTCTGCGAAAGGATATGGGGTAAAAAATAATAATCAATGACTGATGTATCATTGCGACAAAGCTCTTACTGCGGACACAATACCATTTGCCTTCATCTTCTACAATTCGGTCCCTCTGTGCAACGAGCAATGAAATTTTTTCCGTTAAGCTTTCGATGCTCGTCGTTCGCTCCGTGGTGTCGTGTGCCGTTTCTGCGAGTTTTTTGAGCGTGTGGCTGGAACATTTGGCAGGGAGGTCGTCATAGTAAAGGCCAAGTTCGAGGAGCTGCTCCTTCACCTCTTCTTCCTCTCGCTTATAACGTGGTGCCCAGATAGTATAAGGCGAGTTGATTAATATGATACCAGCTTCCAAATAAGCTGCCAGCAGTTCCGAAATCGCCTGGAGAAATGGTGCATTCCAGGGATATTCTAATCCACGAGCATTGAAGAAAGTAGAATGTGCGAAGGATATGCTGGTGAGGACACCTTTGGAACTCTTGTACTGAGTGCGAGGGCGAGTAGGAAACATGGATTGAAGGGCAGGGAGGAATTCTATTGCATTCGTTTAAATCGGACTGCTGGGGACGACTTGAGAATCATGGCTGACACATACAATATACACAAATTCTGCAATCATTTTCCACTTGTGCAAGCTTGAATGCAACGAGTGCAGCAAAATATTGTAGAACTTGATTCGGCTTTGTGCTACATCATAACCTAGAGTTCATCATAAAATACTTGAAATTGCAATAACTATCGTGTTTCTAATCGTTATGCTGACAGTGTACCCAATCATGAGGCACCACTTTGGTTAATGAGACTGTCAGCATGTCAGCAATGCCTCAGTCAGGTCCAAAAAACTTTGGTGTCAGCAGCCAGCTGAAGAAAGGTTGGAAACCAGCCTGCCGCCTCGCCATAGAGAATAAGCCAGAAGAGGTGATTGCAGCAGTCTGAAAAATCAGTGTGATTCCGAAAGCGCATGTCCATGCCTTTCAGTCACACCAATTCGCCTGGGTAGCAATGGGGATTGTGACTAGAATTTTATGGACACGCCCAGTCTGCTCAATGGTATGAAGTGTCAGGTGGAGATATCATCTACATTTTCTATATGGCGGGCATGGCAAAATAATGATATGGAAAATTAGCAACCATACCATTCAAGGACTCAGATCCAGACTCAGAGTCGAAGCACCAGAGCAAGGAAGAGGTTATGCCGGAGCCTACAAGTAAATAAAGATATCTAAATACAAGTACATATAAATAAATGACGTACTTAATGTTGGGTCAAGTCCATCAAGCCAAACACCGTGCTTCCCACATCACTGTTCCCATCACTGTTGCATCACTGGCTGCCTCTTCGTGTCCCTGCAACACTTTTCTGATCAACGCGAGTCCAAATCGTCATTAACATGGGTAAGTCCTGGAAATGTACATTATTTTACTCATTGCTCATGGTGTCCCCAGCAGACAACCCACATCCCCCCGTGCGGCTACGAGTTCTTACAACATATCCCAATCCTGTCGTGTGGGGCTTCCCCATTAGTCAAAAACATTTGCTCCGTGGATTCAGGAACAATCTAACACCCGAAGTGACTGAGGAGGAAAAGATCCACCTGTTCTTCAGATATTATCGGGAGTATAAGGATAGCCTTCTCCGAAGATGCAGCGAGGTGTACAGGACACCAAATATGTCAGATATGTATGTCGCACCCATTGAAACCAAAGCAGGCCCGCAAAGATACATCGTGGCATTCGTCACCTCCACTGGCGTCGATAACAGTTTCTTGCCTCCCCAGGACAAAATCGAGGAGCTGACTAGGGTCGCCGACGAGTTTGGTTTTGAATGGAAACCGAATTGGTTCAGGAAGAGCACCGACTAAGAATTTTCAGTCTCTCAATCTTGGATTTTCCTGTGCCACCCATTGTACTGTATCATCCTCGTTTACTTATATATAATTTATGGAGACTTGTTTCACAATTCATATGAAGCTATCCAATTAGAATTGGCGAGGCTAAGAAGATAGCACCACGGGTGTTCAAAAGAGAATGGATTCCAATACATTGCCATCCCTGCGATGGCCTTGAGAGGGCCTGGTGAAGCGGGTAATTCCGGCGAGGGGAGACTTGTATAATGATCAAAAAGTGAGGTCAAATAGTTTAGTACACCATGATCGATCGGAAAAATTACTTAATATCTATTTATTTCGATTGTAACGAAACTCCTTCACTGGATTACAGGGGAATATGAGCCTCACCAGTCCCGCGAGGCCCTCACTTTGCTCACTTTGCGAGATATCAATCAATGTTTATTATTAGGCTTTAGCCTCCCAGATCCACACTACGAGATAGCATTTTATATCTATGGAACTGTATCTGTTCGCACGTGCCTGGTATTTAAGCTCGCTGACCGCGGACGTCAAGTGCAGATAAAATAAAGTTACATTCCCTTCGCATACATACATCAAGACAAAAATACGGTACAGCTCACGTCGATTTCGGGATGTGCAATCAACCGACTCAACGAGTTTCTAAGATGCTCTGCGTACACATTTTCTGCTTGGGTTGTTTCTCCTGGGTCTCCTCTCAAAGAGACTTTGAGGTACACCTTCACCTCCCTCAGACGAGGGAAAGCTACCCGGTCATTATCGATCATCAAGCGGTTGAAGCGCCCCCATTGCTGAAATTGCGGTCCAAGAACTATGTTTCCATTGATTATTATCTTTAGACTGATATTGATGCTCTGAATTGTGTTCACACGAGAAATGGCCTGCAGAGCGTCGCAAAATGTTTTGAGCAAAAGCGCATCTTGTCCTTGATCAAGCGTCCAGATAACAATTATCGACTTCAGTGTTCTTGCTGATAGAGTGAAACATTTCTCCCAGATCGGCAAATTGGGCGCCAGACTGTTTTCAACTGATTCAGATGGCATAAGCGACTCATCAACAATGTGGGGGAGTGCGGAGGATGGATGAGTATCACGAACCTTCGATTTTCAACTCCTCCAAAGAATCTACATGTTGAAAAAGGACGTTTGCGCCATGAAATATATCTTGCATGGTATATAACTCGAGCTTCAAGTGCTTTAAATTTGGAAATGCCCTTACGCCCACCGAAAGAGCCGAAGTGCAAAAATATACCCAATCAACCGGTCCCCTGGACTCGATGAATTTGACGTGATCAAAGGATGTGATGGGCCGCGCAAGGATAGGGAATTTCTCTGGCTTGGCTGAAGAGAAGCCTCCCATTTTCGCGAGGCTGACACTCTCTAAATTTGGGCAATATACGAGGAGGGGGAATGCGACGTCGTGAGCACTGCAGGTAGAGAACATCTTGATGTTGAATCCTTTCGTAAGAACATCTGCTGGAACGGGTGTATTCCACCCTCGAAGAGTACAGTACCGCAATTCGAGGTCTTCTAAGTTTGGACAGGTCATGACGTCGATAATCGGGACGTCAGCGATGCTACGTATGAAGAGAGCAGTCAAGGTTCCTGAGGAGATGTAGTTGTCCAGTAAGGATCGATATCCGAATCTTTTGGTATTGCGTTCGGGCACATCGTAGCTGTAATCGCCCCTTCCGTCAACCTTTAGATATCTGACTGCGGTGAGATGGAGGAAAGCGTCTAGGGATCCGTCTTCCTCTGCTTTGATCACCTGGAATCGTAGGGATGGTTCGTAGTAGGATAGATTATGAATGTATTTGGCCAAGGTATGTGTGTCATTTATTGCAGCAGCAAGCCCTTGGAGATGGTTTAGTGGTCTGTCCATGTAGATGTCCACGTCTCTGAATAGATGAGGACGACAAAGGTCTGCGAACGATCTTGAGACGAGGCTGAGCGAGGCAATCACTGGCTTGTTGAGACATCTGCGGCTGCCATTTCCTGCAACGATCTTGATAATTAGCTCAAAGATCTCGAACGGAAATACTGGGTCCTGAGGTTCAGACGAGATAGAAGTCAGTGGAGACTGATTATCGGTCATTGTAACTCGTGAGAGACGCGATCAGGAGATGATGAGGACACGATGGTGAGCTAAAATCTGGACACGAATTCGTGAGAACCTTTTCGGGGTTTGAAGCCCTGAGAGCGTATTTCGGGGCATTCGTAAATATTCAACGGCGGTACTTAGGGAGTGGAACTCAAACTAAGTAGAATTAAATATGCACCTTCGTATCTAAACTCCAGTTAATAAGCAACGCATGTTACAACAAGATGTCAAAACCATCACAGATATAGTGGGGGTATAACAGTAAAAGATTTCTCATTTAGCAATAAATGATCTTCAAACATCACAAGCCGACAGGCAGATTAGTGGATACCACGTTCAACTTCCATGAAATGTTGGCTCACATCCATAGAGGCCTTCCCTGCCAATATGCCAGGTGCCTCGGCCCCCCCTCCACGAGTTGGCAGGTAGCGAATGTAGTTGCAAGTCTTGTTCCCAAGGTCGTAGGAGTAACTCTCGCGATCGTGATTGACAATGTTGCGTTTGATACCGATATAGATGGCAAGCAAGGATGGACATAGAGAGAGGCAAGAGAGAACCTGCTGGACCTCTGGCGTCTTCATGTAGCGAGCTATGAAGCCAAATTTTAATTCCGTGACCGAAGTAAATTTTTCGAGGGACGGAAACGCTTGAAATGCCGATTTCTGAAAGTTGAATTGACTGATTAGATTCAGTTTGTTTCCAAAGCAGAAGAGTGCATAGTGGAGGAAATTCCAACAATTCTATGGCCGGACAGGTGGGCGCAAAGAAGCCGAGAGTTTCCTCAAATCTGATTTTAATAAAGCAGCCATCATATGAATCAGGATTAAGGGCGCGCCATTCAGGGTACTTGTTGGGAACAAGGAACACAGAGTCATCGTCTTCGAACTCGGAGTCATCGTCGGCTTCCAACCATGTCAAGCCATTGTGGTATTCCGACCTGGAAGGACCTTCTTGCCGGTGACCTACGCCTCTAAGGTTTCGAGCTTGGGACAAAAAGAAGGATCAAACCGCTACTTGTCAGAAAACATGCTAAAGTTATGAAATTGGGTTGCACGGCGGGGCGTGTTCGGGTCAGACCTCTCTCAATAAGGGTTTCCCTTACATGGTTACAATGATCCTTGCTCTTTAGTTTTTGTTCTCGGGGAGGTTGCAGCCATCGAGTCTTACATTCCTTCCCAGTCGCCTCAAAGCGTCTGAAGTTATTGTTGTGTAACGGGAGTGTATGTTTTAATGAGAGTGAATGGTCAACATTGGAGGCCATTGTGGTACTCGCGTCGCATTATGGAAGGTTGATACCCTGTTCGGGCAAGACGTGGAACGGGAGCTTGTTCTGCCAAGGGCGCCAAGCGCCGTCTTCGGTGTCGCAAAGTTTCGTAAAATTCATTGTTCTCCCGCCGTTTGTTTTACAAAACAGGGAAATTCAAATTGACCTCATGTCCGAAATACGTAGAGGCTTTAACTCGTAAAAGATTAGGGTGTTATCGAACCCAGGGTCTTTGTTTTGTCACCCAAAGACACGCACTCAGGCGCTCAATCAATCAAATTCGAATGAGACTTCTGCTCGGCTCAACAGGTCACGGAAGTGTATATAAACGTCCACATTTTGGAGGACAATTCTTCAGTCGAACTCACTACACCGTTCAACCAACCAACCAAACCACTCAACCAAGATGTTCTCCAAGGTCGCCGTCTTCATCACCGCCCTCTTCGTTGCCTCTGCTGTGGCCACCCCCACTCCCATCGAGAACAGCTGCAACACCGGTCCCGTTCAGTGCTGCAACAGCCTGAATGCACCTGGGTCAGCTGGCTATGCTGAAGGATTGGGTCTCATCGGTGTTGTTGTCCAGAACTTATCTGGTCAAGTTGGTCTCCAGTGCAACCCCGTCACTGCTATTGGTGTTGGTTCAGGCGCAAACTGGTAAGCCTGTCGCGATCCATAGTGCGCTTTTATCACTGACCTCTCTGGTTACAGCGCTACTTCCCCAGTCTGCTGCGAGCACAACAACTTCAGTAAGTCTCCTCCCATTGTCTTTTCAATTTGGCAGATTGCTGATTGGGTTCATTATGCCAGACCAACTCGTCGGCGTTAACTGCTCCCCCGTCACTGTTGGTCTCTAAGTCCAGCTTACGTAGTCACGTTCTTCATGAATTCTTTGTATCGCTTGCAATGACATCCTGACTTGATAAAAAAAATTGGTGTGATGATACCGAACGCTTAAAGCTGCTGTGCAACGCGATGCGATCCTCCGAGAATTAATATTGGATGTCTGAGACGTGTTTAAACTTGATGCTTGACTATGCATGTGTGAATTCTTTTAAATATTGACATCATTGGAGGAGAAAATTGCCTCCTACATATATCGTGTCCTTATTTTAATTGATCAGTTGTCGACGTGTTTCAAGCAAGTTCGAGACAACAGTAAAGATCTTTTTAGACTCTGTAAATGATGAGGCGTGGCAGATAGGGACATATGCAGGCTATACAAAGACGTTGACCATCCTACTAATTGGCACTTTCTATCTCCTCTTTTACTAATTTGAATAGTTGCCGTTCCAATAGCCTCTCGCCACTCTCGTCTCTCCCAACTCCTATATATTCTTGCATCTCTAGCGACACGACATGCGACACGATTCTTTCATGGCGACTCAGCTCGCTCGGATACTAATCCAACATTACCAGAACGTTTTCTCTACAGGAGAGAGAGCGAGTTCAACGCGCCTGGGCTAAAAGCGATCGCCTTCGTCATGCTCATCCCAGTTCTTGTCCGCATCTGCAATTGATTCGCTGCACAAAGAGATCAAGAGATAGACCGGTGACCGTCCCTCTGTGAGGGACCCTCGGGGATTGTCCAATAATGCTCAAACTTGAATAGAAATTAGGCGATGTTACCCTGTGGCTTTGGAATAGAGTCAGAAAGATGCAAAACCAAAAGGGGGGAAAGACGAGGGTTTTCTACGATTTTATCATAACGCTGATGAGCCGCGCGCCCATCTACCTCCGTTTTCGCGTTTTTGGACTACTTCAGCAACTCACCGCTCACGCGCCTATGCCACGGCATCAGGGTCGCGCTCACACACGCCCACTATCACGCCCGCACTACCTACCATACTTTAAATTTTCATACAACTTCTTTTCATTCATTTATTCAAAAATCCCTGTTCCATCTTTTGTTTCTTTGTTTCGCATGTCAACCTCCATCAATTTTCATTCTCTTTCTCATGTTGTAAACACACATCTGAAGTTACAATATCTTTTGTACTCTAGCTTACCTCAAGGAATTGAAGGATTCTTACCTCCCCGTATTTTGTGTCTGAGCTTCGTTCCACTCTTTGTTTTTGTCTTAATAGTCATACCAACCGTTGTCTGGTTTGTTTCCGGTCGTAATTTGTCATCTCTCCGTCTCTCAGTATCGCCAGCATGTCTGGTTTAATTTTCTTGCTCGTTCTTCATATCCTCGTCGTCCTACGTAGCCACCATCGTTGGCTTTCATTCCTAGTCGCCACCGTCGTTGGTTTCTGCTCCTTTATTGCTTCGTTTTGTCTCTCAGTGTCGTCGTTGCCGACGTGAACCTCTCTCCATCGTCCTCAGCCTTCCTCTTCAAACCTCAGCTCTCCAGACTCGGACCCCGTGAACTTGTACACGAGCGCTCTTTCACATCCTCATTCATCTCACACCAACACCTTCACCCTCACACTCCGACTCACCATCCCCTTTTCATTTTGTTTTTGTTTCGTTTCCATTCAATGTCCCACTGTACCGCGCTCATCAACACTAGCCTGTTACCAGTTCGCTTGTGCCAGGGTGTATGGTCATGATCTCCAGGCACAACTAAGCAAGAATATAATTTGACTTTGCATAGACGCGGAATAAAAAATAATCTGACTGTGAGCATCTAGTGGGAAAGAAACGATGAGCACGCTTCGAAGTACAGAGGACATTGGTATCGAGGTCTTGTTCTCGTCCCTCTATACCTCCGTCGCAAGTATTTGAAACGATTCGAAACGGCTCTCAAAACAAAGTGTACCGACACAGACACGAATAGACGATTCAGAGGTAGCGTACAACGGATACAAGACCAAGCTTCAGCTTCAACCCCTTTTAATTAGATACTAGTCCAACCCCAATCCGATCCAATTTCAATTCTACAAAACCACACCAAGCACACCCATCACAGCACCCATACACACACCCATCGCCCCCATCCCAACACCCACTGCACCTCTCGTTCTCATCGCACCTCCCGTCTTGCCACTCCCACCATCCGCACCGTCAACCGTAATCGTCGCAACAGGCGTCGCCTTCACAGTATATGTCGTCGCCTGGGGTGAAGGCACCGACGTCGGCCCGCTCTTGTCTGCGAGGAGGGGGACGAGGCGCTCGCCTGTGCACACAGCATTGACATCGCCACCCTCACTAGCGAGGACGCAGTCTGCGTCGATCCCTATTTCGAGGTAGAGCCCGGGGGCGGCTGTGGGCCATATCATGAGCGGGGGGTAGTCTTCGTGGATCGCCGAGGCGCCTTGTTGGATTGTATCTGGTTGGGCAGGGTGTCACTTTTACTCGTACTTACTCGTTGCTTATAGGGCAGGAAACGGCAAATCCTTAATTATAAAATCACTCACACGTCAACACTGTCGTCAGCTCATCCAGAATTGTCGCCGTGCCCTCTTGGTCATGAATGACAAACCGACTGCGGATATCCTGGACCTCATACCTCGTCATACCGCTCTCCCCAGGGCCGAGGGCAGAGTACACTGTCGTGCCAGCTTGTTCGATGCTCCGGCCTGATGGAGTGGGAAGGGGTGCTTGGGCGCGGTAGAGCGTTATAGTGGTGGCGTCTATTGATGATGATGTGAAGAAATGTGTTAGATGCAAAGTCGGCGATGTGTTTGTAGCTACTAGTATAACGCAAAGCGAGATGTACATAGACACGTTATGGTGCTTACCTGTGTATGCTACGAGGCATGTTAGAAGCGCGATAACTCGAAGGTAAGACATGGAGGAATTTCAGATGTCAAAGAGTGTGGGTGGTGTATTTTGAATAATAATCCTCAGTTGAGGTCGTGTGGGGTTCAACGAATGCAGAATTGCCAAGGGAGACTCGGCTGAAAAAAATAGAGAAGAAACAAGCAAGAAGGAAGGGAGGGAGGGAGGAAGGAAGAAAAGGGATGGATGTTCGACGACGAAGACAAGCCATCATCTATAGCGAACAGAGAATCACACGATAGGGCGACGGCTGTGCATTGTAGTTGGCAATCACAAATATCAATTGACGAAGTCGTCGCCGTTTCACTTGGTGAATGAAACAAGGAGGGTGTGCACTGGGGTTTTCGGCGACACCATCCCTTCCGGATTGGACGCGTTCCCAGGCAATGGAGAGGTCCGCCCCATATATGGTAGTAGGACGATCAAAACCTCATTAGCATGCGCGTTTTTACACACCTCTGGCATCGGATGTGGCCTTCGAGAGGATGAAACTTATATCGCACATGTAACAATCTAAATATATATATAATGTTCACACTCTATAAGTATTACCGATAGACTTACTCTCCAACCAAAAACCCTCCAACTGATGCAAGAAGTCGGACAAGCAAGCTATATGCTGTGCGTGTGATATCTATGCTTTTAAGGACCTCGGCTGGTACTACTATTATGCAGCCAAGTCTACAAAGGTCTATTCTTGCACCAATGTTCCTCTCCAATGTTCGTTATGTCCTGCAGACTCAAATAATCAACATCCAACCATCTGGAAGCACAATTTCCGGGCGCATATGGCAGGGCATCACTTGAATAGCACTGGAAAGCACCTTCCATATTCCAACTGCTGGGATGCAACGCGAATTTGGATGTATATGTATGCGGCGGACCTCTGGTATTCCATTGTTGTGTCGCCGAAACCCCAGTGCACACCCCCTGGGGTGACATAAACTGCGTTACAACGAGCGACGTAGTGAGCAAGATGATCGCTCTGGTGATGGTCAATGGTGCTGGTTTGGTTCAGCTTTGCGACTCGTTCGAAGTGGTACATAAGTACTGCGTCATTACCTTATCACCACAGTTGCTCATCATCGATGGGGGAAAAGGGCATCTTGGCCACCTGCTGGGGGCTGTATGGTTCGAAGTTAAGACCAAAGGGAAGATATAAACTCGAAGAAAATGGTCAACCGCCAGCATCAACTCCCCAATTCCACCATCGAAGGAGCGCGAAACCACCATCGTTTCACCAGAACTGTACATTCCCGAGATCAACATGTTATCAATCCCACCCGAATTCAACGCAAATTTGACGCCCAACATCCTCCTAACAATACTGGTCGGGTTTATACCATGACATATAATCGATACACCATCAAGTTACCTGGCCTTACCCAATTGCAGAGGCTACTTCACACACCACACAACCGCATCGTTCGAAGCTATCCGAGTTACACAGGTAAGCATAAAGCTCGGGGTTGGGATAAACACAACTCTTTCGAGCTTGAGCGACTTGAAAGGAAGACATTCGCAGTCCGATTTGGACGATCGGCCAAGGGAATCGGGTCCTCAGATATCCCTCAGCGCGCTATCCCCTCCTACAATCCCCCATTCAAATTCTGGTCCTATCGACGATATCGACAACGCCTCTCAGGTCGACGTGTACCCCTTTGACCAACTTGTTGACCTGGATGTCCAGCATGTCGTTCCTTCGTATGCATTCACAGTCGAAATCGTCAGAACGCAGTACTGCTCGACTCACCGGTCCTAGTGTTCCAAAGTCCCAGACTCCGAGATGCACACTCGGCCTTAATACCAACACTCACTCATATTATAATCATAAGTAACACTTCAGAAATCCTTATTCCAGATCCGGAGAATCGTCAGTTGATGATTGGGTGCCGTTCATATTGATTGAACAAACCTCAAAGGCGATCAACAGGGACGAAGCCACCCTGGGTGAAGTTTTTTTCTGGATAATGTCATAAAGGCTTTGCTTGCAATTCAACTAACCTGCCAAAATTCGCCACGTAGAACTTTCAAAGTACGGAGCACAATGTAAAATCCAAAGGATTCTAAGATCCAAGGGTGCAAATCATAATGAAATGCGTCTATTCATGAGGGGGGAGTGAAGGAGACAGGTATACACCGTGGTCAAATCAAGCTAATTTACAGACCATGCAACGAAGAAAGTCCTCTGAATTCCCGAGAATAGTCCAGGATAGGGATATTATTAGGGTAAATGGTTGCAGCTCCATCTCACTGTCTATAAATAGGGGTAGTCTACCATTGAGGAATTTAAGCGCACTACGGAACATCGGTTAGTCGCCAATGACCTCATGGAAAGAAACGGAACACTCACAGATTCCTTGAGGTAGGTGATGAGGTCGTTCCTGTCCTTGTCCTTCTTCAAGCCAGCGAAGGCCATCTTGGTTCCAGGAATGTACTGAAAGTAAGACAGAAAAAATAAGAGCAAGTTGACGTTGAACTAAGGCGATGACGTACCTTTTTGGGGTTCTCGAGGTACTCGAACATGCTGTGCTCATCCCATGTAACACCCTTGTTGATGTTAGCAGCGGTGTATGAGAAACCGTCAGCCTGACCAGACTTGCGGCCGAAGATACTAAAAATTATAAGGTCAGTCCAGCGGACTAGAACGTAACGCAGACTAGAAAACTCACCCGTGAAGGTTAGGTCCGACTTTGTTGGGCTCACCAGCGCCGACAGTGTGGCACTGAGCGCAACGGGTCTTGAAGAGGGAAGCACCCTTAGCAGAGTCACCTGCACGTCATCGAGGTTAGAACTTGCTCCAACAGTACAAATGGCCGAAACTGAAGCGAGATGTGGCAAATGGTACATACCTGGAGTAAAAGGCATTTTTATAGGAGAATATAAGGGATATTAAAAAGAGAATAGACGAAGGATGGATACGACCAAAGGACGATGAGGTGGAGGTTAAAATACAAATGTTAAAACCAGTTTTTCAAGCCGCTTAAGACTCCCGTGGCACCGGTCACGTGCTAGTCCCGATTCCCTCCGTTGGCCAATCATGTTCGTCCCATTTTCCTCTCTGATGGCGCCGAGTTTTCTTCCGCTACCCCGGCGTTAATGGCATGCGGAGACATCGTAAGCGTATGTAACAATGTAAGACGCACTGCAGTTGCAAGATCAACTTTGGGCTCATGGGAAGGCGATTGTGAGCTGGCAACATCAAAAAAACCCACGTCTGCACAAGCCCTGATTGAAATTCACCTCTCGAATTCTGACGCGTCCTTGCATGACCACATAAAGTCTACGCTCTCATAACATTAGCAGAGGACATAAAGCGGGTACCGGCTCAAGGCTCAGGAGGTTGCCAGCGGGAATGACCGGCGCCCTCCCGTGTGGAAAGGCGTCATAATCGATATCATACTTATGTATAGCCCAGAACATGAGGGAATGTCAGAGAATGCCTGGATTCAAGAGTCGTAAAATACCCGGAATCAAGAGTGCCTGGTCCTGTTTTGGAGGTCGTTGATTCATGGAGTAGTTTATATTGGGCGGCCAGCATTACGCAGAGGGTCATTCGATTTAATCTGTGTCGGTGTAATAAATAATCATACCCAGTTCAAATGACCTTGACAATTTTAGATCTCTGGGATTCAATCTCCGTTTGAAATGAGTCTTGGCTATTCATCACAGGTCTTGTACTATCTCCCGTATCATCTACCACATCCTTGGTTTACATCGAAGTATTCATTATGCACAATCTATAGTACTTACTAGACCCAAATTTGAAGCCAGAGATGGACCCACCCTGGTATCCAATATTGACGCCTCATTGCTTGCTAGTCTTGCTTCTTGGCCTGGTTATTGGAACTCTCAAAGCAGCATTCAGCTATCAGGGAAAAACTCTGGCACCGATCGCACTTGAATGGATTGGCGGAACAATTCTCTTTATCATGTAAGCTCATACCCTCAAGCATGAAAAACGTAGCAAGTTTATATCTTCATGGGATCAGGTTGTTTTTATTGGGTCTTATGGAAGATGAAGAAGATTTGTCGCCGGTTCTTATGTGGTTCTTTAATTTTGACCTCCTTGGCAGTCTGAGCTCCTATCTCCAAACTGGAATTACGAATGCCTCAGGAATGTCCTCTGAAAGGCGTCGAGCCTCCTATGCTGGGCCTAAACGCTTACCCACCATCTCTGGATACAACATTCTCGTATCGCTCGTTGCGATCCTGTTTGGGCTTGTCAAAGCGACACTTAGCTACCTGGGGTACTCCACTGCACTCACCACTGTTGACTGGGTTTTTGCTGTTATCATTACTACATGGTAGATCCGACCTTTTCTGCCTGACATGAGGGCTTACCGGCGTTTTAGTCTCTTTGTACTAGGTTTGTATCAGGATCGTGGGGGCACTGTGTTCCCCAGCCTCTTTCGTTTGGATTATTCTCGTCCAGTTTCTTCGATAACAGTTGCCAGTCAGTATAAATTTTTGCAGAGCTTTACTTAGTCCTCACAGCATATGATGTAGCCCTAGTACACACCTTATTTTATGGTACACTAGGGTTATCTGCCTTGTTTACGTGGACTATGGTTGAAAACATCCCGGAGAGGCTAAAGGAACCCCCTATTACACCTGGCCCAGACATCCTTATTACTGCTTTCGACGGAATACATGACAATGCTCTCAAATCCCTGATAATATTGATGGCAGCCCTCACCTCCATATCCACAGTTATCCCTTCGTTGCTTGTCCTCCTCATTTTCCATGACCGCTTTCGCTATCTACTTGTCCCCTATCGTGCAATTCGCAAGGGTACGAGGTGGATAGCCTCGCTAATCCCTCCTGGTTTTTTCTCTTCGCTCAGTGCATACTCAAGTCAGTCTTCGATCACGCACAGTATTTGTTCACCATATTAATGAATTGCATCCATTGCGCTGTTTGTTTTTAGCACCCCTATCAATCAAGATAATCAGGCATATCATCATTCACGTCGTTATATGCTTGTTCCCCCTATGGGCCTCGCCATCAGACTGTTGAACATATTGCGACTTTTGACAGTACCATTGGTTCTCTTTGGACTTCTTGGAATAGCAGCTTGCATTATCCCTGTTCTGAAGTCGCTTTTTGCTCCATTTTTCCACTGGAGGGATGAGAAGACCATGCGATCGATGTTATGGTAGAATTGGTAGGTAATCATTTCGAACCCCAGGTATACGCAACCTATTTAATAAGAGTTTTTTGTTACAGCGCACATTAATCTAATTTATATTGCACTTTTCACCTCTGCTACGCATTTATCCTAGCGTCAGAGTTGGTTACTACCTTAACAGCTCGCTGTAATTCGTATGACTGATTATATGAGGATCATACTCACATGAAACACAATTTACATAGAGTCATCCCAATGCGGGGCGCTAGGTGAACCGTGTTTGTTTATCCGTTTCGGTCAACATAGGCATGGGGCGCCATTCGCACGATAGCTCACACTAGCGGGATTGTTGAAACTGGACTTTTGTCAATTCCGCCGACTCCTCAGCAAAGGTTTGAGCGCAATTCTCTGTCTGACTCGCTTGCATATTTCACTAGATTCACTTCAAGACTCAAGTTGCGCATGGGGGCCGTATACTAACCCGGCACGTCGGCTGTTAGACTAATTTTTCAACAGATATTGATCCTATCGACCAATCATGAAAAATCGAAGACTCATTTACGGCGTCACCACACAGCCGAACAACAGCGACGCAGTGGACTATAAAACAAACTTCGAAACCATCTGTTCGAAAGTTAGTTTCTGCCCCGAACCGCGGACTGCTGTGCTCCTTCCACTCTTTTAAACACTCTTTTTGTCCTACTTTTGTCATTCTTTTATCACCTTCTCCCTCTTAACCTACGACGACCATGCATCTTGCAGTTTCTCTTGCTCTTTCTTTGGCTGCGCTAGCTGCTGCAGGTCCCACCAATTCCCCGAAGGCTCAGGTTATCAGGAGCTGCACCGTACCTGGTACTGCTGCACTAACATTTGTGAGTCCAATTCTCGAGAGGTGCAGGTTTAGAACTTATCTCACATGTAACTAGGATGACGGTCCATACATCTTTACGTACGCCTAATGACTCTGGTCTGACTACTTTGACTGGATATGACTGAATAGGGCTCATGTAGGAAAGAAGCTGTTGATAAATTAGACGCTGTTGGTGCGAAGGGAACGTTCTTCGTTAGTGAGTGATATTTCAATCCTTCTACTGCATGCCATCCAGGACTGACAGATGGCAACCCAAGACGGCCATAATTGTTCGTTTAGTTTGCCTATTGTCTTGGATTCTTCACTGACAAACACAAATAAAGGGGGCTGCATTTATGACGAGCAGTATGCCGCTAACTTGAAGTATGCGTACGATCGTGGTCATCAGATTGCATCGCATACTTGGGCGCATGCGGATCTTTCGACCCTTTCAAGGGAGGAAAGTACGTCGCTTGATTTTCTCTTATACGAGACAAGGTTGCCTTACATATATTCTAGTCAACACTGAAATGGCTCGTACTGAAGGTAACTACTTCCTCTAGATAACCTATGGTAAATTCTAAACGTAACGCAGATGCTATTCGTAAGATTACAGGAGCTTCTGTCGCGTATACTAGACCTCGTGAGCCCTTTCTTTTACTGCGCAGCGTTCTACAATGCTTACGTTGTTTATTCCAGCGTATGGAAACTACAACGATCAGGTCTTGGAGGTCGCAGCGGCAAGACAGCAGGACATTGTCTACTGGGACTTCGACTCGGGCGACTCTGTTGGTGCTTCGGCTGAGCAGCAAAAGGCTAACTACGACGAAGTAATTAGCAGACACCCCCCGACAATCATGTCTCTTCAACATGACGTACACGGTGAGCCTTCAGAACCTTTTTCACGAAGATTAGGTGCAACATGACTAACTTTGCCCTTATTCAGAAACCTCGATGTTAGTATTATCGCTGCTTTCTGCGTTGTTGCACCTAGCTAATTCTTCCTTTCACGAATACACAGCCGCTCAACGCTTCCATATGCTATTCAAAAGCTTCAAGCTGCTGACTACAAGCTCGTCACTTTGTCTGAGTGCTTGGGCACATCACCTTACCTGAAGGTCGCTGAGCCCTCGCCAAGAGATGTGAGACCTTTTTCTATTCATAATTGAACACGAACTGAGAATATTTCTCTGTAATTCCATGCATACAGGGAAGTTGGACCTGCTAATGCAAAGACGATCAAGGACTTAGTATATACATTCCACCTAACATTATTTCTACTCTAAGGACTCTACGGACTATTTTGGACTATTCTAGATGCATACACTTACTATCTGACATAGAACTGTGCACAACACATTGTGTTCGACATTTCATCTGGCAAGATGTAAGTATTTTGAGATTTTATATAAAGATGACATTGAATGATGGCAAGTATTGTTCCCCCCTCCGCAGAACCTCAAACGTAGAGGGTGGCATAGTCATAGCATAATTCACCGCGTTGAATGTGCATAACGTCGTTGATAACGACGTCATCTGCATTCACTCCGACGCTGAGCGGGAAGGCCAGAGTGACATTTCCACCTTCTGCATTGTTGTAGTCCATAATGTGGATGGGACCTGACATGTCCGTCAAACGCTGTGCGAGGTTCTTCTTTTGCCAAGACCACCAGAGGCGATCGAGGTTGGCGTGGTGGAGGAAGAATACAGGGTCTGCCAAAGGGTGCGTTAGTAAAAAGACGGACAATGTTCACAAACAAAAGGGGCCGCACCCCCTGGGCTGTTAGCATTGTCGCCCATGACTCCAAGCGTTCCACCAACACCGAAATGTCCTCCACCATGCAAACTTGAATCATCAAAGCTGGGGCCGCCCTCGACAACTCTGATAAACTCTCCAAAAGTTGCAGGTGCCATTGTGATATCCGTCATATTCTTTCCAAGGTAGCGACTGGCAAATGATGGACTGAAATCCCTGGTCAGGCACCTGGCCTGGTTTCCTGACAGATCCGCGCCTGGCCCGATGCGTACCGTCATGTTGACGAAGGGACCATCGGTGACGCAGCCTCCACCGGTGCGTCCTGGGACGGCAAACCGCTCGAGGGGGGATCCTGCGGGGATAGGCTCGTAGGGACCATTTCCTCCAAACCCATAGACACTATCCCATAGAGGCGAAGTAGTGAGGCTTCCGAGAGGAGGGGCATCGAGGTTCCAGTCCCAGTATCTACGTAGGAAGATAAAGGTAAGCATTATAACTTATAAGTCAAGATTACAGCATTCAGGGAAGACGTACGGCTGGGCGCCCTTGTAGCCACACTCCTCTCTGAGACCCTTCTCGTAGATCGCAGTGTACCAACGATGCCAAGGTAAGAAGTGTCCCTATTCAGAGAGGTGCTAATCAGGTGCCGACAGTTCGTGTGATGGTAATTCACTTACCACAAAATGAATGCTCATTGCTTGGGTGTTATGGGTAACAACCAGGTCATCGTAGCGGGAGACTGCTCCAGGTGCGATTTCAGGAGGGGTAATTCCTGGTTTCGTGAGGAAACATTGAACAGCGCTCAAGTATTCGGTCTGTGCCTTTCGGCTCAGTGTCCGCCTGAGCGTCCATCTATCAGTAAATACTGTATATCTATTGTGCGTAGAGTTGCAATCGACCTACCATTCCTTTCGAATCAGCGGCTTATGACATTGCTTACGCCCCTTTCTTGGCTTAGCTGATGTCAAAGTGACGAGGAAGAGAAGTGCAGTAAGCAGGGAGGTGCGCTGAAAGAGCATTGCTTGATCACATGCAAAACGCCGAATGGTCTCCATTATATAGGTTCTGTGTTGTCTTGGAGCGGGCTGATTACCTGAGATTACTATCAGGCAAAGAGGAAAAAGAACACACGAGGATCGACGTTTTCAGAAAGCGCCCTGAGGATTATTTAGACGGATCAACATCGGTCGACAATAATATTAATCTACAATAATGCACGGCGACGAGCGGTGATATCTTCACAAACATCTTGCGAATATAACCAGTTATCACAGTGATGGAACTCAATGGAGAAGCACAAGCGCAACGAGGCAATAAAGCCGACGAAGTCTGACGTCTCCCGCATTAATGACATTGCTACCGCTTTCAAATACAAGTACCTATCAAGTCGCTGAGCCTAGGAAATATGATGAAGTACATACAAAGGTTGCGAGGGCAGGCAAAAGGCGCGTTTCAGGCTTTCGTAGCATCATAAATGCCGCGCGGTTTTGGGCTGACGATCATGTACCTTCATATCAAGTTTTTTTCAGTCCATTATGAGCAACCGGCTTACGCAGAGATATCCACATCAAGATGTCATAATCTGATAGGCACCACTCGGACAATTTAAAGGAAATATTCAGCCGTCCCATGTGCTGATGACAAGCCTTGACATGTCGCAAATATATGCCCAGTCATGCAGCATGACTAAATAGTTTGGCTTATACATACATGATCTGGGAGTGTTTTTCGAAGGCTCGGTATGTGAGGGGAGCCTGGAGCTCGATCGAGGTGACCTGATTTCAAGCGCCGCGTTGGATTGTTGATGAGCGGAAAGCATTAGGCGCCGGAACCGGGCAGATTTTAATCCCGTAATGCCGGATTCATAGAAGTGTGAGACGCCGTGGCGCGATACGAAGAGATGAACCAATTCCATCATGTTGGTTTGCGCAAACTGTGCAAGTATGAAGTGAAAAGTGAAACAGAGCCAGAGCGTATCAAGGTCATAATTCCCATGTCTATTATACAAACCCCGATCTCTGGATTTCTAAGCCACTAAAAACGTAGGGTGGAGCCTGTCAATGAAAGGTCTGTTCATATCAACGAATCAAGGCGATGACCTCTTCAAATAAACGTGTAATGGTTGAACGAGCCAAAGGGGTGGGGGGGTGGGGGGGTTGGGGGTTAAACTGGACTCAGAGGGCGGAGAGATCAGAGACTGAAGACCAGGAAGACCGTATTTCAGTCCGTACCTGGCTACGAAGAATATGTCAGGTGTAGATTGATGTGACTCCCTTTTATTGGCTCTACACCCTGCGTATTCTCCCTGAGTATTTATTACATATAGTAGACCATCGTACTCCAAGTCAGGCGGTGATATCGAGGGGTTTGGTGGGTTTCCTACATGCATATATATACCACCATTGAAGTATGGGTTGAACGATCCCACCTTCGTTCCGTCATCCAGAATCCACCTTCCACCCCTCGAGTTTCTCCAATACAATTATGAGGCCAGATCACGCTCTCAATCGTAATCGAATGCAGAGGACATCGCGTATCACTATCCTATCATGAGCAGCGCGCCAATAATCTCAGAGCTATAGTGCAGATACGCGCACACTGAACTCTAACAAGAGTGAAAGCGTAGTAACTCCCCCCTGGCTGCGATACAATTTCCGTCCTGAATCCATCGTCATATCCCGTCAGAGTGCATGGAGCTTATCACGGAGGCCAAGATTGACTGTTGGCTGACTGGGCTTTGGAAAGGACTAGAGGTGCGCAGGCCAAGATTACTTCCAATGTTGTCCAAGGGGTTGACAGAGTGCACACAGGCGAAGCAATTAGGAGTTTCGTTCAGATAGATGAGACACTGGATAACCTGGTCTTTGTGTAGAGTGGTAATTGCGCATTTAATTGTGAACACATTGGTGCATTTTAGCTCTAAATGCTTCATGAAGTACAGGGCAGAGAAGTCAGATATTGAATAAAGTTGGTGATCAGTCGTTCTCCAACTGGTGATCAACTTGTCCCTCGAATTAGATGTTCTGTAATACCACCGTGCTGTATTCTTACATTGGCTTTGTGCATGGAAGTCTTTGTCAAAGGAAATTGATGGGAGTTAAACTTATCTGTGGTGCTCCGTCTCCTGCAACGATGTCGGCTTGCCACGCTGCATAAATGATGGAACCGTTCTCAGCAAACCCGAAATTTTTCGAACGAACGCCTCGTTGCAGAAACGTGTTGGGAACAATAATTAGTTGAGGGCTACGTATGCATGGCGCGTCCTGATGAGTATTGCTACCCTGGTATACCAAAGCAAGGTGTAAGGGAATTCTGCCGACATCAAGGACCCGTCAAAGCCTCGTGTTAAAAATTTTCCTTAAACTACCCCAGGGTTGGCTTTTTGATTCCATTGTAATTGTTGTTCATCTACTACCATATGCCCTTGCGTTTTTGCCTCTTGCACTCGTCTTTTTGACCGCGATTGGCTTAGAACGTACTGATGAAACATACGGCTGATACCCGGAAGCCGTACAGCGGGCTCTCCAGATCACTCGTCATCGCCATCGATGTCGGGACAACATTTAGCGGCGTACGATCCCCTTCCGGTCCCTGTTTAGGCAGCCGATTGCTCACTTTTGACCCTTCCCCAGGTCTCCTATGCCGTGCTAGAACCAGGAGAAATACCCAAGATTTTAGGTGTCACTCGGTGAGCATGGAGCTTGGACTTGGTTGATTATCAACCCGATCGCTGACTACATGAATCGGTTTTAATATCTAGGTTTCCAGGACAAGAACATGTAGCAGGAAACTCTAAGATACCCTCTGTGATATACTACGACAAGTATGGAACTGTTATGGCTGCCGGTGCTGAGGCCGATAACTCGTCCGTCATTGCCCAAGCTGAGGATGA
Organism: Panaeolus papilionaceus; assembly: GCA_015501605.1. NCBI lineage: Eukaryota > Fungi > Basidiomycota > Agaricomycetes > Agaricales > Panaeolus > Panaeolus papilionaceus. Next base: position 446,213 of record JADNRZ010000023.1, on the reverse strand, counting down.
GAATTGGATCAAGGCTGAACTGTATGTGATTGCTATCTCGTTCTTTGGCGTCTATTTCGATCGTGCTGACTATCGTTCAACATACAGGTTCAAACTACGTTTGCGTCCACGAACTATGCAACTGAACATGAACGGCATGCGTCTTTCACCACTTCCCAAGAAGAAAACTCCAGTTCATGTTTTCGGCGACTACCTTTCCTATCTCCACCGCTGCACACGATCTTACATTACGGACACTCATGCCAATGGCAGAGAGCTCTGGGATTCCGTTGAAAACGATATCCAATTCATATTGAGCCACCCAAATGGCTGGGAGGGACCTCAACAAACTAGAATGCGGAACGCAGCAGTGTATGGCCGGCTTGTGCCCGACACTGATGAAGGGAGAGCCAGAATTCGTTTCGTAACTGAAGGAGAGGCCAGTTTGCATGCTTGCGTGCTCAATGGTCTCGCAGCAGATGTGTTATCGGTGCGTTAAATTCTTAAACGCAATTTGTAGTTTACTGACGCCACCGACGGCCTTAAGAGTCCTTCCAAGAATGGCTTCCTTATCGCTGATGCTGGAGGAGGTACATTGGACATCAGTGCTTACGCTATTAAAGGAACATCACCCTTGACTATGGAAGAAATTGCTCCCCCCGATTGTAAGTGCCCCCATTTTATCGTGCTTTCCTTTGGGTCTTTCATCCTCCCTGGACCATCTGCTGCGCAACTTTGCGTCTTATCATTAATGCAAGCTGTCATCTTTGACCTGTCCTTCTCTCGTGACAATCAGCGGGAGGAATGAACCTCACATCCACTTCTTATAGGTATATTCGCGGGCTCCATCTTTGTCAGTCGGAGGGCCAGGGAATTTTTTGAAAGTGAGGTCTTCTACATCTGTGCAGTTTGGGTCGTCGCTTACTACAACTTTCCAACATTGCAAACTCTCTTTCGTCATTTTCCCAACCTCGCTCCCTGACATCTTTCGGACCCTCTCTATCTCCATCATATACATTTCTGCAACGTTGCCTATATCGTCCAAATATGCTTATTTTACCGGTTCCCTGCCTTTTCCGGCTGTCCTCCTGTCACTCGGTTCATCACCACTCCATGCGGCCATATTCAAATTCGTCCGACATTGAACCACACTAGGCAAACTGAAGAATTCGAAATATGGCACTCCAGATGCCGTTGATCACATTACGCGTCGATTTGATGAGACAACAAAGCGACTCTTTAGGGACAAGAGGGAGTTGCAGTTCGTACACTTTGGGAGTCCCTTGGACAAAGACCTCAGTGTTGGTATCCGATCCGGACAGCTCAAGCTGACTGGAAATGAAGGTTTGAGGGCTTCGATCTGTCTTTCGCTGCCTTGCTGACATGACTTGTAGTTGCCAACCTGTTTGAGCCGTCTGTCGACGCTGCTCTCAATGCTATCAAAGCTCAAATCAAGGCTTCAAATGGATCCATAAAGTCCGTCTTTTTGGTCGGTGGCTACGCAGCCTCTCCTTGGTTGTTTGGGTACGTCTCCTAGTCGATTTTCTTTACCTTTACTGTCGTTCTTACAAAATCCTAGTCAACTTCAAGAGCACCTTCATCCCATTGGTGTTAAGGTCAGCAGGCCAGACACACAGACGTATGTTGGGCTGCCATCGGCTTTTTTTCTCTCATTTATTCTGACTGCATCGACCAGATCCAAGGCTGTCGCTGATGGCGCCGTGGGCTTCTACTGCGATCACCACGTTTCCGCTCGCATGTCGAAATATATGTACGGCGTTGAATTCCTCCGAGAGCTCAACCCAGATGACCCGGACCACGTCGCGAGAAGAGACAAACTGTGTGAGCTTCCCAGTGGTCCCAAACTCCTTCCCGATGCATTTGATTGCATTCTTGCAAGGGTCAGTATATAACGCCAAACTCCTTTTCCTGAAAACTTACCATGCGTAATTTATCAAATAGAGCGTTAAGGTCAAGGAGTCGACCGTTTTCACGAGGAAATATTGCACGGAATTGACCAACCTGTCGATGTTATCCGTCTTCGAAGTCGAAATTTGGTGTTACAGAGGAGGTAATACAATCCCCAAATGGATTGAAAGGCACCATGGTGCGTTCTTGTTCTTGTCTTCATCCGACGTATCTTACCTTTGCTGCTAGACGCTTTTTCAACGCTCTGTGTTGTTCAGGCTGACCTGTCCATGCTCAGCGGCAGCGCCGAGCCAAAGAAGGGTCGCAATGGGAAGAACTACTGGACAATTGTTTTCTCCGTGGAAATCCATTTCGGCTTGACTGAGTTCAAAGCCAGAATCAAGTGGATGGACAACGTGCGTCTTTTTGAGCTGATAAAATTTGACACTTTCTCATGGCTTTGTTTTCATTTTTCAACAGGGTCAAGTCAGATAGTAAGCTCTTTCGCGACCAAGTGAACGTTCTGATCTTAATTTCTTTTCTTTAGCGGACCAGCAGTGATCGTTTACAATGAACGTGGACATCGTATTGAAGACAGCGACATTGACACTTATCCAGAAGATGACATGTCAATCAACACTTCACGCTCAGAACGCGATCGAGATAGGCGCAGCGAATATCCGAGCTCTCCATCTTCACGCACACGCACCCCGGTAGACTCTTATCCTCCTCCTCCTGCTTCATCCAGCAGACGCCAGTCCAGTGCTGGCTTGCCAGATCCTTCCAGAGTCGAGCGCAGCTCGTCTAAAGGATATTCTCCATCTCTTGCTCCTTCAACAAAGACTGCCATCTCAGCTTCGCGTTCATTGGGTGGTAGTGGTAGTGATGCGGACCGTACGGGGAGTGATTCTGATAGGAGGAAGGGCAAAGAGAGGGAATCTCGTTACAGGGACGATGAACGCGGTCTTGGGACTGCAAGAAGCAGCATGTACAGTGCTAACCCCATGTCACGAGTCGCTAGCTCTGCGAGCAACGCGCCACCTCCTACCCCTCCTACCGCTATCATTCCGGAACCTCCTCACGCCCCAGGTGGATGGAATGATGCACCATCGCCTCAGCCTCCCCCGCCAAAGTCTCCTTCCATCAGACAACCACCTGCACCCCACTCTAGGGAGCCTTCCATTTACGCTTCTCCTCGAGTAGAACAACCCCAGGATATCAACGACGGTACTGGCTTCGCAAATGTTGGCACACCTCGTGCTGCGTCGGACAGGCAGAGCCTATGGGGCGAACCTCCTGCTGGTTCACCAGCGCAGCCTCCTGCTCCTCAGTTTGACCGGTCTCCTCAGGCGCACGATCGTCCAATCTCCTCTTACGACCGACCTGTTTCAGGCGTGCCTCCATCTTGGCACGAGCCTCAAGCCTCTTCATTTGATATCCCTAGGTCACCACTCGTTCAGAATAACAACCTGCACGCATCTCCCAATTTTCCCAGTGGTGACAGGCCCAAATCGCCATTCGCCGCAGAGCATGCTCCCTCTCCTTACGACAGGCCGCGAAGTGTCATCGACCCCATCTTTGGCGGAGAGAGGCCCAAGAGTGTATTTGGAGAACCCCCTGCTGGTCTATTTGACACTGGATACTCCTCAGGTACTCCAGGTGTATTCGGGGACTCAGGACCTGCTGCCGACCTCAATGGCCCTGGTGATCACGCTGGTAACAATGCTATTTTCGGAGAGCCACCAGCGGCTGTCTTTGGAGACACCAATGAAAATAACGACAGTTGGGGCTTCTCGACCTCAACCCCCGTTACGCCGTCAGCTGAGACTCCTTCAGGAAAGAAGAAGAAGAAGAGTTCTGGTGCAGCAACCCCCGCAAGTGGCCTGGCTTCGCGCACCTCGCCTGTTGTCTCCAATAAGTCCCCCTGGGGCGCCTCCAAGGGCATTGATCTCTCGCCTCAACTAGCAGCTGGCCCTCCTGTCGAGGATGTAACGGTCAATGCCGCAGCAACCTCACCTAACCTAGGCAGTAACCTCAACTGGGGCTCAACATCTAAGAACCCTTCGCCTTTCGGACAGAAAGATAAGCCACTTAGCCCACTCAACCCTGCCTCACAAATCGAAGCATCTCCTGCGGCTGCACACCAAGAAACCGCCGCCGCCAACAATGCTGGTGGTTGGGGTGGAGGTGGTGGAGGTGGTTGGGGCCTTGGCTCTTCCACAGACACCAAAAAGGCGACTGGTGACAGCTGGGGTCTTGGTTCCTCGACGGATAACAACAAAGGGACTGGTGACAGCTGGAACTTCGGATCCAGCCCAGCTGGGAAATCTCCTGGAGGTTGGGGCTCCCTCGGTGTCAACACCAGCTTCAATGACGCGCCTGCGCCAACCGAACCTCCCGCCCCTGCTACCCCAGCACTTGAAGCCGCACCTTCCCCCGCTGTCGAGACAGCTATGGAAGACAGCAAAATCACCACAGCTGGTGGAAAGAAGAAGAAGAAGAAGGGCGCAGCAGCAACCAAGGCCTCTGATCTCTGGGGTGATGAGGACACAGCTGAGAAAGAAAAGAAGGAGAAAGAAGAGGAGGAGGCAAGAAAAGAGCAAGAGAGGAAAGATGCTGAGGAGAGGGCTCGTCAAGAGGAAGAACGAGTAAGAGTGGAGGCAGAGGCGGCACGTATCGCCGCCGACAATGAGAAAGCTGAGCGGGAGGCCCAAGAGAGAGCAGAGCAGGAAGCAAAAGAGCAGGCCGAGAAGGAGAAGGAGAAGGCTGACAAGGCGGCTCAGGAAACTTCATTGTTTGGAAGCACTGGTGCGCTCTCTGGTGCTTTATTTTCTTCCTCACAACTCAATCCCCCGGATAAACCCTGGGTTGCTACAGATGTCGGAGGCGGTGATGACGGATGGGGAAGCAGCTGGGCTGCACCTGTTACCACGACAAGCAAGAAGAAGAAAGGCAAACTTGGGGCCACCGTTACAACGCCTACGACGCCATCAAAATTCGGATTTGGCTCTGCAGGAGGATGGGGAGGCCCAAGCGCCTTTGGATTTAGTTCGGCTGGAGACCCGCCCACTGTCTCTCCCAAACCTTCGCCTAAGCCAGCAACAACTGACTTACCTTCGACTACGGGTGACGCGTCTAACCTCTTTAACTTTGACTCAAGTGGTTTCAACCTCGATCCGCTTAGCAAGCCTGCGTCAAAGCCCCCATCCAGGGTTCCTTCCCGAGCACCATCGCCTGCGCCACCAGCGGCTGAACTAGCTGTAGAGACAGCACTCGCAGAAACAGCTGAGGATACGCAGGCGGCTGTGGATGCAGTCGCTGAAGCGGATAACGGCGGGGATGGTGAAGATGACGGTGGTGCAGGAGCAACGGGAAAGAAGAAGAAAAAGAAAAAGAAGGACGGTGCTGCTGCCGAGGTGGTTGCAGAGACTGCGCCACCACCGACCCCTAAAGAGGAGGAACCCCCTGCTCCCGCCACTGAGACTGCTGCAGCAGCAACCTCGGGAGCAGCGAAGAAAAAGAAGAAAAAGAAATAAGCGTTCTCATTGTGCGCTGTGTTCCGCTGTCAGACTTCTCTTGGATTGCTTACTCGAGTCGCCTCCGACTCTACATATAGACTGTCAACGCTGTTGTTACATTTCGATTTGTCTGTTTGTTGTTGCCCCTCTTGTTGTAGATTACTTACATTGTTCAGTACTGTGTACTAGTTACGAACTTGACGACCTTATGACCCAATACACGATTGCCGTTTCTTAACAGACATTTAGCAAAATGTTGATTATCACTAAGTAGTACACAAGGTGGCATGAACGCTAGGTATCGATGGTGGCTAGAGGTATCCAAAGAATAGTTGTACATAGGACGGAGGAAGTGGTATCAAAAAATAATACGAGAAAAACCACACAATGACTAAAATCACTAAGCGTCCGCAAGATGATCGACAGGCATCATAGGTAACAGCGGCGTGTTCAGGTTGAGCATGTAAACCCTCCCCTCTATGAACGATGGTATGTCCCTGGGGATGACTCTCGGGATCTGAAGGCCATATTCTGAGTGGAACATCAAGAGGACGCGAACGATCCAGGCTTTACGCCCCCATGGCAAATCAGTTAGGTTGGGTTGGCCGCGACCCTCACTAGAGCAAACGCTCTGCATCCGACCATGCAGAGTTGGTATCTCAGCATTCACAGTACCGAGATGCAGGACTCCCTGAAAACGAGGGGCGCTAAGGAGACCGGCTACCTCCCAGTCCTTTCGGCACCAAACCTGATTCCTGCGTGCGTAGATTCGATACAGTCGAGTGCTACCACTGAGGTAGTCTGAATTCGAATCCGTCAATGCGATAACCCATTCGTCCTCGGGATCGGTGAAAATAGCGAGTCCGACTTTCGTTGGCATGTTAGACCTTGATAAAGGATAAGGATCAACATTCGGGCGGGAGAGATAACTAAGATGGAGCGCCCACGTACAGGTGACAGTATCAATCAGTGGCAATGACAAAGCAATATGTTCGAAAATCTCCGCTTGGATAAGGCGAGAGCGCTGGCGATAGAAAGGGTCAGCCTTAAATTCGACTGTAAGGAGGGGAAGGAAAGAACGAACCAAGTGGCGAGTACAAGACAATAAGGTGAAGTGGGTCTGCGATAAGAACTACGAAAAGTAGTGGGGGCCCATTATCTTTGCTTCGGAATATTTTATAGCGAGCATTCATCTCGGAAATCTATTTCGGTCCTTTTGAAAACGAATGTACTACCATGCACCAAATGCACGGCACGACAACATACGGTGACCAAACGCAACGAGGACTTCCCCCGATGTGAAAGTGGCCTGAAATGACATCTTCACATTTGTTGTTTGAATGTCTGTGACATCCTATCTACCTATACTTATAGAAGCACCATTACCATTGGAGAACTACGAGATCTTGTTGGGGTTATATGTCACTGGTCCAGAGTTTCCGCTTATCCGAAAGATGTCACCGCTTGAAGTGGTAGCAATCTGACGAAAGTCTTATCACAAGGCAGCCGTGTGCGATCTTATCTCTCCTTTTAGGTACGAGCTCAGGACAAGCTTGACTTGTTTCGTGCAGGCACGCATCGAACCTGGTACAAAATCCCCGAGCAGAACAAAAGTAGCGCGCACTCCCCAGGGATTGACGTATGACATCAGGAAACCTTTTGACATGCAGGTTTGTGCTTGTTCTTCTTTTCTAAAATATTGCAAGTAACTTATTTGACTTTAATTGTCCAGAAATATCCCAGCGTTGATCGGAAGGTGATGAACGATGATGTGAATAATGTCTTCCCGAGAGACTAAAGCGATGGCACTAGTCAGGAGAAAGGCAGAAGCATCCAAATGGTTATACAGGCGAATGCTAATCGGGCTCAGACGGGAAGGCTTAAGTGGGAGGCTTAGACGATCTGTTCTAATGTGGGTCCTTACCCTCGCAATCTTCTGCACGTGCGAATGCAAAAATATGCATACCTGAGAGGGATTAGACAGCTGGAAGTTCTATCAGAAGCCCAAAGAAAGAAGAAAAGTACCGCATCCAATCGACATATCTGTAGAACTCCACATAACAGGAGAAATCTATCCGAGAGAGAAGCATCGTTTTGTCGGAGTTCTTAATATGCCCCCACATGACGATTAGAAAGTCCCAAGCCTAGTTCGAATAGAATACAGTGTCTAACAAGTGCCTAGCGCATTATATGTAGTGCCGTTAGATTTGTTCAGCTTTGTTGCTGCAGACCGTAAAGCTGTTTTCCCACAGAACAATGGCCAGAGATTGCTAAACCTTTCGTGGGGTAACTGCGTTCAGGACGGTGGACACATAAGCACCATGAGAAGTCAATGAATTGTGTCATAATCAGGGACGCTGCTCATCCCCTCTTTTACGCCGGAGTTCCACTCATGCATAGATGGACCAACATGCCAAACAAGATAAGAACAAGAAGATGGATCTCCCACAAAGAGCCAAATTAATGCTTCATCTGGTAGTGTAGGTCCGAAGATTGGGCGATGTTAATATACAGGCAAGGGGCAACGTAACGTTGTGAATAAGCACACAGATTGCCCTCATTTTCGAGCGACACCCTACTTTGCCACAGCGACTTTCTGGCTATGCATTGTGCATCGGATGGTGACAGAAAGTGGGGCATCCATCGATCGAACCAGAGGTGTAGGTTCTATATTTGAACGATGATCCCCTGAGGGATACGTTTAGAGTCCCAAATGATCAAAGTTCAAGGCGAGGTTGCCTCATTTCTAACAAATGAATCCGGGGAGAGTCTGAGAAAGGCAGCGACACCTCGGCGAAAGTGGAAATTGCGTTGCGGCAAAAATACGGGTAGTGTGAACGTAGTCGGTCCCATTTTGACACTTTATATCATCCGCAATAGGTCAGTCACCGGCTAAAGTTGTCGTATAAAAAAAAACTCAGGATCGCGGTTGACGTGGTCGTGCCATCTTGTTGTGACTGGAACTTAGGCAAGAACAGCGGTCTGCACGTGGAAACATGATATATATACGTTCGCCACTATGTAGTTGGGTTACCTTGGTTGATTTGTTAACGCCAACCATCTCACTATTGGCTTCGAGGAAAATGATAAGGAGCGCTTATTCCGGCTGAGGCCGGCGTTCGACATCACTGGACCCACATCTGATTTGTATACCACGACGGTCATAGAAATACCGGCAATTCGGCGCCTCTTTTATCCAGGCCGCACCACTTGTCTCAAGGTTTATTCTGACCCTAGCTGGAGCTGAGCCCCAACCGGAATCCGAATTCCGGGGACAGCGATGGTACATTTCAAGTCTGTTAATTCCTTTCCCCAACTTACTATCATGCTGATCGCAGGGTAAGAACGATCTGGGACCATGGGGCAGCTGACCGTTGGATTTACTCGAAATCACCCACATGTTACCTATCGCCCAAGTTTACTCCCAGTGGCACACTGAGTTGCAACACCATGCTGGGTCCGAATTCCTCTTTCAAGCCGAGGTCTAATTATTTCAACCTTTGCCAACATCCCTGATATAAGATCTGAATGGTCGAAAGGCGAAGCTGACTTTGAAATAAACTGCGGCATAATATTAAATGGGTTCTGAAATATTCTCAGCCCCTGTTTGCTACGCTACGCCTCCTGTGATTAAGTGATGGAGTCGCAGGCTGCATAGCAGTATGCTCCTCATTTAAACTTCAATCACGCTCCTTCCGTCACATCATGCGCCACACTTCTATATTGGGTCCAAAGGGCGCACGGCGTGGTTCGCTGACTCAAATTTCATCGCCGCTCCGGCGGGCGCTTCGGGCGTCAACCCTGCAACCACCCCAACTGGTTGCATGCATCCTTATCAAGATCCGGCAGCTGGATCCTTTGCTCCGTATTTTAGGGCATGTTCTCGACCGCGGAATTGTGTTTACCATAAGCGTACAGTCTGGGAGACGAATTTCAACATTGGCGCTGCGGTGTGGTTCATCCACTGTGGCGCGTGTACCACTGGTTCTACAAAAACAACCCCGTCATGTCGTCACATATGCACACTGGAAATCGTCGATCATTAGACTTTAAAGCTCCAATCGGTCATCAACATGACTGAGATTGTGAACTGGCTTGTGTATGGAGCATTGTCCAATGGTGACATTCCATACGGAGTCAATTCTGATTAATATTAGACAGCACTAGCACTCAGGCCAGTGTTGCCCTGATGCAGTTGCGTCAAAGGATATACATAGGTGATCAGGCAGATCTCTGCTGAATTCATTTCACTCGTCATTGACTTGAGGAGAAGGGTCTACCATATCTTACACCCCGGTTCAGCGAATCGGTCTTGGTAGGTTCATAGGCGAAGCGATAGGCTGTTAACATCCGTTTCGCTTGTAAAGTTGGCTGCAAATCTTACGTGAAACTCAAAAATTCAACATAATAATAATTGATGTAAGATACTAAACACGGCCCGCGGCTCGCGAAAGAGATAAGGTCTGATGACAGCACGTCTACATGAAGTCATCGGCATTTGTTCCAAAGTCATCCAGTGCTTCCTCGTACACTCCGGTATCCAACCTTGAAAAAGTGGATGAGCGAAGGATTGCAAGGAAAATGCGGATCAAAACATACTTCGACGAAACCTTTGATGAACCTAGCACTGGCTTTGATGTTCCTTTGGTCTTCTTTTTTCCGCTAGCCTTGTCTCTGGCTTCCTTTTGCTTCTCGTTTGCAAGGGTCGTCAGACCGCTGGCGGCTTTACGGACTTCTACATCTTTAAGAGGCTGAGCGATGGCGCGAGCATGATGTTCGACAAATGAAGCGTAAAGTGGTTTGCTTTGGTGCTTTTTGATAATGAATTCCATGATACGATCAGAGAGTTTCTGGAAGTCCTCCTTGGTGCGAGGTTGGAAGGATATCAGAGAATCCAACTCAGATGAGGAAGTGCCTATAATCGGACAACAGGTACGAATTAGGGCCATATAGCATTAAATAGAATTAGTGGGCGTACCTCCCAAAGCTGCAGCTCCTAAAAGGTCGGCGGCATTGTTAAGGTCGGCCTTCAGCTCTCGCTCCCTGTCTCTGCGGGCCTTTTCTCGGGGATCAAGCACGGCGTCAGAGTCATATTCGTCAGATGCTGCTTGATTCGCTGCCTTCGCCGCCTCTTTTTCCGCGAGTTTTGCCTTCAATGTTCCCTTCTTTTTTGGAGGCGCAACAGGGGCAACCTCCTCCTCTGACGACTCTTCCGATGAAGACTCTTCCCAGTCGCTCTGATAGGTCAACGCATGCTGATCAGCGACCCTGTGGATCTTGCAATAATGTCGAACGTTGGGCGTACCGCCGGCTCTGACTCCTCTTCGTCTTCACCCTCCCACTTCTTACCAGCTGGACGTTTGACTGGAGGTGGCGCGACGGGCTTTGCTGCCTCAACTTTGGTGGGCTTTCCCTTCACCTCAGGCTCACTATCTGATTCTTCTGCAAGACGCGCGTTCAATCAACCTGTTTCTGTGCCATCTGGTTGTAAAACACTCACCCCAGTCCGACATTCGTCTGCGTTCTTCTCTAAAGTGGATTACTTCTACGTGGTTATAGATCAAGAGCAATGATGACTTTTGTTATCAGTTTTACTGAATCTGGTATGAGATCGGGTAAAGGGTTATCGCTCGGCACCAATTCGGAATTTACCGATAAATCACACGATATCTTGTGGCTGTTTTTGGCAACCTAGCTGAGCAGAACGAGCTCGACGATGTCCACGACGTCCAGGTATGTTCTTTCCCATAGCATACATCGTTAAGAAGGAGCGTTAAATGTGACTTGTTTAGTGTCAAGCTACTTAGAACTGCTGTTACGTTGGTTCACACACATGGCTTTACTCGTGAAGCCTTGGCCCACTCTGTCATGGCATTGCCTCCCAAGGAGGCGCATACCGGGCCTCTGACTGATACTGCGGTGTCTGCGTTATTTGGAAAAGGAGACGAAGCAAGGCTTACCCTTATTGATGCTTGGTTGAAAGAAGGACTTTCTCAGATGGCTCGTGTTCCGGGTGTAACCCGACCTCTGGAACCCAGAACTCAAGAGCCCAACTCTGCCATAAAGCGGGCCACAATAAAGGACGTCCTACAGGCGCGTCTGGAATACAACAAGCCCGCTTTGAAATTTCTCCCAGAGGTTCTTAAATCCTTTTTACGCGTCCCAATGAATAGCTAAACCTCTTGACCAGGCTTTTGCTCTTTTAGCGTCTCCCTCTACCGGGCTACCACTTCTTGACCCACGACCTGCCTTGAAACACGCATACAGCATCGCCGATGAAGCATGCTATGTCACCGGAGACGGTGCTCTTCAGGTAGGATGCCACCTCCAAAATATTGTGTTTGTTTATTGAGTTTTCAATTCCCTTACAGTTTGACTGGTATGCACGGCGTGGCTCCTTTGCGATCGTTTACGCAGCTGCAGGTAAGTGGCCCAATTGAAAATACAATCCACTTGAGTGCGCCGCAATGTTTACCTCGTATTCAGAATTACATCAATTGACGTCACCAAATACTGCGGTGGCATTCCTTGATTCGTTGCTCGAGACCAACACAAAAGTTAAGTCCTCGGTTGAGGAGGTCAGTCTATTCGCATCGTACATCTGTAAGAGCTGGAAAGGAATTATCAAAAGCTCCGGCGTGCTCTGAAAGGCTGCCCATTACCACGCATTCTTATTGATGACATCAAAAGGCAGAAACCATTCTTCCTATTAACAACCTTCGTGTATAATTATGAGCCTACTTTATTTCGTTCAAAAAGGCGGTTTTCTCAAATTATTCGCTTTTCGATTTCTAACATGATAGCACTCCACCCTATCATAGGCCGCACCACGCCATTGAACATCCACAGACTGGGTTATCCAATCACCTTCCTGCACCGGCAGTCATGTATCAATGGGGGATGATTGTGCGACCAGTAAAAGTTTCAACCCCCTGCAAGGCAATATTTCAGTGATCTCGCATTTTTGAAAGAGGGTATTGAGCGCGTTACTAGGTTGGTGTCGGGGCATGGACACTCAATCTTTTTGCGGTTGTCCGTCTAGTCCGTTAACGCCTACCCTGCGTATAAGTGCTATACTCTTGCCAGCCTCTTTTTTTATTATCTTGGTCGAGCTCTTGACGAGGTATTGGTTCATCTAGACGTGTATATTGGATTACTGCTCAGCACAGTTTGAACATGGCAAAGACCAACAAGGAATTATCAAGAAGAGTGTGTCTTGATATATTTTTAGAATCGTGTCCACAGGTATCCACTGGCACGCGGCTCGCTAGTACGACACGACGACAAATAATACAGGAGGTGTGGACAATGAATTGACGCGTTTTGTATGTGAGCTCGTAGCTGTAAAATGGAACTTATATAGTATGGGAGATTATTCAATTTAAGTTGATACATTTGCTGGGCTATGTTGAGAGGTGCTGGGTTGGGGAAGGATCGGATCTCCCGCTGGGCCGGCTAACCGACGTTCGGCTTTGTATCGAGTAAGCCGCGCCAGTTGCAGTGACCAGAATAGATTCAATGAAACCACCCCATCTTTGTGTCAATTACCATTTCCTCCACCAACCACCACAACAATGGCCTCTGCCGCTATGACCACCACAACTCAGCCCCAAACCCACCCAGCTCCCAATTTTTTTGTGACAAACTTTGTCATTGTCGATGCTCCTTGGCAGAAGGTATACCGCACCTTTGCAACGGATGAAAACCATGAGCGAGTTTGCCGTCTCTCAAGTCTATGCAGCAAGGTCGAACTAGGTGAAAAGGATACCATCTACTTGCCTCTACCGGAACACCTAGACGGCAAATCCTTTGAGGATGTGGCCTTGAGGACGGTTGCAGCCCATAACCCCAGTTCTACAGACCCCTCATCCTCACTTCCAGTCGACAAGGAACAACTCATCGTAACACGTCGCCATTTTATAATGGAGGAGACCGTCCCTCTGCTGTTTGGTTTGTTCAAAAGTCGGGTTGCATTGGGGGGTACGCTGTCTTGGAACAACGCACTGCTGGCCCACGACGAAGCAGCACCTCCCCCAACAACCCCGATCCAAGCCCTTTACGAAAGTCGAACACAGAATGGGATTGTAGTTTGGAAATTACGAACCTTTGAGCCATTGCCGGACAACAAAACCAAAATTACAGAACGGATCGAGGGAAGGGCCCCATATCTACTGAAACCACTGGTGGAAAGAGAAACCCAAAAAGCCCATAGGTGCGTTTCCTTTTGTATGAATAATGGTTTGAAGGCTTAAATTGTCCTTATAGAGTACATTTAGACTTATATCATACCCTTCTATAATTCAATTATTGCACTACTCCCATTGAGTGCGTCGCGTTGTTAAACGCATCATCTTCTACAGATGTCGTGGCCTTTTACTTCCATCGAACGCAATACCACCGACCGCATTGTGCTTCGTCATTTGGCCACATTGCGGGCAGTCGAACATGTATATAAACAACGGACGCCATCCATCTGAATTATTACAACGCATTTTTTACCCTCATAGCTATTCGCTCATAATGAAGCTTGTCGACCCTACACTCGTCAAACAGAACGCTCCCAGCAACACGATTCGGATTGGTATCGCGTTGTACACCACGGAAAACCATCCCAGCTTTCCACTTCAATGGGCCTTAGTGACCGACACAAGCGATCACTTCGAGTCTCTTGATCGACGCTTTTACTGTCTCTCCAACCGCAGAACGAACGGGGTAATTACTCCAGGTTCAGCCGACGTGCCTCGGAAGGAAGGTTGGCACCTCGCGAACATTGTCCACATCGCCAACACGAATCAAGAGCCCCATTTACTGGACACGTTCTTCTGCACTTCGCCGTTGCTTGTGCCAACTTCTCCTCAGATGAGTACTGGCACTGCATTCAGGGTCCAGGATGATCGTGACGGCAATAACGTAAACGAAGATTGGGTCTTATCAGCACTCGTGCGACTGCATGAGAGAGCTGGTGGGACTTTCTCTCTCCCATTCGAACCCACTCATTTTCCCGAGCGCGTACGGGGATGTGTAAGATATTTGGAGAAAAATAGTGGCACTGAAGATATTCCACCTGTATATAAGTTGACTAATGTTCGACAACACGGCGCCACACGGGGGATTCGGATTCCCTAAAAGTGCCGAACCTGTTGATGTATTATTGTGCAATTCCATTTCTGATTTTTCTATCTTTCTACTCTACCTTAAGCTTAACAAAGCCAATTCTAAGGGGTAAAGCCCCTTTCTTTGTAAACTACCATCCTGAAGTCCACATATACATAATACAATGTCATATTCTTACACAACACTTATTCCTTTTCAACTGTATTTATAACAGTACCCTTTGACCTTCAAGATCCTTTCTTGATAGTATCTCTGACGCTCAGGTAGAAATACGCATGCACACTGCTTTGTTGACTGATAAGTTTCCACCGTTTCCCCCATCATGCCTCCAGCTACTAAGCACCTTACCCAAGAGAGTCTCTTCGGACACCTCAATCAGCGCAGCGGGGATCCCAAAAAGAAACCGCGCCACGACTTCAAAACAGTAGTAACAGCTGGACTGGGTGAAAACTTTGATCCCGCAAAACGGAAAGCAGCGAGCAAACCAATACCCCCAGATATGGCGAAGGTAGATGCTAACAATCATCTCTCTGCAGAATCAGTAACAGATGTGGTGCGAAAAATACAAAAAGATATTAACCAGTTGAATCTTAAAGATTTGAAGGAAGACACCCAACTGGGAATCGCTATATACACACATCCGACGGAACCCAAGAGGCTCGACTGGAAGCTCGTCATGTCTGGACTCGACCCAGCTTTTGCGAACCACGCAGTATACGTCCAAGACGTAGATTTTGTGACAGACGCCAAAGAATCTCATTTGATAATCAAATACGACGTAGTTGATCTCATCACAGCAGATCCCAATTTTCTTGCCGTGGTTCAGCAACGGGATCTCCACCAGCATCGTTTGAATAAGGTCATCAAAACGCTAATGGAAGGCGGTGATGACATACAGAAAAAATCCGGATTCAGTGGCACCAAGGACGAACTTGAGACGAAAAGGCTGATTATTTTCAACAGCTTAGTGAAGCTTCAACAATGCCTCCGATGCATGCATACGCTGGAGCCTGGTGCTCTCGGACCTCGGGCTCGAATTCGAGAGTTCCTCGGTCTACATCCTTGAAGTTAAACGTCATTGCGAGCCCGCTCGTGGTTATACAAAGCAAATTATCGTGAAGAAACTCAGTAGCGATCCGACTTTTTTGGCTGTGTTGAGGCTAGGCGAGTTGAAAATGACCTGTATGGAGGCCGTTGATATGCTTGGATCTCACGAACAAACGACCATTGAATTGAAGAATAACAAGGGAAAGGGACGCGAGTTTACACATGACCAGTGGTGCCGAATCAAGGACCAAGAGGACCAAGGGGAACAGGAGTGCTTGATCTCGAGGCAATTCGTCTTGCGCTGCTTGATGCTTCTGCAGAGTTCGAAGGAGACTGAGGCCCGGCTCGAAACGAAGTACCTTACTGAAACTACTGACCTTCTCGCTTACGTTCCATCTGAGTCATACGGTGTTCCGGAGACGCCAGGTTAACTCGACATTTCGCTTTGGCACCCGAACTTGTTCGGTTCCTCGTCGGCTCCCGTGCTACATCATGTACCTCCCTCTCACGCCCCTATCATTAATCATCCCTGTCGATAAGTGCACATTCTACACAATCAGAACCCATACCAGTAGGCAATATAAGGTTCTATACACTCTAAAAGGGTGTTTATTACCGATTAAAATCTTATTTAAACCAATTTCTAGTGGAAAAGCTTCAAAAATCAAGCATAAGATTATTTTAGTGTGAACTGAAAGATCTCCCTCGGACTACTTAGTACTTACGATTATGACAAACTAAGATTTTTGAAAAAAACTCTAAAAATACTACGAGGAAGCAAGTAAAATGTAAGATAAACCAAGGGAGAACAGTATTATACGAGAGGGAACATAAGACAGGATATGAATTATGAGATTTAAGTTTGAGGAAGAATAAACGATGATACAACAGAAATGAAATAAAATCCGAACCGTTGTCATGTATCACCCTTGTTGGTTTAATCTCGCATCTCAAAGGTTTTCAGAATGCATAGTTGGCCGTTTCGGTTGGTTCACAATGGCTTTCGTACTGATTCACCTTTGCCGTCGATTTTCGTCCCAGTCAGTCAAAGCCTTGGTGTCAGGGGACAACCCCCTAACACTCCTCACGCACCATCACCCACACCGCCTCCCACTCCTGAAGCCGCTATCTCGAACCCTCCACGCCGTTCCACACACAACACTCGCGCGTCCTAATTACTTAGCCCTCGGTTTATTTACTTCATTCATTTTATTCATTTCACTTGTTATTCGTTTCCCTTACGTTCACAAAGGATTAGATATCATTTCCGCTAGATTAGATTAACTAGAGTATTTAAGAACGCCCACCTGCAGAATAACCGACAACCTTTTCTTTCGGTTTTCCTGCAGGTGAGCATCTTCTGACATTTGTACCTAGTTAGTGAATGTAATTCGGTTTTCCTGCAGCTTGCCGCGTCGCGTCGCGCAGTCGCTCTGACACTTGGTTCGTTTTGCTCCCAGTTGTGCTGCGCCGCTGTCGTCTTCCTCAGTTACAGTCCTTCTAGCCTCATATATTGCGTCGTTTCGGCCCTCCGTATCGCTTTTGATGAACAGATGATGAGCATCGCGCCCAACTGCGCCTATTTTCGCGTTTTGGACGATTTCGGCAACCTATCACACACCCACCCGCCTACACCACAGTATCAAGATCGCAATCAAGCACGCAAACCGTCACGCTCAGCACCATGGCTCACATCTTATCATGTGTCGCACCACATTCACCCAACCCTCAGCTACCATATCCTACACCTCGATCCCATTCCTCTTCACTTGTTTTATTCCGTATCCCTGATGTTCAATATCCAGTTGCTCCTATCGTTTTCTTTTTTGCCTTTCCATTTAATTCACGTCATTTAATCTCTCCTTCTCTTTTTATAGATAGCTCAGTTTGTAGTTTATGCATCAACTGTATGCTAGCTTATTGTTACAGTTGGATCCCAGTTTGACTCCCCAGATTTCGCATAGGAGCTTCGGTTTTGTGTCGTCTCGTCTTCCGGTCGCCACCAGCAGTGTCTGGTTCAGTTATTCGTCGTAATTCGTCTCCCAGTTGTCTTCCAGTCGTCCTATGTAACCAACATCGTTGGCTTTCGTGCCTAGTCGCTGCCATCATCGGTTTTTAGTCACTTTCAGCCTCAGTATTCGTTTGTATTGCTTCCAGCCATGCAGCGTCGCCATCGCCAACGTTTCCCTCAATCTCAGTCATCCCAGATTTCGTATGTCACCCAGTTATTTCCCTCAGTGTCACCATCGCCAACCTGAACCCCTCTTCGTCGTCATCCGGACCCCACGACCTTGCAACGGGGCATACTCACATTAATTCACTCACTCGGCACCATCACCATCACCCTCACCCTCACACTTCCACCTACCGCCGCATTTGGTTTTGGTTTTGTTTCCATTTGTCATCCCACTGTCCAGCGCTCAACACCAAATGTCATCTTAACCGTAGCTCTTTGGACTCCACATACTTGCAGCCGAGCTGCAAGCGTACCTCATTTTTTATCACTCACCCTGCATTGTCACCATCATCCTCACACTTATCCCATCCGTATACCATTGCTCATTTTGTGTTGTTTTATTTTCAACATTTCTCATCCTATCATCAGGTGCTGATCAGGGCAGTCTATTGAATAGTGTAGTATTTTGGAGCGTGTAAAAGCCATTTCAAGTGGGAATAATGCTTAGTCGGACTGTCTATCCCTCAGCATTGTAGGCGTCTTTTTTCTTCATAGGTTACAAGTAGGAACTCCCCTCAAATGCAAGGAAGTCAAGGCTTCAGTGTTATGATCTTATGCTTGATTTTTGAAGCTTTTCCACTAGAAATTGGTTTAAATAAGATTTTAATCGGTAATAAACACCCTTTTAGAGTGTATAGAACCTTATATTGCCTACTGGTATGGGTTCTGATTGTGTAGAATGTGCACTTATCGACAGGATGATTAATGATAGGGGCGTGAGAGGGAGGTACATGATGTAGCACGGGAGCCGACGAGGAACCGAACAAGTTCGGGTGCCAAAGCGAAATGTCGAGTTAACCTGGCGTCTCCGGAACACCGTAGAGTCAGGACACACTCACGACGCGAATGAAGGCGATCGAGAGAAGCCTGTCTAGAAAATACAAGTGCCAGTCATTCGAAGGGAAACTACCAACTTGTCCAGCAAGCCCACCTAGACTTTTCTTGTCCCCCGTATTTTCTATAAACAACCGCCTTAGTGATACGGATTTAGAACGATGTGTTAGAATAGTGATGACAGAATGTTTATTTATGACAATGAAGGCCCTTCAGTTATGTATGTATATTATAATATTTATTTCGTCGATTAGTCAAGCAAATTCCATCCTCGTTCTATACACTAGTGTGAATGTATTCGTATTCACGAAGCAGCGAAATCAAGGAATTGAATGGTGGGGCACAGCCACCAATAGAATATTTCGAATGCGACAGTCGAGTTGTTGAATATAATTCGCTTTACTACATCATGTCTGCGCCTCCTGTCCATGACTTCATGGACCATGGTCTCTACTCGAGAGTATCGCGTTGAAAGTAATGAGGAGCAGGTTGCCGGGTCTGAATATACATAGAATATTTGCATACTATTTGAGCCAAATCATAGCCGTTATCGACCCTGAGTAATTCAAGTACCGAACTGTATAGAAAATGGTTGACGTGCAAGTGAATTCCTCGGATGGCAATTAAAGACCCATAGAGTTCTTATTTACAACAAAAGCCAATGGTCTCCGTGCGATACACACGTCCAGGAAAGGAAGAAGGCTTATCTCGAGGACGCAGCGATAAGAGCAACTGTTCCCCCTTCGCTTTCTTTCCCTTACTCTTCCGTGTTCTAACCCATCTGAAAGGGGTCCCTCTTCCTTAAATATGTCTTCGACAAGGCATCCACGCAGAAATTGCGCAAACCGGAGGGTTTTGAAAAATGACAGGGCATACCGGCCTGTTCGGTCACGGTTGAAACGAGTTGTATGTGCTTTTTTAGCTTGCATAATTAAGTTCCGCTGAAAGACAATTGTAGCCCTTGCATTTCAAGGTTTCGCCAAGTCGCATTCTGCAAAGGAAATACTCGTGAGCTCTGAGCGCGCATTCCTCGAGCCAGTCCTCCTTACCGGGGTAACCGATGTGTCTGTCCTCGCCATCCTCCTCGACATACTGAAGATGAAGGACACCCCGCCTGTTGAGCTCAGGCAAGCAGTCCTGTATCTGTTTCCTAAGGCTCGTGTGCTCAACCGAAGTACGGTCGCGGTTTGATCGGCCCATGTCTAATACCAGTCGTACCTGACCAAGGCCAAAGAAGTGCAGGGCCAGCAGAACTCGTTCCAGGTGTGACCAGTCCAAAGAAGCGAGGTGTTCGTTGTTGACGTCCGTCTCGATCTGGAATCTCAGCTCGACAGCATCCAGACATGAGGACTCAATTCGCTCAAGAATGCTAGGTAGAGCAGATGCGAGGGGGTGCATGGACGATTCTTTGCTGAGGCTGAGGCAATCGATGGTGAGCACTTGCAGTTGACTGAGCCTCGACAAATCAATAGCGTTGACGAGGGAATCTGAATTCCAGATCAGTCTTTCATTCATACATTCATGCCCACATTTCAACCTCGCTTCTCACCTCGTGACACTCTTGCACTGAGTTCCGCACGTTCGAAAGCTAATGATAGCTTTTTGAGTTGCTTGCCGGAGTGCCTCAACACCATTCGGATGTACTGCAAGTGGCGCGCTTTGATGCTCTGGAGCTTCAACCCAAAAACGTGCGGGGTGTTGTGTCCGCTTTCCACGCATGTGAGGACTACGGGTATTCCATCATCAGTTCCCAGCTCCAATGACCTCAGCTGGTTTGGCATCTTGAGCTTGCTTGCTGAGTCGATGTTGTGCTCGAGATATTTCATGAACGTCAAGTTGGCTGTCAAGTGACGCAATGCAGGGAATAGGTGGACAATCCGAACGACTTCGCGCAGATCGTGGAATACAACATCATGGAACTCCAGTCGCTCAAGTTTGGTGAATTTCGCAAGGCGGTGACGCAGTGTGGCTTGGTCTTGTGGAGTCAACGAAGTCCAGTTCACATTACGAACTTGAATGGAGCGGACATCAGCCAAACAAGGCAAATCTGACTTGGACATAGCGTCGATGAACAGTTCATCGTCGCTTTGGGATCGCGCGTGATTTTCTTCAAGTCTGTGGGTGGGGGATACCTGGGGCCTTTGGGAAGGATCATCTCTGGCTTTGCAATCGTCTAGTTCGATGTGACGAACGTGGTTCTTGAAGGTGCAAGTATCGGAACTTGCCAGTTCGAAGAAGCGACGAACGCGCCATGGCCAGAGTTGCACAGTGGAAAAAATATGGTGGCGACTGCGGATCAACCATTCAGAGCAGACGGTGCTGCAGACACCTAAGGCTTGTATGTCGGAATGTAGATGGTCAATGACGGCGTCTGTTATTTCCAAAGGAAGCGCTGGTTGTAATGTGGTGGTAGGCATCGTAAGTGGGAGGTAGGGAAGGGTGGGTTATTCAAAAGATGTAAGATCACTTGAGGTACTGTATATAGGTTCAATGTGATGGACTAATTCCAGAGTTGCGCCTATTTGTGGGAATTGCAGTGAAGGATGAGAAACAAGCAATATGACGCGATGCAAAGCATTTTGGAGTGCCGCAGGTTTGAGGGAGTGACATAAAGCATATATGGAACCAGCTTGATGGATGTCAAAGGGGAACCAATCAAAGGCCAAAGAGGAACAGCACAGAATACAATCGTTGTCGCATGACACAGTCTATCTCCACGCACCTTTCTGTACTCCGTCTACACGCTTCTAAAGACGAGCTTTAAACGGCCGTTTCTCGTTTTGATCAAGAACAACCCAGTTTGCCGTGGAATGGAGTCACTTGCCCGCTGGAGTACCTGCCAGAGTCGCCGTAATGCAATGTAAACAGCTATTCGGCACAAAGCTTGAAACTAGCTTCACGCCTCGATTCTTCACTAAGAAGATATCCAAGTATTTTGAGTATCCGGAACTTGAGCAAATCCTAACATTGAGCAAGGTTAAACGTGCGTGGGAATGAGGTAGGAAATATTCGAAATGTTGAAGAGGGGTGGGGCAAATGTGGGGTAAAAGGTCCGGGTGACGAATTTGGCATCTCAGCAGAAAGCGATCTCAACATCGAGAGAAAAAATATACATAGGGGTTGCTCCCGACAATACTCAAAACTCAGGGAGTCTTATTTTCCCTGCAAATTGGATTTATTTTTGATATCATTTAGGACCATCGCAAAGTAGCATAAAAATAGACAAACCTTAATTCCAACCAGCTCCTTAGCACATCCACTAGCGATAACTTGAATTCATGGTACAATTAATTCTAAAGCGTTGAAGCAGATGGTTTTGGGTCGCAACTTCCCGTCGGATTGTTGCGATGTAACCCCAGGTGCGCCAAATTCGCTACGTTCTAGAAGTTGACATTAGGACGTGGGTGCACCTAGTGATCAATGTTGTTGATGACAAGGGAGGCCAACGGCAAAGTAGAAACATACAATCACCATAGGTTTTCCGCCCAGGCGGGGTCGAATCTCTTCATACTGAAGCCTAGTTTCAAGAGCCAAAATCGTTGGTTAAAATTTAAAGGGCCAAGGAAAGTGATTTTAAATTGACACCCGCCAGCCTCCCCTCCCATGGCATGGGATACACCTCAGCGTTATCCATGACCACTTTATATTATTGTAACAAACCCCCAACATCCATCATTTCCCGGAGAATGACTAATTGTAATTCAATGGCAGAAAATTTCAAGGAGAAACATCGAGGAGTGGCTGACGACCAACGTTAACCAGACTTGGACTCGGAAGACCTTATTGCCCATCCAAGCAATAGCAGGGTGGATCCAAAGCCAAATTAAACCGCAACCCAAAGCGACAGAGAGTTTGGAGTGTGTTCAGGAAAGTTGTGAAAGGGCAGGAAATGGTGGTACCGCCGTAGTTAGGTGCGCCTTAGGTTAGATCGATTTCGACTTTGAATTCTCGCTTGACACCTGCATCCGACGTGTTGCGTTTCCGTTTTTTATCATTTTTCTGGCGTCGAAGAGACTCTAATTGACCCTGTGAACCGCAGTTGTCAGCGCGGGTTGATACTTTGAGCGATGTCAGCACCTGTAGTTTGCGAATCTTCCTCTCTTGTTCATCCTCCTCTTCGTCATCCTCTAAAGTCAAGTCTATGATGTCTTCCTGACCTTGTATTTGCCGCGCTGCTGTCTCAGGAGGAGCAATGTCGTTGGCCCTTAAAACATCTGTACATACCGGTTAAAAAGGGCAATGATAAACAAGATGCATCCATTCACCTATTGGTCGATATTTGAAGACAAATTTCAGAATCTCCTTCACCCATTTAACACGTCGCCAGGGACCCATCGTGGGCACCGACACTTCTTCGCCTAGTCTAACAATAGTATAGAGATATCGTTGAGTATGGGATTATCTTAGCGTCCCAAAAAACGCACTGTATGCCATGCACGATGCCCTTCTTGGCCCGCTCGTTAATGTGAAGTGGCGGGATGGTGACCAGTGTTGGGAGATTTGGAAGGTATGTTGTTTCTTCGGGGATGGCTTCCCATATGCATAATTCGATTTGACCCATTTCATTGGAGGTAGACCGGGCTTCACCATCCTCTTCTATAAAGCGAAATGAGTCAACGCAATAATATAATACTGAATGTTCTACCTATGAGTATACATGGTGAGAACACGAACGGTTGAATGGAATCCATGCTCTTCCCGGGGAACCCATTTATGATCGCAGATGGAAGCTTAGGTCCAAATTGCTGAGCACCTCCTAAAGTAAGAGGCTGTTGAGCACGCAGAAAGCGGCCCTCTGGACTGTTTATCCCATCTACCCGTGCTATAACGGAGATTGTGCTTGTGGGCGAAGCATTTGTGGCACAGATATCGAATATCTTGATGTAGTTTTTCAGAAAGGTTGGAAAGATATCGGAGAGAAATGAGAAACCAACCTTCCCTGCCTCCGACGGAATCCAGCACGCAATTGTCTTCCCATCGTCCTGGAGCTCCACGTCGTACTCCGGAAGACAGCTACCATCCACTCGAACATATGCCGAAAGTTTGTCCTTCGCAGGCATTGTATGCCTGATCTTGTGAGAGTTGAGAAGATGACGAGAATTGACTAGATAGCCTTTCGTGTCAAAAAGATAGAAAATGTCTTCAAGCAATGATTAGAATAAAGGCAAGGAAGACGAAAGCACTTTCAGGAGGGAACCTGAGAGAACCCAGAAAGGTTGACGCGTTATATAATCAATTTGAAGTTAATTTAGTTTGACGAACCGAATATAGGGGCTGTTGACACCTATTGAGGTGAAGAAATCTCAATCAAGTAAAGCACTCGGCATGCGGGCACGTAGATTACATTTTTGCGGTAAGTGGATTAAATGAAAAGTGGCCCAGCTTTATAACATTGACATCCTCGTTCGAAGTTTCAGGTTGAAGGGTTTGTAGGGATGATGGGATGACGACTCAGACAGTCTCACAAATTACAATGCCAACCCCAAATCCTCTGCGATCAACACAGCGGCTTTCTCTCCAATGGCAATAGCAGTATTGTAAGTGTTGGCACCCACATTCCCTGGGAATATGCTGCAATCTACAGGACGGTTGGCTAGATAATACTTCGCGGAACGAGTGGTCACATACCAGCAATTTTGAGCCCTCGAACACCGTAAACGTTCAATCGCTCATCAACAACACCTCCCTTTTCGCGTGGTTTCATGGCACATGTACCGCACTGATTTTTTCAAAGGGTAAGTATACGATTATATTCAAGTCATCGCTCAGGTGGTCCTACCGAATGCCAGGTCGTTTGAACTGTTCAAAACTCGCCGTCAATCATGCTGGCACTTGACTGTATCAAAACCCGAAGCAATTATTACTCACCTGCTTTGCGCATGTATTCGTCGATACACTTGTCGTCTTCTGCAGTGTAGGAAATTTCAGGTTCGTCACAGGCCCGAGGGGTGTCATAAAGGAGAACTGTTGCTGACGAGCCGGCGCCAAATGTAGGGTGACATGACGCGTCTTCTCCCCGGTATGAGTTCATTCGTCGCGCATATTCGCGACTCTTTTTGTATATCCAACGGGCTGAGACCACATCTGCTTCGCTGTTCAGAATGAGAAACGCTGGTTCGATATAAGCGGTACAAGTCCAGCAACTTACTGGTCCAAGAACCCCGGGTGGAAGTCCTTCTGTGTTGAGGTTGCGTCTTTGGTGACAATGTGCGTATATCCAGTGGAGGCGGGGTACGCCTTGAATACCATCCAGAAGTTAGTGGCACAAACAAGAAAGGAAAAGATAAAATAAGTCTATACAAGGAAGAATGAGACGCCGTAAAACTTTTCTTCGAGATTAATGGGTGCTGCTCGATCGGCCAACATCCTGAACCTGTGTCGTCACGTCAGAATGAGAGGCGCGTTGCACAAAAATAAATAATTTTATCGTACGCGACGCAGTGCATAAGCACAAGAGGCTTATCAGGAGCAGACTCGAAGTAATTCTTCCAATATTCGTTGAGCTGCGGTGACATAACCTGCAGATCCTTCGCGTCGGGCCTCATTTTAATCAAGGTATCGGCTCCGCTAATAAAGAGAGTGAAACGTCATGTGGTTAGATGTGTCCCTCCACGGGCACTGACTATCATAGAGCAAAACAACTTTGCATACTTATGTGCCATTAAACCCTGCCCAGTTTCGGACCAAATCTTTTCGTGGTCTGTGATAAATCATCTGATGATGCTCTGACTCTATGTGACAGGAAGTTTGTCACGTACGTTTGAGTTTCTCTTCGTCACCAAAATAAATCTCATCCATGGTTTCAATCTCGGAAGCACCACGATACCCGATAACGCACGATACGTGGTCTATGAAAACACGGCAATTAGACGGGATTTCCATTAAAGCATGGAAGGTACGTACCCATATAATGCTCGCCCACACCAGGCAGGTCTACGATCTGTGAAATACCAAGCGGTTCCAATACCCTTGCAGAGCCAATACCCGACCTTTCCAGAATAGCGGGAGATCCAAAAGCGCCAGCGCCGAGCACAACGAGCTTCGTTGCTCGAACGGAGGTTACTCCGTCCTGAGGGTTTTCGAGGCTACGGTACTTGACGCCAACAGCTTCACCGTCTCTTTTGGGGTCCATGTTAATATCGAGACAGTGCCGAGTATACACAATGAGAAACTCACTCGACAATCACAATATCCACAACTGATTTCGTCAGGATGGTAAGGTTGGCAGTTTCAGGTCGGTTGTAAATGTAGTGATGTGGTACATCAGAGCGACGGCCGGTCTCTTTATCTATGTATCTTGCCCATTTCTAGCATGCTACATTAGCGCCCTGTGTTACTTTGATCAAGCCTAAGACTTGTACCCCATATTTGTTGCATTCATAAAATCCGTTGACGTCGTCTGTTGACTCCCGTGTTCTGTCATATCGTTGCGCAGTATCTAGAAAATCTTTTGCCGTTGGAAGTATGTCCGAGAAGAATGAGACCTTAATGGGTCCTTTGGAGCCATGCATTCCATTTACATCGTGCTCTTGATACGATTCCGCCTACATCGTGTTTCTGTGAACCCATGTACTGACAGAAACAAAGCAAAGCCATACCTTTCGAATTAGGGGGATCAAGTAGTCCGAACCCCATCCCTTGTTCCCATGGACATTTTCCCAATCATCATAATCAGAAGCAGATGCTCGAGTATACGCCATAACTAAAGGAGTTGAGCGCTGAAGGTGAACACATGCCAACAAGGAACATGCATACGATTTACGCTTGAGCCTCCGCCAAGAGCCTTGCCGCTAGAAACACTAGGGGCCCGCCCTCCGAGAGCAGGTGATGGCTTTCCAAGGTGGAAATGAAAGACCGTATTGTTGGAAAGCATGCGCACGGCTCGAGCAGGTTGAACATGATGAGGGACATTGTGGGTATGAGCCCCATATTCGATGATCTTGGCGAAGCCGTGAGTGGAGTTGTGATGATAGAAAGAGTAACGCACCAAAATCTTCAGATTGGAATCTGCTTCAAGAAGGCGACTAGCAGCGATGCAGGAACATGGTCCTCCTGAGGGTGATATCAGCACTTCTGGGAATCATACATATGAGAGGGATGTGTACGTGCCACCAGCAAATATAATGTCGTATGCAGGGTTGTCAGTCATTTTCCGAGGGTTCAATAGATGGTGACTGTCTCAATCGACATCCCTACTGAATCCACTTTATAGGCCCATGCCTGGCATCCCCAAAGATTTGTTAAGGTCCGACATTCCGTGTGTGTTGTAGAAGGCTCTTGCCACACAAGTTTCACCAGCCTAGTGGATGATCCAATAAGGAGTTTGACACGTATAGAATGGTGTCCTAGCATCGAAGACAGCAGAAGCTACAATGGAATCGTGTTCTATTGTTTGATGCGAACAAAACAGACGAATTGTATATGCATACGACATGATGCTTCCACCCTGTTGAGAGTCCAGAAGTTAAGATTAAATGGTGGATTCGAAAAGTGGGTCCGCCGATTATGACATTGGGAAACGTGGACAGCCTTTTCTTGAGTGTGATAAGATACCAATGGCTCGAAAGTGCTCAAACAAAATCCTTTTAGGCTGAAGTTGGTAAATTGGAGGCATATAGACACGATTGATGTACAATTGCCTTTGAACCTGTGGTAACAAACAAACCACGTTCTGTCGACTAGAGCACCGCAGCCCAGCGGCCCACCCGTGGCTAAAGGCAGTGGTTGAGAAGGTATATGACATGTACTAGATGCACATGAAGGAAGAAAATTTTCGGGAATAGTTGACGCGTTATATAAGCAAGTTTTGTTTGATGAACCGAACATAGGGGCTACTGGCACCTAATGAGGTGAAGAAATCTCAACCAAGTAGGGTCCTCAGTATGCGGTCTCGTAGATTATATTTTATCCGGTAAATGGATTAAATTAAAAAAAAGTGGTTTAGTTTTATAACATTGACATGCTCGTTTGAAGTTTCAGGTTGGAGGCTTTTTAGGGGTCATGGCCTCACAAATTACAATGCCAACCCCAGATCCTCTGCAATCAACACAGCGGCCTTCTCTCCAATGGCAATAGCAGTATTGTATGTGTTGGCACCCACATTACCAGGGAAGATACTGCAATCTATTGGACTATTAGTCAGGGACACTTCATGTAACGAGCCTGTGGGTCCATACCAGCAACTTTGAGCCCTCGAACACCATAAACATTCAAACGCTCATCAACGACCCCTCCCTTTTCGCGCGGTTTCATAGCACATGTGCCGCACTAGAAATCAAATCGAAGAAAAGTGAGCATATACAATCAACAGGTCATCGCTCAGACAATCTTACCGAATGCCAGCTTGTTTGAACTGTTCAAAATTCGCCGTCAAATTATGCTGGCACTTGACTTTACTAAAACTCGAAGCAATTCCTACTCACCTGATTTACGCATGTATTCGTCGATACACTTGTCGTCTTCCATGGTATAATGAATTTCAGGAACGTCACACGCCCGAGGAGTGTCGTAAGAGAGCACCGTTGCTGACGAGCCGGCCCCAAATGTAGGGTGACACGATGCGTCTTCTCCTCGGTATGAGTTCATTCGTCGCGCATGTTCGCGACTCTTCTTATATATCCAACGAGCTGTGGCTACATCTGCTTCGCTGTATAGAACGAGGAACACCTGTTTCAATTACAATTTTAAGTGGTACGAATCCAGTGACTTACTGGTCCAAGAATCCCGGGTGGAAGTCCTTCTGCGTTGAAGTCGCATCTTTGGTGACGATATGCGTATATCCAGTAGAGGCAGGATAAGTCTTGAATACCATCCACATTTTAGTGACAGAAACAAGAAAGTAAGGAAGGATTATTTACGAGGAAGAACCAGATGCCATAAAACTTTTCTTCAAGATCGATGGGTATTGATCGATCAACCAACACTCTGAACCTGTATGTCCACGCCAGAATGAGCGATGAGTTGTACAGATAGAAAGGGACATATCATACGAGAGACAGTAGAAAAGCACAAGGGGCTTATCGGGAGCAGGCTCGAAGTAATTCTTCCAGTATTCATCGAGTTGCGGCGACATGACTTGCAAATCCTTTGCGTCGGGCCTCAGTTTGATAACCACATCGGCTCCGCTGATGAGGAGAGGAAAGATCGTGTAGTTAGTCCATCCGCGCTTACGGGGACATAATTGTAATCGTTGCAGCGGAAAGTAAGTTTACATACTTATGTGCCATCAGGCCTTGTCCAGTTTCGGACCAAATCCGTTCATGGTCTGGGGTACATCATCGGTATCTCTGAGGATGCTGGCCTCTCAGTAGGAGTTTATGACTCACGTTTGAAGTTCTCCGAGTCTTCGTCTCCAAAATAGAGTTCGTCCATGGTCTTAATATCTGGATCACCGCGATACCCAGTGCAGCACAATATGTGGTCTATAAATTTAAAAGAGCAGCAATAAGATAAGGTTTCGATCGAGGCATCAGAGATATCGGCGTACCCATGTAATTCTCGCCCACACCAGGCAGGTCAACGACCTGTGGAATACCAAGCGGTTCCAATACCCTTGCAGAGCCAATACCCGACCTCTCCAGAATAGCGGGAGATCCAAAAGCACCAGCGCTGAGTACAACGAGCTTCGTTGCGCGAACAGAGGTAAACCCACCCTCAGGGTTCTCGAGGCTATGATACTTGACGCCAACAGCTTTACCGTCCCTTCGAAGTTTGTGTTAATTTATCAAGGCGGTGTTGAGTAGCATAATGACAGACTCACTCGATAATAACGCTATCCACGATTGATTTCGTAAGGATAGTCAGGTTGGTATTTTCAGGTCTGTTGTAAATGTAGTGATGCGGTACATCCGAGCGACGACCTGTCTCTTTATCTATATATCTTGCCCATTCCTAGTACATCATGTTAGCGCTCCCTTTTAGTCTAATAAAGCCTAAGACACATGCCCCGTATTTGTTGCATTCATAAAATCCATTGACGTCTTCTGTCGACTCCCGTGTTGTATCGTATTGTCGGGCAGTATCCAGGAAGTCCTTTGCCGTTGGAAGTACTTCCGACAAGAACGACACCTTGATCGGTCCGTTAGAGCCATGCGTGCCATTCACATCGCGTTCTTGATATGTTTCTGCCTGTAGTACCTTTCTGTGAGCCAACGCAACGGCTCACATAAATGAAGCTCTACCTTTTGAATCAATGGAATCAATGACTCCGAACCCCATCCTTTATTTCCATGAACAGTTTCCCAGTCATCATAATCAGAAGCAGATGCTCGAGTATACGCCATAACTAAAGAAGGGGTTTAGCGCTGAAGGGGGCATACGCCAACACAGAACATGGTTACGATTTACGCTTGAGCCTCCGCCCAAGGCCTTGCCACTAGTAACGATGGGGGCTCGCCCTCTGAGTGCTTGTGATGGCTTTCCAGCGTGGAGATGGAAGACTGTAGGATCATCAAACATGCGCAGAACCCTACCAGGTTGAATGTGGTGAGGAACATTGCGGGTATGAGCCCCATATTCGATGATCTTAATCGTGCAAACCTTACCGTTGACATGTTAGAAAGAGCGGATGGAGGTATTTAACGCACCAGAATCTTGAGCTTTGAATTTGCACCAAGTAGGCGGCTAGCAGCGATGCAAGAACATGGTCCTCCTGAGGATACCATCAGCATGGCTGGAGTCATTCATATGAGAGGGATACATGCCACCAGCGAAGATTATGTCGTATACAGGCTGATCAGACATTCTGGGAGGGTTGAATAGATGGCTCTATTGACACTCATATAGAACACTTTTTATAGGCCGATTCCTTAACCTATCACCCCCAAACATTCATTAATTAGGCCGACGTCCCGTGTGCTTGGACGAAGGCCCATCCCACTCTGCTGCCACACAAATTCCACCAGACTCACAGGTGGTCCGGTTATTAGGCAGGTTTACACATCAGTATAGAATTATGTTCTATCGTCGCAGACAGTGAATCAAGATAAAATTGTGTTTTATCGATTGATGCTAACGAAACACATGAATACACACGGTTATGATTCTTCCGCGTCCAATTTAAAAGTCGAGATAATGACGTGGATTTGGGAAGTTCTTCCGCCGATTATGGCATTGGGTAAATATAGATAACGTTTTTCAGACATGTTATCGTACCTATTACTTAAAAGTGCGCAGGTAAAATCGATGAACGCGATCGAAGCGCAACGGCTTTGAATCCTGGGCAGCAAATGAATCGCTCTGGCATCTTTCCCGTGGGCTGGGGTTCTGGAGCCCCAACGGACCATCCCACGCCTACAAGGTAGTGGTTGACCGTTTGAACGACCTAGAACTAGTAGAAATATGAGTGAGAAAGAGGTTCGAGTTGAAGGACCCCAAGACCGCAAACAGGTGACGCAATGTGTTCTTAAGTTCACTAGTTAAAAGATAGGGGTTAACCACATGCATGGACTTTTCTTAGTAGCTTCATGTGAACTTCTAGAGTATGATCAAAGGTTCAGTGAATCAGAATCTACAGAGGACCTCAAATTTTTTAGAAAATGCTGGCTAGCTTTCAAAGCTTCAACCCTAAATCCTCTGCAATCAGTATCGCAGCCTTCTCACCGATACCAATTGCGGTGTTGTAAGTATTGGCGCCTACGTTAGCAGGGAAGATACTACAATCTGGAATAGAATTTGGTTAAATACCAATCAGCTTTATCACTACATTACCTGCGACCTTCAGACCTCGAATACCATATACGTTCAATCGATCATCAACCACCCCACCCTGTTCCCGGGGCTTCATGGCGCAAGTACCGCACTGTTAAATGGAGGTTAGAATCGCAAACATTTTGCCCTTGTAGATTTTACGCACTGAATGACCTGTGGTCGAAACTTGCAAAGGAATGTGTTAATTGTTATGTGTTCAAAATACTGGAGTCCAAAATGGTGTTCACCTGTTTTGCGCATGTGTTCGTCAATACGTTCGTCATCCTCCTTGCTATAGACAATCTCAGGGTCATCACATCCCTTGGGTGTATCAGCGAGAGCAACCGCTGCAGGGGAAGAGGGATCAAACGCTGGGTGGGAAAGCGGATCCTCTCCTCGATAGCAGTCCATACGGCGTGCAAGTTCGCGGGACTTCTTATAGATCCAGCGAGTTGCTGCAACATCCGCTGGGCTGTATGGAATTTACTTTGTCCCTTTACTTCTGATCATAATTGCACTTACTGGTCAAGAAAACCTGGATGGAAGTCTCTCTCTAGAGTAAGTCCTTCCTTGCTCACAATATGGGTGTGCCCAGTAGCCGCAGGGTATGCCTATGAGGTGCGTAGTCAAAGTGGTTAGCGCCTGAGAAGGGAGAGTATGTATGTGGGAACCCGTTACCAGGAACGAGAAAAGGGCATAAGCTCCTTTCGCTGTCATTGAAAAACTAACACGTTGTCAGAGTGAGGTACAACAAGACAGGGTGCCTTTGACGAACGCTGTAGTGAATAAAACCACAAGGGGCTTGTCTGGAGAGCGCTCAAAGTACTGATTCCAATATTCGTCGAGGTGAGGTGACATGGCTTGCAAATCTGTTTCATCCGGTCTCATCTTTATCATGGCGTCTAGCCCGCTGACAAATGAGGTGTAAATGAGCGTCCACAGATGTCTCGAACGCCTATTTTAATAGCAAACTATCACATACTTGTGCGCCATCAAGCCCTTGCCCGTTTCCGACCACACTGATTCATGATCTGACCAAAGGATTCAGGTATTAAACGTTGTTCATTGGGTTGAACCTTTTCACCTACGCTTGATACGATCTTCATCCCCATAAAATATTTCGTCCATGTTTTCCAGCTCTGGAGGACCAAGATACGCAGAGAAAGAGGTAACATGGTCTACAATCTCGTAAAACAGGTTAAAGTTTGCGGAAACCTTGAAACCAAGTATCACCATACCCATATAGTTCTCCCCAACACCAGGCAAGTCAACGATTTGTGGAACTCCAAGCGGCTGTAAAACCTTTGCAGAACCTATCCCCGATCTTTCCAGGATGGCGGGCGATCCAAAAGCTCCCGCACCAAGCACGACGAGCTTTGATGCACATTTGAATGTGACCCCGGCTTCGGGGTTTTCCAGGCTGTAATACCGCACACCCACGGCTTGACCATCCCTGTTAGAGGGAAGAAAATACGGTCGAAGCACTGACATAGTTAATCAGACTCACTCGATAATGATTGTGTCCACGAGCGATTTCGTCAGAATGGTCAAATTTGAATTCCCGGGCTTGTTATAAATGTAGTGGTGAGGAACGTCGGAACGCCTTCCTGAATCTTTGTCAATGTATCTTGCCCATTTCTATGTTGGTCAATAAATTAGCGGACATTATACATCACAAAGCCAACGTATACCCACCCCATATTTGTTACACTCATAAAATGCATTGACGTCCTCCGTCAGCTCTCGCGCGTTGTCGTATCTGCTGGCAGCATCCAAAAAGTCCTTTCCGACTTGATTCAAATCGGAAGCAAACGACACTTTAATAGGTCCTCTGGAGCCATGTAGTTCACTAATGCCCTTGTCTTGATACGTTTCAGCCTGTTTCGTGTTCAAGTAAGATTTAGGACATCAGAGATATTACAGAGGCGAAGATACCTTTCGAAGCAATGGGATGAGATAATCAGATCCCCACCCCTTGTTTCCATGAATGGTCTCCCAATCATCGTAATCCGATGCAGACGCGCGAGTATATGCCATCCCTGAGCAGGATTATACCGTTCACGACCAGACAATAGAGACGGTATCAAAGTTACTTACAATTCACGCTCGAACCTCCCCCCATAGCCCTACCACTGGGGACGATGGGGGAGCGGCCTTCTAATGAGTCTGATGGCTTTCCGACATGGCGATAAAAGACTGTGCTTGTTGGACCTCGAAGCATACTCATGAACCGAGCAGGCTGGACGTGTTGAGCAACTTCGAGGGTATGCTCTCCGCATTCAATGATCTTGAGGTAGTTCCATGAGCTTGCACTGGTGTTAAAGAGCGATGATGTATAGTACGTACCAAAATCCTGGTATCGGGATTTGCTGCGATTAAACGACTAGCCACTATGCATGCGCAAGGCCCACCTAAGTAGAATCAACACATCAACCACTTGTAACGACTTCAATGGTAAGCGATATTACCGCCAGCGAAAATAATGTCGTACTCAGACTGTATAGCCATGACTTTGGGCTGATAACTCTTCAAATGTTTGATCAATCCATGGGACACGGCCAGTATTTATTTATACTGGCTTCACACTGAACTCTTTCCCCAAAGATTGACCGAGGGGGTATCAAGGCGTTTGACAGTGAACCCCTGGCCCTCCACGACTCAGACACTGATACCTTGTCAGATAGCACCACGATGCCCGGTTTTCCTGAGCTATTATTAACCTGAGATACCGACAGGCTGGCCCTGCTGCGAGTTTTCTGCTTCCTGGGGAGAGAGTGAGATTTGTAGAAAGGCGCCACGAGCGAGGCCGTGGTCATGAAAAACGCCGGCTCAATTGGACATTGTCCCCCGTTGAGTGTGAGTGTAACGCTCAGCATTAACGATCAAAAAGGTCTGTGCCAAAAAGAGGTGTATCCTGAAATGTTCATGAACCAGGATGATACCCCAGTCTTGCGAAAAACAACAGAGAGTCGTTTCGAATACTTAAGGGCAACGATATTTGATAAAAAGTTCGAAGAACCCAGAAACTTCATATATCCACTGGGCCTGACATATTAGTGAGAACACTACCTAGACACGACCTGTGCCGGTCAGCCGTCACGCTCCAACCCTCAGTCCAAGGTCCTCTGCGATTAACACTGCGGCTTTCTGCCCAATTGCAATAGCAGTGTTGTAAATGTTGGCACCAACATTCCCAGGAAAAATACTGCAGTCTGATCGAATAATGAGATATCACAGGTACCCTCAACACAAAACTGTCACTTACCTGCTACTTTCAGTCCTCGAACACCGTACACATTCAATCGGTCATCAACGACGCCACCTTTCTCTCGTGGTTTCATTGCGCATGTCCCACACTGTATGAGAGAAGTAAATAGTCAAAATTGAGCCACATCAATACGTGCGTCGATTATCTTACCGAATGCCAAGCGGTTTGGACTAATCGAGATCGCTGTTAGTTCACGCTGTATCCTTCGAAGCAATTCATGCTCACCTCTTTTACGGAAGTATTCGTCGATACGCTTGTCGTCTTCTGCTGTATACACAATCTCGGGTTCATTGCAGTCACGGGGGGTGTCGTTGGGAACAATCGCCGCGAGTGAGGGTGCATCAAAAGTGGGGTGGTTAGCTGCATTTTCTCCTCGATAACACTTCATGCGGCGTGCAAATTCGCGGCTCTTTTTATAGATCCAACGCACTGCTGCAACATCTGCCGGACTTTCAAAATAACCATGTTAACATACTTGCTATGATGGAACATTGTACTCACTGATCCAGGAATCCTGGATGAAAGTCTTTCTGTGGCGCAGCTGCATCTTTGTTAGCAATATGAATGTAGCCAGTCGAGGCAGGGTAAGCCTACACAACACAGTTCCTTCAGTGCATCAATATAACGGAGAGAAACAGACGCACCAATAAGAATGATAGTCCGAAGATTTTCTCTGAAAAATTTATCGGTGGAGATCTTCCAACTCCGAAACTAGATGTTTGTCAGAAAAACGGGGGGAAGGCCAATAAATGAACAGACGCTAAAGGATATAGGCACATGAGGGGTTTGTCTGGAGAACCTTCGAAGTATTGACTCCAGTATTCATCCAGGTCCGGAGACATGGCTTTTAGGTCTTTCATATCTGGTCTCATCTTAACCATCGCGTCAAGCCCGCTGTTTGGGGAGAATAAACGCGGTTGAATACTGGGTGAATGTAATGGTGGATAAGGTTTGTGCGTACTTGTGCGCCATTAGGCCCTTTCCAGTTTCCGACCAGACCTTTTCGTGCCCTGATGGAGGTTTTTAGCATCTTCATTCACGTCGAAGCTTTATCACATACGTTCAACGCTTTCTGTATCTGCGTAAATGATTTCATCCAGGGTTTCTATCTCAGGAGTACCGAGATACTCGCTGTGGGACGTCAGGTGGTCTACAATTAAAATGTCGAGGTAAATGAGGAGGTAGCACAAAGCTAATCGAAGGTTCGCCATACCCATGTAGTTTTCTCCAACGCCAGGCAAGTCGACAAGCTGAAGGATTCCGAGTTGTTTCAAAATTCTGGATGAACCGATACCCGACCTTTCGAGGATAGCTGGAGATCCGAACGCGCCAGCACCAAGTACTACCAACTTGGCTGCGCGAGCGGACAATGTTGAGGCGTTGGGATCATCCAAGCTTCGGCACCTTACACCGACAGCCTGACCGCTCCTTGAACAACGAATCAACACTAATTCTGGAAACAGATCAGTGAAGATTCTCACTCGATGATAACTGTGTCCACTACGTTCTTCGTGATAATGGTGAGATTGGGGTTCTCAGGTTTTCTGTAGATGTAGTGGTGCGGTACATCGGAACGACGTCCAGTGTCCTTATCAACGTACCTTGCCCATCTCTGTAATATGGTATTAGAACAAGATGTATATCAAATTAAATGAACACGAGATACACGCACCCCGTATTTGTTGCATTCGTAGAACCCATTGACGTCGTTAGTCGGCTCTCGTCCTTTGTCATATCTTTTGGCAACGTCGAGAAACGCGTCTGCGAGTTGGACCATATCTGGGGCAAATGACACCTTGATGGGTCCCTGAGAGCCATGCGTTCCATTGAAGTCTGTTTCTTGATACGTTTCGGCCTATGTATACCCATCGATTAAACCGTGGCACATTGTCACGCCGAAGTAGGAACACATTGCACCTCCTTTAGCAATGGGATAAGGGAACTGGAGCCCCACCCCTTATTCCCGTGAATTGTTTCCCAGTCATCGTAATCTGAGGCAGCTCCTCTAGTGTATGCCATAACTGGTCGATGTACATTTTAACAAACTCGGCAGAGACCCAGGAGTCAGGATGCACTCACAGTTTACGGTCGAACCTCCACCAACGGTCTTTCCGCTAGGAACAATGGGGGAACGTCCACCGAGAGACGGCGACGGCTTCCCGACGTGGTAATGAAAGACTGTAGGGTCAACCAGCAGTCCCATGTACCGAGCAGGTTGAATATGGCGAGCAATGTTGTGGGTATGCTCCCCGCATTCGATAATCTGGTTGTAAGTGTATGATATTGATGTTGATCAGCGAGTCAGTTCATCAAGCAATGAATGAAATAAGATGCATACAAGAATTTTCAAACTGGAGTCTGCTTCGAGCAGACGACTTGCTGCGATGCAAGAACAGGGTCCTCCTATGATAATTTTCAGCCTGCTTCACGCACACAGTCCAAAGAAAACAACTTACCCCCAGCAAAAATGATGTCGTATTCGGCGCTGTTGGACATCATAGAGAAAGATAAAACATTGAGGGGTAAATGGCTGTCAAGATGGCTCGTATTTATATATACCACTATCCCCAACTTCTGGTGCACTTCATGGCACGTTGCATTTCAGCTGAAAGGGTGTGAACGTTCGGAAAATCCCACAAATTCTTCCGGAAAAGTCGGTTGAGATGATCCTGATACGAAGCAAGGCTTATCTCCAGAGGCTGTTTCCCAATGGCAGATCTCGACAGCCTATAGTCACAGAACTTGGCATAACCGGCTACCCGTTTGCTGCGGGCAGCGCGAGTAAGGCTAATTACATGCGCTCATATGGCTGAGACTGACTAATTGCGCGGACTCAA
The DNA here is from genome assembly GCA_015501605.1 of Panaeolus papilionaceus. NCBI lineage: Eukaryota > Fungi > Basidiomycota > Agaricomycetes > Agaricales > Panaeolus > Panaeolus papilionaceus. The sequence continues at coordinate 408,785 of JADNRZ010000023.1, read as the reverse complement.
GGTCTTTCTCGCTCATGAAGACATTGCGAGAATCCAATCTGCGTGTCATATGTTCGTATTGAAGCTACTAAATTGTATTGATCGTCTTGAACCCTGGTCCCATCGGTCCTATGATAACGATGAGACGTGCAATCGTGTGGCACACATGGGAGTCACATACCCTGTTTAAACCCTTAGGCTTTCAGCCCAATGTCCTGCGCAATCAATACTGCAGCCTTCTCTCCGATTGCAATGGCAGTATTGTATGTATTAGCGCCCACATTTCCAGGGAAAATACTGCAATCTGATCAAATGGTAAGCGCGTCTGGCAATCGAAGACTTGATGGCATTCAGCACCTGCAACCTTCAAACCCTGGACACCATAAACGTTCAATCGCTCATCTACAACCCCTCCTTTCTCGCGAGGCTTCATGGCGCAAGTACCGCACTGTCAAATTAAAGTCAGAGCATAACGAGTCGTGTTACCAATGGGGTCTTACGGAATGCCATGTAGTCGCAACTGAAAGGAATATTATCGGTCAACGAGCAGCTCCCTCTCTCTTTTTCGGAACACTCGCCTTTCAAACGCGTGAAATCATCGATGCACTTGTCATCCTCTGCTGTATACACAATGTCAGGCTCGTCTCCGCTGTGGGGTTTATCGACGGTGTGAACAATCGCTGCGGAACCTGAGTTAAATGTTGGATGTGCGTGAAGTGGTTCCCCTCGATAACACGCCATCCGCCGTGCGAGTTCACGCGTTTTCTTGTACGCCCACCTCAAAGAGGCGACATCGGCGGGGCTAAGAAAGTTGGGTCAGCAACTATCAGCATGGAGCGGCGAAAATATTTTACTTGTCAAGGAATCCAGCATGGAAGTCCTTCTCAGATGTGGGGTCATTGCTCGTGATGTGCGTGTAGCCCGTTGAGGCAGGGTATCCCTGGGACGTCCGTTAGGTTTGAGGGACATACAGAGAGTCTTAAAAACCTACCAAGAAATAGGCCATCGTGAAATACGTCTGCTCAAATGTGAGGGACGGAGGCGCGCCACCCACATGTCTAGAAGACAAGCTCAGAACAATGGCCACTTGGGCGTGGACGACGGGAAGTGCACTAACGCAGACATAGAACACATAAGGGCAAGGGGCTTGTCCGGAGCAATGGAAAAATAATTGTTCCACCATTCGTCGATGTCCGGTGACATGGCCTGCAGTTCTTTAGCGTTTGGCCTCATTTTGATACCCGCGTCGAGGGAGCTACATTTCCATACATAAAATGAGACTTGTCAATACCCAAAAATTCATCCACTTACTTGTGAGTCATCAACCCTTTGCGTGTCTCTGACCAAACCTCTGCATGTTCTGATGAATTTTTTCGTCAAACTAAGACCCTGCTCCAGTGATAATCGCGGTGACATACGGTCAAGCTGTTCCTGGGTTCCATAAAAAATTTCATCCATTGTTTCAACTTCTGGCGATGCATAGTATGGGATGAACATCAGATTGTGATCTAGAAAAGAATAGGTCAACGATTGGTATGGGCAAGACTACAAAGGGAATATACCCATATAGTTTTCGCCAACTCCAGGAAGATCGACGACTGTAGGTATACCATATTGCTGCAATATTTTTGGGGACCCTATGCCTGATCTCTCAAGGATGGCTGGAGATCCAAAGGCTCCTGCGCCAAGAACCACCATCTGGCTAGCACGAACATTGCTAGCACCGTGTTGGGTGCTGTCAAGGGACTGATATTTGATTCCAACTGCGCGCCCGTTCCTGCTTGAAGATCAGAAGAAAGTAAGGCCAATCACAACAAAAATAGATGCTCACTCGATAATAACTGAGTCGACAATACATCTAGTCAAAATCGTCAAGCGTGCAATGTTGGGGTTGTTGTAAATATAGTGATGAGGCACATCAGAGCGTGTGCCGGTTGTGTTGTCGACGTATCTAGCCCATTTCTATGCTATGCTGTCAATGGATTCATACCCGAAATGAAGGGCCTGATAAACTCACGCCATACTTGTTACACTCGTAGAAGCCGTTGATGTCATCAGTGAAGCCACGTTCCTTGTCATAGCCTCTTGCGGCGTCAAGAAAGTCACTCCCAACCTGAACTAAGTCTGGTGCGAAAGAGGCTTTAATGGGACCAACGGCACCATGAGTCCCGTTCGTATCTTCCTCTTGATACGTTTCAGCCATCTGCAATAGTGGAACCAAGGAATCAGATCCCCATCCACGATTTCCGTGAATCGTTTCCCAGTCATCGTAATCGGATGCAGAAGCTCTGGTGTAAACCATGACTGATCATGACAAAGCACTTAGCACTCCCTTGTAACGTCGCATGAGGTTATCTCACAATTAACACTGGAACCTCCACCAACCGCCTTGCCGCTTGGGACGATTGGAGATCGACCAGCAAGAGCGGCGGATGGTTTTGCGACATGAAAATGAAGGACATCAGGATCTGCTTGCATCCTCATGAACTGAGCTGGTTGAATATGGCGAGCAATGTTTTCTGTGTCTGAACCATACTCCACAATCTATGGTCGGACACTTGTTAAGCCTGGAAAATAGTACATCGGGCCAGTCGACTACTGACTAAAATTCTCAAGTTGGGATCTGCATCGAGAAGACGACTCGCTGCAATACAAGAGCATGGTCCACCTAAGGTTCAAATTAGGAAATTATATGATTGGCAAAACTAATGACATACCTCCGGCAAAGATAATATCGTACTGTCGCTCTTGAGGAGTGGTATGCAAAGACATGGGATCTGTGGGTCGCACTTGCCCCTGTTGTGAGGTTTATATGTGCCTTCATATGGTGTGATTTCAAGAAGGCTAAAAATGGGCGGCTTTGCCGAACCCTCGAAGCGTCAACCCATGACCATATTAACTGGTGACACGAGAGAAGCACCACAAAGTACAAAGATAGCACAGATGGAATTCAGAAGCCTCTCCTGTGTAATCATAGGCTGATTAAGGTGGTGCATTCCCATTTTAACTCTTTCAGGTGAGTTGAACGATGACCAGATGGAAGCAAGACGCGATAACGAGGCCGAAATCCCCACCAGACACACACTAAACCAAAGCTGAGCGGGAAGATTTAAAGTGATTTATATGCCTCATACCTGATTTATGAAATGATATGAGTGTCCTATCCTGTACAAGGAATAGCGTCCCTTGTCATGGTTAACCCCAAGCTTGAAACTTTTCACCGTTGACGTGTGGATTAGTGAGTCTGGAGGGTGGTCACTTAAACAACATGCGGCATCACAGGGGTGGCATCGTTTCTCCGCGTAGGAGATAAGATGTGTATTAACAAGTCAAATATTATCAGAGAGTTGAGTACAACCCGGTAAAGACGGTACAATGCCTCTGGATGGATACGACTGAGTTAGAATTCGCACATGTACAAGAAAGCAAGGCAAAGAGAGAAACGAGCTGGAACCTAAAATTGACTTTTTGGGATATGTTCACACGCGACTCGGTTCGGCATTCTCCTGGTGCCGACGAAAGTGTTGTGATTAGGGGTTTTACTCCTAGATGAGGGTTCTTCATTGAATATTCATCTGTCTAGAGCTTTAAGGACCAAAAGTCTACATAAATACCACCACAGAGGTATTCGAACAGTTCATTTAACAGCTCAGTAAATATACCGGATCGATGCCCCATTCCTTTGCATAATTGAATATGACAACATTGACAGTTGACTAGCATCTATACCCCATGTCCAGTTAGACTCACGGTAATGTTTCCGAGCTTTACCCAGTAGATATATAACAGACATATCCAACACCCATTGATCATATCATCCTGTTCGTCGTTGGAATGAGATTATCTTCGAGCTTGTTGTTCTTGTTGGCCCACTCAACTTGGGTTAACGTAATTGCCCTTGTTTTCTATCGCATGATCAACGCACCGCTAGTAAATATTCCAAGGACCATCCCTTCTACCCCTCCCCAGACGTTTTCCATAGAAAAAATGGGAACCACACTGTACACAGCCGTTCATCAGGCCACCACGAGCAATAGTTTCGTTCCTTGGGAGGTCCAAGAAATAGCGACGAAGGTGATTGCACATCTGCCAAGTACAACAGTGACTTTAAATGGGCCCACGACTCGAGTTTGTAAGTGGCGATTTATTCGACCTCTGGGCGACGCCCACGGGCGCAGATGAGGTCTGATAGTGTCCAACAGATACGATTATGCAAGCAAAATACGCCGAGATGGCCAACATTCCTCCTGTGGCAGGCCCCCTTATCACCCCTACGGCTGGACCTGTGCTCACTCTTTACGAATACGGGTTCCAAAGATACTGTAGCATGAACCCAAGTATAGAATTGTCAGGGTGCGAAGAGACCATCGTGAAGCCTCGAGTAGGAATGCCAGCCCCAACGGAACCCCCAGTAGAGGCAGTTGGCACTAGACATTACACTGGAATCATTACAGCGGCAGCCACAGTCTATACAAGCCTACCTTCAGGTTGATTTGGCCAGATGTTTACAGACATTGTGTAACTGCTAGTTTCGAATGAACGATTTTCACAGAGGTTTCTGATGAAAGATAATTATGTAAATCATCAATTGATCGGGTGGATGATGTCATCCTCTTGCAATTGTCAATGGCCTTCTTCACTCAGGAGCTGCTCTGATGTTCAGGTCGCATTTCCTCCTGTCCTTCTTTCTAGCGGTCTTCACCCCTCTGCAGCAACCAACGACAGATGACACTCCACAAATCAAGGTAACATGCAGCCTAAAACCAAGCGCCTGTCCAGTCTACATATCGGATCAACCGCTGGCACCTTCGCATTGATTCAGTGACAGAGACGAGTACCAACACACTCAATTACTCAATTCCACAACCTCAGGTGCTCTAAACCGTACCCCTTCCTTCCGATTTATAACCGACAGATGCTTATCCTTCGTATTTAAAACATACAAGCAATTCAGTCGTATTCTCGATAGTCATCTTCTGCTCAGAAATGTTGTTCTCGTCCACATTAACTTTCCTGGTCCTCCCTCCTCTATTCACATCCGCGAACGCAATCGCTTTGACATTCTATCGTATCAATACACCCTCAACTATTGATATACCCCAAACCACTCACTCTACCCCTACCCCTACTTTTTCAATCGAGAAACCAGGGACGACAGTATACACAGCACTCAACGCTGGAAGCAGTGGCATGGTACCATGGGAGGTCAAGGAGATAGCATACAAGATAATCGCACATCTTCCGAGCACCACAGTCACTCTTAACCAACCTACCACAAGGACATGTGAGTGCTATGTTTTCATTCGATCGACCTTACAATTCATGGCGCATGTGAACGTCGACGGGCTATAATTGACTGCTACGATTCGCAGATACCATCACACAAGGATCTTATATCGAATTAGCCCACATACCCCCCGTCGAAGGTCCACTTATCACACCACCCACTGGAGCCCCAGTCACCTTGTACGAATACGGTTATGATCGATACTGCAGCATCAATCAAGGGGCCAAGTATGGGGTGTGTCAGGAAACGATCGTCAGGCCTCGACAGGCTGTAGCATCACCAACCGAGCCACCGACAGAGGTCGTAGCTACGAGACTTTACACGGGAAGCTTGATGCCTGTCGCCACCATTTACACCAGCTTGCCTTCCTGATCAACTGTTCAGCTGCAGAATATGTTTGTTTTGTGGTGGATCCAAAACAGTGGGAAATTCGGATTATATCAGACCAGTTTTGTACTCGAACGATGTTTGGCCGTTCCCCCCCTGCTTAAAATGCTCCTAAACCTACACATCATGTCACATCTCGAACAAAATATTCGATGTCATACAATCTTTTAGGCATCTAAAACATAAAAAATATGGTAGCATACCATCAAGCCCGAGTCTCATAACGATTTTTTCCCTCGATTCCGCACCCACTGATGTATCATAAACAATGTATATCACATATTGATTTCTCAGCTGCTCAACTGACCAGCGTGGGTCAACAATCAGCGAAGACAAAACTCCTCTCGTCGCACATCCTAACCATATAGTTTTTCGCCAAATCCAGAAATTTCAATCACCTTTCGTATCTCTGCCGTGTTACTGTAACACTTTCCGCTCGATCTCTTGAGAAACCGGCGAACGCAGAACAGCGCTACTGGTGCCGCGTTGTGACAAGACAAGGTTGATGTTGACCCTTCGAGCGATTCATATTTGATCCCAACTGCACGCTCGTTGCTATTCGGTGATCACAGAAATGAAAAGCGGATATAAATGACCAATAAATTACAATTAAATAGAATTAACCGTTCACTCGAGAATACATAAATGAGTCCGCATCACGATATTATATCGATATCCAATAAGGATAGTCGGGTTTGCGCTGTTCGGATTATTGCATATGGAAATCATTGTAATCGGAGTAAAGGCCGTGATAAGGCACCCCAGAACGCGTGCCAATTAGACCACCGACAATCTAGCCCTTAACCCTGTTCTAGGTAGACGAGGCTTTTAGTAGTTAACACTAAACTTCTCTGAAGAGCTCCGAGAACCCACGTTTTTTTGAAGTTTCCTAGCTTCTTGCGGCGTCGAGGAACCATTTCCATCTCAAGGAAAGTCTCTGTCTAGTGCGAAGGAAACCTGATGGATCTAAGACCACGCCTCCCATTCGTATATCTTCATGGCGTATGTTTCAGCTCTTCTCAATAATGGCACAAAGACATCAGACCCCAACCATGAAATCATTTTCCCTCGTACCTTTTCGAAATTCAAAACTCGAACCCATCTCCGATCGTCTTCAGTCCTAGTATTCGGACGCAAATACTCGGTATAATCCCTGAGGGCCGTTTCTCCGATGGTTAGGCTACGCACGGTCGAAACAATAAAACGTTGAATGATATCCACGACCTGCCGCCTGTTATGATAATTTGATGAAAGTCCCAGTAATTCTCATCCAGGGCAGCAGCCTGCGGTGAAATATCGGATCTGAACTTGTACCCCACCTCGTCAGTTATGTTGACCGAATTGAGCTGAGCACAGCGGGGTATGTATATCTTGCGTTTTAGGGCCAAACTCGACGATCTAACTTCAGCTGAACTTAAACAACGTTTTTGTGAATTGTAAGAATTCAAAATGGGACGAGTAATCACCGAATGTTCTCACCGAATTGCGCAGGACGGCGTCTATATCAAGGGGTAGTTTGCGGCAATGTAAGAGCGTCATGATATTCGATATCCGCCCAGTAAGAGTTAATACATGGTACTTGGTGTGCAATAGTTCGCAGGTCAAGAATCAATCGCAGTTCGAAAACGGCCAGTTGATAGCTAACTCCCACACTTCGGTTCCATAAAGATAGGGGCTCGCGATCGGACATCGAGTCGCGTGTCGGAGTTCCAAACACGGTACTTAATGACCAGGACCACGCGCCGCCTCGTGGTGATCAATTGGCGCTGGAAACCTTTGTCGGTATCTAATGGCTTCTTCTTTATATGACTGATCAATGAATCACCGAACACGACAACCATTCTTCCTTGGTCGATGTGTTGATATGGACATTGTATTTTACCTTCACAACTCATTGTTAGTATTTCCATTCTCCTTCCTCGATCAATGCAATGTGAAGTACATGACTCGCGTCAAGAAAAGAGTTACAACAATGGCCTCTGGATCTGTGAGTGCTTTATAAGAGACGCGTCGCGTTATTGTGGTATGGTCAACTGTCACCCGCGAACCACCCCAAGCCAAGGTAGGATTCGTGAGACCCATACGCATGTAGATTTGTTTATAGGTGTAAGCTCCCTTTCATTCACTCATCAAGGTTCCTTTAATCTAAATCGCATTCTATTCTAGTCATTTAACACTCCCTAATAGTTATTTATTGCCCTTCATCATGGAAAACAACACTACCCCCTGGATTCTTCCTCCTCCGCGCTTTCAAGTTGCCCAACTCCAGGTCCCCACCACCACGCCCCGGCGCACATTCTACAAAATCGGGATCGGCGTAATTGTGCCCACCCTCGCCTCAACCCCCACCTGTTCAACCCCCGACCTTGCCATCATCGTATCGCCCTACGACGGCTTCACCTCGCCCTCGCCCTCCCGATTCGCGAGTATCTACACGCCCTCTTTCATCGGGGGCTCCAAGGAGGGTCGGCATTCGAATTCGAGTTCAAGTTCAAGTGAGCTTGAATTTGTTATGCAGCACGAATTGTCGACGCTCTTACATGACACCTACACCCTCCGCGCGCCTCGCGTCCTTGTTGGCGTGTTCCCGATCATCGGAGTGCAGGAACGAGACACGCCCCGACAGGTCTTACACAAGTACCTCCTCCGGGTGTTCAACGGCCGGGGCGTATTCCAACATTCTAGTCTATGGTCCAACACCACCTGGGTATTCACCGTCCTCGAATACCTTTGCTCGCCGTATGCGTTCTATACGTTCGCCAGCGCCGCAGGGGAAGTCCCCAAACCCATCGACGTCTTGAACGGGTGGGAGCTGCAAAAGTACGGCGGAATAAGCACGTTTGGCGAGCTTGAGGAGAGGTTAATGGCTATTTGGAGGCGGATGTATAGGAAATGTGATGTTGAAGTTGGACGGGTACGGATGAGGTGTTTGTATGATCTTACGCCGGGGCAGATCGTGCCTGGGAAGTTTGGGGCGCCTGTGAGGCCGAGGTTGCAGAGGCCGAGACGTAATGCTGTTGTGCAGTTGCATCAACAGCAACAGCATCAGCAGTATCATCACCACCAGCACCAGCGTCAGTATCAGCACCATAACCAGCACTCTCATTCAAGTTCTCATTACCACCCCTATCATCTGAATCAGCCCCCACACCACCAATCCTATCACCAGAATCAGAATCAGAACCCGATCCTGCCTTATCAGCTGCGTTATAATCACCCAACGCATCCGCATCCTCATCATCCGAGTCGCGTCAATCCGAATGACAGTTGTAGCTATAACGCGACTCGGATAAATCAGAACAGCGGTTTAACCTCATCTGAGCCTCGGATGATCTATGATTCTCGTTCCGTTCGGTCTGCGTTCGGGGACAATACGAATAGGTTCTGAGGATTTGAGGGCTTGGCATCGTTGAATTTCTTTCTTTTTTTCCTTTCTTCCTTTCATTGTTATCTAAGTCGTGTAGCATATCCCTCATTGGCATCATATCACCTCGTCATTTCAACTTTTCCCCTTCCTTTATTTCACTTTGCAGCTACATATTAGGGGTTCTTGTCGCAGTGCTTTCGCTTCATCTTGCTTTCCTTAGTATGTAATTCTTCCCTGTTTTACACAACGACTCATCACGATAACATGTCATGTTTCACGACCCATTCACAATTACTTCTTACTTACATATGTTCCATGTAGCACAAGTTCACCATGTATTAAACCGGTTCATAAATACAATTGTTGTTTATTATCCATATCCATTAAGAACCCTAAACCCAGTAGCAATTGAACAGAACAGAACAAAACATCACAAAACTCAAACCTCAAACTCGGGGTATAAAAGTTGAAAAAATACAATATTTAGTTGGTCTGATATCAAAACATTCAAGTAGGTAACAAAGTGGGAGATAGGGGATAGGAGAGCAGGGCCGCTGTACTCGACAGATATATAATAGATAGCGATATGAGAATGAACTAGAGAGAGAGAGAAGGAGAAAGGGTAGAGGAGAGGGAAAAAGTCATGCGAGTCATACGTAGGCATTGGGAATCGAAAACATACATAGATAGATGAGGGTGTCTTGGAACCATAGAAGGAACAGAAGAGGAGGGGATGCGACCAGAGCATTATGAGTCCATGGAGAACGAGAAAGAAAGAGGAAGAGCAGTACTCAAAGCATAGTGACAGACTGCAGAAAGAGAAAAAGAAAAACAAGGACGAAAGAAAAGAAAAGCAACGAAAGCGTATATGTGCAACGAAGAGAATGACCAAGCACCTAATATAGAAGGACCAACACCAAAAATAGCACAAATCCCAAATGAAGTAAGCAGTCGTGTCGAAGGAATCGAATGGGATATAGGCTTAGACATGTCCAGCATTAAAAAAAAAGGAAGAAAAAACCAGAGAAAAATCAAAGAAAATAATGGAATCCCAACTATAGCGCCACACTCCACTCATCGTCCATCTGCGCAGCACCCCCCGTATTCCTCCGCCGCGCCCCAAACTTCTTTCCCTCCTCCGGCTGCTGCTGCAGCAGTGGTTGAACGCCATCGAGCCCCATCCCACTCCCCTTCAGCCCCTCCACAATCTTCGCACACTCCCCACCCGCCTCGCTCCTCAAATGCCGATTCAGCGCATCCATCCTCGCAAACTGCTTCCTACACCCCTCGCACTCAAACGGCCTAAAATTACTATGCAGCTGCTCGTGCCGCTTACAATCATGCTGCCTCGCGAATCCCTTCCCGCACCCCGGCCAATGGCACTTGTACGGTTTCTGCTCATAATGAGATCGCAGATGTCCCTTGAGATTAAACCCTCTCGTGAACGTCGACCCGCACCCAGGCACAGTACACACAAACGTCGCGTCTTGTTTACGTCTGCGCAACGATGCATTGGCCGTGCGTCCCGTCGTCACATTCTGCTTAGCCACGCCCGCCCCATTCAACGAATTCGCACCAGACGCCACACTCTCTGCATGTCTCGACCCACCACCATTATCCCCTCCCTGGCCGACCCCTCCTCCCTGCGCCGTATGCGCAGCCACCGCAGCAGCCGACAAGCTCCCATACGCCTGACGACTATGTCCCGTCAGCGTAATCTGCTCTTCAAACCCAGCACTATTCGGCGTCTCCCCAATCCCCTCAATCCCCATCATCCCTCCCTGGCTTATCCCCACACCCACTCCCAAGTTGCCCACACCTCCAAATTGCTGATTCACGCCCTGACCACCCTGTTGCATGCCTAACCCCATACCCATGTTCATGTTCGCGTTGTTGATGCCCAGACCTAATCCGACACCTCCGAGAGCTGGATCAGGCTCGTCCAGATCCTGAAGTCGAAGGCGCGGACTAGCATTGGGAGATGGGTACGGGCTGACGCGTCTCGGTGCAGCAAGCAACAGGGGGATATCACCCGTATTCTCCACCCACCTGCCGGCACCTCTCTCCGATCTCGATCCAGACGACGCACGACGATAATGCCCAGGTCCGGGCGACACCGACCTCATCCCACCTCCCATATTTAATGCAGCGCCAACAGATGGGCTGGACCCAGGCGTAGGAAGATGATGTGGGTGCAAGAACTGCGAAGACTGTTGTTGTTGCTGTTGAGGCGCAGCGAGGAACTCTGTGCCAGGGAAACTAAACCCTCCTGTCGAGTTACTGGCCGTATGGCCCAAATGCTGATTCTGTCCTTGTTGTTGCTGTTGCAAGAACGGCGTCGCAAGTCGGCTATCTTCAGATCTTGACTGGCGGTGATACGCGGTTCTGCTTCCGGAGGTATCAGATACGGATCGGCGGATGGGTTCGGGGACGGGCAAAAGGAGCTGATTATGGTGAGTTGCCGTGGTGGTGTTAGGAGGGTTGTGGAGGTTATTGTTGGACGGGTTGCCGCCAAAGGTGAATGTCTGCATTTGGGCGCGATGCTGCTGTTGAGCCTGTCCTTGCTGTTGCTGGCCATGCTGACTCTGGTACTCAAAGAGTCCCAAACCAGTACCGTCGATTCCACTAGAACTAGTGCCCATATTCTGGACTCCGTCCATCATAAAGCCAGGCGCCTGATTCCAAGAATCAGACACCGTTCGGGTTCGCTGCTGACCTTGATTTTGTTGACCTTGCTGGGAAGTCGAGTCGGAGAACACGAATGTATCATTACCCGCACGATTACCAGCGTTGGTGGATGATGGGTGATTTTGGGTTGGAAACCTGAAGGGGGAATGCTCACGAGAGCGAGGTTGTTGGTTCTGCTGTTGCTGACTGTCGTGGATGCCAGAATCCGAGTTGGATGACGGGAGATGGCCAGATCCCACTTCGGCACCTGTGAAGCATGATGATGGGGAACCGCGGCATCACAAACGCCGAGTTGGGAAAGGCGCCCAAACATGACCAGTGGCATTATGACAGACCGATGACAGATAAAGAGTCACCAGGGTAGAGGGCAAGATTAGATGGATAAAAAGACAGTTGGGGGAAAGACGGGAGTGTGGATAGGAGCGATAACGGGAACCCAAAGAGGAATGCAACAGGTTGACAAAGGGAAGGAACCAAAAGAGTATGGAAATACGAGTATCCCGAAATAGTTAAAGGGGACCGAAAGTAAGAGTCGGATTAAAACCGCATGATCGAGGCGTGCCAAAAGTTCAACGATGTTGTCGGTGTGCGGAGGAGAATAAGAGGTGGAAAGGGTGTGGAGAAAGCGACGAGAACGGAACATTCGGAATCGGAGGAAGAGACGGAGCAGGAAATGTAATCAAGCATGGTTGATGGACCAATGACAGCAGGCATAACGAAAGAGGACCGGATGTACCGAATGAAAAGATGATCCCAATCATAAGGCAAATAGAAAGATTAGACAGGGGAAACGCAGTAGAGGGTGTACAGCATGGTGAAGTACAGGCAGTATATGAAAGATAATATAGGATAAGATTGGTCAGATGATTGTTGATAACATATTAGATATTAAAACTGACCTTGAGTTAAAGTAGTGAGCGTCTGTTGAAAGGGCACGTTGGCACGCCCTGCGGCGCCTCCACTAACGGGAGTGGCAGGGACAATGTGAAGTGATGGCCCACCTGGACCACCGCCCATCATATCATCGTCTGTACCGTCTGGAGCGTTGATAGTGGGTACACCGAGCTGGTTTTGAGAATCAAGGATGTTATCAGCAATGCGCAATCTCGGTGGAGATTGAGGCTTGCTCTGAGGCAGGGGTGAATGGGAGTGAAGATTGGGGGAATGGGTAGGCAAGGGTTGAGTTCCCCAATTAGGAGTATGAATAGAAATGTTGTTAAAGGATGCAGCCATGTCCATTCTCGGTGAATGTTGGAAAGCAGGTTGTGGAGACGGGGTAGCAGAAGGGGCGCGATTTGAAGCTACAGAAGAAGCGCGTGAACGGTTGTCTCCCTGTTGACCGTCGTTATCACCACCGGCACCATTGCTGCTAGCAGGAGAGCTATGGTCAAAAGGCGAACCCTGTGCCCTATGCTGATCGTTTAAACCAGAAGAAAATGGGGGACTCATGAAATCTGTTGTTGGATCTGTATAGTCTTGATACATCTGCAAAGCATTTGACTGCTCTGGACCATCATAATCTCCTGGTTCGTAGGGTGCGATTGAAGGCATGTTATCCAGAATATCAAAGAATTCTTCTCCTGTAAAAGATAATTCTGAATGAACAGAGTAAGGTGAGTTATGATATGAACCGTTATAAGAGGCGTTATAAGGAGGAGTGTGTGGGAAGCCTTCAAGAGGAGGAGAGGTTGGATCGAAATCGTAGGGGGATTGATGGTCCAACTCTAGAAAGTTATCCCTGGGAGGTGAAGGAGGAACAACATCCACGGCCGTTATAAATGGCGATCCAGTCTTTGAGTTCATCATCGTCGTAGCAGAGGAAAACAAAAACTGTGTCTAACAGACCAGAGATCTAAGCTGCGATGTTTGTCTTTGTTTGTTTACAACAGCCAACGCATCTCTCCGTTAACTCCATCACCAGTTTCACCTATTCTCATATTTATTACTTTAGTTTCAAAGTCAATCTTATTTTTGATCTAATCTCATGTATTATTATTATTCCGTGAACAAAAACAATTCTTCCCCGTCCCGAGAATCATCAACCCTTTGACTTTTCTACTGAAACAGAGGTCAGCTGTCCTCTTCGAATTCTTTCTTCTATTGCGGTGCATAGTAATATAGAAGCGCGAATAAGCGCCTGAACGAAAGCAACCACATGTCCGCCGATACATTCAAATCACCCGATCGTTAATCCTCACCCGATAAGATTATGATTTCGCCCATTGCCCGAACAGTACTAGCCACGTACAACCACACTCCCTCGGTCTCATCTCATTTAATAACGTGGAATACCCTGGAATACCACACGTTGTACTCGCGCCTTTTCTATCTCACTTTCACATCAAATTCAGCGCATATTCATGGGACACCTTCCAACAGTGAATCATGATCGTTCAATTGATCTAACCCGTCCAGAGTCTTTCCGCCTTGTAGATCACCCTGATGAACAAATTGCGACCATTCCGAGTCCGCCCCTATTCCTATTCCTCGTTTACCGACCAAGATAAGCAAGGGTCATCACATCTGACCATTCCTCCCTTCCAGTTTGTTTTGTTCAACTCGTAGAATTCGTTAGACCTTGCTATGCTTGTCATTCGTGGAATGGCTGTGCTAGTGGCAACATCAACGGCCCGACCGACCCACCTCAAAGCACACGCGCAGAGCCGTCGATTTATGGATGACTGCTTTAATGGATACGAGCCTTTGCCCCTCCGAAGCGATTGTGAGTCGCTCTTCGAATTCGAATCATATCATTGACATTGTAGCAACCACCGTCGCAGAGAACAAGGTCATTTAAGATTATCAAGGTCGCCGTGCTCCTCACAATAGATATTGATGTTAGCGGATCGATTTTAGACGACGACTTGATATCTTTCATGCATAACTCAGTTTGTAGTTCGGCGACAATCAAATAGCACATTCCCTGGGATCCAACTTGAGTCTCGCTTCGAATTCCGTTGATTCATCGTTCGATGATCACTGGTATATCCTCGTATTCTCTTTGATTTGATGGACCGATGTCGAAAAACCCAAAATAACGCTTATTTACCCCATGCAACTTACCAACCACACGACCACTGCAGACGACAATCACCATGTTCATTTGCAGCACAAGGTAACTTGACTTCAGCGTTAAGTGTCGGTGGAAGTTGACGAGAGTTGGTCACCATACCCCGGATTTAGACCGGCGGCTGATTTTCATTCATGCAACGTGGAGTCACATCCATTCCGAATACCGACGCTGCATGACGTCGCTGTCGTCGTCGTCGGGCCTCGACGTAGCGATAGAAACCGAAGTGTTCACGACAACCAAGCAGTGCAGTAATGTCAGTGGGGTCAGAGTGTTTATTTCTTTTCTGGAATAGGGCGCTTCTGGTGCTTTGACAGTGCACCGTGCAACGGCAATATGGAAGGAGATTCGACGTAGCGATAGAAACTAGAGCGCTCAAGGCGCAACTGACGTGAAATGCAGGATTTGTACGACAGCAATCATGCAGTGTGCAACGAAGTATTGGGCATTATTCGAGTAGCCAGCACGGACCTAATTTTGCGAAAGGAAATCAACATGATGGACCATGAAGCCATTGGGGTTCACACATCCTTCGCGCCATCATCTCCATGTAAAAATTAACAGAAAATTAACAAGGTATACGTATGTATAGGAAGATCTGTACATTAACTGCCCCTCAAGCTCTTTCCATCAGCTCCGTCTGCCTGAGCGCGCGTTTGTGGTAGAAGACCAACACCATTCCATCTGATTCAACACCCTCATCATGATTAACGAAGTCCTTTCCAATAATGGCGAACATCGTTATACCACTTCCGAATAATTTAACGATTCATGATACGAGAGGTACACGAGAATCCATCACCACCGCCAGGGGCTTTTCAAGAGAAGAGAAGAGAACGAAACGAGGGGCATCATAATCAACCCAGCAGGTTAGCTGTCACTTGACGCTGTGAGAATAATAACGACGCAGGCAACATATCGGCGCTTTCACGTCTCGAACGAGAAGGCGTTACAGAGTCCGTGAATCCCTTCCACCCGGCGACTTCCCGCAATACACGCACATCCAACGGGCACCCATCACCATCCCGAGCCAAGGAAGCGCGGCTCGAAACAGCCATCATGATACAAACAAACCCAGAAGCTCCACTGGCTTCGTCTCACTGTCATCAAACCCAAACTCGGTACCGATTTTTGAGGACTCTCACCAGATATGCAGCGAAAGCTCTCACAGAACCAGAGCCCGAGATCTCGTACTATATATTTCTTATCTTGGTTTCTTTACTTGTTTATGAATGGCCATTTTTACTCATATACAAATACAGATATCAATATCTTATATAATTGACAGACGAGGAAGGTCTTGTCGCTCGTACTTATTATATGCGGAATGGGTTGCATCAGAATAACGGCTGATCTCACCTTCACTTCATAATCACTGACGATTCACGTCAGAGTTTGTCACCATCTGCTACACGTCCAACACAAGATCTCCAAAAGGACGAAATTCATCTTAATTGTACAATTTCTTAAAATAAATTACATACCTACGTACTCCAAGCATCGAACCGCTGAATACATTCCAACTTGAGTATCAGGTATCATGATACCACCGGACTCTATATTTCGGACATTTGCATATTGCATATAGGCATGTGCGGAAACGCGGTCTGGCCTGTTTTGGAAGTTGGCTGTTCCCCCACGGTCCCCACCTTACCTTTCTTTCAAAGAAATATCGGCCTTGATGTGGACTGAACATCAATTCAGACTAAACGCTCCCGACGTGCCCATCAGCCGCCACTCGCAAGTTATGCTGGACCGGTGACAGCGACGATTATTGTTTTTCCTTATCCTTCTGCTTCCGTCGCATAACTACACTGCGCTGCCTGATTGAATCAAATCAAAGGATGATAGGGAAATGTGCGGAGTGATCAAGACTTATGCTGAAGATAGCGATGCTTGAAGGTCATTCACGTTAATAACAAATCACCTTGAGCGCTGGCAATGCCACGTGCACCATCGCAGTTCGTACAGCAGGCGCCCGTCCCTTTTTGATATTACGATGTGGGGGTGGGAGCAAATGGGGTCCAATCGCTAGACGCCCCCCCCTGTATGTAAATATTGTAGTTTCCCAAGTTCTATTCTTCACTGAGTTCTGAGAACAGAAAACGCAGAATGTTCTAGCGCACGTACCATATGGGCTGTCACGGGAGTTGCTAGATATTCTTCTTCCAACCCAAAAGAGGAACTGCGACCTCGTAGTCTGGTAGTTAATGGATTTTTGCTAAATTGTTCATCCATCTTGCAAATTTTTTTCTCTATAGATTTTACTTGGTACCACAACTTGGGCCCTTCCGAATCAAGGATATATGATCTCTCGTAGGGTTTCCATCTATCTTTCAGAAACCTTCTGAAACAGGATGCCAGCTGCTTTCTGCACCTTGCAGTTCTCTTGGCACTCAACTAACAAAACAAAAAAAAAAGACGACGAGTCGCATTGCCTTTGCCCTGCGGCTACCATTCAAATCCCAGCACCAACCTCAAGCCTTCTACGCTACCGAGTAAAATCAAAAGCCAATACAAATTGAATAGCCGGTGAATACAGTCCTCATCCTCGACCCACTAGAGTCCCGCGATCCGTTTTGTTCGTGGACCCCCCGTGCTTACCAGGGGAACCTGTCAGGATCACCCACAATCGAGCTAGACCAATCCTAGCATACTATCACCCTATCTTCGCCACGAGTCCACGACGCAATCAAACGCGTCTCACCTCAGTCTTTCCTAACCTAATTCAATCATAACACATACTTGATGTGTTGTAAATGGGTATAGGCTGTGGTTGACTGCGAGACTGGCTTGGCTGGGTGCTAGCGACAATCTTGGTGATCCTCTGGTGGTCGCTAATGTGCTTATGAGGTGGTGGGACCCACGGGTAATATAAATTGAGTAGTTTAAGTGAGCTGAATTATTTTTTTTGCTGATTTGAAAGTCTTTGTTCTGACTAGAATTGGATAACAGTGGTCTAATTGAGATGTAAAACTTGAATGCTGCGGGTGGAGGATCTCGTCGCTTGAGTGACTCCGACCAAGGACTCATCTCGAACCTCAGCAAGGCACAATATCGAGTGGGCGCCTTCGGTTTTCTCATTCCAACTGGGTCTCCATACGTGAGTACTAGGTATATAGAAAAGAAAAAATATTTACGTCAAGTCCAATCTTCATCCTTGCATCTCACGCTGGAATAGGCACGATATCAGTCTCAGGAGGGTGCGACTCGTCGACGTTCACACTCCTTTCCTCTCCTACACGCACATGTACGCAAGCCAAAGCATAACCTGGAAGCAAACAATAGTACAGAAGACCCTGCAGATTTCAAAGCACAGAAGTGCCACGGAGTCCGAATCAAGACTGCTCAAACCGTCCCCCCCTAATTAACGCTGTGCTGCACTGCACATATCTAGCCGAGTTATCACCCGGCCCAATTCCCCACACCAGCGCGCCTTAATTAAAGATTGGAAATAGGAACCTGATGTCAGACATGCTTGGTGTGTAGTAAGTTAATAATAGAGGCCGATGCGGGCCGTGGCCTGATGCCCGTCTTGACTCTCTCGGTGACATAGCGGAACAAACGACGACCTAGAGGACAGGGTTGATACATACGATAAAAATACTGTCGAGGTCTTCGCTGCTATCGACACGCCGTATACGAGAAATCTGACATCGTGCCAGAGTTTTGGGCCTCGGGAGTATGGCATGAGGCTCTGAGCGTTGATTCCCCATTTGATTTCCCCAATAATGGCACGGTCAAAGAATGATCAATCATATACATAGATCCATAACTCTCATAGCCAAGTACCTGACCCCACCTATACAAACGCTTTCAGCTATCTTTCTGTTGTATCTTTCATAGAAAGAGGGATTCAGTCGATCTATGTCATATTTTTCAGGTCCGAGTCCACGCAGGTACTGATTGTGTAAAGTGTAGCACTCCATTTGAATATCAAATAGCGCGAAAGCGGCGACATCGGTAATCCGTGACAAACTACGCGTTGTGGCCAATCTTTTCCGTTGGAAAACTTGAATAACAGTTAAATCACTGAAACGGGGAACGCAGAGTTAAAGGAACTAATAAGAGCCCGTTGTGCATGTACAGAATCTCGTAAACGGCTGCCTGGCCCCACAAACCTCACATGATGCCATCGTCGGTCGAGCTTCTTAACTTTGACATGATCTTAAAGAAGTATTATTGAGTGATCATCTTCATTCTACCCATTGAACTGTTGAACCTCGTAGGTATTAGCACAAGCAAAACATCATAGGTCATCTGTATCTGATACAGAGCACCAATTCGTGTTCCCCTTGATTTCTATGATACGATAACCGCTCATAACCATGTTGTCGTCATGATTCAAAAGACTGACCATAGGCTACGGTCAGGCAACGGTCAGAGCTACCGAGCTCACAGAATTTCCATTTATTAGCCTGTTTGTAGATCTACCAGTGGCGCAGGCTTATGTTGCCCATATCGCGGTTAATTACCCCCAACGTCAGTTTAAAGCAACTTCTTCCCAGTCCCCTGTTCTACCTTCGTTTTATCAGTTTTTTGTTGTGTCCCCCACTCACAAGACCGCATGTGAGAAACCAAGAAACAAAACTTCGATTAGCCCGAGCCTGGGTTTTCGTCCCGAGATAACAAAACGGATTATCACACGTACGTCAGTGTAATGCGCATGTGAGCTCTGATTTAGCTGAATCGCTGAGAAATAGGCATGGCAGCGGTAACAGTGACCTGAATTTCTCGACTTAGCCCATCTATGCTGGTGCGACGAGGATGTGCACGGGTAGCATGCACCGCTTCTTCGCATCTATGATGCACCAAGCTGCCTTGCGTGTGCCTCGAATTGTCAATCGCTCAGCTGTCGGTCAATTAGTGTCAATCATTACACGGATAACGCTCGGTGATTGGGTGAAGCAGCGCGGGCGTCGACCATCACTTATCTCAGACCCAGATGCTCCAGATAGCCAAAGTCATAGCCCCAGGACCCAGGTACTCTCACCCCTCCATCCTGGCGTCGCAGTACAACACTCCTCCACCTGAAACTACACAATCATGACATGTTTGTGTTTTTCCTTAAACCTGTTCAGGTGCGGGGCCAATTAATCACTGCCTACCGCACAAATATAATCAGCGTGGTATTCGGGTGTAAAGATAGGATAGCAATAGTGATGGGTTTCTGCTGGCTTCGTGGAGCTCGGACTTATCCAGACTCGACTGTACATCTAAGATTAGATAGAATTCTAGAAGTGACGTACGACACAATTCCCTAGCCAGAGGTGTGGTCAGGCAGGCGTCTGACGAGGTCAATTATAAAACACGAAGCAAAAACGCACATACAAATGTACCCTTAGGATTTGCCCGTTAGTATGACCCTCAATTCCCAGGGAGAGATAGCTGAAACCACAGAGGAAAAAAATAGCTCTTGATGTTCGGTACAACACTTCCAGGCTTCGATAGTCGTACACGAGTTTACGGAACTAGCAGCAGCAGAGAATACACTCTATGTTTATCTGTATCATATACCATTCAGTCCGACGGGGAAATGCATTCTTTCGCTGCCAGGGTCCAAAGTGAGGCTGTGCCTCAGCTGATATTAAGCGCTAGTTGTCCATCAAAGGGCGTTTACTTGATTGGGCACCATTCCTCATCACATCTAATTGATCATGATCTACATCGACAATTCATCATTTGAAATTGCAAACGGGAGGAAAGGTACGCCGATGTCATGCATGTGCGCTGCAAAACGTCTTTCTTCCCTCCCCTCTCTCCAATAAAAAATATGATTCGAAGGGAGGAAGGCTGTGTATGTGGGTGCGCTGGCGCTCCCCTGCTTCTATGGCTGCCGGGGAGTCACAGATCATTCGAATTTCCAGTACATATGTGTGGAATGATGGAGAGTATTGAACTGTTAGGCATTATTCAAAAATCGTTCGCATAATTTATACAGTTAAAAAGGCCGGGCGACGAACTCTGCTGAAGCAAATACGACATGAAATCTTTATCCCGTTGTTTTTTCATACACCCTGAATCAAAAGTTGCAAAAATTCCTTCTAGCCGACTCGAACGACTGACCTCGTCATTACTAGTGACGCGCTCTACCAACTGAGCTAAGAAGGAGTTGTAAGTGGAACATTGAATGTCTATATGTGGTGCCACACGTGATCCGATCATCATCAGGGCTCAATCTTGAGTCGATTTGACTGGCGTTGACCACAACCATCATCATCTCCTCCTCTGAGGTTATACCTTTGCCTATCACCACTACATCACTACCTATATTTTCAAAACAGGATCACGACCAACATGGCGCCAAAAGTCAAGCAGGGTTCGTCGAGCAAAGTTAAGGAGGACAAGGTAATCCCTCTCACATGCTTCTACCGAGGACTGTGCCGATTTCTAACTAGTGCATAACCCAAACTCCAACAGACTTTTGGAATGAAAAACGTTAGTATCCACTCTTAATAATACTTGCTTATTGCACAAAGAAGCTCATAACAATATCTTCACCACATCACTGTCGCAAAACCATTGCGTTTCGTATTTGCCTCGTGGCGGGATCTACAGAAAAACAAATCGGCCAAGGTGAAAGCTGAAGTTGCTAGAATTCAGCAACAGACTGCTATGTCGGGCAAGTCCCGTGAGGCGTTGGAAAAGGAGAAAGAGAAGGCGCTGCGTGCAAAGGAAAAGGCCGAGGAAGAGAAGCGGGTCAAGGAGGAGGCAGCGCTCTTCAAACCCGTACAAGTTCAGAAGGTGCCCTTTGGTGTGGATCCCAAGACTGTGCTATGCGCATTCTTCAAGGCAGGAAACTGTGAAAAAGGGAACAAGTGTAAATTCAGTCATGACATGAACGTTGGACGTAAGGTCGAAAAGAAGAACTTGTATGAAGACGCTCGTGAAGAAAAGCTGGCCGGTATGTGCTCCCATTTTTATTTCACAACGTACCTTCTCAATCATCATGTTCTAGACACCATGGAGAACTGGGACGAAGAAAAGCTGCGCTCCGTAGTTTTATCCAAGGCCGGAAACCCACGGACAACCACAGATGTAAGCTGTCGTTGATGATGATTTATTCTTTTACTTATGCCTTGTAGATTGTTTGCAAATTCTTCATCGAAGCTATCGAATCACAAAAATTCGGTTGGTTCTGGGAATGTCCAAATGGTGAAAATTGCCAGTATCGACATGCCCTGCCGCCCGGCTTCGTTCTCAAATCCCAAAAGAAGGCCGCAGACGAGGCAGCTAAAGCCAATGTCATCAGTCTTGAGGACTTCCTGGAAGTTGAGGTAGATCTCTCCCCACAGCACGTCCTTTATCCAATGCTCATCCATAATCTTACAGCGTCACAAACTGGGTACCAATTTGACACCAGTGACACCAGAGACCTTTGCAATTTGGAAGAAAACCCGAATGGACAAGAAAGCCGCAGAAGAAGAAGCTCTCAAGAAGGCAAAGGAAGCGCAGAGCAGTGCCGGCAAGAGCTCGGGTATGAGTGGACGAGACCTGGTACGTCATATCTCAACCTATTCGTTAAACCTCCTTTGTCCCGCTAAATTTTCTATAGTTCCAATACAACCCAGAATGGTTCGAAGACGAGGAAGAGGGCGACGAAACCGACGACTGGGACCTTATGCAGTACAGGAAGCGTAAGGAAGAGGAAGATCTGGCAGAAGAGGAGGCAAGGATTGCGGCGCTATCGTTGCACGAGGGTGGTAGCGGCGGTGGGAGATAAACAGCTAGAGTCGTTTACATGGGTCTTCAGTATTTCGATACTCTCCTCTGCACGCCGTTGCATTTGCGGAAAGGACGACATTTGTACATATTATCACATTTCTATCCATCATCCCAAAGAAGCCAATTCGCTATCGTTATGTGTCGTTTTACATACGATTCCACTTATCTTCAGGCTGTATCTCCTTTATCTTGCTCACGGTGAGTGCTGGTGCGGTCTTGATGAAGGGACCCAGGTAAACTCGACCACCTGATGTTGGGTGTAGATGTACGAGATATCACAGGCGCTATAGCTAAGTGGTTACAGCGACAGATTAGAATAGGAATGTCTTCAAACGAGCTTCCAATCAGATGATCTGTTCCTCGCGGAACTAGCAGTGTTGATTGATTCAATAACTCTAATCTACGGTTGGAAACACAGGAGCGTCAAGTGAGTCTTCATAAAGTGTGAGAGCAGTATCAAAGTATGCCTGAATGTGCTCGAAGGAGCTGCCGCCGTCTGTATACATTTCGTCCTGTGGGAGGCTGGCGGCAATATCTTCTACAATACTGAGCAACACTTCACCGGTGGTTTCAAAGTCGGTGTTGCTGAGATCGTGCCAAGATGGCTCACGAGGTGGAGCGGGTGCGGCAGGCAATGCCTCGACGTTGGCGTTGGCAGGAACAGTGGTGGCAGTGCGTACCTTTCGCTCAGGGCGACCATCTGGAGGTACGCCGTTTATACCCTTGTCATGAAGAGACTTCAGTTCGAGATGTTTTGCGAGATCTGTGCATTCGTTGGAAAGGGCATGATCTGTAAAAGCCCTGCTCGACTTCAACGGTTTTTCCGTGCCTGCGCCGCAGGTGCAAACCCAACGTTTAGGGCTTGTGGCTCTGCTTGCCTGATAATAGCGCCACTCGGAGTGAGCCTGAGACCTATGGAGTGTGTTAGTTGAAAGATAGATGAACGAAACGGACAACCTACACATGTCGCTTTGCACTGTAGAGCGTTTTAAACTTTGTTTCTGGACCACACTCGATACAGTGGTAGTATTTGACGCCGTCGATCATGATCTAAAGTACAACATAAATTAGCAGGTTGATAATAGGAAATAAGAATAGCGTACCTCTGCGTAATCATCAACACGCTCAAGGGGTTCCGCGAGTAGCTTCATAAAAGCATACCGCATCTCGGGTGCATGGATGTTCAAAAAATTGACCTGGTTGCTGTCGTCTGCGAGCTCGTTGCAAGTTCGTTGGCGAAGGTCTTCATAGAACTTGACGCGTTCCTCGTCAACCTCTCCACTTTCCTCGCTCTCTTCTTTTTCGAACTGTTCGAGGTCGTCTAGAACACTCATGGGATGATAATCGTCCGCCACATCCTCTTCGTCGTCTTCTGCCATGGCGATGGCGTCGCTCGAATTCTGACCCCATGTTGCGAGGTTTTCACCTGTGATGACCTCTATGTCGTGCTTCATCTGTTTGACGGCGTCGAGAAGGATTTCGGGTGGATTATTGAGCGAGTCCACGACTTGTTGACGGTCAGAAGTTGTCCCTACGAGACTCGAGCCAGTCCTGACGGCAAGATGAGCGGCACGTTCTGCTTGAGCCCGATCATCTCGGGACAATTTTATAACAAGCTTCCTGCGCTCTGTGAATAGCTCGACCAGAGTATCAAAGGCCTATTGACTTTGAGCAAATATTGATGATTAAAAAGTGACAAATACATACCTCTTCTGCCTCTTCCTTATCCACGAACTCTGTGTCGGGGTAGTCTTCGTCGGCAGCGTCTTTCATCAGTTTACTAACGTTCTGGCGCACCCTAGGGCGTTGAGCTTTATCACCGCTGAAACACGGTTCAAACGACTCTTCCCAGAAATCGTTGATCCTCTGATCGATTGCGATGACCTTGGGATCTTGCTAAGAAAGGAATGAGGGTCGGCAGCTAATTCAAGAGAAAGGGCTACACACTAAAATGCGGGCCTCCCTTTCCTTTCTCTGTTCGGCCACTCTTTCGAGGTGGGTCTTGATTGCCTTATGACCGACGAGGGTGTTGACCGCTGCACTGGAGAACAATGCTCTTTCGTTTTCCCACTGGCAGCGTGTCAATATTGTGGTGCACACTGTATGCATATAAGGTGAACACACCTTTTTAACCTCACCGGCAAAGGCCTCCCTTTCGCCTTTGACTTCGTTGAGCATCAGTTGAACGACTTCCCAGTTGTTGGTGTTCTGGGAGTAATATTGCTTTAGGATGGTGGATTCTTTTGTTGTGTGGTTCATGATGTCACTTGTAAACGAAGCACCGATCATCATGTGAAGCTATAACCAATCAGCGTCTAGGGGTGACCACAGAATTTAACACACTTACATGGTTGGCGCCACCCCTACGGAAAGCTGTAATGCCAGTGCGTGGGAGGCCAACAGCAGCGCAGTCGTTGTTGAGGGAACTTGTTGCAGCGCGGCCAAGAGCTGGTTGATCGGTAAGGCCGTTTGCAGACGGGAACGCCCGTAGAAATCTGCTATAGAAATTAGCAAAACCTTTACAAAAAAAAAAAGAGTTTACGAGACTTGCAATGGCTCGTCCAACATGGCTGGATCAATTTTCAATTCAGCCGAATCATCTGTGAATATCTCCATGACGCTCTAAAGGCATGGGTGAGACACTGAGGAAGAGGGGTGGAACAAAAACTCACTTTGTATTTTTTTTCAAAGGCGTTGCGAGAAAAAAGATACATGATGCCCCAAGTTGTTGGATCAAGGACAACATTGTGGGCCATGTGAACAGACCGGAGAGTAAATTTGATCTGCTTCGAGTTTGTTGAACGAAAAGCGCCCTGAATTGGGAAAATGAGAACTTGAAGGGTGTTGAGCACTGACTCGGAGTCGGACGTACCTTGAAATGCTTGAGGGTTACTTCGATCGCCCATGTGCCAGCTGCTGTTCTAAAGAATTTGAGGTCCCTGAGACGGGGGTACTATGACGACGTGAGTCCTTTACACAAGAAAGAAGAAAAAAGGACAGACCTCTCCACTCTCCAACGTGAATTGATCAGGCGGGCCAAGCGTTGAAGGGCGACAGAGCATGATGAGGGAACATAGGTATCGAAAGCCATTGTTGAGTACGACCTGGCGTTTTCGACGCGAGTATTTGCTCCTGTCGATACTGTGGGTAAGGATGAGATGCATTTCCTTTTCCCCAAAATATTCTTTTGGTATGGGGTCTTTGTTGACATCGGAGCTATGGACCACTAGGAAAGGGATGAGTAAAAGAGGAGAGAGTTGCAGAAAGATGATGGCCCTGTACAAGTTTTCTTTTTATTGTCCAAATCTTTCACAAGCCCACCATCGAGCAGTGCGGCATAACCAGCCTTCTCACCATCAGGATGGACAGTATTCGAAATGACAACGTTGATAAAGGTCGATGCCCAGCCATCAACTGTTTTGCTTCGGAGTTGGGTGTCATATTTTGCGCGTGGTTTGGCCAAAAGAGACTAGAAAAAAGAATTGGTGCCAAAAGTTGAAGCAACAAGAATGAGCACATACCAAATAGTGCAGTAAGCCAGGCCCGTGCTTTACAACGGTTTCATAGTGCCAGTAAACAGACTCTGCAAGGTGTCGGGCTGTATGTTTTAGGTATGAGCACCAATTGGCATTCATTGATTCGCGTTTGTTCTTTGTCGATAGAGGTGTAAAGTCAACGGTAACCTTTGTGTTCTCAATGAGATGAGCCTCGAGGTTCTCTGCTCCGTTTTCTCCGTTTTCGTTGGCGAAGCGTCTGATGAGATCGGCATTGAGATACTCGAGCCTAGCTGCACGGCTAGCACTTTTAGGTACCGTGTCGAAATTCCGCTCCTTGCGGAAGAGTAAGTCGAGGGTGCGATTGTCACTCATGGTTGGGTGAAAAAAAGAGAATAGTTGAGAAGATAAGGAATAAAGAATGCGCACGTGATGGTGAGGTTTTAAGAAGCGCTCGAGTCGATTCTCTTCTTTATCCAATGCCTCCACGTCAATCCAACAAAGAAAACACCGCGGCCAAGAAGCGCAAAGCCCCTGACTCTGACCTTCGTTCAGGTTTTTTTCCTTGTTGATATTTTTTTCTTGTTGAGCAGAATGACATCTCTGTTTAGAGGATGTTGCTAGATATGAAGCCATGAGCATGTTGATTACCGGTCACAAAAAATACGAGTTGGCGAAGCAAAATTTTGATGCAAGACAGCTCAAGTTGCAAGAAGAGATTGCAATAACACATCGTATCGAAGCCAACACCCGGTTGGTTGAGCAGAAGAACTTGGAGACACAGCTTAAAATCAATCTGGTGGAAGCGGAGATTTTGAGGGAAAAGTTGAAAAACACGAGTGCGATGGTCATTGATTAACTGTGTATATTACATTGGATTTGCATCGAGAAATGCTAGGATGGGCTGAGGAATCTCTTGCTGATTGTTAAAGCAACGAATAAGATGTTTGAAAAAGTTGATGTTACGGTTCTTTTGTACTTCGGATGTAGTGTGGTTGGTGAGGAATGAAGGAAGGGTTTGCGAGAAGGACTTGGATCTCGAGGACGTGTTGTTTTCAGAAGGGGGGAGTGTCCAAAATGGATCCAACAAGATGGCAACGTGGTACTAGAACAATGAGTGCCTATATGCTTGAAGAACGGGCGCATATACCTTGTTGAAAAGATCGAGGAGCTGATTTCTATTGGACACGACCTTTTCATGGCGACTGGTCATCTTCTTGCGAAGCTTGTCAGCCTCGCGCTTTGAGAGGACAGCAGCATTCGGGTATGCGGCATTGAACTTGGCCATGCGGTAAGATATCTTGCGTTTCCTTTCCATTGCTGCCCATTCTTTGGCAAATTCAACTGCGTGTATGCGACTCAAAATGCCTTGATAGAGACCAGCGTTGACCGACGATTCTTCCAACCATGTGATCATCTGAACAAAATTTCAACACATGTGCGACGGAAAAATAAACAATAATACCTTTTCCTGTTCATCAAACCATTCGTTGCTTTGACGTTCATTTTTTGAGACGAGAGCCATCCTATTCTGCCATTCTCCAGCAGTCAAAAGCACCTTGTGCTCGTCCATGACAGCTTTCTGTTGCAATGTATTAGCGAGTGGTCAATGAGAATCTGATTCATACCATATCGTGCCAAGATCTTCCCGAACGGTAACCCCTCATGATGCGATGAAAAGCATCGTGTTCAGCATCGACTTGTTTTTTCTTGGTACTTTTCATCTCCAGATATTCGTTGATGGTAATACAGGGTTGATCCTCGTCAAAAGAATCCAAGATATTTTCCCAGTTGTCAAGATGGGCAGTTCCTCGTTGTCGATGTTGGTTGTCGTCAAAAGTAAGCAAGTCATTTTCAATATTTTCAATGTCTAGAAAAGGATGAGAACGAGAATCCAACAAAAAGATAGCCAGCAAGACAAGCAGGTTCCCAGTCCATAGATTCGACGTGGCCAGACCCTTGAGCAACGATAGCAGCCTGCATGTGCAAGTATCCTGTCATGGTTTGAAGTGATTTCCAAGTTTCAATCACGTCAGGCGAGTCTTCAAGTTCCGTTTCAGCATCGTTTATAAATTCAAAGACTGTTTGTAAAGCAGAGCGGACTTGTGTTGGGACAGGCATGGTGGTGGAAGTTGAAACTTGAAAGCTGCCTTGGCTTCGTGTGAGGGATGAATTGATTACGTAATAGTGAGGTCACATGTCGCCTGCGTATGAAGATATCCTGTCATATTTTGAAGGGTTTCCCAAGTTTCCACGACGTCGGGTGTGTTTTCAAGTTGGGTTTCAGCACCATTAATACAGTTTGAAAAGCAGATCGGACATGAGTTGGGACGGGCATGGTAAGAAGGAAAACATAGGTTGGTTACGTAATCTCTATATTCCTGTTATGTCTCGGTGACTGAGCATTTCACGCCTCTCCATGCATCATGCATGAAAGACACTCCCCGGCAAGCCGGGGAGTGAATGGCTTTGTTTTCATTTACTCGCCCTTCGGGCTCGTTAGTCTCGCCTTCGGCTCGATTTGATTGTACGGCAATTCAAGCTGTGTGTTGTCGCTTCGCTCCCACACACGCTTGAATTGCGCGCTCGATGAAGCCTTCGGCTTCATCTCGCGCCATGACTCGAGGGCGCAGGTTCGAATCCTGCTGGCGTCGGTTAATCTTTTGTTTTTGGCATGATACGAAAAATAACCACTTTTTAGCCAATAGCAAGCACAAGTCGTGAATAAGGTAAGAATTCAAATTAAACCTTTTTTATTATTGATGCATTCCTAGACCTGGAACTGTTGTCAAATCTACCACCCGTGCTGAAGCCGTTTTTGTGTAAAGCTCACGGCCCACTCTAATGACTTTCTACAATCTTCTATCCGAGGATCCGTAGGTCGAGTACTAAGTTTACTAATGATGCCAGCTATCGTAGTCATCAGCAAGGTATATGTTTTATGTGTATCAAGTCCATCCGTCTCCATCCTCTCTTTTAACGAAAGGAATGGTTTTAATGCATCCTCTGATAGATTTCCTTGAGCCTGCAATTCTTCACCCCTGTCTTGCAAATGCTTGACCAGGGTGACGACGTGCTTTCGCAGTGTATCGCTTGCATTCGTAGCGTTGACGCATGCGATGCATTTACACTCGAGAGCGTATGGTAAGAGCGCGACTTTACGTTCTTGCGAAGTCTTGAGTTGCTCGCAGTAGCTGTAGAAGAGTTGTTCTCCAGCGTTGATTTTTCTCGTCGCGAAGAACTTCATGCAGAATGATAGTTCGTCGAAATCTTGTTCCACATTGTCCACGCAGCTAAGTGGTATGTGAACACGGTATTCTAGTGTTCACGAATATCAGATTGACAAACCTGTGGTTTATCTTGGAGGAGTATCTTCCGACCATAGCGTAGTCGATGTCCATCGAGTCCTGGAAACCATTTGTCCAGATAATCCCGGTAATAGGACCACTGCCGTCTTCCAAGTGTGAATTATTCATAGCCATAAGTTCCGCCTTCTGCTCTTCGTCCATGAGAACGTCGACCCCATGGTGCAAGACGTTCTCCACATCCTTCAACATCAGTGCACGATCTCTCGTGGGATCCATCCTAGCAAGCTTCTCACCACACAGCAGTGAGATCTGTTCGGGAACAACCAACGCAGGCCGCTCTGCGAATATGAGGTCACCTCTTTCAAAAGTTTTCGTTGCAAACAACCCCAGACCCATGTCTCCTGCAGCCTGAACGGCCACCCCATCCGGTTTTAACGGTTTGGGAACCTTTTCTGGGAAATTGGGCACAGCAAATAATTTGTCCTTGGTCGGAATGAAAGTGAACCAAACGCAGCTTCCATCGAGGTCTTTCACTTTGGGTGCATCTTTCGGACGAGGTGGGACGAGGACAGCGGTGATTCGAGGAGTGGGATTGCTCGGAATCGCAGATACCTGGTGCCCAGCAGTGGAGCCTATCGATCATTAGCGCCTGCCTAAACCAGTTTGGTCAGTGCGTTATTCACTTGAGCTCAGGGTTTCGAGTTGAACCCTTTTCGCTGTGTCTGTGTAACTGATTAGAATGTGCGGAAGCTGGGAAATTGTACTAAGAGCAGGAACTCTGCGATAACCACCTGGAGTTTCGAGGTTTGACGACATATCTCAAGTTTAACACTAGATATAAACCCTTTGCGAAATGTTCAACAATGATACGGGGATGCAGACGTCGTGGAACTGGAAGAAAGCCAATTGTCAGAAGCATAACAAATCGGCAAGTCGTCAATTGAGGTTCGCAGGCACGTGTGCCCAATTATCCTTTCGAGAGTCGAGACTCAAACAGGCACTGTGGTACTATGTAGTGACAATGGCATTCTTTCTTTCTTCCTTTCTCTCATCATCCTTTCTTCATTTCGGCAACCTTTATTGATTCAAGATGACAATGAATCCCCTATGATCGCTTTCTTTGCTTGGAGCTCGGGAAAGAGACAACGCTCTCAAATAGCATGACCAAGCTGGAGAAGAAAGAGGTAATACTCTCAAATAGCCTCACTGATTTGGAGGAAGAGGTAAGACGAACGTTACAATATGTAAAGCAAATGGAATGTCTACAAATGGCTTACAAAGGTGAGGTCATCAAATAAACGCGACAATTTCATACCACTAATTCGATGCCCTTACTGGCTTATAGAATTGTGGCTCAAGCTGCGCACTTCCGAAAAGGACGCTTACAAGGACCAGATCTCGTGCTTGCTGAAGGCCAACGAAGATTTTACAAGAAAGCTGGATATTGCCCTTAAAACAAATGAACAACTGGCGACGAAAATACTTGAACGTCTTGAATCGCCAAACATATGGGACAGAGCCCATTCTGCCGTATCAACTTTTGATTGGAAGACGATATCAATGTCTTTCGAGTTCCCACTTCAAGCTTGGCCCACAGACTGAGGCATCAACTCATCTTCCTCAGCTTCTGTATCGCGTTCGTTTCCCTATGGCTATTGAGAAGTACGATATGCAGAGTTGGTGGAAATTCAGCTGCGACCACATTGCACACTCAACCTCAACAGGGACATCATCCCTACTCCCGAGGACATGGTTATGTTGCCCCACCTGCTCAACCAAGATATCACTACTGAAGTGTATCATCTTCGTAGCATTTAATTGCACATAGACACTGAACCAGTTAGCGCTCATTGAAAGAATAAAATTCTCGCCTCTTGTCATTCTTTGACATTTATACATAACACTCAAAGATTAGAAACTTCAAAACCCGTTCCGTTTGTCCTTTACTCAATCTGCTCCTCTTCTCCGTCCTTCTCCCTGGTGTCGCCGCTGTCTCGGTGTCCCTTTCGTTTGGTAAGACCTGCGCTTTGCGCAGCTTTCTCTGCGAGCATAGCCACCGCAGTGTCACCATCGAATAATCTGCAAAGGGGGCATCAGAGAGAGTACAATAATTCAAACGAAATTTTACGCACGCTGCAGTCTCTTCCAAGCTCCGCTGAATATAATTTGTTAGCGCTAAATACAGGGTGAATGAAAATAACACTGACGTTCTTGGTTTCAACAACGAAGAAATAGCAGAAGACGAGCTCAAAGAAGATCCAGAAGACGTAGACGAGCTGATCAAAGTGGTATATCAGTCACGGCGTTTTAGGGCAAAGTTCGAAGCACTGACGAAGTATTTCCAGCCTAGGCTAAATACCGAATTTATGCGTGAGCGTGCTCAGAAGCAATGTCTGACTTCACTTACGCGCCAAATGCAATCGGGTTTACATATCTATGCGTCCATTGCCATTAGCAGAGATTAAACACAAAGTGTTTGGTACTGAAGTACTGACTGGTTGAAGATCAGCGACAAGGAGATTGCAAAGTTGAAGACCGTAAAGCCCTTGGCACGAATCGGGTACGGAAGAATTTCCACAGTATAGCTGTGAAGAAGGTATCTCAGTGTTAGAGCAAGACGGTGATATCTGAAGCGCACTGACGAGACGATCAGGGGAGAGAATGCCAGCTAAAGAAGGGGTTAACTAAATGAGAGCACATATCAACGGATGCACGGACGTTATCTAGAGGGCATAGATCAGCCAGGATTAGGTTAATGTGAGGCAAATATACGTACATGCGAAAGAGAACAGGACTATAGCCCAAAAAAAGCAGAGAAAAAAAGCGCCATCAGTTTCAACTCAAAAAAATGGGGGACCGAAAATAACTCACACATCATGGCCACAACTGCATGTCCCGCCTGAACATTACCATTCTGAGAATACACCGCGAAACATATGGTCTCCAAAGTCCAGGTAATAAGTAGACCTGGAAGGAGTATGAGACTAAAGCTTTAGGTTGGAACCGATGTGCTTGCCTGCACAGGAAGCGATAAACAGTGGACGTCGGCCAGCTCTGTCACAGAGGAACCCAGCTGTTACCGCCACCAAACAACTCCAGATGCTCAGTATCCCGTTCTACAGACTTGACGATAAGTATAGACAAGAATAACGGCATTATTGGCCTACAATTAGCAATTGCGTGTTTGGACTTGTGACTGTGGCAGAAAAATTAGACCATAAATATTCAAGTTGTGTGTCATGGGTTACTCACTGCCGATGGCACTGAGGACCTTGTTGAGATCTTTGTCAAAAGATCGTCAGTTAAATATATCTTGATAGTCAGGCGTTCACCGTCCTTACAGTAGGAGCTGGTCAAAGAAGGGTTAGATGTCAGAGTTTTGATCATCGTAGGCAAATGGACGCTTACCCCAATCCGTTGCCGGACCACTGGGAGAAGAAAGCGAGAGCTATGATAATGCGCATACGGCGTCGATTTCCTGGGGTTTTGACGAGAGAAAGCCAGCCAACGTTGGCGGCAATCTCTCGGTCATAGGCGAGAGCTGCTCGAATTTCCTCGAATTCATATTGGACGAGAGGGTGATTCCTATGGGTGAAATGTTAGTCGTTGCTACCAGTACATGCACTACTACTCACTCGTCTCCATCAGCATGATAATAAGCCAAAGTCTTGAGGGCTTCATCCTCTCTGAAACATATTGGTTTCGTATCGTTTGGAGAGGCATGAGAAGGGTAAGCCTGCTTTACCTTCCTTTCCCGATGAGCCACCGCGGAGACTCCGGAATAAGCCAAATCAAAAGAACCTGAATAACGGAGGGGAGCGCCTGAAGAGCGGATGGAATCCTCCAAGACCAATTCGACGAAATACGGAATGTTCCAAACGTCTGAATTGCGCTTCGTAGCTGAAATTATCTTTGATATAACTGGCTCTTACCGTCCAAGCTGCACTGAGCAATGGATAATTTTGGATCAGTGTGCGGTGGTAGATACAATGCTGCGGGAAAGCTCACATGATACTTCCGAGATGCCTGAAGGAAGCAAGGAGGTCAACACGATAGAATCCCACCCCAGCAGTATGAAGAAAACTGCATACCACAAACTATTATAAACCGAAGTCAATTGTGCCCGTTGTGTGGGGTATGCGATCTCAGTGATTAATAATGGTGCAGAAGAAGCTCCAAAGGTGAGTCCAAAACCTATCAAGAACCTGTGTCGCCGTGGCGTGATTGAGATGTGCGGTCAGTAAAGAGAGTAACAGATATTTAGGTAGAACAGTCCTACCGGGCACCAATAAACATTCCAAAGTTCTGCGCAGCCGTTTGAATGACAGTCGCAGCAACCATGATCGCCGCTCCTATCCATATGGTGGATCGACGGCCAAGTCCATCAGTGACGTATGGTGCGAAAGGGTAGGCGCAGAGAGATCCAATGTTCTACCAAGTCCTCAAAATGGTGGCATCAAGAAAATTTTTTAAAGATGCCTTACTTGAATCGCATTGAAAAGACCCAACTGCAGAATGATTATCAGATCGTGTTCATGGAGTACTCAGACCATATTGCATACCTTTCCTCCTTGCGGGAAATTGAAGAATTTTTCCCACTCCTGGACACTCTGTAAGCCGTCTGAAGCATCTAATCAGCGAGGCGGCAGAAAGCGCAGTAGCTGTTTCGTACTGATCATGCTCCCTAAATGTGACCAGAGTGAATAACTTATACCTCGAAATGAGCCACGAAAAACGAACCATCATATCCATTGGTCGAAGAGGTAATCAACCTGCAAAAACAGATGAGACCTCAGGCGTATGTTAGTAGTTGATATCATACAGGAGACAAATCCATCCATTAAGTACGACAAGTCCTGCGTGGCGAGATATAAGACAATGAGCAGATAAGGGAAGGGGATACAACATACGAGGATTCTTGTACCATGGCCGAGTTTGTTTCACCAAAGTATGGTAATCGCTTTGAGGTGGACCACTAATAGCTGGAGCTGCACCCATTACTGCTAAGCGACAAGAAAGGTGCCTCTTAGGTATACATAACCTGCATATTGGCCTTTTAAATGATTTGGAGGTGGTGGAGAGCCCGAGGAAAGCGGTTGGAGTTAACGAGGGTCAATATTCAGTCCTTCTGAGACAGAAAATAGCTCTGGCATGCGAAAACATGATGTTGTGGGGCAGCTGTATTCATTGCGTGATGAATAGACCACAGAATGCGTCACGAGTCCATTGTTTGAACCTCCTATGCCAGGAAATTGAACTCCCAGTCTTGAGACATCAGGGAACATATTTGGAGCAGAACTAAGAATATATCATGACCACCGAGCAAGAAATAGCAGGCAATTCTGAGAACAGCAAGAGATGCAAAAGCGTGTTGAAAGCCGCAAAAGCCACCATCTTCCTGTCTGTTGTAGTTCCAAATCAGGCGATACCTCCAAAGGGTTCTTCGCTACGACAAGATATTAATAGAGCCTAGAGTTGACATAGAACATCGCATTCAAATGTCGAAGCGATTTAAGAGCAGATTGGTTTTTATTGAGTTTGAAATCAAAGTGTCGATGTGGATGAAGTCGAAGAAGCGGGTGCAGATGGTCGCGCTTCACGCGTTATTTGGATCTGTTTGTCCCCCTGACCTGGCGGAACGAGTGCCGATGATAGAATTCTATTCTTGTTGCGAATGACTGTATCAGGGCTGTCCACGTCGATGAAGATATCTTGACCTGGACGACCTTTGGAAACTGGGAATCTTGTGGGTATCACCGGTAAACTCCTATTGAGGCTTGAGCAAGTACTAATTGTTGATGAACTAGCAGACTGACTTGCCTCTTGGGTCAAATTACAAGTTTGATCTCCATCACCCCGGATTTTTGGAGACATTCCAGTCAGCGCACAGCCCGTCGCTGCTTAACCCAACCCACAACCCAGCCCTATAAAGCCATCCTTACAGTTGTATAACCTTCTTCTGTGTAACGATGGCGCTTATTGCACGTCACAATAGAAGAGTCGCCGTGCTGGCGGCTTTTTTCCCAATATTGCTGCTCTACCTGATCTTCACTTTCAAACTTCATGACTTCGTACCGTCAATCGTCTACATGCCAACCCAGGTATCGATCATGCAGCCTCTCTCAGATGCAGTTCGCCATAAATTCTGGCCATGGACGGCCAAGCTCGACGAGTCTCTCCCACCACCTACTCCGAGAAAAACATTTACACGTCATATTGTCGCCGTTGGTGACTTGCACGGCGATTATGGCAATGCCAGGCGCGTTCTTCACTTCTCTGGAGTCACAGACAAAGACGGGGACTGGTCTGGGAATGTGGACTTCTTCGTCCAGACGGGCGACATCATCGATCGGTATAGTCTACCACTTGTTTGAACTGCAAATCAAACTAATAAACTTTTCGGACGGTTAGCGGGGATGACACCATCAAACTCTACGTTTGGATGGACAAGCTTCGTGCTCAGGCTCAGAAAACTGGAGGAACTGTCCTGTCTCTTCTTGGTAATCATGAATGGATGAACGCAATTGGTATGTCACTATCACAGTATAATCCTTTATTGCGAAGTAAACATGGATGCTTTTTAGGTGACTGGAGATTCGTATACCCCTCAGAGCTTAAAACATTTGGGACCATTGCTGCTCGCCAAAGAATACTCAGCACAGGCCGTATTGGCCGTACATGGGCAAATAATTACACAACCGCCTCTCGGCTTCCTCTCCATCCTTCATTAGGTCACCCGAATGCCCCATATCCACCCAGCGGACTACAGATCCAAATTCAGAAGGACGAATTCGATGAAGTTCAAGTGCACCTCAATCACGACAATTATCCCCTCTCTCATGCAGCACTGTCGTTTGTTCACGGTGGCCTAGCACCTGACTACCCTGAACTTACGCCCTTCCCAACCCGAATAAACGATGTTGCTACCTCGCTCCTTTCCAAAGTCCAGAATCGAAGGCAACCAGCCCCTCATCCTCCTCATGCATACCCAGGACTCCCAGTTGGTGAGTGTGGCGAATATTATGTGTGATGCCGCGTATCTGATGCATCTCTACACTGTCCCAGGTACCACGCCAGAAGAACATAGACTATACGACGCTAGTGGTCCCCTATGGTACCGAGGGTGGGCAATGGACGAAGACTCTGTTGTCTGCGCCAAAGTAGATGATGTCCTCCAACGAACTGGTACACGACGAATGATCATGGGACACACTCCCGATTTCACAGTAATTTGGCATTATACTTTGCCTAGCAGCGGGATTCACCGCAACTAATTGATATTTTTTGTAGAACATCGTATCTCGGTGCAATGGCAAAATCATCATCATTGACACCGGTATGCCCGAACCTTTCGTGACCAATCATACTCTATCTGACCAAGTATCTTTGAAGGCATCTCTCATGCTTATGGTGGTGTGCTATCAGCACTTTCAATACACTACAAACTCGAGCCAATTGGTGATGAGCAGGTTGGTGAAAACCAGAGGTGGATAGAGACTGAAGTGGTTAGTGCCCTCTATCCAGATAGGCGAGAAGTTCTGGCGACGGAGGAGAGAGAGGTCGTTGGCAGCATCATTCATCAACTCCCTGTAACACTCGAAGATACCGACATTGATTTTGATTGACCTCCGAGCCAGCTTTGTAATTCTGTTAATTTTGCTTTGTGTCATGCTTTTGTCTTAATTTATTATACATATTTCATTTGCCTGTACTCGTACAAATGGTGACGCTGCAGCCAAGATGATCGCTCTCAGCGGCAATGATAACTGTCGCACCATTACAATTTGGTCCTGCGATGTTTAGTTTCAAGTGGCCTCCACTACGTCGTAGATGTCAGTTGCAATGTACGCCCGAAAATGGATTATTGGACTCACCCAAGGATGCCAACTAGGCAAGTCGTCCGATAATGTCCCAGAAAACTTGGGAGTACGCCTTTCAAAGAATGCCTTGACACCCTCTGATGCATCCACAGACTTGCCTGTAATTCGCATGCAGCGTGAATCAATCAAATGATTCTCTTCAATCGAGTCTCCAGGATGCTGGATGAGTCCTTTGCCGAGTGTCACGGCCACCTGTGAAGTATTTGCAGCGAGCTCTTCAGCGAATGCTTTGGCAGCTGGATAAACAGCGTCGCGAGAAGGCAGGATTTGATGGTACAGAGCCGAAATGTGCGGATGGTCGGGGGTGACAGTTGCACCAGTAAGAAGGAGAGAGTTGGCACGGGATTGGCCAATGAGTCGAGGCAGAAGGTAGCTTGAAGTAGCTAGATAAGTGAAGTAGCATGATCAGCCACTGAGCGGGACTAGAGGCGTTGTGATCATGAAATGCATACCTTCGGGAACAATTCCTCGTCGCACAAATGGGAAGGTTAGTTTTGCCCCAGACCATGCGAAGCGAAAGTCGAAGGGTAGTTGCAGACCGGTCATACCAACGCCAGCCTGAGGATATAATAAATCAGACATGTGAATATAAGCCTAGTGGTGATGGCAAAGTCCCTACAGCGTGTCCATTGACGGCTGCGATAGTTAGCTTGCGGCAACGGTAAATGGTGAGAGCAAGAACTCCCCCAGAGTCACGATGAGCTAAGAACGGCTGAGGATCTATTGGAAATGTGAGAGCTGACGGTGTGCGCACCATGTTCGCCTTCCTTCATCTCTTCTGGGGTGAATAATAGATCCCATCCGCCAGCAATATCAGCCTGTTTTGTAAAGCTATGGTCACGTATATGAACACGAGACAGTATAGATATAACGTACACCTGAGCAGTAGGCTGCAGCGGTATGTTCAGCAGTCAAGATGACGACTCTGACACGATCGTCGAGGTCCGCAAGTTCGAAAACCTTCACGAGCTCTAGAAAGATAGGTACATTGAAGGTGTTCCTCCTGCAACGCAAACACAGAAAGGGTTGAATGTGTGCTCCCTGACTCTAGCAACTCGAAATCATTCAAACCCACTGTTTAGCACGGTTCATGAGCACAGTTAGGACGCCATTTTCAAGAGTAACTAGGATCTCTTTGTATCCCTGAGCAGAGTAGTCCACAGCCATGTTGTACAGAGTAATGGGAAAGGGTTGGTAGTGGTGGTGATGATGGAAGTAGAGAACCAGTTACCTAAACCCCGTGAAAGCCCCTATGAGCCAGCATCATGTGAAATTCAAATGTGGGGAAGATCATGGTGATGATCATGCTCTGAGGTCAAGAATGGTAGGTGCGGCACTTGGCGAGTGCAACCCCCTCTTGGTCTATGTCCAACTTGAACGTTTGAACATTGTTGACAAGTACGACCATGTTTGACTTAAAGGCGATCTTTTTGACAAATCACTTCGACAATTCTTCCCGTCCCGTCTTCCCCTCGCGCTCTTCGCGTCAGTTATTTGATATGTACTTCCTTGCATTCTGGACGGGATATCCTCACAACGCGAGTTAACACAACAGAAAACACTGTTCATACCAGACTACACATGGCCCAGGTATATTCAGTGCTACAGTTCGTTCTACTCAGCTTCCCTACCCCACAGACCAACATCTGTTCACTGAAATTCTACGTATCACTGCCTCCACATCATGATGGAGTTCCGTCGCGAAATGCGTTGCCAGAATGCATAATATGCATCGTCAATCTTCGGATATTCACATATCGCTTGTTCGAAAACCAAGACAGCTCGTAAAGGGGTCGCCTCTACTTGGACTTCTCTGCTTCGGCCACTGTCTTCCCTGAGGATTCCTGTTGAAATTTCCAATTGTTCGGTATTTTGAATCTTCGAACAAAACCAGCGAAATCGGTCGCAACAGTATTTTTCCAGTGCGCAGGTTAGGGCTTTAAACCAAGCCTCAGCTACTGTACGTATTATTTAAATTACCGTTATTTCAGATCTTTCACAGCTTATATGCAAATCCCGATGCTCCAGTACTCTGCCTTAGCCCGGCCTTATGAACCTAAATGTTACTCATGATAATTGGTACTCGAGCACAGGCACGTAGATAATATACAGGCTCGATGTTTATGTGTAGGTACTTCAGAAAATTCTCTTGATCCCCTCATACGAAAACCCTTTTAGAGCGGAATAGAAATCAGCCTCGATGCCAAATTATACGCTATGTGCACCTACCCTATCCAATAATGATGTCGCAGTTAATGCTCTGCGAGCCGGAACCTGCGCAGTTGACAGAAAGGGAGCGACCTTGGCTGTTCTTGACGCTGTATTGGGTGAGCACCTTCTCGCGCTGTGCCGCGCTTGCCGTTCCTGCCTTGTAGTAATCGGGGTGGAGGGCAACACCAGTTTGCGTGTTGCTCAAGTTGGGCTGGATATCGATCCACGACTTGTAGTTGTGGACTCCGAGAGCGATGAGGAAGGCTTCGCTATCGGTGGCAAGGCGGAGCGTGCCAGAGGTACCACTGCCGCCCATGGTGAGAACATGTACATCATTTGATTTGTTCCATTTCGCTCCGTTGGCGAAGTACCAGGCGGTACTCTCGGCAACGCTGAAGAAGGCGTTGGGGTTGGTCTGGTAAACACGGGCGGTGATTGTATAGGACATAGTAACAAGTGTGATATGTAGACTGAATTCGATCACTGTTAGTTTGGGTGTGGTATTGGATGTGAGAGTGGACTTACTTCTGAAGGAGGTTGCTTCGAGTCTGCTGAGTTAGGTATTTTGTTCGTGCTTT
This sequence comes from Panaeolus papilionaceus, assembly GCA_015501605.1. NCBI lineage: Eukaryota > Fungi > Basidiomycota > Agaricomycetes > Agaricales > Panaeolus > Panaeolus papilionaceus. The sequence continues at coordinate 368,811 of JADNRZ010000023.1, read as the reverse complement.
TATATGTTTCGTGCAGCTCGTTTCTATCTCTTTTGGGAGGAATATAACCCGATTCTCGATACGGCTTCTTGCATCGGCGTGGAAATGCGGCGCTGGCTTACGATGGCACTAGCGCTCTTTTCTAGGTTGTTTCGATTATCTAAATTATTATGCCTTCGAAGCTCGGATCATACTGCCGCACATTTTCGTAACGGCTATTCAACCACCTTACTCGGATTAACTTCCTCGCTCTGGGACTCAAATTAACAGCGAAAGGTATGCATAGAGAGAGAACATCAGGCCTTCTGCAGAAAGCAAAATGTCGAGTTTTGATCAGCGCTCAAGCAAGTTTTGGTCAAGCTCACTTTGACTAATAATTTCGCTTCTTTACGTTATATGTAGCACAGCTCGATAGCTTTTAATTTCTTACTCTGACAATTGACTGACAGTGACAATGCTGCTTTCGATTGTTTGATGCTTCAATTCGCGTCGTAGACCCACTTGCAGCCCAACTTTCCCTTTTGCGAACTCCGTAAGTATTATACCGCCGCTGTGTGCAGGTAAACTTTAGTACTAGTGAATAAAGTCTTTATCCACATATGGTTCTTGAGCACCGTATTTTCAAGTTTTGGTCAAGCTAAAATCTGGTATTCGCTATCAGATATCGCCACAAGGCATGGAGAATTCAAATGAGCACGACTGAAAAATCGATATGTTGCTCAAGTCTGCATTACTCGGGAGCTGTGTTCGGACCTCAAGGCATTACTTTTGCATTTGTATTTGGTGGGACATTGTCGAGTCAATGCTGAGTGTTAGTTCTTGATCTGGCGTGGAAACGCGGCGCTTATTATTCGCTCCAACAGCTCCTTTGGGAATAGTTCTGTGCTTTGTAAATCATTTTACTGTTCACTGTTCAGGTACCCAAATTTTAATGGGTTCTTACTTGAGAGGTACTCTGTAATTTTCGTACATACTTTCGTTCTGAGCTCACAGTCGGTGATTGCACACTTGCTTTCGAGGAGGGTATTTTGGTCACCAGATGACTGGTCAGCTTTTACACTGTCCATAAGCATTTGATATCATCGCTTGCCTGTACCTAGCGGCATTGAATACAGAGTTCGCAAAAGGGAAAGTTGGGCTGCAAGTGGGTCTACGACGCGAATTGAAGCATCAAACAATCGAAAGCAGCATTGTCACTGTCAGTCAATTGTCAGAGTAAGAAATTAAAAGCTATCGAGCTGTGCTACATATAACGTAAAGAAGCGAAATTATTAGTCAAAGTGAGCTTGACCAAAACTTGCTTGAGCGCTGATCAAAACTCGACATTTTGCTTTCTGCAGAAGGCCTGATGTTCTCTCTCTATGCATACCTTTCGCTGTTAATTTGAGTCCCAGAGCGAGGAAGTTAATCCGAGTAAGGTGGTTGAATAGCCGTTACGAAAATGTGCGGCAGTATGATCCGAGCTTCGAAGGCATAATAATTTAGATAATCGAAACAACCTAGAAAAGAGCGCTAGTGCCATCGTAAGCCAGCGCCGCATTTCCACGCCGATGCAAGAAGCCGTATCGAGAATCGGGTTATATTCCTCCCAAAAGAGATAGAAACGAGCTGCACGAAACATATAAAAGCACGAACAAAATACCTAACTCAGCAGACTCGAAGCAACCTCCTTCAGAAGTAAGTCCACTCTCACATCCAATACCACACCCAAACTAACAGTGATCGAATTCAGTCTACATATCACACTTGTTACTATGTCCTATACAATCACCGCCCGTGTTTACCAGACCAACCCCAACGCCTTCTTCAGCGTTGCCGAGAGTACCGCCTGGTACTTCGCCAACGGAGCGAAATGGAACAAATCAAATGATGTACATGTTCTCACCATGGGCGGCAGTGGTACCTCTGGCACGCTCCGCCTTGCCACCGATAGCGAAGCCTTCCTCATCGCTCTCGGAGTCCACAACTACAAGTCGTGGATCGATATCCAGCCCAACTTGAGCAACACGCAAACTGGTGTTGCCCTCCACCCCGATTACTACAAGGCAGGAACGGCAAGCGCGGCACAGCGCGAGAAGGTGCTCACCCAATACAGCGTCAAGAACAGCCAAGGTCGCTCCCTTTCTGTCAACTGCGCAGGTTCCGGCTCGCAGAGCATTAACTGCGACATCATTATTGGATAGGGTAGGTGCACATAGCGTATAATTTGGCATCGAGGCTGATTTCTATTCCGCTCTAAAAGGGTTTTCGTATGAGGGGATCAAGAGAATTTTCTGAAGTACCTACACATAAACATCGAGCCTGTATATTATCTACATGTCTGGTTCAATCCACATGCTCGTTTTCAAGAGAAATACATCGGGGCAACAGTGGCTAAGTCGGAGAAATTCGAGTAGAGCTTGCTTCGACCGATATGGAAGCGCCCTGGTATTTAGCAAGGTGTGAATATCTGTAGATGCGAGAGGCAAGTTATATATCGAAGCGAGTCATTCCAGGGGCCTCGACGACAACAGGAAACAACTCGAACGTTTGATCCTTGGTTGAAGAAGGTTAACTTGTCAATTCTGTAATCTCTGTACAAAAGTCTCACGCTCCTTGTTGGTTGTCACGTCCATCTACAATTGTAGATAGCCTGAGACAGCTGCCTCACCTTGCTAACAACTTGCATAAAGGAATCAACCCTGAAATTCGAAAGGTGATAGGGTCGTTTTGCCAGCTACATACTGCTTCAAAGTTCAAATATCCAAACCAGATATTGGCGTCAAAACATTCATGGATATTCGTTTATACATCCGACAGAGGATTGCTGCCATCTGAGCAGAACAAGTTGGTCTAAGTATCCATTGACGGTCATGAACGGTCAGGGTCCCCGGCTGTGTAGACATACATGATGGCACACGTACTTTACAAAAGAAGATGTGATGTTTTGGTGATGCATGCTACTTAAGTTGAAGTATCGTTCTGATGAGTAAAATGACATTGCTCCTCTTCTCCTTTCCCCCTTCTTTGGCACGCCCCTGGTATGAATGGTACATTCATTCTTTTGGATGAACAAGATCCCATATTTGTATACCAAGGCAGCTGGTATCCCAATTCCGTCTTCCCCCAGGCTTGGTACAACAAGAGTGCGGTGAGTCCACGCACTGCTGATAGGGAGCCCAATAGCTCGGACTTGAGCATCACATTTGAAGGTACACCATACATTTCGTGCAGAAAGTTTCTCGACTAAAGCAACACTAATATTCTTACAGGCCTTGGTTTATCTCTATTTGGTGTTGCAGACCCACCAGCCCCGTACTTGGATGAAAGATTCATGAAAATAACGTTAGATCCTGATACCCCTCAAAGCAGGCAACTCCCTTTGCCTCAGCTCCCTGAAGAATTCGGCTACTATCGGGAGTTCTACTCGACCCCAAACCTCACAGAAGGCACCCATACAATCCGTTTCCAAATCTGTGAATGGCAAGAGCTGGACCTTGGACTCGTACGTGTAGGCCGACACACACCTCTTCACGGGAAGACCCTTCTTGTGGACGACAGTGACAGCCAGGTGGAGTATTCAGGAATAGGATGGTCTAGAAATGGGAGTATATTCGAAGGCCTATATCCCCAACTCTTCGATCCGATGTTGAAGACGAGCCATGAGACTGCCAGTCAGGGAGATATGATTACTTTCAGGTTTTATGGCAAGTTGCTCTGTTTCATGAAGCTTTCTGGCTTGCTGACGTTGCCAGTAGGGACCTCTGTGTCCCTTTGGGGTTTTTTTTCATGGATGCGAACCTCGAACATCGTTGTGGTATATACACTCGATGGGCGATCAGAACAACGTTCGTATCCTGTTACCGATTACGATACAAGACGAGAAGCTCTCCACTTTCCATTCTATTCTGCAAAGGATCTTACGCCTTCACATCATGTCCTAACTGCCAATGTCACTGGTATCCAAAATACAACATTTCGATTCGACTACATAACTTATGAACCGTCTTTCGCCAACTTTGCTTCCATGCCGGATATCCCTTTAGGCCCTGCACCTGTTGCGAGCTCCCCGTTGCCAGATCCAGCAATTACAGCGTCTGTAAAACAAAAATCACCCCTCGTTGGGAAAATTGTTGGAGGGTTCATAGGCGGCTTTTTGCTCGTAGGGTTGGTCCTCTTTGTTCTTGTACGTTTACAATTCAAAAGGCGCCAACAAGGCATCAAACGGGGACGGCTTGTCACCAGGAGTGGGTTTTACTAGCTATTACCTCAGGATATGATCCACTCAACAATTTATTTTCTTGTTCTTCAGCTACAAGAATCACGCCGTTTAGTCTTACAGGTGACTCTGGACGTAATCAACCCCGTACAACAAATGCAGATATGACAGAGGTGCCTACTGCACCCCACGTTCGAGATCACAGGCTCGTAATTGGAACCCGTCCTCCCCCTCCTGCCTATGATAACATCAGCGACATTCACCACAATCACAATCCCGCACCAACACGTAATTCTAACGCGGTCATATCAGATTATCCGCAGCCGAATTCAGCCAACGTGGATGTAAGTCCTGACAATATTTCTGAATGGCGTATTCCATCGCAGAATTCATTCAAGGCCTTTCAAGACTAAGTTGGAGAGTCTCCGCTTGGAATGACTGGCCGCCTCCGCGTAGTGCATATTCTCGGCTGTAACTCCGTTGCCTGGTGGAACTCTTGAAGTAATTTCCCAGGTATTCGTCCTTATAGAGTTATTGGGATGAAGGAAGATCGAGATTTATTTCACTGAACTTTAGTCAATGATGTTCGACGAAGTGTGTAGCTGGAGTATAGGGGTTGATACACGGGTAATAAATAAATATGTCTTATTGCCAAATGCGCAACATCGTCAAAACTTTGGACCTGTGGCATTCATGATGAAGGTATAGCAGTGATACAGTTGTAAATAAGTCAAGGAAGACGCAGACGTGATTGGAGTTCTAAAGTTCATCGTGGTCGGTAGCAGTAGCGTTCAGGCTGCTATCTTGATAGAGTTTGCTTGTAATAGGATTAACCCTGCTCTGCAAATCCGCTAAAAGGTCCCTCCAGAAAGGCTTCTGCACCAAACTTATCCACCCACTCGACGCCCTCGGTCATAATTCCTCCAACTCTCGCTTGTCGTCCTTGTCTAACTTGTGGCCGATGCCGTCCTTGTCAGAGAGTTGAGTCTTGAGCCCGTACACGAAGTTGGAGAGATTGTTGAGCGTATCGATACGTTTCTTGTAAATGTGATCTTCTTCGGCGAACTGCTCGCTCTCATCCGTTCGATCTACTCATGAATCATGACTCAACCTCTCTCGCTCTTGTGAGACGACCATGGTCTCAGATTTCCCCCTATAATACAGTCAACGTCGCGTTCAAGTGGCACGAAAAAGGAGGTATGGACTTACGTTCCCTTGTTCTTTGCGGTGATCAGAATCGAATTAGCGTCCATGGAGAAGGCCACTTCGATCTGAGGGACATCTTTGGGTGCTGGGGGAAGTGAAATCGAACTGGCTAAGGTGGTTGAATCGGACCGGCTATGATTATCCGGTTTAAAGTTGATCCGTATACTATCCCGGCGTGATTAGATAACGTCACAGACTGAGTGGCAGTCAGACTCAGCACTGCAGCTGCAACAGGACTTAGTTATCGCTGCACCAAGCAGTCGTGATTCCTCATGGCTTGATATAGGAATGAAGGAGGAAGTTCAAGGTAAGGGTGAGGTTTTAGTGGGTTGGGAGTTTAGTTCGAACAGCGCATGGATACTCATCTGAGGGTTTAGCGCTTAGCACTTGGGGACCGAGGAACCAACGAGGAACGATTCCGACGGATAACAAGGGGCTGTACCAACCACTAGAAGGAAAATGGAAAGAGGCGGCGGGAGGGTAAAAGCAAATAAAAGCACCTTTGAAGACGCGACCGACGGCGGCGATGTCAAATGAGGAAACTGATATGATCATACTTTTGCCAAGTTTTGTTTGCACGGATTTTCGTTTTTTGCGGGATATTCGGCAGACCGATCTCAAATCGACAGGGCGAGCTGTGCTGACTGCTGACTGATTTCGACGAGACAGAGGACTGCTGACTGTCAATTACAGTGCACACCGTAGTGGATGACAGCTGAATCCTGCTCGCATTTTCATTATCGATCTACTGGGATATATAAACACATAATTGTACGAATTTTCATCTTTCATTTCGGTGTATCGTCCTCAATCATGGATTTTCCAGACCCTCAACCAAGTAATCTCCGAGCCGCGACACCGGGGCCACCAACTGTTCCTGCTCACTCGACACCTGTGCGTGGTTATCGTCACGGTCCAATCTCCATGGCACAGTCAATGTCCACAGCAAGCCTGAGCCAATCGCAGGCTTTGCACAAGCTTTGGACGCCCATATTGTGAGTTCCATACCCCACGCATTCAAGATACTTCTCTGACAGTACTCCTCCCAAATGAAAGACGCCCTGATTTCGCCGAGGTCATCCAAAATGACCTGAAGGACAATCTAGAGGTTGTTCCACCAGCTGATCTCATAAAATTCCTTTTCTCTTTCTGCGGCGCAAAAGATGATCAAGCTGAGGTTGTTTTCGACAAGTTTCACCTCGAAGGGGCATTTCTAAGGGTTCGCGACATGGTCAACAACGATCCACTCTTGAAGCGCAAATTTGCTGAGTAAGTACGCAGGAATGGTTATATCCTGTGATCTGTACTCAGAGCTAACCTTCCCTAGGCTTCCACAGACACCAGCCGAGGAAAAGGAGATGTACCTCCCATTCAGTAGAGCGTGCAACTATGCCCTACAATGCCTGGCCCGATTGAACTGCCCTGGTTTACCTTCTCTGCCTAAACACGAGAACATCATCATGGTTGTCACGGAGTCTGGTTCTCCTTCGTTAGAGCATGACCACCAGGCTCAGCATTACGGATATAAGCCCGATATCTGCATCACTTCCCTGTCATGCGTAAGAGATCTTGTCCAGGTCAACAAAGGCGAGGACGCTCTTCACACCTTTGGGAATTCCGACGAAATCCAGCAACGGTTCAAAACGTCACGGCTATACTGGCGGAACATCCTTTGCCCAATTGAAGTCAAAAAGAAGTCTGAAGATCAGGCCCCAGATCGTAGCTACACTGCTGCATTTTCCGATCTTCCATGCATGAATTTGTCACCTGGCTTGGAGTCCAAACCGAGTCGCAAATACAAGCTCGTACACGAGGTTGCTGCCAGTCGTAGTACGTCTCTAAGAGCTTTCCTCTGCTCAGTCTAATTGAACTAATATCACCACGGCTTGAATTTAGTCATGAAAAACAAGTCAGTTCGTGGTGGGCGTCATGCACTGAGCTCCACCTCGGTTCGCACTAAGAGGGGTATAGATTCAAAAGGCAAGCAGGTCCAAAGGGGCCTGCCGAAAAAGCCAAAGGTCAACAACACAGAAAAGCCTCAGGATAGTCAGGAGAAAGCTGGTGATATAAGGAGGGAGGGACGAATTCAGCTGGCAAGCTACGCTGCTCATCGGATGTCAAGTGCATTCGATGTTACCCACACTGTGGGTATGCTTCTCATTGGTGAGTGAAGTATTGACTTGGCTATCTGCTATTTGGAAAAATGCTGAAGGTATTTTAAATCTTCATTTTGTATCAGGGCATAACGTTTCCATTTCCTGGTTTGACCGGCAAGGCGCAATCCAATCACACTTCTTCAACATTTACCACAATTTGCCTCATTTCCTCCTCCTCCTCCTCACTCTCCAGAGGTTTAGCCTCGGTAGGTGGGGTTATGCTGGAAGTGTTGACAAGTTCGCCCTCCAGGTTTCTGCAACACATGCAACAACCTCGGATGGCAACGACCCTCCTGTCATCGCATCGCTCAAGGTACCCAATAAGGATATATTTTACTTTCAACCACAAGGCGACGTAATTCATGCGGGCACATCTTTAGTCGGCCGTGGCCCATGGGTGATTGGCGGTAGCAAGACGAAAGTGCTCAGCAATGTTGCGAGTCTTCCATACCACTTGAAGGAGCAGGTGCACCCCTACGTCCTGAAGCTATCCTGGCCCGAGGAATCTCGGACTAGCGAGGTTGCGATTTTGGAGAAGGTCGCAGAAAAATGTCTGAAAGAGTCCGATATCGCAATGTTCATCCGCGGTCATGTCCCGATGGTCGAAACCCATGTGGACCCCACCTTCCCTGGAAGCAATACCGGCACCATTCGCAGATTCCTCATCGAGAACTATAATGGTTCGGGAACGAGACAACAGCGTTTCGTCGTCTTTGAGCGACTGAGACCTCTTTCAGTCCTGCCAGAACTACAGATGGTTCAGGGCTACATAGACACGTTTTTGTGTAAGTCTGTGGCACATTTCTCAGCCTGAGTGGTCTGACTTTCCCTGTCATTAGGCCATCGTGCGCTTTGGTCTCTAGGCGTTCATCACTGTGATATCAGTGCCGGCAACCTGATGTGGCACCCTCGACACAATGTAGGGGTCATGAACGACTTTGATCTCTCTAAGCTGACAGCCGATCTCAACTCTGCTTCTGGGAGAGAAAATACTGGCACCCTTCCATTCATGGCGCTTGACCTGATAACCCCAGATGGGTTGAATGGCAAAATCAAACGTCGTTATCGGCACGACACCGAGGCTTTTGCCTGGAGCTTAACCTACATATGCCTCAATTACACATTGGATGCCAGTGAAAACATTGTCATCAATACCGAACACCCTCTAGCTGGATGGTTTAGCAATGTGCACGTTGTAACGATGAGCAAGCTCCAACTATTTCGACCTGAAGGACAGCCGCAGTGGGATGCGATTAACGCCCTTGCTTACCCCAACGCAAAGTCTCTGGCTCAAGATATCGCTGGAGGCTACGTAAAGCGCTATCACCAGCAATATTCTGTTACGCAAAATGTAGCTAGTAGCTCGAATTGGGGGGCAATGGACAGAGACGATGAGCTAAGTGCACTGCTGGACTCGGAGTCCAATGACGCCCTTCGCGTTCCTCAAGCTGTTCCATATATGGAACTTGCAGACGGTATATATTTTCGAGCTGATTTGAAAAAAATCAGAGACTGGTTAGGAGGACAAATTAATAGGGATGATATCAGATTTGGAGACCTTCGCACTCGATATTTTGACGACACTACTCGGCGTCGTGGTATGGTGTTACTTTGCAGAGATTGATTATTAAACTACTTAGGAGATGATAAGAAAAGAGCCGCAGTGTCAAATTTTCAATATCTTAAGGCTCAACGATTATTAAATTTATAAATTGTCCATATACAAACTCTGAATCAATGCCACGATCAGCCTTCACTCGGTTACATCCTGAACATACTTCTGGCAGTTTGCTCGCCTTTCTTTTGAGAAATCAGCTTGACATTTTTCGGTAGCAAAATATGTACATATGCCATATGATTTACACGACGAGCGCATTCCTTACTTGGTCTAACCACCTTCGTCATCGCGGCATCCATGCGCTGGACACCCTCTCGAAGCGGTTCAACACGAGAGAAAAGTACTGTTCATGCAACTAGAGTACACAGGGCCATAGGTATCCTCTCCGCCACTGCCCATTCCTCATCAGCCTCTGTTTCAAGACCGGCTTGATCTGTTCTGAGAGAGTCTGCGTCCACGGACCACAACATGTTCTAGTAGATGGCATTCCGGATGACTTCGATTGAATCTAGACGCCTTTTTTCTCAAAAGGGACGTATCTACACGACGAGTTCTCGCGTCTACATTCGGCTGGAACACTTTGCGTGGTGGCGTAGGTCATCCTATCGGCTTACCCGCAGACAATTTCAACCCTACGTGGATGTAAATCGTGACGGTGTTTCTACGCTCAAATAGCGCGCCCCGTCGCGGGATTGATCCAAGACCCTTCAGGACTGGGTTGAAGAGTCGCTGCTCGAAATGATTGGCCGCCTCCGGGTAGTGCATATATTCGGGCTAGCTACCTTCAAAACTTGATGACCGTTGCCTAGCGGAGTTCCCGAAGCAATCTCCCAGGTATCCCTCTTAGAATAGAGTTGTTGGGATTGAAGTAGGATGGTGATTTAATTATTGAACTTCAGTCGATAATTTACGACAAGGCGTGTAAATAGAGTCTTGGGCTTGATACATGGTCAGTAATATAGGGGCTAAAGGCGCGACATCGTCAAAACTTTTAACCTGTGGTATTCATGATGAAGGTATAGTAGTGATACATTTGTAAATAAGTTAAAGAAAGCGTGAACATGACTGGAGTTCTAAAGTTCATCATGGTCAGTAGCGTCCCGGCTGCTATCTTGGTAGAGTTTGCTTGTAATAGGATTAACCCTGCTCTGCAAGTCCGCCAACTTGTCCTCCAAGTCCTCCAAAGAGGCTCCTACACCAAACTCGTCTACCCACTCGACACCTTCGGTCATAATTTCCTCCAGCTCCAGCTTGTCGTCCTTGCCCAACTTGTGGCCAATGCCGTCCTTGTCAGAGAGCTGAGTCTTGAGCCCGTACACGAAGTTGGAGAGGTTGTTGAGCGTATCGATGCGTTTCTTGTGAATACGATCTTCTTCGGTGAACTGCTCGCTCTCCAGGATCATGCGTTCGATCTGCTCATGGTTCAACCTTTCTTGCTCTTGTGAGACGACCATTGTCTCAGATTTCCCCCTGAAAATTAGTCAGTGTCGCATTCAAGTTGAATGAAAAAGGACGCATGGACTTACGTTCCCTTGTCCTTTGCGGTGATGGTCAGAATCGAATTAGCGTCCACAGAGAAAGTCACTTCGACCTGAGGGACACCTTTGGGTGCTGGAGGAATTCCAGTGAGATCGAACTGGCCGAGAAGGTGGTTAAACTTTGTCTGCCCGCGCTCCCCCTCGAAGACTTTAATGGATACGGTGTGTTGGTTGTCAGAAGCCGTGGAGAAGCTGATAAGTGTGTCAGTGACGATTTAAATGTTATGCCTAAACCAACTCACATTTGACTCTTCTTGGTCGGGATGACGGTGTTACGTGGAATGACTGGTGTGAAGATTCCGCCCGTCGTTTCGATACCAAGAGTGAGGGGGTTGATGTCGAGAATAAGGCCAACATCGCCCGAGGTTTCTCCTGCGAGGAGTCCAGCTTGAACGGCTGCACCATAGGCCACTGCCTCGTCTGGATTAATAGAGCGCGAAGGCTCTTTGCCAAAGAATTCCTGGAGGAGCTCTTGGATCTTGGGAATACGGGTAGAACCTCCAACCAAAACGATCTAATGACATATTCATCAGTCCAGCATGCCAACAAATGGAACCCAATCACTCACTTCATCAACCTCGCTTTTATCAACACCCGCATCCTTCAAGACCTGCTTTACTGGCTTCAAGGTTTTTCGGAACAGGTCCATATTGATTTCTTCGAACTTGGCCCTGGTTAGTGTCTCTGAAAAGTCATTCCCACCCTCAAAGCTTTCGATATCAATCTTGGTGCTGCGTTGAGAAGACAGCGTCCTTTTTGCGTTCTCCACAGCCTTCTTGAGCTTGCCCATCGCCTTTTGATTGGATGAAACGTCCGTGCCCGTTTTCTTCTTGTAGTTCTTAACGAGGTGACCCATAACGCGGTTATCAAAATCTTCTCCTCCCAGATGAGTGTCTCCAGCAGTCGCGAGGACCTCGAAAACGCCGTCATCAATACTAAGAAGTGAGACGTCAAAGGTTCCACCTCCAAGGTCGTAGACAACGATCTTGGATTCACTAGCCTTGTCCTTGAGACCATATGCGAGTGCGGCAGCGGTGGGTTCGTTCAGGACACGTAAGACATTGAGCCCTGCGATAGTTCCGGCATCCTTTGTTGCTTGCCTCTGAGCATCGTTGAAGTCTTTAAATAGAGATCATCAGCACCTGGTCTTTGGGGTGGCAAGATGGTGCTTACACGCGGGGACAGTGACCACTGCGTGTTTGACTGGCTTTCCGAGGTAGGCTTCGGCAGTCTCCTTTAATTTGGTGAGGACCATAGCGCTGACTTCCTCTGGAGTCTGTCGTAAGTGAGGCAATTAGTCCAGGATAGATGGAGTCACATGAAATAAGAAATAGCTACGCACGAATTCTCGGTTCTCTCCCTTATATTGGACGTTGATGGATGGAAGGCCATTCTTCTCCTTCACCTTGAAAGGGAAGTGCTTGAGTTCTTGTTTGACTTCGCGGTCCTCCCACTTTCGCCCAATGATGCGTTTAACATCGAAGACAGTGTTTGCAGGGTTGGAATGGAGGGCTTGTTTAGCACCTTCTCCAATTCTGAATGATCACTGTTAGCGGAAAGAGATGTGGTGACAACCTAAAGGCGGACTTACAATCTCTCGTCCCCGTTAAAAGATACCCATGAAGGGGTGATCCGGTTACCGTTTTCGTTAGCGATTATTTCAACTTGTCCTCCTCGGGAGATTCTAGACAAAGGTCAGTCATTGTTTCAAAGTAGACGTTGGACAACGTACCCCACACACGAATATCTGAATGGTTAAAAATTTGTCAGTATTTGTCCAACAGTTTTAAATTTCTTATGCATTACTCACGTTGTACCAAGATCTAACAAAGCCTATCAGAACCAGGGAGAGTAAAATGAAAGAACACAATAAGGCTTACCAATGCCAACAGCAACGTCATCAGGACCAACAGTATTATCGACGAGCGCTGCCTGTCCGGGAACAGGACAAAGTAGGAGAATGCCTACGAATAGTAGAAAAAATAGAGAGACTGAAGCCACAACACCTGTGGCTTGTTTATGCGTAGGGTGGCGGAAACTCTTGATTTTGTTGCGAGGTAGTGTCATGATTGTCTTGGGATGTTGGAAGGCATAGGTCGACACAATTGGGCACCTTATAAGGCAGTAAACGCAAGTCATCGTTGGTACACCATACAGTACACGTATGCTGGAAGGATTAGAATTTTGCCAGTGCATGCCAGAGATGACTCGGTGAGGCGCGGGTAACACGTTGTGATCATACCAACTAAAAAGAGTACGTGTCCAGTGGCTGTTCCCAAGTGCAGTACGTGTAACGACCAATTTGAATCAATAAATGCAAATGGAACATAGGATAGGGGAGACCGGGCAGGATCAACGAGACTGAGGCATACGTGGAGGTAAGGCAATTCGTGCAAGCCGATCATTCCAGGAAAATCAGATATCCGTGTTGCCCGAACTGGCAACAGTCAAAGCCAGTTCATGTCACCTACAGAGCTTTAGTTTGTTTTTTGTCGCCATTCTACCCTCTGTGCCGTACACATCTTGAGATATTGAATATCCAAGGTCCTCCTATTTGTTTTCAAAAACTAGGTGATGACGTTGTAGCACAAGCCGTGGACCATCCACGAGATAAATAGACACCCATTATACGAAATTCAGAAGCAAATGGTTTTGCTGTTAATCTATGTTGAAGTGAAATTGCGGGAGGAGATAGGATAGGCCTCATGCATCGTGAACGATCGTGAACACCGACATCAGCAAAATAATCAAAACCTGTTTTGTCGTTCTGGCACTGACCATTATGTAACAGACCTTGCCTCACTGATATGCCAGTGCATGGACGTGCACTGAGGTACCATTCTGCTATTAAGTATATATTCAATAAACCATCTTGATGGTAGACTTGTCTGGAAATAAAATGGTTGTATTTTGTTCATGATACATGTGTCAGAATTGTAGCATGCTTATATTCCCTGACACCGCCTGATATTCACCTTGGGAAAAAGGACTTAGCAAAATTCCTTCGATTGGATGTGACAGACAGCACACCGTCACGCCTGTGATGCTTATGAACACTACACGTGATAGTTGGTTCATAATTCAGCACGAAGTTCGAGGACCCTCATGCGACCTCTCTCACTTAACTCACTACCAGGCCTGTGACTTGGGCCCCTCACCCGAGGCATCAGCCTCACGGCGGCTGATGCCTCGGGTGAGGGACTGCGTCACCAGTCTAACTCACTACGATTCCTCCTAATTTCCCTTAAGGTGAGCCAGTTGAGCTAGAATAATATAAGGTATGACTGGCTTGTCATATCTCTCAACATTAACAGGCACTAACACCTATTTAAACTTTATAGGTATAGTTCTATGCTCATGGGTTGGTTCGTTTGAAGGGTTCAGGTATGTTCCTTTTTACTTTCTAGCAATTGTCGCACCTAAATTAAAACTGTATTTTCAAGGCAACACCTCCACTTTTCCAACATCGTGACGTGCTAGTGTGCCATTTCCACTCGTTTCTTCCTCCAATCTTTCAGCATGTAGTTATATAGAGGACAGCACTATGGAGAATATTAATTGGCTCACGGTTTGGACACCCCTTCTCATGATTAATTAATACTCTAGTAGAATATTGTTTTGAGTTCTAATGTATATTTCCGTTAAATGATAATGTCATGTTTTTCCATCTATTTATTTCATGACCAACCACAAGAAATCTGGGATCCAGTTCTAGCATGATATGAACTACGACTTCAACTGGCAATCTGCGACATAAATTATTTCTCTGCTAATGTCAAGCCATTCTGATATCAATCTGATGACACTGACATATCAGAGGGTGGGCTTATAAGGTCGATATATGGTATGTTGTAAGATTATGCCAGATTATACCGCTGACAGCAAGTTACATCGATTACATGACCCTTATGATGCATTATCTGAACCTCTTAAATTTACTGATGGAAAAAGCCTGATGGGTGATGAGAGCCCGGAGCTGGACTATCAGAGGGTGTGACTCGGGTGTTGCGTATGGTCACGAGCACGTGCACTGCATCACAGAGACATAGGATCTGACCCTACACGACTTGTCAAAATCTTGCAGTGACATTGATAGCTTAGGCTAATTATATTCTGCCTTGAGCCCCTCTCTTACCGTCCAGCATAATTTCTGCTATGCCCTCTAAAGACAGTTTTTCCGTGTGGGTTGAGGTCGATGGTGTTCGACTCCGTGAGTATGGTGAAGTCGTCCGAGTCGGTGAAAACGGATGTGAAATTTCCTGTTGGATTCCCTCAGAGGCGGGAAAGGTGCGCACTTATAGTCTGCAATGTAAACATTCCAGAATTCATCAAATGTGACAGCAATTCACTATATGTGTCCTTGACGAGGATCGAATATTTCACAGTGGTTGCTACACCTCTATCGATGGAATTCCGCTTCCCCGCTCAAAATTGATTTTCGCTAGGCGCCGTTTAGTTGACACGCCTCCGAATACGCCTAGCTTAAGAATTAAAGGCTTTGATGTTAGTCCAACATCCACAAAACCCTTCATATTTTCCACTTGCGAACTTGTAGGTGAGTAAAACACTGTTGATATGCTTCTTCCCTCAATAACACCCTTGTAGAGGATGAGGATGCAGGGGAGCGTTCTCTATCGCAGCTGGGTCAAATAAACCTGGTGATTCGTGAGATGGAAGTAATAAGTAGTGGATGCGCCCCTTTGTCGACGTCGCAACAAGCTACCAATTTGCCAGCTCTTCGAATCAGTGAACGTGCTAAGAAGGCGATGGTTCATGGTATTCAGTACGTCTCGAACTCCATCACAATATATGATGCGGTATACAATGTTTGGTCCTTAGACTCGGCGATGAGGTACAAACTGGGAAACGGGATAGCCATATAACGAAACGAATCCGACATGTTGTGGAATTTGTCTTTAAATACCGTCCTTTAGGAAAGCCTCAATCCACTGCCGCGTTCGGCTTCAGTCAGCTAACGCAATTTGATATCTAGACGTTTTGAAAGCAGATGGTGTCATTCCCGCCACAGCGCCGAGAGAAGGTTATGTTCCAAACGACGAAATCATTGATCTTACCGCAGACGACGAAGAGGAAGAAGAAGACCCCCGAGACAAAGAAATTCGATTGTTGCGGGTATGTGCACCATCATATCCTGGCTCATTATGCTCACTTAATGGGCGGCCGGTTCGATTTTAGGAGCAACTATCGGCCCTTGAACAGAGTCGGCTGCAAGATATGCAGGGTAGGAAACGCAAACGAGATAAAGCAGACATAGGTATAAAGCGCGAGATTAAGACAGAGTTCTGAGCGCCAGTCATCTTTCCAGCCGTTACTTATCGTATACCCCTACGGTGTTTCCATCGTATAGTCGTACAAAATCAACATAATTGTAGGATATTGCCGACATTCTATTCCCTTCTATACATAGCCTTGTCTATTAACCTCTCTGCGTCTATTATAAAAGCACTCTACTAATCTACGACCGTCAACTTATCCTTTTATGTCGAAGTCTCGAAATTGAATAGGAGTTACGACTTGGTGTGCGCTCTGTGCAGTGAGCACCGTCTACGTCACTATTGTTTCTCCATCTGCCATCTGCCAAATATCTACCCGCACACCATCGAGATATTTTATACTGTTTCACAGAGGAGATCCTGCCGCTTTCACCAACAAATCACCCTCGTTCTTCATGCCAGTCAGTTTCAAAGTGTCATCCAATACCGCAGAGCCTGTCGAAGGCCTTTTACATTATCGATCAGCAGGTATACTTTTGCATGAGATGTAAGGAACCAAAGGAGAGAGAGATTAAATGTGGAACTGCTCAGCAACACATTTACTCGCGATTCAGATGCATTGGACGACATTACCTCTCAACCCTGGAACGGGTTTGTCGACACTGTTTTGAAGGCTTACAATCAGCATCATAATTTGGAGATAAGGTACAGTCAACATTGGCATACTACATATAGATGTTCGATCAAGCTGGGACTGCTATTACAGGCCAGATGATGTGTGGATAGCCATTCTATCACAGTCCAACTTCTAGTGGGTGTACCAATACCAATAGATTTGTGCCCTAACAGAAGGCTCTCATTGTTAATGCACACTCGGAAGAGTTAAGGTTGAAGTTTGTCGCCCAGAGTGACAAGGAAGCGCTCGTTATATGTGCGACAGGAAATCGACACACGGTGGACTTCGGCCCAGAGCTGGCATCTCAAACGACGGACCTCATTCAACAGAATGTCGTAGACCCAGAGCTACAGAAGTGGATTTTACTTGACTTTTCGACAACTACCTTCAACGATACTGTGGTTTGCTCAGTGTTCACGATGTCAACTCTCAAGGAGTGAGTCGGGGTGTTTCCTCCTAGTCTCTTCGATGCTAACAGCGAACCTGCTTGTCAGAGCATTCGATGGAGACGTTGATGCTCATTTCTGGTTTAGGGTCGGTCATATACACGTACATAGATCTGGACCAAGTTTTTTATCAGGTTGGCTGACGGCTTTTTGTGCTTGGAGCAAGGGCGGGGAGTGGATCGGGCCGAGCTACAAGCCCCTCAGTGCAAGACAATTGGCTGGGCGTTGGAGAAGCCTCACATTGACGGTGTCCCATACCACCAACTCAATACCAAGAATATCCCACCAGCACTCTGTGAAGTTGATGTTTCGCTGGACGATAATGGCGAGAAGTTCGATTGTATGATGGTTGCAGGACATGTTGCCAGCGTTAGGTGCGGGGAAAAACTCGATGCTCTTGCAATGCGCCCTGCTTGGTTCATGTTCATTATGAAGTGATTTTATATCGATCTGTATAAGCGAATCAGATTTTATAACTAGAAAACACAAAAGCAGGTTCTTGAGTCTTGAGGACGAATCGAGTTCGGGGGTTACCGTATTTCTTCTCACGGTGTCCACCTTGTTTAGCCCTGCGACTCGGTTCCAACTTGGTCATTCAAGTTGAGCTTGTGCGTGTATATCTTGGATGCTACTAAGAACGGAATACTCAAGCACTTTTTGCAGCTTGATGAAATGCTGACATGGTTTTTATAATATATATTACACCCCCGTAGTGGCATGGCCATATGTGGGGGCTGACATGGTTAATATCTAGGGTGGTTATCTCAACGTTCCATTGTTTGAACGAAATTGACGAAACTTGACAAAAAACCGTTCCCAACCTCCAACTTTTCCGATTACATGAACGTGCCACTAACATACAACATTCCCTAGGTAATTCACTTCTACACTGCCAAACTGGTCAGGTTCATTGTGCAAAAATGCTCAAAGACATGTCCCATCACCCCTGTGTTTTGCGCACCCATCGTCTTTTTTGCTTCCCATTGCATTTTCAACGACACACCACCACATTCTTCGCACAACTGTTTTCTTGGGGGGAGATATATGAAACTCCTGCTTGCCATTTAGTAGGTGGCTAAATTGCGATTTTATTATGCAATATTCCGGCCTGCTCTTTCTTGGACAAAATGTGCTTTGCGATGAAGGAGTTGGAGTGGCAATTGAAATCTACTGGTATGACTTGCACCCTCTCGTGCTTTTCGTAAAGTCTCACCACCTGTCGTTTCCAGATGCAGTTCTCAGAAAGGACTGCTTCCAAACACACATCCCAACCATCTTCTTTTGTATGATTGAGTTCAGCTAGAGGCATTTGATTTGACGCTTCTGTGAGCGTATCAAGTATTAAGTGTTTTAGGAAGTCCCGATGAACAGCCTGAGAAACATGTAGGTGTGGATGTTTCATTCCACAGATGAGAGCACGCCCTCACAAAGACCATCAGTTGGACATGTCAAACGGCTTTTGCGTAGATAAGAACTACTCAGCTGACGAGCGGCGACTATTTTTGAACTGGGTGATTAACTTTTGGTTGAGCTTAACGATATTGGTATGCCTTCCTTAGCTGCAACTTTTTCTCCGATCTGAGGCTGATTTTACTGTGATAGAATGTTCGATGAGTGTCATCTGGACTACTTATCTGCTACCAGGGTTTTCCCAATACTCACATCGGCCTTATTTATATGGCTGAGAGAGTTGAAGTCCCCACAATCAGTCCGAAGGATTTGAACAACGATATATAAAGCAGACACATCCTTGTGGTCTGATATCACTGATTATGGTTACCAATCTTGTAAACGCAGAGTCGGAGTACGACATCATCTTTGCAGGTGGTGAGTGGTCATATTGGTTGCATTGTATAGACGTGAGCTGACTTGATTTTAGGAGGCGCTACTGCATGTGTTACCGCAGGCCGTCTTATCGATCAATACCCATCACTCAAAATCCTGGTACTTTCCCCAGTCATTATTGTAATGCCCTAGTCCCTCAGCAACCTCTTTCCAGCTCATTGAATATGGCAACCATACCCTGAACGTTGCTCGGCACGTTCAGCCCGGACACTATATGCGATTGCTAGCTAACCCTGAGGTATTGCACTTCCACGAAGGGGTTCCAAGCCCTGCACTGGGTGGACGGGTACCTGTCGTCCCGACCGGAAAGGGGGTCGGTGGAGGGTCGTCCGTCAATTGTGAGTTCGACGTCGAATTAAACTGATTGCGTCTGGAATATGTTCAAATAAATGCCAACAGTTATGGTTTACACTCGCGGCGCTGCGTCTGATTATGACGATTGGGAGACTGTGTATGGAAATAAGGGGTGGAGCACTGAGAGTTTGATGCCTCTGTTTAAAAAGGTAGAATTCCGCCTTTCATCAGCTCATGGCGAGGATTCACTGACATAAGAACACAGATAGAAACATACCAAGATGCAGCGGACAACGACACCCATGGATACGATGGTCCCCTCAAGATATCGTTTGCCCCCGACATGGTTACTGTCGCAGATAACTTCCTGGACACAGCCAGGGTGTATGACAAGGGCAGGGAACATACGGACGATACCAACAATTTTTACAACTGCAATAAATATGGAGTGAGTATGAGAAACTTGTTTAACCGCTGGTGACTTATCCCCGAATTCGAAAATTTCAACGCATTGCGTAAAGAGATGGGCAAGGTATGTCATGTCACCCTTTTCAATAATTACTATGCCAAACTGACAACATCTGTAGGTACATAGACAAGGAAACAGGAACCCGATCCGATGCAGCTCATCATTACATCTACAACAAAACCAATCCGAACTTGGGCATTCTTACTGAAAATCAGGTCATTCGAGTGATCTTCGAGTGCGTTGGTATCATGAATCTTCATTCATCAGCGCTTACTTATGCGATCCTAGGAATGGCCGTGCAGTGGGTGTGGAATATCAAAGTGTAACATCGACCGATCCTGTTATCCGGACAGTGCGTGCTCGAAAGCTCGTTGTGCTGTCCGCCGGCGCGCTCGGCACACCACCCATTCTGGAGAGGTCAGGAATTGGCTCTTCCAAGGTGTTACAACAATGCAGTATCCCTCAGGTAGTTGATCTTTCTGGTGTCGGTGAACATTATATGGGTATGTTCACAGTTGGATTGAGCGCCTAGGACTAGACTAATCACTGAGTTAGATCACAACTTCATATACATGCACTTTTTATCTACTCCAGATATTGAGACGCTCGACGAGATATTCTGGGGCACCGAAGATGAATTTGCCAGTGAGTTCAAATATACTACATGCACGCCGTGCGCTAACTGGGCTATTTAGAACATACTGAAGCTTGGTTGAAGGATGGACAAGGCTTGATGTCGCACAAGTAAGTCATTTTCTGTTAATCTGAATTCTTATTTGTATCAGATACTAAATAGGCGTTTTAGCTCTAGTGATGCAGGCATCAAAATACGACCCACCGATGAGGAGGTCTCCAAGATGTCGCCTGCATTCCAGAAGAGGTGGAAGGAGTTCTTCGCCAATTCGCCTGACAAGCCACTCGTGCTTTTGTATCTTTTAGCTACGTGAGTGCAGTCGAAAGTATCAGATCCTACAAGTATTAATATTCCCTTTACAGCCACTTGGGCGGAAGACCGCCTTCCTTTGACCAAAAATATTATTGCTTAGGTTATCTCCCGGTACGACCTATTCTCATTTCAGGGCTCCACCATTGATTAAAATATACGTAGGCTTATCCTGCTACGTCAGGTTATATACACATCACAAGCAAAGATCTAAGGTCTAAGCCCGAGTTCCATCCTGGCTATCTCGATCAGTAAGTGCTTGTAAACTTTTTGACGGGTCGGATGTTTGTTGAATGGCCACATATATATAATAGCCCTGCCGACGCAGATACTCTGCGATGGGCATATAAGAGGTGTCGTGAACTTGGGAGAAGGATGAAGAACTTCCGAGGCGAATATTCCCCTGGCCACCCTGGATTCTCCAGCAGCTCATCTGCAGCTGTGGTCGAGACAGCCGCGCCATTCAACACTTCGGCCGCTGACATTACATACAGCCCCGAAGATGACACCGTCATTGATCAGTTTAATAACGAACGAAGTGCGTACCATGATGATATGAGCTCGATTGATACTGACGGTTACCCGTATTCTCCAGTTCGAACCTCTTGGCATTCTGTAAGACGATGTTTCGATTTGAAATGTTCATATTGCTGATATCAAATGCATTTCCAAGTGTGGTACATGCGCAATGAAGGCCCGAAAGGATGGTGGAGTAGTCGATGACCGGCTGAACGTGTATGGCGTCGAGGGGCTTAAGATTGCAGGTATGTTATGTTTCTGCTTCTGCCGTGGCTTGCACCACCTAAATACTGTAAACGCAGATTGCAGCATTTTCCCTGAAAATGTGGGTGCCAACACCTACAATACCGCGCTGGTAATTGGGGAAAAGGCAGCAGTTTTGATTGCAGAAGATTTAAATCTCTAACGGAGACAGGTAATTATAAACAGCTAGTTACCGTCAAGTGCACGTGTCAATTATCAACGCAAAAATGTACTCAAATTTATGTGCCACATAGATCGATATTTTTCCCTCTCTTATCTCGGTTCACATCTGCTCGACCTTGGCTGTTTTTGTCATATTTCCGTTGTCAGAAGCTCATCAACCCCCTTTGCCATATGTATTCAAACAGGGGGGTTGTCTGCTGGACTGCGCCTCAATGGTGATGCGGAAGGTTCACATGAACAAGGGTTTGTTTTTGTGTAGAGTACGGAACTGGCGACCCCTACGTAATTACCTTCAAAGGTTGAAGACAGCTATATAAAGGCAGAGGCAACCTTTCAAGTCAGTCAGTCAGTGAGAATGGTTGTCCACCCCGTTACACGGGTGAAATCCGAGTACGACATTATCTTTGCTGGTGGTAAGTACTCGATAGTAATTTAAATGCTATGAGATCCTATCATGGGCTGACTTTGGTTCACCATAGGGGGCGCTACTGCCTGTGTCACAGCAGGTCGTCTTATCGAAAAAGACCCATCCCTCGAGATCCTGGTACATCTGAATGCTATATATTAAGCCAAGTATCTAACAGACGTCATCGAAGCTCATCGAATATGGCCCTCATACTATGAATGTTTCGCAACACGATCAGCCTGACGGTCATATGCTTGTCCAAGTCAACCCGGACGTTTTGCACCTCCACGAAGGCCTATCGAGCCCCACGCTGGGTGGCCAAGCCCCTGTTGTGCCCAGTGGGAAAGGTATCGGTGGAGGGGCAACTGTTGGATGTAACATGGTCTGAATCTTAGATGTTTATGCGCCTGACCTGCGTTTTAAATAGTTATGGTTTACACCCGCTGTGCTGCTTCCGATTATGATGATTGGGAGAAAGTCTATGGAAATTCAGGATGGGGTTCTGAAAGCATGATTCCCCTCTTGAAGAAGGTATATATGTATAAAGAGTGCTATTATTGTCGCGGATGGTGACTGATGCATCATTGCATGTTGGCAAACTACATGTAGGCAGAAACGTACCAGGATCCGGTCGACAATGATACCCATGGACATGATGGACCTATCAAAGTTTCGCTTGCCCCAAAGCTTGTCAGCGTTTCAGAGGACTTTCTGAACACAGCAAGCCTGTACGACAAAGAGAGGGGAATGGCAAATGACATCAATGACTTTCAGAGCTGCAACAAATATGGAGTAGGTGTCTTCGGACCATTCATCAGTTAACAGCTGACTCTTAAGCAACCACCTCTATTGTACAGAGATGGGCAAGGTGTGTTTCTTGAGCTGCATATTCTGATTTTGTCAGCAACGGCTCACGAAATCCAGGTATATTGATAAGGAGGCGAAGACTCGTTCCGACCCCGCTTCCCATTACATCTATAATAAATCGAATCCTAACCTGAGCATTCTCACTGAAAGTCAGGTCCTTCGAGTGACCTTCGAGTGCGTGTCCATGAGAATTATGCATCTAAGGGGCGTTTTTTTAACCCGTGTGTATAGGAACGGCCGTGCAGTGGGTCTCGAATACCAGAGTTGGACATCGGACGAGCCTAACACCCATAGCGTACGAGCTCGAAAACTCGTTGTTCTGTCTGCTGGTGCATTCGGGACACCGGCTATCCTAGAAAGGTCGGGAATAGGCTCTTCGAAGGTTCTGGAGGCGTGCAGCATTCCTGTAAGAGTGGATCTCCCTGGAGTCGGCGAACAATACATGGGTAAATCCCCTTCTTTCTCGATTCGATCTTGAACACTGATCATGGGGGGATTGGTCCTAGACCACAACTTCGTCTATATGAACTTTCTGTCTGCTCCTGAAGTCCAAACCGATAATGCAGTCTTCTGGAGTACGGACAGTGAATCGGCAGGTGTGTGTTATTGAGAACCAAGGCTTGACACTCTGATATACTCAACACACCTGTTCCTCGATAGTCGATAATGAAGCTTGGATGAAAGCTGGCGAAGGGTTGATGTCGTACGTCTCCGTCTCTGTACCACTCCTTGATCGCCCCAACTGAAGATATTGGATAATTTTACTAGCAACCTTGACGCAGGAATAAAGATGCGTCCCAGCGACGACGAAGTTGCCAAAATGTCGCCGGCATTCCAGGAGAGGTGGAAGGAGCATTTCTCTAGCGCCCCGGATAAACCATTGATACTTCTCTATCTCCTGGCCATGTGCGCTCACTTTATATTTTGGGCTAACGTTGGCAAGCCTATCTAATACTATCCGACAGCCACTGCGGATCGCGCAACCCTTCTCTCAATCAAAAGCATTATTGCTTAGGATATATCCCGGTATGTATTGCAATAGAATATTTATTAACTATAGGCGCTCAATGCACCTTGCCAGGCGTATCCTGCCACGACCGGTTACGTGCATATCACAAGCAAGGATCCGAGATCTAAAACTGAGTTTCATCCCGGCTATCTCGACCAGTGAGTTACTTGCATGTTCCTGTTCCTCGAACTAATTCCCCATGAATCAACATTAACCGTTCAGCCCCGCCGATATTGATGTTCTGCGGTGGTCATACAAGAAGTGCCGCGAACTCAGACGAAGAATGAAAAACTTCAGAGGTGAATATGCGGCTGGGCATCCTCAATTCAGCAAGGAGTCAGACGCGGTCGTGGTCGAGGCTGCCAATCCATTTAGTGTCACTGCCCCCGAGGTAGTATACAGTGTCGAGGACGACGCCGTTATTGATCAGTTCAGCACCGATCGAAGTAAGCAGACCTGAAATCCAATTAAGGGTACACTGCTAATCTACACTTTATCAAAGTCCGGTCCTCTTGGCACTTAGTAAGCGCCAGATATGTCGATAGTACACATTTACAAATTCGACTCATCTTCTTCGAAGTGCGGTACCTGTGCCATGAAGACCCGAGAAGATGGAGGAGTTGTGGACGAGCGCCTGAACGTCTACGGCGTTGAAGGACTCAAGGTCGCTGGTATGAGTTTGCTCATCCTTACAATTTCTGTCGTATGAGCTGAGAGCCATGTTTGTAGACTGTAGCATTTCCCCTAAAAATGTAGGTGGAACTATCTACAACACGGCATTGGGAATAGGGGAAAAGGCGGCAATTCTGATTGCAGAGGATTTGAAGCTTTGACACACATCAGATAGCTCTTTTAAAATACAAGCGCAAAAATCTGATCTCTAAGGATACATGTTACAATTTGACCAATCGAAGGCTTTTGTACATAGTTCGACGCGTCAGTCTGATTTAAATACCAAAACGAATGTCACTATCAGAACGAAGTGACAGGTTAGATCGCGTGACGTAACGCGTTTTCACTCACGCGTTTACGTGTCTGCAACTTTCAAGTTGCTCTCGACGTCCACAACCATAGTTATCCTTTTTATATTGCTTGTTAGAAAGATGTCTCTTTGGGTTGACCAGGTGCGTTAATGAGTCTTCAACGGTGTATTTAGCTTATATACTGGCCAGTACCGTCCCAGAACTCTCGATACGTTGCATTATCATCGAGGACTGTCAGAACGTCTCAGGTCGTTGGTACGTAGATCTTCATTTCTACTAGGACATCATCTTGATATTGTATTAGGCTGCTTCAGGAGACTTTCCACATATGCTATTCTACGGACCTTCGGGTGCAGGCAAGAAGACACGTATAAGTTGCACATTGCGACAATTGTTTGGTCCAGGAGTGGAGAAGGTGCGGGTTTATTCTTTGTACAACGGCGACCTGCTAAAGCTTGAATAGCTTAAAATAGATCAAAGAGTGTTTCTGACTCCATCCAAGCGCAAGATTGAGGTCAATCTTGTCCAGAGCAACTACCATATTGAAATTACGCCAAGGTGCGCTTCATTGACACCTGGGGCTAGATCGAGGGATTTTAATGTTTACGGGCAGTGAAGCTGGGAATCACGATCGATTGGTTATTCAGGATCTACTCAAGGAGATTGCACAGACGCAGCAAGTGGATCTCGGTGCAAAACAACGGTTCAAAGGTAATATCTTAATCTTGTATGTCATAAATTCTCACTCTAAGCTCCCAACCAGTCGTCATTATTAACGAGGCTGACTCACTAACCCGTGATGCTCAAGCTGCTCTTCGTCGTACAATGGAAAAGTATATGTCAAATATGCGAATTATTCTATGCGCCAATAGCACAAGCCGCTTAATTGCCCCGATTAAGAGTCGTTGTCTGTTAATGCGGGTGGCCGCGCCTAGTGCAGAGGAGGTGAGTTATAATACAGCTCTTTGTGTTGCACTGAGGACGAACGATGATTAGATGAGTGAGGTTTTGGCCTATGTGTCCAGGCGTGCAGGATTCGATTTGCCACCTGAAGCAAGCAATAAAATCGTCGAAGACTCTGGGGGCAACATGCGGAAAGCTATTCTTGTTCTAGAAGCTCTCAAAATGCAATCGTATGTCTTCCGTTTAGCTCCAGCCGGTTCTCTGACAGAATTATGTCTTGGTGCCCTGCAGGCCTGACCTCAGTGGACCCCTCACGATAGCCAAACCTGATTGGGAGGTCTACTGCCATAAGGTTGCGGATCTAATCATCTCTGAGCAGTCTCCAGCCAGGGTAATGGAAGTGCGGGCCAAATTTTATGAGCTTCTGAGTCACTGCATACCACCCACAGTCATTTTGAAGGTAACGTCAAGACGGCAACTACAAGTCCGTTAATTTCTCATTTTCTATTTGCTCAGACGGTAGCAGAGCGGGTCGTCGATAAAGTTGATGAAGCCCTCAAAGCTGACATCATGCACTGGGCGGCTTTCTATGTGAGTGATTTGCATCTCGTTTCTTCCCCGCTCCTTTCTCAATCTGCTCCTTAGGAGGTACGAATGCGTGTTGGAAGCAAGAAGATTTTCCATTTAGAAGCATGGGTCGTGAAAGTGATGAGCTTATACAAGGTGAGATATATAATTTAGGGTCAAAATTGGCTCGCTCACGCTTGATTTCGATATGTATAGCACTTCTTTTACAATATTGACATGTCCGAGTTTGACTAAACCTATTTTCTCTTATTTCCTCTGCTCTGTTAACTGTATAATGTATTCCCATGGCTTTCTTAAACGTGATGTGTAGAAGTGAATTCTGCCATGAGGTGCCTTTGTTGGTAGCTTCCGGACTTCACTTTGTATTCAATAATCCTAATCGCACTTTCTAGTTAGATCGATTGCAGCTATCAGGTAACTCATGATCAGATCTGTGACCCTGATGAGATTTCTGTGAAATCCTAAGCTTCCTTTTCTGACTTCGATCTCTACACCAATCATCCGTGTCTATCTCGAGGATCTAGCTGCGTTTTTTGGGAAGTTTTTGAGGGTGCCGCCGGTTTGCACTGCACAATTTCACAGAATCATATTGTCGTTGGCTGAAACGCCTGATAACGGGCGTCTGGATCGCGTTGAAGGTGTAGTATAGTCAAAATTCAAGGGCTTTGTTGGCGTAAACCTCTGTTTGCTTTGACAAGGTCCTTCTGACATGCACAATGAGTGAGGCAACAGGAGACCTTCCTTCCCCATTTTGTTAACAAAGTGGTAACTCTACATACGATCTCGTGGCTTCTGAGGGTACCTGAGGACCTCCGGCCAATTCAAATAAGGAAACACTGTCAAACTTGGTCCCACCGAGTCCCACTATGGCCCATACTTTGTAATGCTGGCTTTACTACTTAGACCAAGCTACTGGTGGCAGTTATTCCGTTTGTGGAGGCTTTACAGCGGTCGTTGGACCTGAGACCCTTTGAAATACTTGCACTACCGTCTCCAAAGGTTCAGGGACCACCAATCCAATATAAAGGTGCATTACCAACGTTGGAAACACGGCACATATGACTTCTATGTAACGATCACAAAAAATCCTGTAGGTTGGCAGTGACTGAAAATAGTTGTTGGACGGACATTTAGGTCGAGAGGACATGTTTGTGCAGACACGTTCAAGATTGAAATGATAGATTCTGGGCATTAGAACATTGGCGAGAATTTAGTCGTGATAAGTTACTTACAATTCGCGGACCTTCAAAAGAACAAGCAATCACGCCGCAGCAATAATGGGGTGTATCGTGTTTACCGTGTCAACTGCCCATCACCGACTACGCCTCATCAACAGGTGCCATCGTACTCTTCCTCGACGGAAGCGAGAAAATCAAGCAACTGTGCACATCGGACGAGAGATCCAAGCACGCGTGTGCAGTGCCAGAGATAAAGTAAAAGCAGGGGTACAGATTTTCCATCAATCCCGAATTCCGATTGAAGTTTCCGATGTGGCGTCCAAGGTGATAGCAATTTTGGGGAGCGGGGTTCACCACAGCGAAGAATGGTAAGCGGCAAGTGGACAGGGTAATTTAGGGTATTGGCGGTGATGAGAGAAAAGTGTAGAGGTTACTTGGTCAGTAAAATGAAATAATTTAAAGTGCGAGAACGAAAAAGAGAATACGAAGTACATAGCAGTGCAGCTACGGAGACCTCGTTGGTGCTGATCATGATCGAGTGGGCAATTTATTGGGTAGGGTCGAAACCTTGATCAGAAGTGTGAAGACAAGGATACACACCGTTTGATGGCGTTTGTGCCCCATTTTTGTCCCAGCTTCTGTCTTCAAAGCGTCGCGTATCTTGAGTAGCTTGTCGTGAAAATGTTGGATTGAGGTGTGCTCTTGCTCGGGATCCCCGGCGGGCGTGTGTAGAGGCCTGCCAAAGAGCGTGATAAATTGTAGTGGAAATTAAAAACCGGAAGTTACGGAATATGTTCAGCCCAGAGAACATATGCGCAGGAGGAATAGGTGCGAACGAATTGAGGATACCGACCTGTTGGTTACTGTGCTGAAGGCAGCACAGCGCATGATCCCTATTTCGAGAAAAGATTGGTTGAGCAAAAGGATTTATGGTTCGACGCGAAACTACTGGTCGGATAAACCGAAGTCAATGATAACCCCAAAACATAGTGTTATCGAGTGCCAAAAATGTGGATTGATAGTTATCGCTCCAACTTCAAGTTCACCTCAATACGGCCTGAGCCAAAATACAGGTGCATCATAAAGTTGTCAGACAGGTCTTCGTGAGACTCATGGAATCTGACATGGCCCTCTAATAGACAGATCAAGTCCAAGAAACACTTCGGGAGCTTTTTCTACTCCAATACGGGTTCAAGAAGAAGAGAAACCTTACCAAAAGCGCCAATGGCGTCCAGCCTGTCTGCGTCCTGGACGCAATGAAGTTCTGTGCAAGTATCATGCCAGTTTGACCATTCACCAGCCTGTCTTCGTTTCTTTTCTGTGCTCCAGGAAACGTTATCCACTATTTTGGCGATTAACTGTGCCCTCTGATCTTCAACTAGGTCAATTCCAGTGGTCTTCCAAGCCTTAAAGAATGGGAGAAAGAAGCTATATGGGTCGGCTGCTTGTTCTGGTGTCACGTACTTCTTGTCCAGCACATCGTGAAGCAGAGCAGCTGTGCAAGACAGGTGTCAGTAAAGGGCGTCATATCGACTGGCTAGAAAAGGGGGTGCTAGCAAAATCTAAATTCGCAGATGGTGCAGATTTGTGGCTGCTTTTGTCACTCCGCACAGGGCAGATAGGGTCAAAATCCTTTGTTTCGTTTCCGTCATATGGGAATATTGACACAAGGCTCTTTGAAGCAAAGTACGCTTCAAAAGAGGGACATTCTTTGATTATCTGAAGGTCAGAATGCCCACCTAATTCAATGACAAGCAGATCTGGGGTTGGGGTCAATGTGTTCGCAAGATACAAAGCAGTCTTGCGGACCCGATAAACTGAGAAAAGCGTGTTCAGGCGGTGAAATAGAAATATGGTCGGTAAGCATTTGAGTAACCACTGGTCGAAAGAAGCTGTGCATACAACTGACCATGATATTTATCGTGTGAAGGGTCATACCGGGCCATGGTTTCTACCATTAGTTTTTCGGCTTCGTTGATGATTAATCGTTCCTCTGGTGTTGAGTACATGTTGAAGGTGGTCGTTAAGGTTGAAGAAGCAGAAATAAGCGTCCATATTTCATATGGCCATCAATGTTAAATCAAAGTTTATTGGACGCGCAACACGCGACTGACGCGGTGTTGACTCATATCAACGTGGAAAACCTGAAATAGTTACTTATCGGTCACAGGTGGATACGCAGCGCTGGCGTAAATCTCTTTGTTTTTGACCATCATGTCGCGTCGCCTCTCCTGGCTGTTGCCTTCTGTCGCTCTTTTATCTTTACTAATACTTAAATCTCAAGCTATTCAATCAAATGGAAAGGAGACTGTCGTGGAAACACTTTCGATATTTGTGCGTGTCGTCTAAGCCCTGACCGCGACTTAGGGTGCTTATGGAATTGCTACATGGCACATTGTTCGTTTTTTCACCTGCAGGAAGAACACATACAAGAGTGTGAACCCATAAAGCAACTGGGCCATTTGAAAGAGACCCTTGAGGCGCAGCATTCACCAATAATGCGCACCGTATTTGCATGGCTGTTTCCTTTTGGTCCTGCCTGGAACTCAATTTTGGGGACATTTTATATCAGTTCGTGAGTGTTATTCTCGTTACATTCGACACCTCGCATCTAGACCACATGTTTGTTACATTGTCGTTCTGTTGCTTCGACGTCGAAGGGTTCTTGCCACATCCCACGACCGTCGTCTATTTACATACTCCTTAACGGCAAGTCACCGATTATTAATGACCTCCTGGCGCTAGTGTCCCCAATTTTATTCTTGCCTTTATCCCGGCCGAAATAAATGGCGATACCCTCAACACAATGACAGCCTTTGCGGTATGTACTCTCTGCCAATCTTTATGCATCGCGGACTTAGCTGTCAAACTGAACTTTGTTTTTCGATCATCAATTGCATTGCAACCCCTGCTACGGTGTGCCGACGAAAATTGTCGTTCAACACCTGCGTTCTCCGGTGACATTTGCCGCTCGTTCGATAAATCATCCCCGTTTTACAATTTCAAACGTACCCTCTTCTGATCCTCCCCGGAAATCTACTCCCCTCTAACATCACACAACCCCCAAACTTGATTCCGACGTTGTTCTGTGGTCAATTCAACACTATATTTGCGCCTGCCGACGCATCGTCCCATCTGTTGATTTAACGATCTGATCGAATTTATGGTTTCTACGTCCCATCACACCTATTTCAATCACAACGAAATCCTGGATCGCCTTTGTCAACACTTGTGCTACTTCTTTCGGTCACCTTGTATTTCAATTGCTGTCTTGATTTGGGTGGGGTGCATGTGCCGAATTTCTGGCCTGTCAATCCCAAACTGCGATCGTCTCTCGACTCTTTTGACATTTGCAATCGTATCGGTCGGGATACTTTCCTTTCCGGTTATTTTGCCTCCGTCGACATAGACTGGTGGATTACTGTCGGATGTATTCCTTCACCTTGTGCCTCACGCCTTCATGGGCGAACATCAAGGTGACGGTGTTCAATTTGTCATGGTCGAAGAAAAACGCAACATTCTAGTCGGGTAGGTATTTCGCACATTCGTTTGTTCGAGGTCGAATCTATCCGCCGCGGCAAGGATCGTTGTCCTTCTCCGCGGCCACAGGCATCCATTAGGCAGGCGAGCGGCGGCCTGTTCCTAGGAGGTCGTAGACTTAACTAACGAATTGCCCCTTTAATTTCTCTTGATAAATTATGAAGATCGTCCCCTACTTTTAATTGCATTAAACTGGAATAAAGCTGACATTTCCCCAGGCTAGGCATTTTCATTGGTTTTGCAACTTTCTTCTTCATGGAGAAGTCCCTGCGCGTCCTTGGCTCCGATTCCGAAAGCGAAGGCATCGGCCATTCGCACTCGCACTCGCATTCACATTCTGCGTCTACAGTCACCAAGGCCTCAGGGACTGAGAAGAAGTCAGCTACGCAACGAAAGGGAACGAAAAACGGTGTCGCAGAGGAAGAAGTTGCTGCAAACGACACCAACGGGAACAGTGCAGGTCCCTCTAAAATGTCCGCCTACCTGAATTTGTTCGGGGACTTTGTACATAACATGTGAGTTTTTATTGAATTAGCCATATTGATGCAAGACTAAATGTACCTTTCATTTGTCCCCTCTGTTTCCTATGCGCTATATTTGCTGTTGATCATCCTGACAACACGATACCATGACTCCCTCTTGATTGGCGGAATCAAAAACTAATAGTACTGATGGACTAGCGTGAGTGGTTGCCATTACATTTTAACTTTCCCTTTCTCCATTCTCTTCGAGACCCTGTTGTCTGCCTTCGGACCATGCGAACCGACAATCCTCCCCAGGATTGCACCTATCACAGGTCTCAAGACTTTTCTTTGGATCTTGTGGGGTTCTAGCTCCCTGCCTGCAAAGCGGGGCAGAAATCCCGACTGTCATGTTCCAGCGATATGGCTCAACGCTCTAAGCGAGTTCGCCGCGCATCAGAAACCAACCTGTACAGATCTCTCCTGCGGTTGTTGAAGTTCCTCAACTGCATATTCGCCCTTCCCTCTGTGAAGGTTTGCCTCCTGTCCGGCTTGAAGCCGTAGCATAACGATGCCATACTTCCCAATTTGGGAGTGGGCGTTTTAATGCACGAAGCACCACCGTCCACTCCGACAATACTTTGTTCATTCTCTTCGTTTTTTTCTTTTTTATTTCCTTGGTCTGCTTATTTTTTGAGCCAGGTCATTCTCTTCTCGACCTTTGGTCTTTTTCTCATACGAATCTCCACAATGTTTTTCAATCTCTCCTTTTTCGCTCGACTTCTCTCAATTTGCACTCCGCTCCGCCACTATAGGGTGCAGCCCCGCGTACCCTGACAGTCTGCGCAGGTTCGCATCGTAACCTTGTGAACCCCCACCTCCCTCCCTAGACAGACAGATTATGTACCTCTATTCTGATCGATTGGTTGGTGATGGGACATGAGGGCACGGATCTCCGTTTTGCTGAGATTCCCGCGCGTCTGTTCTACTTAGAGGAAGTCCGTTATATTCAGTCTATGACCGAATGAGCGACCCTGCCTAATTAAATATAGAGGGCTATGTCAGGTCTTGGAGACTATGGCGATCTGTGGTCTCTGTCGTACCCAATTTGGGTGTGCCCGCCTGCCCTGCTTGACCTACACGGAGAGGAGTTGTGGGTGTCACCTGGATCGCCCAAACTTCACTCCATATTGCATTCCCTAAGTAGGCCGTGCTGTGGCTTCAGAGCTGGTCGCCGCGCGGAGCTACATTGAGGCTCATTGTTCTATGCATATATTTTCATCTTTCTGGAACGCGAGCCTCATGTTTTCATTGTTCTTTCGTCCTTTCTTACCATTGTCCCCCATCATCTCATTGTTCACCCAATGGTTTGGGTGGAATTTTGGGGTGGCCTCTTTAACTTTCTTCTACCATCGCACATCACACATCTGTTGAAGTGTCATCGAAAAACTTATTTTTCTGGGACCATGTGTTTGGCACGTCCGGGGTTGAGGCGCGTTGGGATCTTGAGGACCTTGAATCCCATCTTCTCATCCCTGGATGAATTAGAAGCAACGTCGTCTCAGGCTTTCCTCAACGTTCAAATTGTTTTTTGATACAGGGCGAGTCAGTGGTCATAATGCTGGTCTCACGCACCCTTCAACCTGCTCAAGTCGAAGGGTTGCATAGGAGCCCTGTCTTCTATTCTAGCGCCCCCTAGCGCCTCAAGCGTCTTGCTGGCTGGGCTCTTATTTGTTCGCCTTCATTGCCGGCACCCGGTTATCAAACTTTTTTTTTCTGAATTGCTTACCTATACTTATCTCTCCTAACATCTCATGACTTGATCATGGGAAAGATGAGTATTGCAATGCAGCTGTTTGTCGCTCATCAGAGCTCATCAGCCTCAAGTGCCTCTATGCAGACCCGAGCTGTCAAAGAGACTCCGAACGTCCATGGAATGTGATGGCCAGTGTTGCGAGATAGGATAAGATTGAAGCACGTTCTTCGCTTATCTTTCCTCATGGACATCGATACTGATCTCACTTGACCTGAATTATACTGTTTCCTTGGTTGCTTTCTCATCAATTTTTTAATTATCCTGAAATTTTTCTATTTTTCACGTTTTTGCTGTTTTGCTATTTTATTCTTATTCTTAAACCCTGGAATTCGCGCGATGATGTTGTGTTTGGTGACGCACGCGCTGCCTCGTTTTGCGCAGTGATTTTGAAATTGGCCTCGTTTTTTCCACGTCTGGAGACAGTTGGACTTGGTCGTGTGCCACATTTCTCCGACATATCTGGTCTCGTGCGTTGTTTTTTGAACACAAGAGTGTGCGGATGAGGTTGTGACAAGGGCAGAAAAGAGGTTTTATTGATTGTTATGAAAGGGTTGTGTACTGTGTGGCGCGCATGTGCGTCATCTCTGTATGGGGGGCATTGACACTCGCTAATCTTAACCGACGGGTACAGACTGGCAGGGAGTGACGTGCCGTTTGTGCCGCGGTTGTCTGGGGCGCGCGTCGGTAAGTTTAGAAAGGCGCGCATGCGCGATGGTATTGTACCAAGGCAAGCGACGGGCGTTCGTATAAAGCGACAGGCTTTATTTTCTCAATTCACCTCCTGTCTTTTATTTTATTTTTCTCCTTCCTTTATTCAATTCTATGATATACCTATGCGTTGACGTGCTAACACCTGTCGGTTCCGTTGAACAGAATGGCCGCATCCTTCTACGCATCTCCACTTATCGGAGCCACTACTACGCTTGCCTGCTTCGCACATGAAATTCCTCATGAAATCGCCGACTACTCGATTCTGGTTAGGAGCGGGTTCACTAAGGGCCAGGCCATGCGGTCGCAGTTTATCACCGCTGTAGGCGCATTCGTAAGTGGAGCTCTCATTTCCCTGGCCATCGCAGCCTTTAAATCAGGCTCTAACTCCACTTTTTTCTATCGTCGTTATGCTGTGCCTCTTAGATTGGGTATGTTATTTCCATGTCCGACTAGGCGTGTCACATTCACACAACAGCGGCGCTTATTTTTATTTTGTTCTTGTCGGTTATAGAACGTTCATTGGAATCGCTGTGCATGAAGCCACAGCCTCGGGCGCAGCTTCTCACGTCGACCGAGTGGATCTCGCCGCTGGTGTTCGACAAGACGCGAATGGAATTCTTGGGACCACCCTTGTTGCCGCTGACCTGGTGCGTTGAGTGCAGTTGTTGAAGGGTTGGGCTCTTCTGATGCGAATCTCTTCGACTGCAGGTTATTCCCTTTGTCGCCGGTGGCTTCTTGTACATCGGTGCCGTTGCTGTGCTTCCTACGTGCGTACCATTCATATCTTCCTCAGCTCCGTACTTTTTTATTCTTTCGCTGCATCGTGTGGGCGTTTCTTCCCTGCATGCACGTTTCGTTTTTTCACCCCTTCCTTTTTTTTTAATCTTACGTCTTTCATTTCGTATTCCCACACCCGGGTCCACTCCTATGCTCCGAGTCATTCATTAACCCCTCGCCGAGTCATACTGTGTATTGCGGTCGTGGTTCTAGAAATTACACTAGGACAACGACTCGGGGATGCAGTCCAGGCATAGTCCAGGGAACTCTGTCGGTGTTTCTCGTGGACTCGCACAGGGTGGCCCTTGGGTCTCTCAAAGAAGACGATGCCGATGCGAAGTCCGAAGAGTTGTAGAAACTGTCTCGTTGACTCGTCAACTCGGAACGCTGGCCGTCGAGAGAGTTTGGACTTGGTTATTTATGGTCTGGCACGCCATACTTAACTTAGTCTGTTGACTGGGTCGTGATCATCTTTCACGCAATGCCTGAGCGTGGGTGTGGGGAGTTTGCACTTTTACTTTATATTGGCATTTGCATTTGCATCTGCATTTCTCGTGCATTTATTTTTACTTCATGATTTGAGCCTTTACTTGCACGATTTCGTCACATCTCGTCTAGATGACATTGTGTGAGTCTGCGTCTGCGCAGGGGCCTTGTGTTATTTTAGCTCGCTCTCAGGTCAAACATAGTTCCCTATAGAGAGCTAATGTGAAGGCGGAGGAGAAGCTTAGCTTAAAATAACCTTTGGCATAGTGTCGATTCGGTGGGATCTTGTGGTTATCTGGATGTTGGGTGTGCGAATACCTGATTGGGGCTGCTTGGACGATGCGGCGTCTAAGTAATATGAACACCTGTCGGCGGAAGATCTGTGTTGGGATATTGAACTTCTTTTTTCCTAGGCCCCTTTTACTTCTGTTGATCACATTTCCCGTCGTTATACATGGTTGACTGACTGATTGACGTTTGGATCGTTTACAGGTTGTTGGCTGAGAGCAAGAGTGCTAAACAGGCTATGCGCGAGGTGAGTGTTGGCTGTTTAGAGTTCATGTTTGGGTGTTGTGTTATTTCTATTTCTATTCTGTCTCTCTTTCCTCTTTATCTTTATCTTATATTCTTTGATATCTCTATTGATGTCGTCTTTGGCATTTTTGCTTCTGGATTTCGTTGCCGGTTATCTTTGTGGCATGCCGAGGAGGGAGGACTCTATTCAATGTCCTGCTGCGCTTATTAAGAGCTCAGTCAGAACGGCTGAGTAAAGCGTCAGCTCGCCGCCTCCACTCTGGCGGAGTGCGATAGAAGTCACTTTGATACGCGACCGACGGGATAGAGTCCTATGCGTCATTATGCGCCGAGTGCTCTGACGGCTTATAATTTGCGAAACCTTCTTTCGTGGATGATGCGAGCGATAAGGGACACTAGCCGTTCATGGTTCCAACTCGTAACAATACGGATGGATGCTAGCCGCGGCCGCAAGTGTGGCTTCTTAGTGCGCGTTTGACAGGATGAGCGTGTGATCAACGTGTGTGGGCGGGGTTTTTGCTCTTGATGGGTTCAGCACCATGCCATTATACAGTTTCGGTTGGGGTGTGGATTTTTTGTGCAGTGGTCAGCGCCCGAGCACTGATATAAACTGTATTCATCCACGTCGCAACTATGCAATCGACGAGCCAAGAAGATTGAGATCTATTTATACAGTGTTGGGCTAGATGGCTTCTGCTTTCGTTCCTTAATTATACAAGAGAGATTCTCTCCTATTCCCTTGTTTTCTTTGATTTGTATCCTTCTTATCTACAGGCTTGTTCCGAGAAGCACTTACTAACCGTCTTTGGTTTATTTCTAACTTGCACGGCATTTCCTTCCCTGTCGAATCTGCGGAATCTATGGTGTCGAACATGGGTGGCTCGTGACAGTTTGCTGCGATGGCCTTCGGAGTCGTGTGCATGTTTTTGGTCGCGTGAGTGATTTGATTTAGTGTTCATCTGGTCAAGCGACAGTTCTGACTGTTTGACAACGTCTGATTTTGTTGAATTCGTGGTGCGCATTTGTGGATGTGTCTCCGCATGTTCGGTGATTTGGACCTTTGACATTTACTTTTTTCTGGGGCTGGATTGAATGTGGATATTGGTGGCGTGTCATGCGTTGGTTTGTTTGACTTGGCTTCTGTGTCGTTGCGGTTGGCACATTATCTAGTTGGAATGAATAGAGCGGAGGAATAGGATGGTGTTGGGGTCGATGACAGGTGGTGAAGAGGTGAGGATGTTTTAGGATGTAGTAGATGGTATAGAGAGAGTCATGGATTGGTATTTATTAGAATAGCTGACTAGTGATGCTACTTGGATACTATACTAGTTTAAATTGTTCCTATGACTGCGTGTGGAATGGGATATAAGGATTGGAGAAGAGTTGTTCTGTGCCAGAGTGAGAGATAGCGAATGATGACATGCCGAAGTTGCCGAGAACCAATAAGGCAATTGGACCGACCAACGTGCGTGAAAAAAATAGCGGATAAAATAAAATAAAATTTAGAAGAATATTAACCAAAAGAGTAAGAAAAAGAGCATTAAACTGTGAATTTAAAGGGAGAGACCTAATTTGGATGTCAACTCTTGTTATAACCTTTAAATCCAAAGAGTCTGAGCCAATAATCTCAATCTCCCTTCATTCAAATCTATCCAACAGAGTCTCCGACGGATTCACCCTCCTCCTTTGCCAGAGACTATCATAATTTCTTTAAAAATCGACAAGATATTGTCTCTTGTCTGTTTGTCTGTCTGTGTCTATCTCTTGACTCTGCATTTACTTCGACCCGTGCTCAAGAAGAAACGAAGAGTTTTTTTTTTCTTGTCGTATTGCTACCGCTGGATTACATATCGGCACCCCACCATTATTTCACTGTCCACCACCTACGTCAAGTAATCAGCTGCGTTGGTCATAAAAAGGCCGTCTGTCAAAGGATATAGGCATTAATACTGTCAGGTGTGTTGACCCTATCTACCCTTCTTTGAAACCTGAGCTTATATTATTGTCATAAAATCTAGGATAAATAAAACGAAGATAACAAAGCAAAAAGTAGGGATAAAAGTTTGAGTATCTTGTGCTGTGTTTGATGACTTGAACCACAGGACTATCACAATCTCTGCTATAGTTGTACCCAAATCACTGCACATTACGGACCCGCGGACCCCTAAAACCCATCATCAATTCACTTTTTACGTTCATCCCCGACAAAAGGACTATAACAGCGGATTACTCAACAGAACCATTTCAAAACAACTCTCTCTGCTCTTGACCATCATCTTCACCCTCTACCATCGTCACCACCACTAAAACTCTTCTTCGGCAATCCCATCGAACCACACCGCGTTCGATATCTTATTCTTCAGGCCCCTTTACCCCCTTGA
This sequence comes from Panaeolus papilionaceus, assembly GCA_015501605.1. Taxonomy (NCBI): domain Eukaryota; kingdom Fungi; phylum Basidiomycota; class Agaricomycetes; order Agaricales; genus Panaeolus; species Panaeolus papilionaceus. The sequence goes on along the minus strand of JADNRZ010000023.1, from coordinate 330,624 downwards.
AATCTTTCACCATTACCACCATCACCAACACCGCTTCTGCCAGCACCAGCAGTACCATGGGCACGAAAGGCAGAGCTGTTCCACGCGTTGTGTGCTGTGCTATCCCTATTGCGAGACAGTCAAATAAAGTCCTCGTCGTCACTAGTCGGAAGAGACCTAATAACTGGGTTTGTGAGTAACGTTTCTTGTCGTCCGAGGGCACTCTTGTCTATTGTGTTGTCCAGTTTTATTGATTGTATGTTTGTTTTATTATTTTCATTATATGTTTCTGCTTTGGCTTTTACTTCGCCATGTCACGACGCGCGGAACGATATCATTCGGACCACTCTTTACTATTGGATGTGGCCATCAATCACTTGGCTCTCGCTGTCTCTATTCCTTTCAACCTCCTCACCCGTTCTGGTTATTGTATGTGGAACGTTCTCCTACATTCCATTCTTCTTTCCCACTATCCCCCTCATGCACATACTCTCGCGGTTCTTATTGTTCCTGGCCTCGCTCTCCCTCTGTGCTCACCATAACCTCGGATGATACGTCATCACAAACCACAAATCGACCGCACATGCGAACTCCGGTACGGGTGTTCGGGATCATTGTCCACCATCCTATCGTGCTATGAATCATGCTGTCTCATCACCCAACCATGGGGGCATCTTGTCGTATTTGATTCTCCGCCGCTGTTGCTGGCATCCCCCGCCTTTGGTCCCTCATGCTGTGTACCCTGACTCATCCACACTCGCTCGATGCCCACGCTTTCGTTATATCGTTTGTTTTTCCTGACCCTGTTCTATGTTGTCGTTCTGTGCATTCTGTTTTCCCTTGTCGTGTGGTGCTCATTTGATGATTCATGATCCCCGCTCTCTATTCACTCTCCGAAATTTTGTCGCTTGCGTTATCCTCTTTCTTCTTTTTCTCTTGCTGCTCTTTCGCTTCTTTTCTTCTTTTCTTCTCCTTTTTTCTTCATTGTCATCTTCTTAATTCCGTTGTCAATGAACGCGCCTGTGACCCGCTACTCCCCGGGTATTCATCCGACGTCACCATTCAATCAACTTTTTTAAAACTTTGTTATTCTCATTCTTCTTGCTTGTGGGATGGGATGGACTGACACATTTGGAATTTGTCTTTCCGTATTCCGTCATTGGCCATACCCCCTGTACCGACCACTCCAACGAATCACTTGGTATCCCTATGGACTCGTCTGGACCTGCTCTTTATGACTTGGTATCGTCGTGCCGGAATGACTTGCGTTCAATACATGCAATGCATTGGCGCTGCGGTTTATCGGAACTCCAATGCCCGCAACCCATCGACTCATCCAATCCTCCCGCGTCGGCTTGATAATCCCAAAAATAACCACGTCCACCAATTATGGCTAATTGGTTTTATGGGTACGCGTGTATAGTGCCGAAAGGCGGCTGGGAACCTTCGGATGTTGCGCTAGAAGCTGCTGCATCAAGAGAGGCGCTAGAGGAAGGTATGTTTAATTCTTATCTCTTTTTCTTTATTTTACTTTTTAAAACCTTTTATTGTTGTTACTCATTCATACTAATCATCCTGTCTCCCCCTATTTTTATCCAGCCGGAGTCCGAGGCAAAATCACACGATTCGTCACGACGATCCCATCGCCCAGTTCGACGTATCATTTTTACGAGCTGGACGTGAGCGGGCTCGAGGCGAATTGGCTGGAGGAGGGGGAGAGACGGCGGGAGTGGGTGGATTTTCCAGAGGCGGTGAGGAGGTTGGCGTGGAAGAAGGAGCTGGCGGAGGGGTTGAGTAGGTGTAGTTTGGCGGGTCGGTGATTGTTGATGATGTGTGGTGTGGTTGGTTGGGTTGGGAGTTGTGATTGCGGTTGAAGGGTCTAGGCGCTTGATGGGGTGTGCCAACGTGATGGTGATAAGGCGGGACGAGGACGAAAAGGGAAATGGACGACCAGATTGGCTTATGATGCTTTGAATTTCAGGGCTTTATACACTCGGGTTTGAGTACGGCGTCATCATGCATGCATTAATTCCACGGGATTTTTTCTTTTCTTTTCTCCTGTTTTTTTCTCATTTCATTTTTGTCTCTGTTTTTGCGTTTGCGTTTGCTTTGAACACCCCCGAGCCACTATCCATTTTCATTTTAATATGCTTTTTTCGGTGCATGATTTTGATTTCTTATGCTTCTCTTCTTTCCTGATCCGTGTTTATGTTGTGATTCTGTGTGGCATATTCGAATTCGTGGTTTATGATTTTTGTTCCACATCACATCTTTTCCTCTTGCCCCTATTCATCGTCTAATTCATCACATACACACCTTCACCATCAACCAAATCATAGCATACCATATCCGCCTTTGCCCTCTCAAGCTCATTTCATCGTCCTTCCCTCCCTTCTACATCCATCCACATCCACATTCACCCCTTCCCTTCACATCTCTCTCTCCCCTGTTCGCCCCCCTACCCTATTCTATTTTTTGATTCCACTCCATGATTCACTTTCCCTCTCATTTCATTTCTGTTATAGACGCCCGTTCAAGTTAATATCAATTGTGATATCTGATTGTCATGATCATTCATTATTATTGCTGTATATGTGTTGGGGTGTGTAGGTGAGGTGAGGTGAATGGTGACGATGTTGAGAGTGGTGTGAGGTGAGGTGAGAGGTGAACGAGGTGGTTAATGTGGAGGGCGGTGGGTATGATTATGAATGTCCGGACTGTGATGTCCTCTCGTTCCTCAAGACCATTCAAGACTTCAAGCATCATCAAGCGTTGCGTGCACATCGTGTGGTTGTTTAATCCATGGCATTGATTGGCGTCTGTCCTCCGTCAATATTTCAACAGCATGTCAACAATTCCATCGTGTACGTTCCATCGTTCGTGTCGTCCTTCAAGTTGCCGACCACTGCGTTTGACATACATCTTTCATCAACCCGACCTTCAGCTTCAAGCCCAATCTTCTCGCGCGAAATCCTTTCGTCGCCTTCACTCGCACTTCATCTTCGCTCTCTTTCTATCTCCCTATCTACATCCATTCCCAACCATAACCCACACTATCAGTATTCCTCTTCCTATTGCTGTTCCTGTTCTTATCCCTTTTATCATCGCTATCCTTATCCCTGTCCTATCTATTTTTGCATCCCTATCCCTATCCCCCCTATCCATCAAAGAATTTTTATCTACACGACAACTTGAAGACGTGTTCAAGTTCGCATTTGGGCAGTATGACAAGTAGACAATTATTCTCTCTCTTTCTCTTTTTCGTGCTTTCTCCTCTCTCTTTGACTTTCTGCCCTTTTTTATGTCAAGTTGCCCTCCACCTATATAACTTTCCTTTCTCATTTGGTTTTGGTTTTGTGCAGATTTTTGTATCAGTTACGTTATGATAGTAGATGTAGTTTTGATTTGATTGACCCATAGATTGTTTTCGTTTCGTTGCTGAGGTCGAGGACTGAGTTGTGCGTGAGGGGTGGGTGGGTGTTGTTGTGCTTTTTTAAAACGTTTATTGGTAATTCTTTTTTATTACTGTATTATTCTGAATTTGTTGTATTGTTTTAGTTTCTTTTTTGTAGCCGTAGCTGTTGACATGTTGTGTATCTTACTTATCTAATATTCCTTCTATATATATATTGTCTTATTGTTGTTACTTGCTATATTACTAGGACAATCATCTAATCCGTTCTAGCAGTCGTCTGCATATCAAACGCTCGTCAGTTAGTTTCTGTGAATTGTTTTGCTAGCTACCTTTTGCTATCGGGAAGACTTACCATACATATTTGACATCCTCCTCACTTCTTAAAACTTTTGAGCACGAATGTGGTGATTTGATAACCACTCTGAATGCTCGATGTTTATGACGTACCCATCCTGTAGCCCAGTACATTCATTAGCTCTTTCTCCCTCCCCTCTTCGTACATGTTATAAATGGAAAACTTCAAGACTTTGCCTAGGCTTTGGATTTCAATGTCTTCAATCCTGTAATCTTCCCAGACAGCGGGTTCTCAACACGCAAGCCCGATGTTGTTCATCCCCAACTTCGCGATTCGTCCAAGATTCGTTCGTGTTGTGGCCGCAGTGGGAGTTGAACAAGGCATTGCAGAAGTATGTTCCGCTATCTATGACATAGAGTATTATTCTTGTAAGTAAATGAAGTATATGTGCGCCTCAAGTGACCCTCAGTGTCGCGCTTTTCATCGTTCCGTTGACGTTTCGCTTAACGCCACAAGATGGACTACATAGGAGGCAGGCAGCTTGTCATGACGTCATGAACATTGACGTCATCACCAGCTGATTAAATTAGTCGCTCGATGGTGTTGATCCTGGAGTCTGGACTATTCGAGACTATTCAGACATTTATGGGAAGTTGGTGGTTTAGTGTTGAGGTGCTATTTGAAGCTTTCTGTGGGGTGTCAATAGTGATAGGTGAGATCAGCCATTGGCGTCTAATCCTTGAGGTGATGATCGAGCGCTAAAATGTTTTAAAACGTAGTTTCGAAACGCACGTAGGGGTGTAACCAGTTTATCTGGACTTGCGTCCTCAACTGCTTCATTTATTTCGACTCTACAGCGCTGTTTAAATGATATAGGGGAACAATCAGGATGTGTCAAATGGGGGTATAATATGCCAGTGGAACCTGGGGTTGTACCTCCAAATTTGACGAAAATCCTAATGTCTGTGCCACAAGATGAAGTATGTAGCATACCGGGTAATAGGCCTCGACGGTCAACTGGGAAAATGTGGTCTTCTAGGCTCTAACGTTCTATAGCCCAATTCGTGCAAGGTCAATATCAAGATTATTAGTTGCATGCGTCTATGTAATTTGAATGTACAGCTTACGGTGCTGCGTCTATAGATTAGGTGAGTCATGTCGTTTCATTTCACTTTCATCCCCAATTGCATTATATTAAAAAGGCACGTCGGACATTGGGCCTGTGCGCAAGCTAGAAGGCTAACAATGTACGCGTGTTTAACGTTAGGACACCCGATTGTTATGCAGATAAATTCCGTAGAAATGCGTCCATGACGCGTTTCGAAAATTTGTCGTAAATTTTACTGCCTTATAGTTCATCCGCAATTTTCCGAGGACGAAGGGATCGTTCGCCGCTAAACCTGCGTCGGGAGACGGAGAGGGAGATTCTACGAATGGTGATCTGCATTGTCCGAAATACGGGAGCATCGAAGGTTATGTTGCACCATTGGACAGCTCGGCACGTCTCCCCACCAACCCCACACCTAGCCAGCTTCTATGCCCGCAAAGACGTCGTCTAGGTAAAATCCTACGATCGATCAGAGGTCCTCTAAGTATAGCATCGTGTGCTTCAACAGCTATTCACGGTCCGACCTTTCATCCCGTGGTCTGATTTATAGACATCGGTAGAACAAGTATAGGGCAAGGTATAAGCTTACCCTACACATTTTTAATCGATTTCTACGATCAATTATCGGCCTGTAGCACCGCCCTTCGGAAATGAAGTCGGAAGGAGGCGAATATTAGAATTGATTAGATGTAGATAAGGGTTGGAGATGGTCAGGGTCTGCACACTGGGAGATTACTTTCCCATTAAATATCTCTTCAATGCCGATGCCGACCGAGTCCGTTTTTTCCTGCCTGCAGGCAGGATTTAATTCGCTGGCAATGAAGGCATTACATTATTTGTATGTCAATGTGTCACGGCGACATCGGAGGGACGAGCACCCACACGGCTGATGGCAGGTATGTATATCTGTTTCGCCTTCGTTGTCAGTTGGGGTATGATAATCCAACTCCTAATGTCTGGGATTCGAGTAGTTCTTACATTTCAATTTTCTTGGCTTTCTCGTTAAACTTGAACGCGTATTCGCATATTTAGTTTAACCAGGCACTACATATAGACTTTTAGAGACAAATTCGCTCAGGCGCGAAGGTGAAGTCCATCCATGATGTTAGAGCCGGTTAACCGGTTTGCCTTAATGTCAGGAGAAAGTCGTTATGGATTTTCCAAAGTAACTTTGAGCAGCTTGAGCCAATATTTACACCTTGAAGTTGCTGCATTACCTGTGTTTAATATTAATATAACATAGAGAGCGTTTCTGAGATTAGGACGGAAATTGCCTCTTATTTAAGGGGCTATGCTACCCACGCCGTAGCCAAACATGGCCCCCGACTTTGTGCCTCCGAGTTCATTCGGTAAACATAACACCGTCGGTAGCCGTCGATACATCTTTATTCCGCAAGCTGGCCAAGGCATTCGAATGACTTACATGGTCAACAAGTTACACTGTGTCCGACATCAAAAAACACGTTGAAGATGAGATGTAACCCTGTTTCACTTTGAAGGTTGTGGTGAATCCCGGATTCGACGGTGTGGCAAGGCTTCCCTCTAGGGCAGAAAAATTGTACGGGATGTGATCCCTCTTGTCAATCATGTCGAAAGCTTTGAATTATATCCCCGACGGTGCCTGGGGTAAGCATGCTATTTACCACATTACGAGGTTTTTGGCAGAGTACCACTACATTTCCCCTTTACAGACTGTCCCGAAAAACCCCTTTCATAAGCGTTACGATAGTGGAGGCATATGGACACTACAAGTGATATAGCGAATGCGGCTATTTCTTGGGACTTCAGCTCATTATGTCGCAAGAGTCGCATAGCCGTTGGCCCTAGCTGCCATTTATTTGCCCCAAAGGTTCAAAATTCTCTAACGACGATGGATCAAATTCAACGAGGAATGTAATACGTGTTATCATCTCCCTCGTGTCTTCCCCTAACCTTTTGAAGTTTCGAAGTATTTATTTTTCTGCTTCGCTATTACGATTTCGAAGCCTAGTCAGAACCAGTGATGCGGCGGTGAGCGGCGGCACTGAAGTTGTCCACCGAATTCAGTCTTGGGAACTTCCAGTTACTCAAGAACTGAACTACGCACCACCCTCAGGCTTCGATGATTTCTCGGCTAGTAAATCCCATCCTAGCTCAAAGCCTTGGATCGGCGGCTTTCGAGTTAGGCTCCTGATTGCGAGGAAGTCGTTAATCCCTGTCCGAGTAACTTCATAAGATGTTGGTCAATAGACCCGAAAGTGCCTTAAAGACTATTGTTTGTTAAGATGAGCATTTCGGCCTTCAACCGCCTCATTCGGCATTGTGCGCCTTAAGACTTTAAATTACATATCGGTGGTGCGAAGGAGATGTATGTACCTTGTAGTATTTCGACTCTCATGGTCTTGTCACACTAACTCCTCTCAAATTGAATCCATAGACTGCTCCATGCTGGCTCCATCCATTACATTGGACTTGCGACGCTTCTTCGATCATAGGTTTCCGACGTACGCATTTGAAGACCCTTTTGACTTTTTTTTGATGCGTACAACCAAGAAACGCCAGTTTAGTACGTTATGTTGCATGTGGTGTTGTTATCGGGTCGCTTCTCAGGGAAGTTGGTCTCCCGGCTGTTCTTCCGATGTAAGTAGTCATAATGTATCTCCAAGGGTTCGACCAATTTGTCTTTTGAGCCTCCTGAACAACTCCTAAACGTCCTCTGCTGGACCTCAAAGACTCGTTATGTAATACGATCCTAAGACATCCAATGGATATGAGTACGTAACTAGTTCGACACAACGGCCCCGCAATATGTCGTTTTTCGTCGTGATATATGATAGGTTCTGATTCTTATCGCAATTTAGTCCTTGTATTCTATACAAACACAATGCAGACGTGAGTGGGGACTAGCACCAGGCAGCGCGCTTACGGGACCCCGCTGATGTCGAACTTGCAACAGAGATCCTGTGATCAAGTCTCGAAGCGTCAATCGAATGATCGCCGTTGCGTCGATGTGATGCCTAAATGTTTTTCTGTATATGTTGACATTGCAGTCGAATGAAGATACCATGTCCCTGCGGTGGTGAAATCTAGGCTTCGTAAAGCTCGTAACCACTGGATGAGCACATAGATGTGATTGTTCGGCTGCAGCTGGTGCATTCGCTCTCCATTTTTATACAACCCTGACACAGGTGACGGAGACCCGAGCACAATCGCGCTACACCCTTAGACTTGACTTGCATTCATTGGCTATACTTTGAGCAGCACCCAGCCGAGAGCCACATGTCTATCTCAACTCAGTCAGGTTCGAGGTTTAGTAACGCCTCGTTTCACAACGGGTCACGTAGGAGCACAGGCTTCAGCCTCGATACGTACGCCAATTTCAATTATTCACCACAGTTGTAGTCATATGCCATCGTCATTGTACTATGTAATCAGACCGGCTTCTAAAATTCATTTAAAGTCATCGGTCTAGACCTCGGTCGTATCTCAGGGCTCTCAACCTTTCGCTATCCTCGTCACAGGCAATGCAGCAAACACCTATGCGTAGGTGGCTACTCACTAGCGGTGGATTCATCTGGTACCTCGATTCAGTCTTTTGCCACAGGTTCGGATCCTGTTCAACTTCGCAACACGATGATACCTTTGACACATTCATGGAAATAGGAAGTGGGGAAAGGAGTAAATGACAAGTTGGATCTTGAAGGGAAGGTTGCAAGGTCTGCTTTCGTTACACCTTCCCTTTCGATCCTACGTATCTTTGCATCTTCCATTCCATGGACATCGTGTGTTTTGACATAGAACAAATCCAACAATCCCATGGTCATCATATGACATTTTCCCGCATAAATTCCGAGCCGCTGCGCCTTCAAAGGACAGAATACCACACTCAGATGACCTACCAGGATGCTCGTGCACCTTGGGAAAAGACTGTGTACCCTTTGCAGGTGGTTAGCTTCCATTTTGGAGAGATGCGGTGTTCAAACGGCATTGCAGAATGGTGTCAAAGAGACCGTCGATTCGCTTTTGCGATTGTCCATCGAAACTGACAACATGTCCAACAGCATCAATTTGATGTGATAAGTGCAAGCTTTGTGTAACCTTTGCATGATTGGCAAATTGGCGCCCTTCTACAGGCCTTGACACACCAATTTAATTAGTTTTGTTCGATTTTTAGATTCAGGCCGAGCTATGAATGTGAATTCCTAGCTTCACAACGATGGCTCTGAGGTCATAGCAGTATGTTTTGCCACTGACTCCCGAAGGTCCGACTCGTTGCTTACCTCACGTTGCCGGTTCGCTCCGTCAAGTATGCAGGGCTGGCAGTTCCAATTTCTCAGAGCAGACTGCAGGTCTAAAAATGTGCTTGCATTCTCGGTCAAGTAGTCCCGAAGGGCAGACTATCACATTCAACCTATCAGCGACCTATCAAATCATAGACGGCGTTTACTTCAACTGTTCTCCATCACCAGATCCACAATGAAATGTCTACAGGGGCAATTGCGAGCATCGCTTTGTTCGAAACGTCGCAAGACGACGTCATTCAACAGTAATTCCTTCGGCATTCTACTATACGCAGGTCAAAGATGGAATTACATACATCCACAAGGCGTAGAACGTCCCAGGTGCTACTTCACTGCTAGCTTCGCTTTCATTTGTGAATGGGATGGCAGTCTTTGGTTAGTCAAACTTTCGGACCATAGTTGTAATCTGCAATTGGAATTTGCCAAACGCGAGGCACACCTCCCCACACGTTTATTTCCCCACTCCATTTTAAATCGATCTCCAGATGGGGCCTCGTTATGCGTTATGAGATGTTCTTGTACTCAACCCCAAGCTTGAGAGCTTTATCACAGTCACTCCCCCACATCGGATAACGGTGCGCCACTTCAACTCAACTGAAACAGTTGAGTATGGTGCATTTCTTCCACACCCTCTGTAAAGATACTCAGTACCGTGTAAATGTAAAACTAGCATTCAAAAATAGCGGCTTCATGTGTGGCTAAGAGCCCATTTACCCGGGTAATGGCTCCGAACTGTATTGCCGCTTGACATAGAGGGGTATGGATAGCTGCATGTAGTTCATGGGTGTGTATGTAGCTGCACCCACATATAGTTTCATCCACTGGAAGCCGGTCAGCTAGGATATTAAAGTGCAGACTAGTATCATACATAGAGGAGAAGAATAGGATTCTTGGATAGCTCTGTCACTCTATCGCCTCACTGGTTTACCGTAAATTTGGGTGGAAAGCGGATACCATGTAGGTATCATGTTCCGAAATACAAGGTACTCGTGCAGAAGATAAAAGAATCGAGACTCGTCTTTTCTGAGAAAACTCTCATGGTGACCGACAATAGCAACAAGGACTCAAAGATACCGCTTGAGATCTTCGAAGCAATCTTTCTATCAACCCAACTCTCTGGCCGCATGTGGCCTCTTTGTAATATGTATTGTCAAAGCAATGCGATGGCCGTATGCTCTAGTACATTCGAAGGCTTGCAGTGCGACGTCAGGTTAAGAATGTATGCCCGGTTAATCTGCATGATGGGTGGGTCAGTGCGTAGGCTGTCAGATAGGGTATTTAAATACCTCAATTATCGGTGTGGGTCACCAGTGATGAACAGAGATCTTCTTGCATTGCTGTGCCTAGTCAGTTGACATGACTATGGAGTTGCCGTCTGTGATCGGCTTATCGATCGATCCATCAATTGTAGCTACGAGCGCCAATTGGCTAAGGAGAAGTAGACGGTAGGAGTCAGTCCGCTATCAGTCGACTGCAGCGTGCTAGTGGTTCCGGACAGTTCTGGGAACTGACGTGGCTTAGCCAGAAATGTAGAATGTCACTGGCTGACCTAATTAGGGCACGATGACGATGTTCATACACAGCTGATGCCAGTGATAACAACCATAGGTTTTTTCTTGAAATACACGAGCAGACATGAACATATGATTTGCATGTTGTATTCGTTATTGTTGATGCTAGTGTTGCGTCATGATACATGAAGCCGCAAGGCTGACGCCTCAGGGAACGACAGCTGCACATAGTTCCGGAAGACTACATGATTGTCATAGATAAGTTTAGAACTCAATTAAAGTCTAACCGGAGAACACAAACTCAAAAACCCCGCACTCAGGTTCCAAACGTCCTGACTTCAATGTGGCACTGCTATCAATGCTTTCATCGGGTGCTACGTGTGTGAGGATGTGGGGAAGGACATGTTCCCCTCGACCCTGGCAGCTCGTGTTTGTGTCGTCATACCACATCTCTTCGGAGATGAGGCTTGAGAGTCCGTGCATAGTCAGGATGTTGTGGGCAGGGGGTATTAGAAACGGAATCCTTTGCTAGATTTGCAGCCATGAATCCTTTGTGGAAATGGTAAGATCCATAGACGTGCATAAGAATGCGTATATATTCACCTCTTTAAATCCGAATTATTAACTTTAATGGAGATCGACGACACCCTTGGTTCCTAAAGTACCGTCGCGCGCGTCATTTTATAGGCGTAGGTGAAGCGCGATGGTATTGAGTTGGACTTGCATAATCCAATCCATCGCGATTGAGCTATCCCTCTCAAACAAGGAAGAGCAATCCGACTTTCTCCTCTGTCCGTAATTTCTCTTCGGAAAAGGGCAACCAACCCAGAGTCCTGGTCGTTGGAACAAGCTTCATTTGGTAGCTCCAAACCATTCTACCAGACTCATGTTATCGCAATCTACGGACCGTCGCCACTTTGTCGACTCCAAATAATGTCCGGACCTATAAACCAGGTTTGTCGTTTGTTCCTTTATCGATACGGAAATCAATCCGTGCCTTTGAACTATTTACACGAACGTCGAACGTTATCGGGTGAGTGAACGTGGCCGGGGCATACAGCTCATATGACGTCATTTCTGGTACTATCAGGACAAAAGCCCAATGATGGCAAGTACGACTGGTTTTTAAGGTGCAGAGTCTGACACATCCGCTCATTCAGCAAACCTTATGCTTAGTAGTTGGTGTAAGCTACGGTGAATGTCGTTGAGTACCCTGATGACGTCGATCCCTGATGAAGACTCGGGAAGATGATCGTCTCATGATAATACCGAAGTGTTCGTCAACCATGGGGATCTTGTTGAAGATCACATATTTCGGCAACCTTAGAACCTATCGAGCCTCGAACCAAAGAAACGGCGTACGTGCTGTCCAAGGGCAGAATATGGGTTGGAAACATTCGACTTGTCATGAACACGGTGTCATAGGGAGCTCACAATCGACAGGGGCTCGGCCCAGACGCTATGTATGTGATGCAGTGCGGAATAAATAAGTTCACAAACCCCAATACATGACAGGAAGTAGCGATGGTGTAGCTGCCGTATTTCACCAACACAAGGAAGATTCCTTTCCCAAAATATAGCTACGAGCGATAACCCTGTAGGCTGTAGCAGAAACCAAGGTGCATGTCGTTCCTAATTAGTCTATATAACTGTTCAACTGAATTCACGAAGGGCCCCTTTGCCTATTTGTAGGGTGTGCCGAACTATCAGACCCACATGTTCCACTACGATGTATCTAATATTCGTTCGTCTCGTACTTTCACTGCGTCCTGAGCTGCGTGTGCAGCTCCCTGTACCAGGGACATTTCACGCTTTTTACATATTTAATAGATTTATTACAAGCGGCTCAATATATCCTACCTCAGCGCTATGAAACATTCCCGGATTTCCTATAAACGATCGAACTACGGACGCCACGAGCGCCTCCACAGCCTAGATGTGTTGTTGTAGTACACATTCAAACCCTACGGGCGCGAGTCATGTATTCTTTCTCTGTATTTCATCACGATCTAATTCGATAATTCACGCCCTATGCTACAATCGAGTTATAATTCTTCTCGTTGCTCAGGTTGCCGTTTCTACATCTCGATTTGAGTGTGGAGACTCAATGATATACAACTGTCTGTGATACATCCTATACGTATTATCCGCCGAGCACTTGTTGTGTCCGCGACTCTCCGTGAAGAGATAAAACGATCGGAGTCCAAGATCACCCGGTAAAGGGAACACAGAAGTCTGTTTCGACCAGCAAGGGGGCGCCGATTGAACACACAAACCTTGAGCATCCCCGCTATCACGACAGGGTTTTACTTCAAGGTGCTCATGGTAGATAGATTTTGAACATCCTAATTTGTTCTGCCGCCGTGCACAGTGAAGTGGCGTTGATGAAGGGTCGAACTGGATAGCCTCGACAAACCAGTACACTCAAGTCTTGACTTCCAATCCTTCAGAGTGAAAGTTCCTTTTTGAGACACCCTACTCCTTTATCTGACTGGTGGATTCGAAGCAATCTGCTGGCGTGACGGACCTCGAGTTTCAAAGGGGTTAGCGCATGCAGGTACCATGTCAGAACTATCGATATCCACTTGCTTCCAGAATTATGGCTCGAACATGAGTTGTAAGTGGTTGGGTTATCCAGACTGACATGTATGATAAGATTCATTCATTATCTAGCCAACCAGAAGAGAATGACGTTATCTTATGTTTTGCCGTCGAACGTTACGAACATATCGAAGGACGTCATAACTCTGAAGGGCCGTATGATCATTGAATAGACAGTCGCTAGAAGACAGAACTAAAACACACCTGACCAACCTGAAGTCTCGACTTTCCATGCAGCAACGATTTTAGACCAGTTGTACCACTGGCTTGGGCTTCGAGAATTGAATAAACATAACCGCCGGATGGCTGCTATGGAGCTTATCGGAAACAACACGATACTCCCCAGATGAACTACCACACTCCCACAGACGCCTCCATAAGAGCTCGTGCAGGCTGCGATGGGAGATGGAAGTGTGGACTTGGTGTTGGTTCATGGATATTAAATCGTTTGCCACGGCTCGGATAGTGTCGGCATAAACAACTGGCGATGTCGATTGTAGACCAATGAATGGGGTAGCCCTCACTTTTACCCACATTGTACCAGCTTGGAGCTCCGTTCAGGGTGAGAGTGTCGAGTAATTCGGTCGGATCTCTTTCGTTAGTTGCTACCAATCAAGAGAGACTTTCAAGAAAGACAACTCGTGACAAACCACGACGCTCAGAAGTTCTTTCCCTGTTTTGACCATGATCAACCCACTGGATGCAATATTGAAACGACATATGCTTATCCGTGGTGGTTTACCCCACCACACACAATGGCCACTCTGAACGACGACTCGAATGCTTCCTCTCTCTATGTCTACCCCTATGGTGGAAATCCCTCGTGTAATGCATCATTCTCCTGATGTAGTTTGGGAATGTTCATTCGATATTATACCTTGGCGCCTCAAAGACACTCATACACTGTCCTGATCCTATTTCCGGCATCGGTGTTCCCTGTGTGTCCGCAACACTCCATTGTCCTTCATTACCTCTCTATCTTAGTCAATAATTGACGTTAGGTACCATTAACGGCTCACTTTCAAGGTGCGCCGTTGTTGTGCAAGCGACATCCTCAGGGCATCGCAGGAGGCAGTGTGTCGTGGAAGAAATACGCCGTAAGTTATCTCGGGTACACAAGAGAGTCCCCGCCGTCCGTGATATGGGAAACATCCCTGTCGAGGACCCACTGGCAACCAGTCGAGCCAGACATCGGTGAGGAGATAGGTCCAGGAAGTGGCCAGGTCTCATGGAAGCATTGAAGAACAATGAAAGTCCATAGAGGGTCAATGAGGTGTTGACGCGTGATGATTCGGTAATTCAAGAGATTTGTCAAGGAAGCAAATGGTTACTTTGAACCTACCGTCTACCCTAAAATTTGAAATAATCAAGTTTTGTTGCTTTGGGCGAAATGTTGTGACCATGGAATTATTGTCGACCTGAATGAATCAGTATCAAGGATATCGTCGCAATGAGATTGCTCCGAATGGGGTCTGAATCCTGAATGAATCCGAACAGAATCCCATCAATATGAAATACAGATTTAGGAAAACCAGATTCCAGTCCCGATTTGACCAAAATAGGGATCGGCATCTGTGTTCACATCTATGTACTGAACATAGATTTGAGGAAGATGGCCTGCAAGACAAGGTCCTATGTCCCTCAATTGGGGAACCGTAGTGTCCCCGATCGCAACCCTGTAATAAGACTATTTAACTGAGCCATTCCGGTGCGAATGACCTCAACATCTTCGCCACCCAACTCGACCTCAATACCACCTTTACCATCCACACCACCAGCTCTCGACATGTCTTTCAGTGATTGGAACGCAGGAGTCTCCGAAGTCTCCATGAAAGCAGACCCAGGATTTGTTTGCATCTCGACCACGGTCGATGACCTCTCCTACACCCCATCTGAAGAAGAAAAGTATCGCGACGCTGAACAGGTCTCCATTACCGGTCGAAGAAGCTGGAAAACCTTGAAAGGAAAGGGCGAAGCAGTTTGGCCCCCCATTGTGTAGGTCCAAGTTAATTTCCGACTCTGCATCATCTAACCCGTCATGTTTGTTTTGCAGGGAAGCCGCTTTACTGGAAGGTGTGTAATCAGCCCCTGTGTGCTGTTCGAGCTCGCCACTCACAACGAATTTTTATAGCTCTGGAGTCATACCAGCCCGACTCTGTTGGTTTTAAAACGACAAAGAATCTCGGACGATTCCCTATGAGGAATCGATTCATTTCCGACTACATCCTCGAAGCGACAGGCAAGCGAAGGACCCCTAAGCAGGTTGGAAGCCGACTCCAACAGCTTCGAGACACCTGCAGAGACGAGAAAAGTGAGTAACCATTCAGGCGCTTATCCATTCAACACTAACCATCCGCTCTAGTTCTGCAATTGATCTCTCGTCGCGGCTCGGTCGACAGCACTGCCAGCGACTGTGTGTCGGATTACAGCTCCCAGGCTTCACCTTGCCCATCCCCTGAACTCGTCGGCTCACATATCCGCCACATGTCTGTCCACTCCGAATCGAACTCCCACCCCAATCCTATTCGATGTATCCCGCCGCAGCTCAGACCCAGGTATGCAAACACTTCACTTCTTTCCACCTCGCGATGCAGGCTCGCTGACTTTGAACTTGACATTTAGCACTGCATGCCGGTTACCCACCAGCCACTTGCCGCTTCAGGGCGGGATAACTATTCCCAATGGCAGGCCATGCCCGGCACAACTGCCAACTACGACTTCTCCCACTCCCATTATCAAACCTCGAGTTATCGTGGTGATACTTTCGAGCTCGCCCCATCATACCCTCAGCAGACCGCCCCCAACTCGATGCCCGATCCCGCCTACCACCAGCCACGGGCCGTCCAGGCGATCCCCAAATACTTCACCGAGTCTTACGACACCCCTTATCACGTCCAACCCAACGCTATGCAAACCAACTCCTGGATTCCTCCCACCTCGAACTACAACCAGGGCTACACACAGAGCTATCATTAATTGCTGTCTCATCTCGGTTTCTTTTTTGCTGTCATTCGTCATCTTGCTTTCGCCGTTGGTTTTATGCGGGCCATAAGTATTCGTTTTCGCTCTTCATTTGTTATTTCTGGCAATAATCAACCAATATCCGGCATTAGTGTAATCTAGGGAGAGCTCATATGGTATAAACAATATCAATTAATATGTATTACATTGACACAATCGAAATTCTTTTATTGGACGTATCTATTCTTGTGGGACAACGGTGGTCTCCTCTTGGGCTGTGGCTTCTAGTTTTGCTGTGCCTTTATGTTGCGCTTTTGGGACTCGACTGGACTCCTCTGTGCTGGATTTGTTCTTATTGGCGATTTCCATCACGTTGAACTTTTGGAGCTTATAGTAGTCTTTCACGATTGCGACTCCACAAATACTCTAAAGCGGCACGTTCAGCGATTGAAACAGTGAATAAGACCGCCACCAAGTACCTTGAAAATTTCAACAAGAATGAATATTTCGGGATCGTTCAAGTCTACTGTGTGTTCCACTGGGACGCACGCAGCAACGTGTTGTATCAAAGTTTGCCGTGTGATTGTCGTATGATTGCGGACGCGCAACTCGATCTTGTACTACATATCATATCACGTTCAATCAGTTAAAAGTAGATGAAGAGCGGTGTAACCAACCTTGAATTTCTGATCAGGGTGCTGATCGAAAAACCTTTGGAAAACACTACGACACAGGGACTGGATCTCGGGAAGATTAGCTACACACGTATCGGACACGGGAACTAGACGGTGGATATATCTGATTAAAATTCGATAAGGTAAATATGTATATCAGGCAGAGCAACCAGGAGCAAGCTTACCGTGTACGCGTCACTCCTGTTTCTCGTATTCGTTCAACGTGTTTCACGACAAGTTCCACGGGATCCACGGGAGCTTTACATGAAATGAAAACGACTGCAATACCGAGAGAGAGTGAGGTAAGCAACAAGGTCGACGTCATGAAAACGAGGACTGCAACACGAACCACATGGCGTATTGGTCTGACAATTCGCTGAGGGCTATGTTCATCTTTTGAAAGCGTGTCTTTGAAGTGCAGAATTTACCAAATCGCTGTTGCGGATCTGCATTCCGTGGCTTTTTCATCGCTGACACCTCCTTTGCGATTTGATCCTCTAAGCTGAGGTTCGTGTCCTCTTCGCCATTATCGGAGTCTTGTGCCGCTGGGTCGGAAGGATGGGGCCAAATTTCGGAGGCTATCTAAAAGCCTAGCCTATCAGCAAATGCCTTTCATAGATCCAGGCAGAACAACGTTGACGCAACTGATTCGAACACTTCATAAACTTCCCCAACGGTCTGCTTCTCTTTCCCCTTGACACCTATTGATATGAAGGTTTAAATGAAGACATGGGATTAAACATTGCCATTATACGTACAGCTTACCCATACACCTGGCCCTTCGACATGACGCTTTCCCCAGATCGGTGTCCCGTCCTTCATTATTCGCACATGAGCTCATAGCCGAGAGCATTGCAAGAAAGTCTCACTGATCGGTATTTCTTCTTTCTTTTCTGGTCATCTCCTTCCGACTTGCGCTTATTTGAAGACATGTTAGATGAAGCTTAGTTGGAGCTACTAGCTGCTACAACGTTGCTGTGTTGTTGGTCCGTCAAGGGTTCGGGAACCGGAGGTGGTTGTGGTGAGAGGAGCCTTTCAACTTCAGGCGACACTCCGCTGATGATCATCATATCACGTGGAGATTACAAGCGAGAATCTTTTTTGATTCGAGCTCTCTAGACTCTCGTGTGAAGCTAAGCTTAGAACTGCAACTCTTCTCCCTTTTGATACCTTTGACTTGGTATTATAATATTATTTTTGTCTATGTAACGTTTCTGGTGGTCAAAGAAATGAACTTGACCCACCTGTTCGGCCGAACCGAAAGGTCGAGGGGTTTATGCCTTGACGTTGCTCCGGTTGACCGCCGCTGACAGAGAGCTTTGTTCTCTCAAAATGCGGGGTGGTAAGGACGCGAGCTGTCATCTTATGGTCTTCAAATAGTACAAAAGCTTTCAAGTATTTACGGAAGATGTTAGTCCTTTGAAGATCAAAGGCTTTCTTAATGTATCAGAAATGCCTGGAAACGAATTATGCTCGGTTCATAGCATCCTTTTTTAATCCTGAATACATTCATTTAAAACTAAGATATAGACAGCATTGACAAAAAATGTACACGGCCTTTTAAAGTGTCGTAAAATTTACTGATTTCTGTCCAGCGTGTTGCTTTAATCAACCTGAAAGAGCACAGGATCATTTCGATGCATTGAGACCCAGTCTTGTGTCTGCAATCTTAGGATTGACTGTGACAGCGATAATAGAAATACGGAGGACCAGAGAAGAGGAGTGCTAAGGCTAGTAGATCTCTAAATGCTATCACGTCACACCGATACCGTCCCGAAAATTGGCTCGATCCCCTGATTGGGGTCACCAAGAAGGACGGGACGAGAACATGGAGGTCAGATGTTCAGTGAAAAAACTCCGCAACGAGTTCATCAAGTCACTGGCCATTATGTCGAGAAAATCTTGCATGCACTTTAGGCTTCTATCGGAGGTTGGGGGATTGTGCGATAGACTGAGCCGCCTTGAAAGCGAGGTCCGAACGACTTTCATCGCCGCGTTGGCGTAGCGGTAGCGCGTCTCACTTGTAATGAGAAGGTCACTCGTTCAATCCGGGTACGTGGCATTTATTTTTTCCCGACATCCGATTTTCGGTGGAAGATTCATGATGGTGTTTTCTCGGTCCTGGAATTACCCGCCGCACAGCATCGCAGATCATTTTTTAATTATAATATTTTACAAACTATTTCTGAGATGTAGAAATATATCTATCACAATATTTTTGTCAGTGCCTACTTCCCTCGATAAAGGACTCTTTCAGAAGTAGGAACCAATTTGAATTCCTCCAACGACTTTTGATCACGAAGGATCATCGGCATTTCCCACGGATGAGCCAAACCTCAATTGGATTTTATTTCTAAATATGGTCACAGCCCGAACCACAACGCCATCAGCAACATCCACAACGACTCTTGTTCAATATGGCCGAGGCAGACATCATCGACTCTATGCTGGACCTTATGCGTAGGCTACCTCCTCCGAGGACGGAGGAAAACGTAGCTGCACTCGTGTCCATCTGTCCAGATGAAGCTGATGACCTACTACAAAGTGTTGATCAACCCCTGCAAGTCATGGTAGATCAAGCGACGGGAAGAGAGTACTTGGCTTGCGACTATAATCGTGATGGAGAAAGCTACAGGTGTGCTTTCCTCCTTTCATGAATGCTCTATGACTATCTACACCTGATAACGACACTGATTGCACCGTCAACCGTCATGTAGATCTCCTTGGTCGAATGAATATGATCCTCCTCTAGATGATGGCGCTGTCCCTTCCAGCAAGATGCGCAAACTCGAAATCCAGGCTAACGAGGCGTTTGATACGTATCGTGAACTATACTATGAAGGTGGTGTGTCATCGGTGTATCTGTGGGACCCTGAGGACGCAAGTGGGGGAACTTTTGCTGGTGTTGTTGTCTTGAAGAAATGTACGTGAACCACACCCTCTATTAAACTTTCAGTCAATTTCTAACTTTCATGATAGCCCTTTCTCAGACTTCCGCTTATGAACCATCAGGTTCATGGGACTCGATTCACGTTTTTGAGACTGTAGAACGTGGCAGACAGGCCCACTACAAACTGACATCTACGGTTATGTTACACCTTATCACGAGAAAAGGTTCAGATAGTGAGGTTAAGACACCTACTAACTCTGTTAAGAAGGATGGTAATGTCAAGCGAGACGGGGAAGTCAATCTGAGTGGTAGCATGACACGCCAGGCAAGCTCCCATTCCTATCACACATGTCTGTGGCACTGACTGTTGCATGTTTTTGACCATCCACTACCTTATTATACGCCGCCTTTTCTCCTGAAGACCGAACAAGATTTCCCTCTTCACGATGCTGGCTCTCATATCTCCAACATTGGAAGAATGATTGAGGAGATGGAGATCAAGATGAGGAATCTACTGCAAGAGGTAGTGTCTCTGTTCCGGTAACTTTGTCGTAACAATAAGATGCTCATAACAAGGAATCCAGGTTTACTTTGGCAAAACACGAGACATTGTGTATGATCTACGGAGCGTGGATGACCTGGAGAAAGCGCGACGCCAGAAGGAGCTTCAGAAGGAGTTGGTTGGGTTCATTAAACGGTGACCTAGATGATGGCCTCGGTGTGTTATCCGGGAGATATACAATGTACTGTTAGGAATCGATGCTGTAATTCTGAATGCATTTGCTCTGTAAGGGATAACATCGATTTGCCGTAGGAGTGGTAACCAGACTATACCCAGGTTATAACTCTAAATCCTGGCTTATCGATGACGACAGCTGACCAGGCTGCCGCAACATGTGCAGGCACCCAAGGGGGATTATGGCTACGGTGGTAATTGTTGTATTGCTGTAATTGTTCACAGAACCGAAGTAACAAAACTATATGTGGTTGGAAACGTGCTAGTTTCCGGATGAAGTCGCCGTTGCTTCTCGGGCCTTCTTCCGCACTCTGAACAAGACAAGGAAGGGCGCGCCTACATGTCCGCTTTGGATATCTGGAAAGACGTCTATCACCTTCTGCCGGCGAGGACTGCATCCGCAATTGGATTCGAATGGATAGTGACCTGCAAAGAAGGCTGAGGATCTTCATAAAAGTCGCAATTCGATCCGACTCACCCCGGTGAGCTTTATCTCGTTCAAGGGTCGATTTTTATTGTTGACGGGTACTCTTTCGATGGCATCCAGGGCAGAGTCAGCACCATCTATGACCTTTCCAAAGATAGTGTGCTTTCCGTCGAGATGAGGCTGTTTAGCGTAAGTAACAAAGAATTGGGACTTGTTTGAATCAGTTGCGTTGCCAGCGTTGGCCATTGCCACAACACCTCGAGCATTAAACTGCCGAATAAAGTGAAAAGCGGATCAGTAACTGCGGCAGAACAATAGGTGTTAGAACTTACTCACTTTGAGTGTTGACCTAATTTCATCCGCAAAGGGTTCACCCCAAATACTCTGACCACCTTTTCCAGTGCCAGATGGGTCGCCTGTTTGGACCATGAATCCACGGATGCTGCGATGAAACAAGCAACCATCGTAATATCCTGAAGCACATAAGGCCAGAAAATTCTGTTGGGATCAAGAGAGCGAATTGACTTTATTAATGAAATGATTTGACAGATGCAAATTCAACGCACTTCAGCTGCCTTTGGCACTGCTTCACAAAAGACTTCTATCTATATAATAAATGTATTAGCTTGATAAACCAACATATAATGAAATGTCAAACCTTTAGATCTCCATGAGTTGTATGAAGTGTTACAGACTATAAACTAGTCAGTCATTGTTGAAATGGTGATAGTGGAAGTGAGGACAGTACCATTTTGGAAATGATCTGAATGCGTGACAGTGTTGGTCATCTAATGATGTGACAGAGAAGCGCGTCACGACGGTGATTGGGAGAGTGCAAAGTTAGTAAATATAGCAGAGATGATGGTCACTGCGTCTTCCCCGTTCTTCTTTCTCTCTTTCTTTACAACTGCGATCATCCCCTTTTTGACACTATGCGTACTCCCTCCCTTTACAGTCAGGATGACCCTATAACTATCGCAATGAAGCCACCGTCGACGGAGACGGATGAGGAGCGTGCTGTCCGTCAAGCAGCAGAGTCAGAGGCCAAGAAGATATCAGAACAGATAGACGAGGAATTGCGTGAAGAACGTGAGCGGTTGAAGAAGAGGAAAGGGGATGTCAAGGTACGTTGTTTCAAATTCATTTATCTCATTGTAATGCGCATATATTCACCCTTATCCTTCACTTTTATCAGCTTTTGCTGCTGGGTCAGGCAGAGAGCGGGAAATCAACGCTCCAAAAGCAATTTCAGCTCATGTATAAACCTAATTCTCTCGACCAGGAAAGGTCGTCCTGGAAAACCGTCATCTACTTCAACGTTGTTCATACTCTCAAGCATATCCTCACCACTCTAGAGGCTTGGGATGACGTTTTGGATGATGATGATACACTAGACGACACCACTTCCATATCGACCAAGAAACTCGTCCGGGGTGGTATCTCTGATCAACCATCACCATCCGCGTCATTGATATCCGATGCAGCGATGCAAAGTTCACCCGCCTCGTTGGCGCGCTCGGAAGCGAGCGGTTCTGGTAATCACTCCGTGTCCTCTAAAGAGTCCGGTGCCCAGCAAATAGCCAGTCTGCGTCGAAAGCTTTCACCCATTGTCGCAGCGGAGGAGCAGCTTGCAGACAGACTTAGTGGTGGTATCAGCGTGTCAGGTTCAGGAAAGGGTGGTGTTTACGTGCGCAGTGGATGGCAAGCGAGGACGATTGAAAATGCCCTCGGCAAAATCAAGACCAAGCGACCATCAACGGCCACCGACAAGAAGCCACGCGACAGCGCTTCACAAGATATTCCTCCTGACCCTCTAGTGGAGGAGGTTGGTCGCATGTTAGAGGTCAGCGAGACCGACATTCGTGCACTATGGGATCACCCCACCGTTCGGGGCATGATTGCTAAACGCCGCTTGAAGCTCGACGAGTGGTCCGAATTGTAAGAATTTTTTCCATAACTGTTTGCAACATCTAATGTTAATATTTCCCATGTTTTCAGCTTCTTGAAGCATATTTCCCGTGTTTCTTCACCCGAGTACATCCCCACGACAGGTATGTCATGATTTCATCAAATATATGCGCATATATTTACGTGTTTTATTATTAGACGACATCCTGCACGCTCGTATTCAGACTATGGGAGTCGCTGAACACATCTTCGACGTTAACATCCACGGAAAATCAGTAACCTGGCACCTGTACGACGTGGGCGGTGCTCGTGGACAGCGACACTCGTGGGTTCCTTATTTCGACGACGCAAACGCGATCATTTTCGTTGCGCCTGTAAGCGCATTTGATCAAGTGAGTTGTTCCTCGTAGTCTACAAATATAACGCGGGCCTAACTCGGCTCCAGTATCTTGAGGAAGATCCCCGAACGAACCGAATCGATGATTCACTCCAACTCTTCACTCAAATTTGCTCGAATGCACTGCTCAAGAACGTCCATCTCGTTCTCTTCTTGAGTAGGTCACCCGTTACCCGACAGGTTTAACAGCTCATTTAATTTGATCCCTGCAGACAAAACCGATTTGCTCAAATCGAAGCTGGACCAAGGACTCAAAGTCCGCAAATAGTGAGTACTGATGTTCCATTCCTGGCACCACATTGAATTAAGCTTCCCGCCATAGTATCACCTCATTCGGTGAAAGGTCCAATGACTACGAAACCGTAGTCCAGTACTTCAGAGCACACTTCCTGCAGGTACACCGACGCAATAACGAAAATCGCCGTGTGCTATACACTCACTTTACAAGTGTGGTGGTATGTATTAGTTAGTCTTTGTCACTGCACCTTGTGTAATAATGTCGTCTCGCAGGATACCAAAGCAACGCAACGCATTATTGGAAATGGTACGATCAAGCTATCCAGTTATGTCTTCCAGTGTGATTGACGACACATTGACAGTTCGCGATTCCATATTCAGAGGCTATCTCCAATCAGCTGCGCTCGTATAATTCATTGTCAGCCTGCCTACTGACAATTCTTGACGACTTGGATGACTCGATGCCATTCCACCTGTAGACATAACTTTTAGCGCGCATATATGCTGTTGCGCCTGTATTTTGTTGGCATTTTACCTCTCTTTGTTCTATTTATTTCATCACACCAGTCCTGCTCGATGCTTTCTCTCGTCTACACTTTGGCATAAAGAACTCTTTGTAAAAAGCACTAAAACATCTGCATATCTTGTTCTCCCATCATTTTCATTGACATTCCACCACACTTCAGTCTTCCCTCGCTACACTAATCGACATATAATTATCGCTCCTATCACTACTCTGTTGTTAACTCTTAATAATTAGTCGCTTGGTGGTCTCTCACGAACTGCTATTTTTAAAAAGGGGCGACCGTTGCCTTTGTGCATGCATCAGGTTGTAGGTGCTGGGAGGATGGCTCTGATCATCCGGTGAAGCACCACCTTGGTTTCGATTGACGAGCTTATCTTTGGAGAAATATACCTAATATTCCCAGAAAACAATCCTCAAGTAGTGGTCACTGGCCCATAACCAGAAGTACCATGAGAACTAGATGAGAACTATTCAAAGAAGTGCCATAGCATTCCAATAAAATGATGCTCAGGTATATCACAGGTCGACTGACTGAAATAAAACGAGTTCCCCAACACTCTATTTACTACACATACACCGGTTTCATCGGAAGATTTCTCTTTAGTACTGCCTCCGAGTTGGTAGATCCTGGTGCGTATCAATCGCATATCAGTAACCAGTAAGTGACATTCCCTGACATTACCCCACTTCACGCCGACGAAGAACTTCTGCTTTGGTCTCGAACGTCTGAGGCGACTACATGGCCGCTCTAAGTCAGCATGGAATATGGACCTATAAAAACGTGTACGTCGACAACACAGCCATGAGGGAAGATTTGACCTTGTGTTGTCAAGATGTCGCTCTGGATCCGAAGGGCAAGTGGGAATTGTGGAGATTAAGGTAAGAATAGCGGTACCTGAAATGGAGATTCGAGATATCAATTCAACGGCTACTCAGTCTAGACGCATTCTCTGCATAATTATCAGTAGAAAAGTCACTGTATGTCGGGGCCTTCTACGTGTGCGTGTCGAGAGGAGGTTGGGGTGGAGTGAATCGGCTAGATTTCTTAGAGGTTTGGATGCTGGGATTATCGTCGAATCGTGCACTGCTTTGCTCGTACGATAGTCGCAGTGATGAGGTTTCCAGGATCTTTTTATATTAGCCATGTAAATTCCGTGCACATCGTGGGCATTTACTTCGAAGAAATGGCCCGGCGTTCATTCGTGAGTGTGTAAGATACTAGAGGCGCCAGGTTTAAGCCCAGATAGGGGCTAGTTTATACCTTTGTCATGGGTCGGGGCAGGATCAAAATATGTCAAAATAAATTAGGCAGGTAGCAACTTAACTGGACATAACTGCACGAAAGGTTCCCGTTTGAGCCCTTGCATGCATTGGTCGATCAACTTTGACGCTCGCCGGATGCTTCCTTTTGATCCTCCGACATGCGCCTGTTCCTGTACTTAAGGTCCGAAGCGCTTGCAGCCTTCCTGGGTACAACGAAGGTTTGGTTGGACCACCCTGATCTTCTTCTTTATATAGAGCCTATAAGCCTTTAGCTTTACTCTACAGTGATCTAGTATACACTGCTCCATAGGCTTTGGACCACTTCATTTTTTTGGATACTTATTTTATCACTGTGGCGCTGTTCCGCCCATGCCAAGCCTTTTAGCAAAACCCCCTTCGCGAAATCAAAAATGACCTCACGCTTTCAATAGCCTTTTCTGCGCGCGCTCATAATTCATTCCAATGGCGCACACCAGCTGTAGACGTCATGCGCGGAGGCCGAAGCTCAATCACCACGAGGTACGTCAACGCAGTTACTTGTACACGTATCGCGCATGGTGCTCATTAGCGCATTTAAACTGTTTCGGGATGACAATTACATGTAATGCGTCGACGGCTTGTCGTGTCCCCGTCGCTTTAAATTAAGGGTTTAGGTGCGCGACCAATCAAGGTAAAACAGCGGGTTCAAGGACACCGTTCGGTCTTCACCTTTTCTCCAACGACGGCCGATCATCAGCCTTCATCAGCGTCCCGGGACCTGTTGCATTCAAAGAGGAATTGTGACTCAGGACTCGATGTCGAGTTGCTCACAATCCGCCGGCTGGAGTGCTTAGTTCTCGCTGCCTGTTGAGTTATTGCAAAACTGGCAGTCGCCATTTCTAGGCAATCAAAGAACATCGTGGTAAGGAATGGAAGGCCCTAGACTTTTCAATTCTCAAGTACAAGGTTTCATAAGAACAACCGAATCTTTATTGAGTCGGTGCCTTGGGGAAACATTTCGGCGTATAGAAATGGTAGACAAGTACCGGGAATCTGTAAGGCATTTCCCCCTGCGTCCAAACCTAGCCATTATAAGGGAGTGATAGCATCATGCCCGTATGTTAACAATTTAGAGGTGCGTTACCTTTCGGACGGGCCCCAACTGACTTTCTGAGCGCGAAGAGCTGTGGCTGTGAGACACCATTATCACTGTCGTTTTGGTCACCACACTGCAAATCCAGGGTTCTTTTGCAATCCTATTCCCGAGGATTCTGGAATCCCTTCAGAGAGAAGGAAAGTCGTCTCCGTCCCTCTGGATAGGTAACCAACCCATGCTAGACATATCTAATGAGAAAAGCGGGGTAGCTTGTTGTCGAGACGGTTCCGAATCTCGAAACTTTTGCGGCATTTGGGCTTCATAAATCGGGCAAACTAGGGTGGTGCTTCGAGGTTATTTGACTACTGCATCTGAGATCTTTTGAAGGAAAACTGGAATTCCCCGGAGGAGAGTTTGGGAGAGTTTGGAGTATGTAGCATAAAAAGGCCCTTGCTGTTGATTTGACACCCTTTTGGTCTTTCATTCGAACGCCCGCCATCTATCATGCTGTTGGATGCATATTACTCATACTAAGCCTTGAGCTACCGCTGTGGGGCAGTATGCGACGAGCATGATTTAACCTTCGTTTTCCCTTCCTCCATCTCTTGTGCCACCGTTCACTGCAACGTACTGGCCTGAGCACTGCATGGTCAGGTAATGCACCTCATCCACACCCCCTACCTGCCGCTCATCGTCCTCAATGATTTTCTACCGTCGAATACCATAACAACGCCCATCTCTCACCTTGCTTCCACGGTGTCCCAACGTTCGCGGGTACGAATCAAATTTCTTGTCACCGTCCGTGACATACTCCAACACCCACAAGGACTCCCGACCCGCCCAGCCGTACGAAAACAATTGCTCAAAAATATATTTGCTCTTATGCCACGAGCGTCCAATGCTATTGCCGCCCTCGGCGGGTCAAAACACGAGGTTGTCAGCAGGAAATGAAAAGTCGGCGGTGTCATAAAGGCGGAGTTCATGATTTGCGACCAAATGGGCGCTTGCACGCTGGAGGTCGCAGGACGAGGGTGGAGTAATTTCGATAATTTGGTGAGCAGCGTACTAGGCACTTCGACACGGTGGAAAATATCTTTGCATTCAATTTTCTACATATTTACGCCCTTCATTCCGGGTTGTCTCCGTCCTAATATACAAGCAGGCTAAACGGCGGTAGGGGGGATGTCGAACCACAGAGGTATTGGGGTGCTTGGGGAGGTGGGAACTACGACGCCGCCTCGTTTACCCATCCCTCATCTGTGGGATGGAACACACCGACTTGAACGCAAGGTCTGAGTTGTTACACACATACCCAGGCGCAGTCACGGCCAGTCAGCACTTACATACTTGCTGGCGACAGGCCTCATCCTCATGACAGGGTAAATGGTAATTGACTCAGAAATTGTATCACGAGTCCCCGGCGGCTGGGACTACATAAAAACATGCACATACGACTCGCCTGCTTCAGGATAGCCCCTAGTATGCCACGCCATGCACATACAGAAACCATCTCTTATCGGCCATGAGCACGAGTTTTCAATGGACTGAATATGGTAGGTGACTGCATCTGAACCCCAGAGGTCATCTGTCATAGGATTATATTAAATCGATAAGGATAAAGCCGGACTCTAGGTGAACAAAAAGCATAACTGAAGCAGTCGAATAAAAGAGGCTGGTCTTTAAGAGGATACCTCATATCCAGCGACGGGGGACGAACTCTCGTCGACCTTTTCTTCCTTTACCTCTGGGGCCGGTGGGGTGGGAGGAAGAGCAGTAGCCTTCCACCCGGTCCTGAAAGAAGCAACAGAGGCAATCATGCCGAATACTCCGACCCAAATCTGTGTATATCAAGGTTAAAAGGATGAGCAATCCATGTGTGTGGATGACCTACATCATTCTTGAACAACCCCTTCTCCAGGGACCTGAAACGAGGGGTTAAGAACGTAAGAACTGTAAATGGGGCACTCCATACCAATGCACTGTCAGAGGTAGGTATCCAATGTTAATCACAACTTCGGACCAGAACGCGTCCCATCGTTGACCAAGTTCTGACTTTTCGGCTTGAGTGAGGCCGGTGCCCTTGGCCTTGCGCAAGGAGGTTTGTCTCTGCTTCAGCAGTTTCCTGTCTTCCCAGAGATGGGCAAAGTGAAGGAAGACATAGAGTGCCCAGAACCGGGTAGACCAGATACCAAGTGTGTTGGCATCGAGATTGATTCTCTTCTTCTTTGAAGAGAAGATGGTGGTGGGCGAAGGCAAGGTGGATGGGATAATGTTGTGCGACACCAGGTAATAAAGGTGTTCGAGTGGGTAATATGCCAGCATTGACCATCCTTGCAGACGCTCAATGGTAAGAAGTTTGCGAGTAGCAGGTGGGCTACGTTCCAGTGAGATTAGCCATTGGAAAATCGGCAGGAGTCCTGAGGTGCAACGTCAGTACGGTAGCAAACAATGCAATGTGATAAACGGGTTATGTACCCCAGATTCTCCACAGCATACGTGCGTCACCAACGAGGCTGTAAATCTTGTTGTAACTTTCAGCTGCCCGGCTCGTGGGTGACTTCCTTAAACCTGCTTTATATTGTAACTTTGCCCGGAGATGTGCGAAGGGCACTATCAGTTTAACAGCATATTGGATGAGCTGTCCATATATTTAGCACTTCCAGCCTAACGAGGGGTTTCAATGCCTAGCTCACCATGAAGAGTTTACTATAAACTATATCAATATATGTGTCGCTAATCAGATAAGAAATCACTCAACTCGCTTCCTCCCCATGTGCTCAAAAACCGTGCCAGATGATCTAGAGTCTCGGAAGGTTTGATGTTTGAGAAGCAGCCTAGAATCAAATCATTGAGCTTTGCAGCTGTAAGAGCCTTCGAGTTTCGCGACATTTTCTTGCGTCTTTGAATAAACCTGGGGTGGTGATGGTTAAACAGAAAGATGCAACGAATTTTATTGACAAAACCCCGAAACGAGCAGAAGCAGAACGCGACCTAACTCCAAGCTCGTGATTTCGGCCCACGCGAACATTGACCCGGCGTGAGGATATGATTATGTAAACTGTATAGTACCGTATATAAACCGGATTTTTTCATCACAGAACCCTTGAACAAAACCATGGGGACATAAAAGTTCGGGCTCGGTTTAGCTTTTCCGCCTCCTTGTCCGCGTTCCCGTCCCCTAAATTGAACCAAGGTGCAGAAGTGCTGGTGGCAATCAGCTTTTGGGTGTTTTCGTTTGACTCGTTTTCTCTTTCAAGGAGGCGCCGCTTCGTGCTGGCGCTCAGGATCAGTTGGGGAATTCGTTAGAGGATCCTTGGAAGTCTGGTTGTCTCTACATATTATTACGGCTGCGTCTCTGTCTTTTTAAAGCAATACAACTTGTTGATGGGATCCAGTTTTTTTCAGTTAAAAAGTTGAGAAAAATGGTACGCCTTGAGTCTCCAGTCAGTGATCCAAGGTCGTGAATTATCCGGGTCGTCGATTCGTCGCATTGCTTTTGATCGAGAAATTGACGCAAATCGAGTGCTGGTCGTCATATTTTCAATTCTGAATTGCTTGTTGCGTTTGATTTGTTGCGATTTTTTTTTTGGATACATACATCCTCCTTCACCCCGCCTCAATTCTCCGGACCCTCCTGGTAAATCCACCGTGGCCAAGCATGTTCCCCGCGTCAGTGGCTGTCAGTGGGCCGGATTAATCATGGAAAATTCGGAATCATTCACTCGCATGGCAATGTTCGTCGACATGATTTACAGATCTCTTTTTAGGTCAAAATATGTCGTCTACGTCGGCAAGCGCGTCGCTAGAATGGAGATTACGGAGCTGGACCTCGCTCTCAATGGTCACGCCCTCCTCGATCGACCCCTTCGGGGTTTCTACAAATCGTATAACTAGCGAGAGCTTGGATGGTCGATTATCCAGCGCCCTAGTATCTCTCCACTACGATGCATATCTCTGCTGTTGTCTCTGCTGTATTGGTGGTTGTGCCCGCAGCCTCTGCTCAGCTTAACCTTTGGGCTCTTACCTCTGGCAAATACTTTGGAACTGCCTCTGACAACCCTCCTTTGCCCGGAGGATCGACCCCAGACCCCAAATACGTCAAGAAGTTGAGCGATACTCTCGACTTTGGAGTTATCACTCCGGTATGCAAACGCCTCTTCTGTCTGAATTACACAGGTCACTAATTCCACGTTCCTCAGACCAACGGCTTGAAATGGGTTGGTCGGAATACCCATCCAAGATATCGCATATTAACGTTTTATTAGTTTGCAACAGAGCCCAACCGCGGCAACTTCACTTTTGCGGATGCTGACGCCGTCCTGAACATTGCCAAGAGGAATGGACAGCGCATCAGAGGTAAAACTTCAACACTTTACCGCAACAGTCTTGATACTCAGAATTCCTTCCAGGTCACACGTGTGTATGGCACAGTCAACTCGCCCCTTGGGTCGAAGCCGGCA
Source organism: Panaeolus papilionaceus (assembly GCA_015501605.1). Lineage (NCBI taxonomy): Eukaryota > Fungi > Basidiomycota > Agaricomycetes > Agaricales > Panaeolus > Panaeolus papilionaceus. The sequence continues at coordinate 299,881 of JADNRZ010000023.1, read as the reverse complement.
ATTTCAACAAAAAGGAACTTACCTCCATCATACATGACCACTGCCACACTGTGGTCAAGCATTACAAGGGGCAAATGTATGTTTTTTTCTTTTCAACTTCGCATCAAATTTATCTGATACGCATTACAGTCGTATGTCCTTCGCGTTGTTACATCTAATCTGCTGACAACTAATTCATTCTATTAATAAAATAAAAAGTCCATTGGGATGTTGTGAATGGTATGTCCCCTTTTCCCCCACATTTCACAAGCGGAGCTTCTGACGTTTGTTGGCAGAGGCATTCAATGAAGATGGAACATTCCGCGAGACTGTCTTCTACAAAACCATCGGCGAGTCCTATTTCGCGACCGCGTTCAAGGCTGCACGCGCTGCAGACCCCAAGGCCAAACTCTTCGTATGTTCTCGTCGAATTCCGCAGGGGTGCGCAAGAGCTAAAACTATCTGCGCAGATCAACGACTACAACATTGATGGCCTTGGTCCGAAATCGACGGGTATGGTCAACCTCGTCAAAAAATTGAAGAAGGATAAGGTGCCCATCGACGGTATTGGTGTCCAAGGCCACCTTGTCGTTGGACAACTCCCGACAAACATCCGCGAAAACTTGCAACAGTTTGCAGACCTTGGTGTTGATGTTGCCATCACCGAGCTGGATATTCGCATGGACCTGCCTGTCACTGAAGCTAAGTTAGAACAGCAGCGCAAGGATTATGAGTATGTCATCGCATCCTGCAAGGCGGTCAAGCGCTGCGTTGGAGTGACCATATGGGACTGGACCGACAAGGTATGAGTTTCCTGCGCTGTTGACCCCACATTACTCATTGTTTCTGTCATCAGTATTCTTGGGTTCCCGGAGTCTTTGCGGGAGAGGGCGCACCATTGCCATGGGACGAGAACTTCAACAAAAAACCTGCTTATTATGGTATCCTTGACGGATGGGTCAAGCGTCACTGAACATTGAATAATAGACGTATTATCAATTTCATGAAGTCCATACAGAAGGAATAAATACTCTTCAATCCAACCAGCACTGCATATCATGCTGTCATGTCAGTAAGCGGATCCCTTCACTCTTGAGGTTTCTCGCCAGTTCTTTAAGTTGTGATGGCTAGCAAGACCTTCACTCCAGTGGGCTGCGCATACATCATTGGCGAGTTTAAAAGTATCTGAATCACGATTAGTCCATCACGCACGAACATTTCACCCCTTCACTCCTTCGTCAGTATGCACTGATATACTTAACCGTACGTTGAATCGCAACATTCTGCGATCGATAGCCTATTGATCGATTAGCTTTGCAGGTAGTGGAGCTCCTGCCGCGTCTTCAGTGGATGCCTCGGTATTACTTCAAAAGTCTACTTCATAACTTCTTTCATTGCAGTACCTGACCATCAAACACTTCACGCTTCCTCCGCTTGCGTCTGTTTCTTCGACTCACATGCATAGAACCAAGAACTGGCAAACTGTCTTCCTTTGCAGTTCTATGGAGCAGAGTTCTGTGTCTAAAATCCCCCCGAAATTTCTCCTATCCGTTAAAAATATCGCAACACATTTGTTCACAATGGGTCTTATTAATTTCATCCTCGCTAGCTCGTAGCTCCAAAATGATATAGCTGTCTGGTGACTTGTGAAGAAGCACGCATCAGAGAGAAAAAGTTGCCTTTTGCGAGGTTTGGGAAGCGCAGAAAAATCCCACTAAAGAAAGCCGCTCTGCACCTGATGCGTGTCAGGTGAATGACCAAGTTAACACCGATGCATTAACCTCATATTGGAGTTAGGTGGACATCCTCAACATAAAAACGGCAAGAAAGTCAGCTTAATTTTGGATCGGCATTCATAGCGGTGAGTTATTCTGTCGTAAAGAGTGCGTTCAATTTTGCATTTGTCGCCAATTCCGAAGTCGGAATAGAACTGAATTATGGATACATTGTTTTCGCGAAGAATCCATATTTCTTCACTCCTGAGCATTCGAAATATAGCACACAGGGGGTTCGGAGCTTCTCTGAAGCTGGTATAAGGAGCGGTGAGAGGATCCGTTTACTGCGACGGACACGCCCCACTTTGAAAGAGACAGACTGCTTTTTCTCTGTAAAATGGTTAAATCCGCTCTTTTCTTCACAGCTTTATGCGCATATCTTCCTGCCTCGTTTGCACAGCTTGCCATATTAGCTGAAGCTGCGGGCAAGATATACTTTGGCACTGCAACCGACAACGGAGAGCTCACTAATGGGTCATACATTAGACAACTGAGCAACACTCTAGACTTTCACCAACTCACACCGGTAAGAGCTCCTTGATTAGTTGAACTTCGTATTGAACTCTGGCTCATTATCCTCATCCCCAGGCGAACAGCATGAAATGGGTACGGACTTGCCTTTCTCAACTCCTTATCACGATGTTTTATTAACTGTCATTGCACCGCACGCAGGACGCCACCGAGCCATCTCGAGGCAATTTCACGTTCGCGGGAGGGGACCAAATCGTCGCTCAGGCTGAAAAACACAGGCAACTCATGCGTGGTGAGTTGATGAGCTTCGAGGACGTGTAGCTCCGTCTAGCTCGAATCACTCACGGACGTATTTGACTAGGGCATAACTGTGTCTGGCATAGCCAGCTGCCCGACTGGGTCGAGGCCGGCAATTTCGACAAGAAGACCCTGTTATCGATTGTGGAAACTCACTGCAGCACCCTTGTCAGACACTACAGGGGAAAAATGTAAGCCGTCGTTTACCGCAAACTCATTAAAATGTTTTGTGCATCGTGTGCTCACCCGATCGTTTTCACAGCTGTACGTTGACTCACTTCAAGTTGGTTGCAATAATATGTACTCAAATTCTGCAATGTCTTGCCCTCGTATAGTCAGTTGGGATGTCGTCAACGGTAATGAAACGCACTGCGTACTCTCCTCGGCGATTCGCACCTGACTTGACACCATCACAGAGCCATTCAATGACGATGGGACTTTCCGCCAAAGTGTGTTCTTCAACACCACCGGTACGGAATACATCAGGACTGCACTTCGAGCTGCCAGGGCTGCCGACCCTCACGCGAAGCTTTATGTTCGTAGTACCTTTGACAGCACGCCTGTGTCATTTTACTTATGAAACATCATTCCAGATCAACGATTTCAACATCGAGGGTACTGGCGCGAAGTCTACTGGAATGTTCAACCTCATCAAACAGCTCAAGTCCGAGGGCGTACCCATTGATGGTGTAGGCATTCAGAGCCACCTCATCGTCGGAGAAGTACCTACGACCATGCAGCAAAATATGGAGAACTTTGCGAAATTGGGCATCGAAATCGCGATCACGGAGCTCGATATTCGTATGAACCTTCCCGAGAGCCCTGCGCTTCTTGCACAACAAGCCAAGGATTACAACGCTGTGATTACTGCTTGCAGGAATGTCCGAAGCTGCATTGGTGTGACTCTTTGGGACTGGACCGACAAGGTAAGTGTATTGTAGTAAACCAAAGTCACCCCCTCGAGGCATCCCCACAATGTCTGATGACGTTCATTTTATTTATCTGATCAGTTCTCGTGGGTCCCTGGCGCATTCGCGGGTGAAGGAGGAGCCTGCCCCTGGGATGAGGTAAGTCATCACTCGACGGGTTTAGACGTGTTGCATGGCAAACCCTGAATTTCGAATGTCCTGAAACTGACTCGCGGCGCCTAGAACTTTGTTAGAAAGCCTGCCTACAATGGCATTGCCGAGGCATGGGTCGGGAGAACATTGAAGTAAACAACATACAAGTCCCTCTTTGCCTCCATTTGTTCGGTTATGGACGATTTCGTGAAACTTTTGTTGACCCGTAATCACCGTGTTTTTAATCTAATCTGTTCTCCATTTGCCTTGAACGCGTCGACGAACCCCGGTTTGTTGCCTTGTATTATCAGGTAGAGGTCGCAATCCTGTCGGGACTATGTTTGACATCAACCTTCCCTGAAAATTCGCGTTTTGAATTGTTCGAAGCCAAGTTCCTATCCGCGCGAACCAGAAGAAAAAGGAACGTGCGTCCCCCCACAAAGTCTGCTATTTTTAACGGATGTATCTCCTCGCTTTTCGCTGCTTCACTCACAATTGACTCACAAGCCCCGAGCCCGGAAACCAGCTGTGACGAAAGGGAGGATGATCGAAGAGTTTCGATTGCAAAACGGTTGATAAAGAAAGGACTAAATTGATGCCTCAAGGACGCGTTGTGCTGTGCTGTGTCGCATCGATATGCATTTTACACTTTACTCGCTCAAAAGCCATGAGGACTCCTGACGGCATTAGTTGTTGTTCAAGAAGAAGAAACTTGGCCTCATGTTCGCTCACAAAACAATGAGTAATTGTCATAATATTAAGACGCCTTGAGGCTGGGCAGGGTTTGGGTTTTGTTATAAAAATATAAGCACCCGTGCGGATAATCTTCCCTATTCAACCAAAAGTCTGCTAATTGGTTATTGTTCGAGTCTCTTCCTCCTTCTCATCGACCTCTTCGTTCTCTGCACTCTTCATCGATACACACGTATCTTTTTCTCTATTTTCTCATCGACATTGAACAACGATGGAAGCTATTCAAGAACCCAGCAACACTGAGGAGTTGAGGGTCAACTTCTACCCTGAACTCTTCCTCCAGCGACGGATATGGATCCTCGACATGCTCCGCAAAGAGGGAATATCCAAGGTAGGCGTCTGATCGCGTTCTTGATTATAATAAAATTTGCTCATCGACTATCATCAACCCAAAAGGTCCTCGACGTCGGATGCGGCGAAGGACAACTCCTATGTACTCTCGCACAACCAGCGCCTTGGCTCGCTCCACCTCCTCCATCGGTGCTTCCCCCAGCACCGATATCGCCACAACCTACTGACGACACCATCCTCTCACCATCTTACAACGACGATGAGATACCCAACCTCCACATGACCGAGATCCACGGGCTCGACATCTCTGACGAAGACCTCCAATTCGCGATCGAGTCTGTAAAGCCGCCCAAACAAGAGGACGAGGTCCCCAACAGCCCCGGGCACCGATTCTTCCATTCCAGCATTCAACGCTGGGAAGATCTAACGGCTAAAATCTGGAAAGGCGGACTACAAGCAATCAACGACGAGTTTATCGATGTCGAATGTATTGTGAGCACAGAAGTGTATGTCCAACTACCTTGTCATCACACATGAGCCATCCAAATCTGACACCACGTTATACTTTTTTGCACCCCCATTGCTGCTTCCTTTCGCTTCCTTTCCTTTCGTATCTATCTCTGCACCCCCTCCCCACTTGTCATCGCCTCATTCCTTTATTCTCTGATTTAGTATCGAACATTTGCCAAGTGACGTTTTCCCCGCGTTCTCGGCCATGCTGCTCGGCGTTTATCACCCCAAATATTTCCTTGTCACCACCCCGTCCTACACCTTCAACGCACGCTTCACCGCCCCGGATGCCCCCTCTTCAGCCCGCCAAGGCTTCCTTGACCCCACTGGCCGCACAGACCGCATCTTCCGCCATGACGACCACAAGTTCGAGTGGACCCGCGAAGAGTTCGCGTCTTGGTGCGAGGAGTCAGCCAAGGAGTGGGGTTATAAAGTCGAATACACCACCATTGGTCGTGCCCAACAGCAGGACTTCTGGGGTCGGGACGCCGAGCTTGGGGGTGCTTCTCAAGTCGCCATGTTCACTCGTTCAGACGACGACAGCAAATGGAGAGAAGAAAAGGGACGCGCAGCCATCGCAGCTCTACATTTGACGGCGGAACCACATAAACTCCTCGCCAGCTTTCACCATGAAGCGACTGAAGCAGCTATGAAGCCCCAGAGCCTCGAGTTCATTGCCCAGCGGGTGAAGGGGAAGATGGAGGAGTATCGTGAGACGTTCATGCGTGTGGAGGAGATGTGGTTTGAGCGAGAGATTGCTGATTTGTGTGGAGGTTGGATTGAGTTGCTTGTTAGGGCGATCGAAGAAAGCCCAGACCTTAATCTGAAACGCGACGTTGGTGGTGTCCTGAAAGGTCAGAGCATGTGGAGTATTGAGATCCCGGGGGGTGTTGGCAGTCCTGTGAAGCAGTGGAACGAGTTGTCGGATGAAGTTCCGCCAGAGTGGACACCGGGCGAAGCGCCTTACGATGGCTACTACGACGATTCGGACTTTGACTCTGCAGGTGGCGAGGGTGATGTTTCTGGTGATACTGATGGTGATGATGAGCTGTCTGGGCATGAAGAAAGCGATAAAATTATTGGATGGGGGACGACAACGTCTGGTTGGGGAGAACCTGTTGAAGATCAGGATAGCAAGAAACATGACTGGCCAGAATGGGGCACTAATATTAATCCACACAATCCATGGGAAGCCCATGGATTGGGCTCCGCGACTGACTGGGATGGAGATGAGAGCGGTGTTACGACTTCATGACCCGTTCACAAGTAGCTTATGAGTAACTTGATCGTATATAGCAATATTTTCGTAAAATGGTCGTATTATGTATTGTCAATGTAATGTCCAGGAAATAGCCTACAAGAAAACTTTATATACACATTAGTTATTATGTTATCTGTAGAAATTATAATCTCAACGTACCTGGTATAAATACTGCGCGAGTAACACATCCTCAATGCTCTGCTTTGGGTGCATGTATTGGGGCTGTAATAAAGCCATAAGTTCTGCATTTCTCAGTCGTCCAAGTAGATATATGCGCACCAATCATTGGGTGTAGTTGGACCATGTATGTGATCATCCATAGTAGATAGCAGCACGCAAACGTCAGCATAAGTGCCGTCCGGATTGTCCTATAGCACAAGAACCATTGTTCAGTACCCCGCAGCGCTTTCAGAGGTCGGCTGCTTACACTTGGTTGGGACCCTTTGGTACAAATAGTGCCGACGCTGTCATGAGGCCAGCGGTGACGACGAGATAGAGCCAGATAGGGAAGACGGAGGTCATAGTGTCGATGGTGGTGATGGTTCAAGACGATGCTGAACGTCGTCGGCTCAGTGACGATGACCAAAGCAGGGTGGGAATTTATCACCCCCTTAGTCCAACCGATGTCAGTAGTCCAGCTTTCTTCTGCTCCGTCATCTCGTTATCATCGACTTTGCTTTGCTTTGCAGTGTCTTTCATATTTATACAAACGAAAAAGGTTTGCTGCAAACTTGAACAGTAGAACAAATTTTTTCGACATTTTCGACATTTTTATCAGAAACTATGGCTGACTACAATTCCAGAGCTGCTTCACGGCTTGGAAATATCTAAGCATCTTCGCAGTATTCTGGCTCATTATAAACGAACTGTTTGTGTTACAGACATTATACAGAGGAATAACTAGCGCCACGATTGGACGTCTAGGTATCAGCTATCAAACGAAATTAAAGCTTAACCGCAAGGAACGCCGTCATCGCTACAACACCGGAAACAACTGTCATCATGGAAGCAGCAACCCCAGACGCAGCACCCGTCGTAACTGTGGCAAGAGGGAGAAGAGGTCCAGTATAGGTCGTAACGCCGACGTTAGTGGTATAGGTGGAAAACACTGTCGATGAATCTTGAGTCGTAATGGCGGTGGCTACGGGGAGCTCGTATTCGTCAACACAGACACCCTGCTTCTTCTCCAAGTCCAATTTACAGTCCTGCTTCACACCCTGAAGCCAGTATGGCTGGCCTTCGGGACCAGCGGTTGTATAAAGTCCAGGCAAGTGCTCTCTATGGACAGAAGCACCTTGTTCCAATTCCCCTACGACCCATTCATGGTCAAACCACGATCGTGAAAGCTTAACGACGACTAAACTCACAAGTCCTTGTCAATGGCTCCGAAATAACAGTGGGGTGGATTATCCGCGTTTCCGTGGAGATCAAAGCGACTGACGACCTGTTCGACGGCGTATCTCGTTACGCCTGTTTCTTGAGCAGGACCAATCACCAAATACGATTCTGTTGCTCCAAATTCTATGGATATATTGTCTGTCGGGGTTACGGTTTCCCGTGGGCGGTCCACATAGTACAAAGTCACTGCGGCAGCATCTGGGTTGATGGTTCAGATATACGCAAAAATTTGTGGATAGGGGTAATGTCTTACTTGCGTGGGTGACCAGTGATAGGGTCGTTGCAGCGATGATGCCGAAGAACAAGGTGGTCGATGTCGAACGGGTCATGAAGATCGTAAAGAACAAAGGGAAAGAGCTCGCTAGCGCTGATGCGGATGGGTGGATGGTGGCATATCCGGTTTCCCTTTTAAATGATTTCGAATGGCGATCCGACCGTGCTTCAAAACATGACAGAGAAACAGGTCAACACTACCTCGGATGCGGGGATCGCTGCTGTATCTTCACCACGTGTACCAGGAGTTCAAAGTCAGAGTAAGGATGCAAATTCCCGTCTTCGTGGTACAACTACGATGTCATATCCACATGGCCTGATTGGGGGACCCTGATGATGGAGCCTTTCTGGACAGAAAGCTGTGCATATTGGCGAGCCTTTGACCGTCTTGCTGCGGGTTCTCCGCGCGTAGGCTGTACACCAACTAAATCTACTACTTTTGGAAGGTTTGGCCAAGCAAATATATTTTTCTTCCGCCCTGTTTGCGGTATCATAAACTAAATGCCCTTGGATGCCTCGTTTCTCTAATATTCACGCTCATTTGTCGGTTTAGGAGTATATGCACGTCCTAGGTTTCTGATTGACTCAACTGTCATGGGTTACCTATTCGTTATCTTTGGACGTTATAAAGAATATATGGACATCAGCGCAAGAGTTGGAATTCGATTTCACGCACCTTCCTCCCCACTGACGCCTTCCCATTGTCTAACATTCTACTGATATTTCTGCACGCTACATAGGCTTCGAGCAGCCTTACTATCACCGGAGAAGCGAAGCTGTGCACCTGAGAATATGTATTGCGCTCTGCAAGTCAGGCATTCACATCCCCCACTTAACTACTACTTGGCGGCCTACACCTACTTGGCAATCACGACTCGAAGGAATAAAACCCACTCAAGTCCACAATGCTATGCACTTCGGCCTGGGTTCCCCGTATTTGAAATGACGGGCCTTTCGTTGACTTCATTTCTAGGACTCGTAGCAGTTGTCCTCTTCTTCACAGCGAAGACGGGTTTGTTCTCGATAGTAAATATATCATTCCTGAGAGAAGAATGCTGACTATCAAGTTTAGTAGAAACCACAGCCGTCACCATATATGCTGTGAACATACTCCCTCCTGATTTGCCTTCAACTTTTCCCACTCCCGTTTACTCTGTCGAGGGTGCAGGAACTCTTATTTGGTCTGCTGTTGGTACCCTTGAGTCTGGGGTGACCGAATATGAGGTACAAAACGTTCAAAGGCTCACGGTCGTTCATGGACTTACAGAAACCAGAACCCTCTTTTCAGAGCCCGTTGCAGTGACATGTACGTTTTGCCCTCTCTCGCGAAGCTCCGATTTTTATCTTGTCTTACGATCAGATACCGTTGAGCAGGGTGATACCATCCACCGACAATTCGTAGATCCTGCTATCGGATATGCGACCCTAAGCGGCTCGATCAATCCAAAGAATTCATGGCAGCTCACCGGATTGGAAAAAGAGTGCACATCCGACAGCGACAAGAAGAAAGCTGTATGTGTTGATGAATGGCTCCACCCTGATCTGACTGCAACTGTGGTTAATAGAGAAACCGTCGCGGCTACACTTACTCACACTCTTCCGACGACTTATACTGGTGACATCACCCCAGTTGCTACTCTTCCTAAAGGCGGTGCGAAGAGATTGAGCGGTGCGAATATTGCTGCAGCTGGCGTTGTGTTGTTTGGAATGGCCATGGGCGTCTATCTGGTTTAATTTGAAACTTTCGTACACGCTATTTGTCGAATTTTATATAACCTGTGTTCCGTGTAACTCATATACATGACATGTGTACTCACGATTATATTACGTACAGTATGTCACCGTCATGTGACACGCTAAAAATCCATAAATTAAATAACAGTGTGAATACATAGAGAAAGTACATAAAAAAAAATCTACATGTAGTAACAAGTCCATATAATGTCCATGCCAAATATCTAAGGAGAAAACAAAGAGGATGAAGAGAAAATAAAGAAAAGGTGGTGAGATGCGATTTGATGGCATTCCCACTGAGTGAAACACCAGCCAAAATAGGGCTGGAACCGATGGTTGATCGCATCAATCATAGTCCTCCCATAATAATAAATTGTATTATATTTGATCTACACATTGAACCGTTGGTCTGTTCACTCTGAGTTTTGGGATACATATACTCCTGCTTAAACTGAAAAATTTGGTATATGCTTCATATATGTGCGCTTGCTTGTTGTTGCGCAGCATGCCAATAGATTTTTTGTGAAGGACCATTTTCACACATCATATTTTCATTGTTTCATAGATATTAATTGGCGGAGACATTCTATGGCCTCATGCTTTTCTAGGTACATTTTCTACTACCTATTGACTAAAATGTGTGCATAATAATAAGTGTGCGTTCACGTATACCAGTGCGAGTGTGCAATCTTTACCTCACTGTGTCATTGTGTAGTCGTGTGTCATGTGACGGTGGGATACTGTATTGACTTCGTAGCAGCACTTCAACTCGACTCGAATGTTGTGCGATTAAACGACAGACATTCTCGTAAGCTCCATGATGCACTGCGAGCTGATGTTGTTCAGTAATTGCACCAGCCCCCCGTGCAGACTTGTATCTCACCATAAAGTGAGCTGAGTACTAGTTCTCTCATATTGAGGCTGTGCAGGGGCTTCATCTCTTTTTTAGACCCTTTGGGTGTGTGCGTAGCTTGACAATCGCTAATCATCGGATTTTCCTTTGGGGACTCGGAGCACCCATCGTCTAGGAGTCTGGAGAACTTGACATGGCGCCGGCACTTAGTATGCTAAGTCCGGGATTGCTTCAGATGATAGTAGCATTTTGTGAGTGGAATCGAGGAGCTGTAAGTCGAGAAGCCTTGAGGGCACTAGCTCTGATAGGGGTGTGATTTACTTGGTTGGGAAGCTGAAATCATTTATGAATGTCATCGACCTCTGGTTCAAAGGTCTTGAAGCAGCCTTGGGACCTTCAATCGACATTGGAGTCCGCTCGCTGCTGATAATAATATGACTTAGACCCAACATTGATAATACTAATACTAAGAGGACTCCGTCGAGATGACAGTACATACCCCCTCGCTTCAACTTCAGCCCCACGGCGAAAACCCGGATAAATCGGTTGGCCCTCAAACCATCTATGCAGGTTATGATCCCTTCAAACTTTCTCAATAGGAATGTTATATGAGGATCAAACCCTTGTCCACTGGCACTTGGATTATCTGTCAAGAGCAAAGTTCGCGATGATGCACTTTTTCGATTGGTATCTTATGTGTACGGTGCAGTTTTGTTGTTCTATCTTCAAGTTTGAGGACCAGGCACCCTGCAGGGGTGCAACAGAATAGCATCATGCTTCGGGGTAAGTGATTCCATTTCACTGTCTGTGACAGGCGCTTAATTTAAAGTTGTCACCCATTTTTAGGGCAACCCTTGGTATGGTACGGTGCCGTTCCATCCTGGCTATCTGGCGGAGGGTTTGATAAGAACACGTTGACGTCCATTATCAATACCCATGTTTCCAATGTGGTCGGATGGTTCAAAGGCCAATTGTAAGTCCTCAATTTTAAATTTATCCCTGCAAAGTATAGGAGCTGACAGATAAGTTCATTAGCTGTATGTCTAGATTATTAATCATCACGTTTATTTTGGTATACATCTGTGTAACTTTTTTTTTAGACGCATGGGACGTAGTTGATGAGGTATTCAATGACGACGGAACATTAGGAAAGTCAGTTTTTTCTAGCACACTTGGAGAAAGCTTCCTCGATGTTGCCTTCCGCGCCGCGAGGAGCGCTGTTACGACTTTTCCACTTTCTACTAGTGTACTATCATCTCTCTATGTACTTATATCTCGTTCACCCTTTTTTCTTTACTTTCTTTCCTTTTCCTCCACGTGACCTTATCTTATCTCTCGTCACGTGACCACTTATCTTATCTTTCATCACATGATCCACCATTATCTTATCTCGGTTCTACCTTTGACTCATCTTTCCTCTGACTCCTGTTCGACTCATCCCCGACTCATATTTACTCTTTCTTCTTACTTATGACTCTCTTTACTAGTCATACACCCTTTGACTCGTTACTTCTACTCATACGGACTCATATCCTTTTGCGCACAGACCGCCTGTAATACCTATATAAACCCAGTAGCTATACCCATGTTCTTTAGCTAGTTCTTTAACTACAATAGAACGATAACTTCTACTGCTTCTTTCTTAACTTGCTCTCTGCTAAGACAATACCATCGAGCGATTCTCGAAGTGGCATTCTTAGTACGATAACTTGAACTTATATTCTAAACAGAATATCGAACCCGACTTCTCCGACCGACCCCGACTTAGCTCAAAGGCCTTAACCGCAAGCGCCCGTCGAGCTACCGTAACAAGCGCAGACTCTAGTGCCAAGCTCTATGTACGTCGTATTTTTTCTATTTGTAATTCAACTTGCACAAACTTTACATCGTTTATTTCCCTCGCGATCGATATAGATAAACGAAGACAACATCGAGGTCCCCAACACTAAATCAGACGCACTTTACACCTTGGTGAAGAAACTTCAAGCGAATGGTACCCCCATCGATGGCATCGGTATTCAAGGGCATTTCGTTGTCGGCAAGGTCGATGGATCTGGTTTGGAACGTAACCTTGCTCAGTTTTCGAATCTTGGCGAGGTCGCGATCACAGAGCTAGATGTCAGAATTCCGAGCCCTCCCTCTCAGGGAGATTTGTTACAGCAACAGAAAGACTACCAGACCGTATTTTCTGCCTGTAAGAAGGTTCCTGCATGCGTTGGAATTACCATGTGGGGCTTGACCGATAAGGTTCGGGATTTTGTTCGACGATTCGGGATTCCTTCTGACAAATGGCCTTCCCTTCCTTGTAGTACTCCTGGGTTCCTAGTGCTTTCCCTGGTTATGGCTCTGCTTTGCCCTGGGACGATGTGGATCCCAATATCTATATACTCTAGAGTGAGGCGGTACTTATCGGATATTTAACCTATTCAGAACTACAAGCAAAAACCGGCCTTCAGTGGCGCCACATCAGCAAACCCTGTCAGGGCTACGGAGCACTACGTAGTGCTCCGTAGCCCTGTAGTGCTGTAGCATGGGTACCCCTTTACATAGCACTCTCCCACATATGCATAGTGCTATGTAGTGCCCCCTTCTCGCTACAGATTGCTACAGAGTAGTGTAAGGCTGCTACAGACTGCTACACAAGCAGGTCTGGATTGATTAAAATAGCACATAAATTTCAAAATACGACTCAACCAATGAAAATTAGATAGAGAAAATATATATATTCGCAAACTATCTAATACATCAACAATACAAATATTAAATAAGTAATCAGAGTATCCACGAAAAAAACTTCGCAAATCAAGACTCCGAGAGAAAGTCAAGGGTACACCTAGAGGGGTTGCAAGTCAGGTTGATGTGGATACAGATCCGGGTCGGTGTACCAGTGAGCTTCAAAACAAGCTTAAGAGCGCCCGAAACGGCTGAGAATTGAGCAAGATATGCTTGAAATACGAAGCCTTTCGTATTTCAAGCATATCTTGCTCATAAGTCATCCATTTTGGATGTTCTTGGGCTCGTTTGGTGCGGAAAACCCACAGGTGCAAGGATAGGGTATGCCACAGGTCGAGGTCCAGGTCAGCGATTTCGTTCCAGAGGGTCACCCTTGATGTTCCCACTCAGAAGGAGAAGGCAGAGGAAGAAAGGTAAGTATGGAGAGGGGAGAGGATAGAGGATGAGGACAAGAAATGAAGAGATTCGGAATTACTGTCCAACTGGAATAAATAAGGAGAATGAAAAAAACGAGCACAAGGGAACATACCAGACTGCCGAAATGCTGCCAGCTCATCACCCACATGCTATGACAAGTCAATAAGATGCTCTAATATTCTAGTAAACCATGTGCATTTGTGGAACTAAAAGAACATAACACTGACCGAATTTTTAGTAGTGAGCAATAGCCTGATGTGTGGTTGAAAGTGTTGAGGAGATGATGGTTGAGAAAGAACTTAGAGTTTTCGAAAACGAACGGATTATGTTTCCAACTTGATTTGTCATCGTTTTCCACAACCCTAGCGCGGGAATAAAAAATCGAACAGTTCGGTTTTGTGCGTGACTTATTTTGTGACCACATCGACTACATCACAATTCAATATCATTATGGTGCCCCCACACATTCATTGCATTTTGTGTTCAGCATTTATTTGAAAGAAAGCTGCATACAGAGACATGGTTATTGAATTTCAAGCTTCGAAAAATATATTACTACCCAAATTTCATAAATGCAAGAGGGCTAATAAATGATTGAGTAGCACATACAACATATGTCAGGTTCATAGTGAGGGTGTTAGCTACCAATGTCTTCAGAACTAGTGTAAGGGAAGTTAGTATTGTTTCTGATGAGTGACATTACACTCCAGAGTGCTACGTTGCTACAGCACGCTACAGTGCCAAGTGGGGCACTACAGCTGATGGCTCACACACTATATGGAGCTATGGGAAAAAATCAGAAATTGCTGATGCATCAATGGATTGCGCTCTTAAACACAAATGACTTTCTCAGTTTTAGATTAGTTTTATATTCGGAACTGTACCTCTTACAGAAAGTCGTTACCTTCTTGAAAAGCGCTATCGAATGTCATTAATTAAACGGAGGGTAACGAAATTATCGCAATAAGCGGCAGTTCTAAGGCAACCGAAGTCCCAGCAGCAGAACCATCAAGACCCCCTCGAAGTGCCTCATACCCTTACTTTACATAATGAAAAGGCATCAGGGGCTACATTTCAATATCTGGAACGCCCAGGCAAGAATTCTTCTGAATAGTGGGATGCGACGCAGCGCAGTCAACGCTTACTATCTCGCCGACCCTGCTGTTATCCTCGTTCTGTGTATGCTATGGTGGGCACATTTCTTCAAACCGGACCTCTCATTCGAAAATTTCAATCCATACATTCTGCTCGGAATATTTCAGTTACGAGTGTTACTACAGCCACTGCCATTGTCATGTTTTTACTGGATCAACACAGATGGATCCCCTCGGTCCTGCTCTAACACGACTTTGGATTCCGTTCAGCTACAATACTTTGTTCTAACTGTGGCTACTCATCCACGCAACTACTTTGTTATAACGTGTTGCGCCTTGACTGTCGACGCTATGGCAATTGCTGTGTTCCCGAAGTGATCGCTGACTTATGTACCTTGCTAGCGCCTGACAGGCACCCATGTGCTCCCGTTACTCTTCGATCATTTCTCCACCCGTGGCCAGCAATCGATGTCTCCGTAGCTCGACTACTTACGACTGACATGGGTTTATCAGACCCGCCGGATAGGACAGATCCGCTTCCAAGACTATTAAACCTAGAATAAGCTGAAAAAGGGGCAGTGCACTCATTCCTCCCGAGACTCTGCCCGAACTTCATAGCAGGCAGAACTTAGATGAAGAAAGTCACATATTACCGCCCCTCTCTGAAAGCCACGCGCTCCATAGTTCGCCACTAGGAAGGCTGTACTGCCTCATGAACCTTGGCAGAGGGGTGTTGGGGGCTCATAAGGAACAAGTAATTGCGTCAATTCTGCACAATTTACGACACCCAAAAACATTTGCACAACCAAAATGACAGGCTCAGAATCATTGACCATCTTAACGACAGTGAATATTTTTTCTATTCTGCTTTTGCTGGTGACGCGCGCAGGTGAGATCTTCTCTTAACCTATGATAATCTCAATACCAAGCTCTGTCTAATTCAGTTATCCTCAGGAGCTGTTGCTGTTACACTGTATTACGTTGACCATCCCGCTCCGACCACGACTGACACCGATCCTCTTTCCTATGAGCGGTTTGGAACCACCATTTACTCTGCTATCGGCCCTGCACAAGAAACTGGCGTAACAAAATATCAAGCGGAGGAGGTCATGACCAAAGTAATTTACCATGGTGGACAAAAGCACGGGACCCTCAAGATTCTTTCGGAACCAACGACGTTGACATGTAAGCCAGCTTGAGCACATAATCAATGATCCTACCGCTATTAACTTCCATCCAGACACATTCGAGCAGGGTGCATCTGTGCACCGCGAGACCTACCCTGGAGAACGCGTTGTGACCATCTTGGACGAGGACTCGCCTATCGTCTTTGTGGGCCTTAACCAGGAGTGTAAGTTTGATTCTGACAACAAAGAAGGCGTATGTGTAGATGAGCGCGTCATCCCCCTTCCTGTGCCTATCACAACTGCGGGTGGTACTGAGACTCTTTATTCGACATTCACGGGAACGAGAACGACGACATATACTGGAGCACTGTTGCCGTTTGAGACCCTTCAAGTTAATACGCCGAGTAGCGGTTCCAGGATTTCTGCTTCAAAGGGCGCGACCGTCGGGGCAATGATGGTAGTGGCGGGAGCGTTTACCCTCCTATTGTAAACCAGGACGACGCTGAAACCCTTGGTATTACATATACCAGTAGTTTTCCCCATGATACCCTTGTAACAATGACTGCTAGCATACATATATAGCCCGATACATTATCTTGAGAATACAAAATATAGATACCACGAAATCTTGTTTGGGTGTCCCTTCCATAAATTGGTCCAGTTTAAAGGCTGGGGATATTTTTCAGTGTGCTACAATTAAAGATACAAGGATCATAAGACAAGAACTGAAGCATATGAGTAGACTAGTCGTCGTCGCTGCCATAACCTCCTAGACCCAGGCCAGCCTTTGAAGCAGGAGGAGGGGCTTTCTGCTGAGTCGTAGAAATACCCTGTCGTTTCCGGATTTCTGCAAAGTACTTCAGACTCTCCAGCGTATCCGCGTTGAGAATTCCGTTGGTGGGTTGCGGTGTAGGTTGAGTGACAGGAACAGGGACTGGAGGGGACGCTGAACCTTCATTCTCTTCCTCGTCATCGTCATCGTCATCTGCAGAACCGTTTTCAATTCTTCGTCGCTTGGAATCCCGGCCCTCATCCTCTTCCATAGCGTCATCGTCATCTAATGTGGCACCTTCCTCGAGTGCTCTAACTGCACGCATTGCATCCACAATTCGAGGATCCATCTTTGCTTTGATAGCCTCCTTGCCCATGTCCTCCAGTCTGCGCTTCTCGGCAACTTTCTGCACAGGATTTGGATCCTCGGTAGCCCATCGGACGTTGAGAATTTCGTCATTGTCGAGCGACTGGCATGCCATGGCCTCTTTTGCAAATTGAGCATGGAACTCGGAGACATACGTCACGAAGGCCACGCTGCGGTATTGGAGGACTCGTGCTATGATATGATGAGTGTCTATATAAACACCAAGAAAAACGATTATAACTCACTCCTCTCAATGGTCCCCCATTCTCTGAAATGCCTGATGACGACCTCTTCCGTCTCAGGACCAGTCCCAGTCTCCTTGATACGTCCTACGTATAACGTGCGGTTCTGCCTGTTGAAACTTCCAACACCACCCATATCATCTCGATAATCCGCAAACTTGTCTCTGGCAAAGCAATCCTTTGAACTGTCTGGAAATTCTTCGTTCAAGTCTGGCAACGTATGTCTGTATTCGCACTCCCAGCCATATGGACAGCATCCTCTGGCAAAGAAAATACAGATATATTTCATCCCAGTGGTATTGGCCCGTGTAAGGCCTGAGTCACGCTTTATTTGGCATCTCGTTTGCGATTTGGTTTTGCTGTCAATAGGAAAGAATGTGAGCCGGATATGCTACTTGTTCATGGTTTCGCTACGCACTTTGAATAACTGTCCTCCCGGTCACCACCTGCCCATTTGTTATACCAAATATCTAAAATACAAAATTTGGGTCAAACGTGCTGCATTTTCAAAATAGCTTTATGATACACACTATATTCCTTTCCTGTTTGTACAGTTTCCGTTTTGTTTACATCGCCAGGCTTCACCTGCTTCCGTGCGGGCTTTAGTTTTTTGGGTGGCCTCGGAGCCTGGGGTATCGGGTCTGGCAGGGGTGGAACGACAATCTCATCCTCGTTTATCGTGCTCATTTCGTGTTCAAGGGTGTAGCAGAAAGATATCAAGGGATGACAAGATGGTGGTTGAACAGCGAACACAGCTAAGTCTTGAAGATCACGAACAGTGATGAACGTGAGAAATGATACTGTAATATTATATAATACGATTCGGCATTGCGGCTCCATCCTTCAACCACATCCTCAGCAGTTCGATCTTGCTTGTGTTCGTTAACAGTCGTGATACATTTCGAAAGGCTTGGGAGGTTCACTAAACTTCAATAGCCATGCAAACATAATTGTGTATCTCTGCTTTACAATTATACAAAGTATTTAATTTGGCAGCAACCCTTCGATATCCAGACCCGACGCTTTCAAAATATCCTGGAGGATCTGAATGGCAGAATGACTGTTATCCTGAAGTTCAAATACTGGTCGATCGAACCCAAACTTCTCTTGAAATAGTCTACAGCAGTCATTATATCGCTCTGGGTTGTCCTGTGGGCCTTTGCGGTGAGTCAGCACTAAACACGTCTTCGTTCGAGCCTCGAGCCTGTTTCCGCATATTTCGCCAATAGGTTGAAAATGCGGATATCCAGAGGTGTTCCTATTGTTGCTGAACTTTCGCAGGAGAACGACGGAAATGATTTTCACGCGCTTCTCCTTCAGATTTCTGTTGACCAGTTTAGCCGCAACTTACAAAACCAGGTTATGACGACAAACTTTTGGGAAAGACATTGGATTAGTTCTGGCTCATTATCGGGAATTGCGTTCGTGTCCATCACGACGATATTATGTTCCTGATTTGCCCTGTCTTTGATTTTGCACCTCACAAAACAATAGCCGTCACTGCGAGATGTTAAGTCGGTTGAAACTCGACGGAAGACGTCTGGTAGCGCTTGATCGCATATCAGATTTAGAAACTGTGAAGGTGAGTCGTGAATTTAAAGTAACTCTCGGTTGTTGATTATTACGGTCGAAATGAAGTGACCTACTTGCGACTTGCCCGCACCTGCCTCTCCAAGGAGTCTACAAGCAGTCGCATCAGGATAATTAGTTGTTTGCCTACGATAACCCTACATCTCATGTAGACTGGTATGGGGCGAAATACGCACAGCACCAATTTATCATTTTCTTCCAGCTTCTTCACAACCCCAAGTTTAGAAGCGGACTGGCCCATCGCAGAAAAGTAATCGAGTATATAGCACCGAGAAACGAGCAAGAAGTCCTGAACGCCGTCGAAAGGACTCCGCGATGGTTGGGAGTAGGTCGTTCGATCGTCGCCTTCTCAATGCAACTGAAAGCAGTACTTATAATAATAGGCAGAATGCATGTCGACTGCTGCGTGTCTTGCCATACCGATCATCGATAAAGATTGCAACATGAACGCATGCAGCATGTCGTAACGTACATTGTAGCACTTCAGTTCGTGTGGCAAAACGGCTCGTGTCGTCCATGTCGTGGACATTAATGTCGATCAAGGTTTTGAATGTCAGTCAGCACCTACTATTCACTGAATAGGATAAGCGATACATCCGTCCAGTCAAATTTGCTTTAGTCATTATATATGTACATGTAAACCAGTAATATAGATACAAAATTCCACCAAATTTCTGCCTCAGTCCATGAGTGAATTCCGAATAAGCGCTAGAAACCCATCTCCGCCAAACCCCTCGTTACAATCTCCGTGAGGATCATTTGTGCCGACTGCGACGTATTTGTGTGCTCGAAAATTGAACTCTGGTCCTCCCTCCCCGGAAACATCTTTTTGAACTTTTTGCTATAACCTTCAAGTCGTTTAACTCTGATTTCCTTCTCCATGTTTCGATCGGCATGAGTGAGCACCAAGTTGGTTTTCTGCGTGAAGTCGGAGGAGCCGAATATTTCTCTAATGATGCCAACGAATGGAAATCTGGTATCGGGACCGTCTCCTGTCACCCTGTTGTCTGTGAATTTCTGCAGGAGGAGGACGCCTAATAGATGAATATTTTTCTTCCCTAATGACCTGCAGTGTTAATCAATCAACACATAGACTTTCTCCAAAGAAACGGGAATTGGAACGCAGGGTACTTGGATGATAGACATTTCTTAATCTCCGTGGAGTGTTCCACGATGGCTTTGCTGTCCATCACAATGATACTGTGTTTCTCGCCTCTGTAGTCGATTTCAATCCTGACGAAGCAGAAGCCATCGTCCTTCGTTTTCATGAGGTTGTTGTCCACCCTGCTGCTCACTTCTGGATTTTGTTGTTCGCAGATTAAATCTAGAAACTGGAAATGCGACAGGTCAAATTTTGACGAAAGGCGATGCCACTCAAAACGACTCGGAAGACGTACTCTGGATTTTCCAGCCCCACTGCCACCCAGAAGCCTGAAGGGAAAGCCATCCAACAGAGGTGATTAGCACAACTTTACGTATTGAGGCAGACGAACGCCCAAAAATAACGATACACACAATATCAGCTTGTCCCCCTCATTCAACTTGTTCACCACCTTGAATTTCGAGCTGTTTAAGCCCATCGGGTCTTCAGCAATAAGAGGGAGATAGGAAACGTTAATCCGGACGTCCGGGAGGAGGCGGAGAGGTATTGGCAATGGGAGAATAGATAAACGTTCAACCACCCACCAGCAGGTGGTGGTCATGCTGATTACGGCGTGTTATGCACTCGATTATCGATGGGGTGGCTATTACATGACAGATTCCAGTTAGAGTTGACCCTTTCGACAAACAACGTGGACGATGGCAGACACACAGTCATATTTATAACCAACGAAAGCCAACCCAATTGATTAGATACATACATGAGCTGCATGCTGCAGTATCGTGTACGTCAGTCCAAAACACCACGATGCAAAATCTTGGCGCTAGTTCTTTGCGGGGGTGAAAACAGAGATATTTAAATTCCGTCAGAGTATGCTATGGTACTTGCAAACGAGACAAATAATATTACAGGCGTGAATGGTGACAAAGCGTAATGGATGAGGGGGTTTTCAGATGAAGAAGAGAGGTGACAAATACAAATGGGTGTGTGTGGATGGAGGTGGGCGTGCACAAGAACGGGGTAAACAATCGAAAGAGAATGAAGAATGCTGTAGGCATCAAAAAATAAAGCATGGTGACCTATAGAGGATGTAATAACCATAAACGGGGTAATCGTGCATGGGTTGTAAGGTGCCTGTGTGAGGACGAAGGCTGGAAAAGAGTGTAGGTTGACGCGCTATGAAGTTGGGGGAAGCAAGGACCTGATGAGGTCCGTAAAGTATTTCCGGAAGTTTTTCTGGTCTTCTCCTCGTAATTTTGTGGTAAATTCTATAGCGGTCGTTGTTGGCCAGTTTTGTGAAGGAAAGAAGACGTTGAGCAGGTAGTCGTAAAATGGTTGCCCTTTGCAAGTTCCAATTGTCTGGAGGAAGGTTGCAACTTCTCCGAGAGCCTAAATAAATGTTTTCAGGATATAAACCGTGGAAAAAGGAGAATTTGTACTCACGACAAGAACTTGTCCATCCTTGATGTTGAAGTTTGGATGTGAAGGAATACGGAAAGCAGCGGGCAGCAAACGTTCATAGATAACACCTTCAAACCCTGGAAGAATGCCTTCTCTCTGCTGTTTGGTTGGGTCAGTGCGATTCCAAACATAGACGCAACGTCCCAAGAACGCGAGGGCTGTTTTTGAGCTGGACGGATCTGTCATATCTTCAGCAATTCCGCGCATGTTGTCAATTAGCCCTTCAAATGTGCCCATGTTACCTGTTGAAAATATTAGTCAGGATGTTTTACAGGGGTAACAGTCATTGCAACGCACGTTCTGAAATGAAGACTCGGTGGAGGCCACCCGACATGATGGTATTGAGGAGTGAAAGGTAGGCCTTTTTCGTTTCCAGATGCATCCTTTGGTCATCTGTCCCAGAAACGGGTTGTGTGAGCAAAGACGTGATATGCGAACTCAAAGGGCCAATAAGCTCGTCAAGGACGTTGAACATGTCCTTCTGTTAAATTTCAATTGGTTAGAAAATGCCTGCGAAGAAACGGACAAATACGCACTCTCAGCTTATGAACCAGTAGGCCGATAAAGTTCATAAAGTCCACGAGTTCTGAGGGCTCGAAGTGCGCCAATAAATTTGTCATGAGTGGAGGGATGTAGTGCGTCACGGTTGGGCCAGCAGTAGCAAGAATCCTTGCAAATGCGAACCGTGCCTGAAGAGAAGTTAGCCCATTTGAAACTCCAATTAAGAAATTCATGTAAACGTACAGCATCTCGGATAGGCTTGAAGACATTCATGGCTTCCAGACAGACGAGAATGGCTTGAGCCATTTGTGCGAACACCTCCAAGGGAGGGAAGATGTAGTTTTCAGGGACCTCAGAAGGATAATCAGGAAAGCCTTTTGAAATATTTCCGAGAGCCATGATGATATGATGCACTTGGACAATAGGGACGAGATCAGAGGGTCCATTAGTCCTGAAGGCTTGGAAACTGGCAGAGAGGTTGTCCATGAGCGGTTTCACCAGAGAAAGTAATACAGTCGACTGCTGGGCACTATCCTTGTACATCAGCGAGTTGAGGATGCCGGCTGTCTCAAAGAGATAGAGCTGTGCATCGAAATCTGAGCCCTTGATTGCCTCTGTAAGAATGTCCAACTCTGGTTCCTCAGGTTCTGGGATCGTAACATTGATAGCGAGCAGGTCCTGTACGCTGTTGATGATGGTACCAGAAATCTCGACGGGAATCTCGTTCCTCAGCTCCTTGATGAAGCGGTGGAAAAGGTAGTAAACACGGGAGCGGAATTCCGACTTGTCGTTATGTAGACCCCTGATAAAAGGTGCAATGAGCATAAAATTAACATATGCAAGTTAACATTTCATCGGCCTACGTACCTCTGATCCACCATTGCTTCTAGTGTTGGGATGATACATTCTCTTCTCACTTTGAAGAAGTCCGTATACCGTGATACTGCCTCAAAGAATTGAAGAGAGACAGTCCGATTGGGGAACGACGCGATGCCAGACTGGACCAAAGAGAAGAGCATTTCGCCGTGTGGTGTGAGAGGATATTCGCTATAATCTGTTCCTTTCCTTTTCTCTGGGGCAACAGGCGGAGCGAAGCAGAAGGCAGCTCGTCCTTTCCCGCCACCTGGGTGAGTTGTAAGGTTAAATAAAGGATGTCAATCAGAAAATGCGTACTCTTGTTGATCTCTCCAAAGATGTAGACGAGGTAAATGCCCAGTTCTGCGTCGTTCCATTTTAGAGAAACGCCATTGCGGTACGCGGTGATGGTGTTTATCGCAAGAGCACGGACGGCATCCGTGACGAGGTCTTGGTCGATGGCCAATATGGAGTCTAAGAAAACGCGCAGATCCTAAACGCGTTTCAATACTGAGTGAAGAGGGAGAGTATGGAGAGCACTCGCCTTTCGCATCTTCTCAAACTCTCCGACGTCGTCCTCGTCCGCATCATCTGCATCTGGGTCATCTTCCCATTTCATCTTGACAAGGATGACTTCCATTAGCTGGGTTAAGAATCGCCGTTTTGACTCTTCAATAGGGTCTGTAGATATTTTCCTGGCCCGCTTGTACTGAATGGACTGTCAATTACGTCTATGCAATATCCGGTTCCGGTCAACTTACGCTGGATAAGATGAGCTGGAGTAATGGGAACACCGTTGAACACGTGTCGTCGTAGTCGTCTGCAAGGAACCTTAACATAACGGGTTGAATTTGAGCCAGATACGTCGCTGCTTCAGCCTTGATCTCTTCGTTTGGACATTCCTAAACGTATTTCAGATTATGATCCATTGTAAAAGATAGCACGAACACTCACGTCGGTCAATTTCGCTAGCTCCTGTCCCAAAGCGTTCAGCAACTTCCCCAGTGCCTCACGATATGACTCTTCTCCCTCGTCAGTGTCTTCCCCTCGTTCCACTTGCTGTGCGCGTGTTTTTGATTCCAAGGCATCAAGAACTTGACCCAAAGACAGGACTTTGAGTAATTGCAGTTTGTCTCCCGGTTCCTTGAGACCTTTAGAAACAATGCGAAGGAGAGCAACAGAAGTAGCAAGTCGGATGGGTAAAGAAGGATCTGCGAGAAGGTTGAAAAGTAGAGGAACAGTGGTGGGCGTTACAGTAAGATTAATATCGATCCATCCTAATCAAAACAAATGAGAATTTGAAAGAGAAAAAGGGGCTGCAGAAAGTACACATACCGACATATGAGCCATACGTCCGCACACCCCAATCCACGATTTCGATTGCATGGTCCAACACCTTTGGATCTGATGCTGCACCCGGGTTTTTCCTCAGCTCGTTCATCTTCTCTACACCCTCCATTATGATGGTGAGTACAGCTTCGTTGATTCTGGAAGCATCGTTATCTCTAACAGCATCGCGCACCCTGCCATCTCGAGCATGTCGGACGGCGTTAAAGGACCTCGCGGACTTGATAATCTGGTCTGCAACTTCACCCGAAATTTCCAGGACAATGTGAAAGAAGAGCAAGGAGACGTGTCGGTTAAGTCCGGATTGCGCGTTTTGGTCTGCTGGGCGAATGAGGGTGAAGAGATCCGAGAAGAATGTCGGCCACTGTTCAGTGTAGGTACACAGGAAGAACAGTGTCAGCGTATGTGAGAATTTGTTGCGCAAGACTAAGATGGTAAATGTTAGATTGCTCTTGCAAAAAATTACCCGGAAACAGGACGTACACGTAGCATCTGCCTCTGCTGGTCCTAGCACATATTCCGTCTGAATATAATTGACTAAACCTTGTTGAAGAGTCTGAAAAGATTCGTCGTCAAACCGTTCGAACCTGTGAAAGCAGTCAGCATGACGGTGGCTCAAAAGCGTGTAATGACATCAGGGATGCACAGCACGCGATACAAGAGTCAGCCATGATATGAAATGACTCCGACATCTGCCAGCGACTTGGATGTCCTTGTTCAATATAATAAAAAAATTAGCTCACCTGTTATCTAAAAACTCGTCTAGCACGCGTAATGCAAAGAATCGTGCTTGGGTGGGGTATTTCCTGCTTCCATCTGCATTCTGGTCAGCAAATATTTTGAGAGCCAATCTCCAAGTCTCATTGGCATTTTGCTGGATAGAGGATATATAGGCTAATGCTTGCTGGTGAAGTGAAATCTGACTCTGATCAAAAGCAATATTGATAGCTTGGACAATTTGGTCGATCTCCTGCTCCATCGAGGTATTAGGATGTTAGATGGAGAAAAAGGAGTTGATATGGTCGAGCTCGCTGGCAAGGACGACGTGTAAGTAGTAAGATAAAGGGTGGAATGAACAAAAGAAAGATTATGACCGTCAATATCCAGGTCCCGAATCTGATCATACGCGATGGTCTTCAAAAACCACGTGGTCCTGATCATCTCTCGAATTATCTTACCGAGATAATAAAACCCGGAATCTGGTCCATGTCAGGATGTTATGTAGTCCGATAGAGTGAATAATTTATTTATCTTTGCTACTTTATATTTAAAATTCTAATAGGTATATCTCCCCTGTAACTATTCCAACCCATACCCTTCCAGAAGACTCCTCAAGGTGCATCGACTTGACTTTAAATGGTTCGAATGGAAGTGCAAACGATGCTGGGTGGAGAAGAGAAACCATAATGGGTCTTGAATCTCCCATGGCGGGGAACGTGGCTCGCATGAGCCTCAATTCATCGGAATTCCATTGATGCTCGAGCCATACAGCGCGATACCCCAGCTTTCCCATACACATAGGTTCGAGAGTCACATTGGGGGGCGTTTTGAATGTGTGGGTTGGCTTCCAATCCGTCAACTTGGCTTCGCGTAAGGAGAGATCGATAGGGAAGTGGTAAACTCCAATGCTACCCTTCTCAAGAGTCGAAAATGCTGATTGCGCGACCATCACTGTGAATGTTTTTGGAGACGAGTAGTAGACTGGTTCGTCTGTTATATACAGCTCCCCGTTCCGTATCCTGATGCTTTCGAAATCCGAAATGACAGCGCCCCATTCGTTGGTGCGACTCGGATTCGTGCCTGGTGTGTTGCTTAATTCTTCTGCATCTGAGAATATTCTCTCCGGTAATTCTCGGACCAGCAGCATGAGATGCTCTCGACGAAAACCCACGATGATAATATATTTCGAGAATATCTTGAAGCGCAATCGACCGCAGTCAAGGTGCTATCAATGATCATTAGACTATATCCGAAGAAAACCGAGGAAAGGACACACCGATAACACCTCAGAGTCTAGATATAGCTGCTGGCTCGTTTTGATGTTGAGCAGAAGAATCTCATGCCGGTATGAGGTTTCAGACACATGAACAATTGACGACGCCACGATATCGCCCCCAATGTCGGTGTAGTAAAATACCCCTGAGCTGTCGATTTTCCAAGACTTGACGACATAGGGTTTGTCGTCGAGACTTCTACTGCGTCCTTTAAGATCGACAAGGTAGACAGACAGCAGGCTATTATAACATATGTCAATTGCGGAAGTAAACCGGAAAGTTGAAACAAGGTATACATGCCCTTTCCGGTTAGATGGACCGCCAGTGACTGATATCACGGCTGACTTTCCGCCATCTCTGAGCGACGACGTGAATGAGAATGCTGAGTGTAGTTCGATAGACAAGACCACAGAAGAAGGCAAAATGGAGTTGTTTAAGTGAAAAGACGTTCGATTTGTATCCAAACGGCGTAGCCAGATATAGGTCGAAGCTGGGGTTCGAGAAAGACCCAGTATCCACTCCCGCCCAAGAGACTGAAGGTTGGTGACGATTTCCGAGGTTTTAATTTTACTTATACGTTTTATGGTGGAGTTAGGGTCGCTCCATAGTTTATCTAATTTCAGGGATCGGAGGGTGTAAAGCTTGGCCTCTGCCCCAGATAAGCACAGCAGTTCACGATTATCCGGCACGTCCAAGGGTAACGTGTGTTTTACATTGTGCCAGACATAGTCAGAAGAATGGAATTCGTGGAATACACGACATGTCTGCGTGTTCGGTTTTGTTAGTCATAAAGATTTTATACGCAGCAAGGCGACGCGCGTCTGCACCTGTACAAGAGCAAGAAAGTCTTCTGGCTGTAAATTGATAAAAATTAGCAGCAAAACGTCGTGCGGCAGATGAATGATAGATAAAGACATGTGGTCAAGAATAATGATGATAAGGTCCTTGAAGGAACTGAATTTAAGTCCAGTAACCGGTGTTAGTTGACCTTGATTACCTTGAATAGGATCTATTACAAATGATCTAATGGGGAGACCCTGACTACTACTGCCGTGACCTTATAAAGGGACGTGCTGCCCTTTTCAGGTCCGTCTCACACAATGCAACAACCACCTCCACTGCCACTTAGTACAGAGCAAATGGCAGACTTCGACAACTTCTCCGACTCGGACTGGCACAATGTTTCCAGCGATCGTTATTCAGACATTTCTCTCAGTGACCACGAGAGCGATCGCGACGAGATCAGCTCAATTGCAACTCGTTCTCGTCGTTCTTCAGTCAGCGAGCATAGCTCTTTGAGTAGTCAAGTCGATGTTTGGGAGGGAGTGGCTTCAGATAGTGAAGACGCTGCTGAATTAAATGGCATGTATACTGTGCCTAATCAACCTAGCGTTGAGGCTGAACAACAACATGCACCAGCAGATTATTCAACTCTCAACCTCGCAACCGACCCTCATCTTGCCGAGGAGGATGAACGAGTCAAGGAAGCTCTCAACCAAAGCTTCGTCGGCACTTTGAGCAACTCTCGCTCTAGCACTACTGGTGCTCAGTCTATGCACACTTCCATTCGTGATTTGCGATTATCTTTTCCTGATCCTTTGACCAGTTCCAGAAATGAGTTGAATAGATCCTACGAGACCATTTCTTCTCCAACAGAGAGCAGTCATGACTCATCTGACGATATTTCTGGTCCTCATCAGGACCATCAAGGGAACACTTCCGTATCCATTCCGCCCATTTTGACGCTTCAGGATCCGGGTCTCTCATTCCCTACACCCGCGGTCCAGCGTCACGAGGCCATCACACAGGAGCTTGAACAATCCCAGAACAGAGCGGAGCTCGATATCATACTCTATGGCAAATCTTCCGAGATTAAGTGGAAGTTTGTCCAGGATTTGATCCAGAAGGCTGCATCTGCGTCCGGCCATCTTTGCCTTAATAATCTCCGCAATGACGCAGAGGAGAAGGTTCAAACTCTCCGCCTCATCAAGAAGTCGCAACATTTCGCCCCGTTCTTCAACACCATCAATGTTTATGACAGAACTGATTGCGCTCAGAACGGTTTTGTAAGTCTGATACTAAGTCTTTCTAACGTCCTCCCTTTCATACTCTCTTTCTCTCCCTTCCTTTCTATTTCAGGACCTTGATTCTGATTCGCCTTCTTTGGCCATCGTCTATTTACCCATCCCCAAACTTCCTGTTCTCTCATGGCACTCTGCCTATCTTCCTGTTGTTATCCCATTCTCCCCGTTGACCACAGAGGCTTTCGGTCCTATGGCCGACGACGATTGGGAGTTGCTCGCTGTGCCTGCAGATAAGACCATCAAGCTTGGTGTCTCCAAGACCCCCGTTTTCGACAGCGACGAAGTCGGCCTTCTCAATCCCGACCATGCATACGAAGTTCTTTCTGACATCGGCAACGATACGAGGATAGAATTAGCTTTGAAGCCTCTCACCGAACAGGTCAAGTCCGTCAACGCCGTGACTTTGTATGTTCATTCAAGCGCACGTTGCATCCTCAAAATTCTGACGTTATGTCTTTCCAGCTTCGCCGTTATGTCCATCATTATGGGCTTCGCGCTCAACACTGCCTTCAGGCCATCAATCCCCAGCCCTACACCTACTGTCAACATGGCAACTTCGCGAGGTAGCCTTTGGGGCGTGTTGTCACCCCAAGCAAACCGTTCTGTCGTTTCATACTGCAAAGGCAGCAGCGCCAACAGTGGTACCTCGATTACGTCGACGTCGTCTGCCAAGGATATGGCGCTTTCTGTTTTCATTCCAGGGAGCAGCTCACTTGTCCTCACAGGACATGCCCCTACCTCGATAATCCCGATCACATCAGCGAAGATGTCCAAGGAAATCGCGCCGATCGTGAACACCTCGCCAGCTCCAAAGTGTTCACAATGCGCCACTCTTGAGCCGGAGGCTGTCAAGGTCTCAACCGAGGTTTCGTTGCGCACGCCAACGTCGACCAGTCTCAGTGTCATCATCGACAAGACGACTATCAAACCGGCGACTCTGATCGCCTCCACTAGCCTCACTCGGCCTGCGGAGCCCACACGGGCCGCTGAGCCACCTGTTGCAAGTGGCAGCGGGACATCGGGACGTTCGGCCACCCCCACTGTCATCCAGCTTCCAGAGGTCCTCGATGAGACTGTCAAGACTATCAACGATGACATCAACGAGATCTTTGACGCTGCTGATGAGCTGCTCCTTTCCTTGCGCTCTCAGACTGACGAAGTCATCCGCAAGTCCAAGGGCAAAGCTCGTGCCTTTGGCGAGCAGATGCGTAACCTTAACGAGGGTGTGGTCTATCGCAACTCGCGAGCTCAGGCCCGAGCTAAGAAGTTAAAGGAGAAGGGGGAGAAGCTCCTTTGGTCGGCGACGCAGGAGTTTATGGACCACACTCGTCGTGCAAGGAAGAGGGCGAAGAAGTTGAAGGATGAGGTGTTGGAGAATGCGAATGTGGGTGCGGAGGAGGCGATAAGGGGGTACGAGCGTGCACAAGAGAAGTGGGAGGGTGTGTTGAGGGGCCGGGATAAGTCTCGTTGTACGACGGGGAAGGCGGAGAGGAAGGAGAGGACTTGCAACAAGAAGTCGACGGCATCTAAGGAGAATCAACCCATCCCACAGGGAGCCGGCTTGCACCAGAAGAAAGCATTCAAGGGGGGTGGACAGGCTCGTCCTGGCTACGCCAACTGAATCCTAGATGTCCTTTATGTCCATATCTTGCGCCTTTTTTATAACGACTTTAAACCGGCTTTGATTCTCTATCCCACCACTCTGGATATCTGTATATCGCTTGTGATTGTTTGTATATTCTGTAAAACATTATAACGCCCATGTCGGTCTGTACCACCACCTTATAAATATACTTTTGGAATTATTGAGCGCTTTTTTGAGTTGTTATATTGTCATTTCGTCAATGTGCCAGTG
The DNA here is from genome assembly GCA_015501605.1 of Panaeolus papilionaceus. Taxonomy (NCBI): domain Eukaryota; kingdom Fungi; phylum Basidiomycota; class Agaricomycetes; order Agaricales; genus Panaeolus; species Panaeolus papilionaceus. The sequence continues at coordinate 269,685 of JADNRZ010000023.1, read as the reverse complement.
ATGAGAAAGGGGCAAACCGAAGACGTTACCAAACACATCATAACTTTCTGTTCTTAAATTAGCCCCGTCGCGTAACATTCAGTTTGTGCTTGACTGCTTGAATGTTTGCCGAACCCAACTCTGACCCACTCCATCACTGTCCTACGTTCTGGACGCTCCTGCTATGTCAGAATCACAGGCTTCTAACGACACGACACTCAAAAAGCGCAAGCTAGACGACGATATCCCCGGAGACAAAATGGACGAGTCTATGGATGCATCTGAGCCATTGGAACCGAAGCGCTGCAAAGAATTTTGGTTTCACGACGGGAACGTCGTGCTCCAGACTTCAAGTGAACAGTATCGAGCTCATCAGTCTCTGCTTTCTTTGCATTCCAAAGTGTTTGCGGATATGTTCTCGATACCCCAACCTACAGATGCCTCTGGTAGTGGAGTCGCCGATAATTTGAATGAAACGGTCGATGGGTGTCCCGTTGTGCGGATATACGATGATTCGGATGATGTCTATATTTTGCTGCGTGTTTTATATGGGATTGATACGTATGTCTCTTCTCTTTCACTGTTTTCTGCAGTAGTCTAATACTTTCGTTTGGTGGTGTAGGGTTCGAGACCACGACGTCGAGGGGAGCGCTTTCGTATTGATTGCATTGCTCAAGATGGCGCAGAAATACGAATTTAGCAAGATTCTTAAAGATGTACTTAAGCAGCTGCGCCGGAGATTCCCTGCGTCGCTGGAGGAATTCGAAAAACATAAACCGTTCCCAAGCAGTGACGAGCTTCTGGCCCTCGTCGTTGCAGCTCATGAATTTCACCTGCACTCTATTTTACCTACATTATATGTCAACCTTTTCGAACTATGTTCCACCGTACGTTTACATCTTGTCTCTGCATTTAATTTTCTGTTAACCTGTTTTGTTTATCCTAATTACAGGAAGAAATAGAGGAACAGCTGGGTATACTCCGAGGCGGACCTCCTGGTGCCATATCCATGGATACAAGAATGCTCGTGCACGTCCTCATGTCAGCTCAACGCTATCACCTCGCTATAGTAAAATTCCACCTCCCCGCATTCAAATTCAGAGGCCCGTCAGGAGAATGCAGCTCCCCTGGTACCTGCTGCACCTCATTCCCCACCGCCCTCGATTACTCGCAGAACCCTGCTAGTCCGTTCAACCTCACTGGCACGCCGTTCCCGGACAAGGAAGGTACCCAGTTGTTCTCGCCGCATAAAAATCTGTGCGAGAAGTGCAGAGCGCTGGTGCTGCCGAGATATGTTGGGAGACGCCGGCATTTGTGGTTGGATTTGCCTAGGTTGTTTGGATATGATGCTCATGCTTACAAAAATGGTGAAATTGAAGACTTTATACCTGTGGTATTCAAAATGACCTAGATATTTGCTTTCGTAAATGGATGCATAACCGTTGATGTAGAGATGGATGTATTGTGTATTTATTTTTTCCTCTGTAAACGTGTAGTACCCTAGATTAATACCCCTGTAGATAGATATTCTCCGCCTTGATCGTTACAAAAACCAGCCATTGGCAATCCCGTTGTACGCGGGTTTCTTGACAAAGTTCTGCAAAAGCAGTCTGTCAGTATGACAGCTATAAAATTTTCTCAAGTTGACTTACCTCATCCCAAGGCAACGGAGCACCTTCACCAGGAAATACGCTAGGTATCCAGGTGTACTAAAATAAACAATCTTCAAAACCCAGTACATCTCACACAAAGAAGTAAACCCACCTTATCCGTCCAATCCCAAATCGTAACTCCAACACATCTCTTAACAGCCTTACAAGCCGCAATCACATTCTGATAATCTCTTCTCTGCTGCTCCAGCTTCGCAGGCGTCACAGGCAACGTGAACCTGATATCAAGCTCCGTAAGCGCGACGTCTACGCCCAGGGATGCGAAGCGCTCGATGTTGGCTTGGAATGTGTCTGGTACGATTCCTGCGATGAGGTGCGCTTGGATGCCGACGCCGTCGATGGGGACGCGTTGAGCTTTGAGCGATTTGACGAGGTTGTACATTGCGTCTGATTTGTCGCCGAGGCCGTCGATGTTGTAGTCGTTGATCTGGATAATGTCGTGTTAGACTTTGGAGATGAACGAGAAGGAAAGATGCATACGTAGAGTTTTGCGTGAGGATCTGCTTTCCTCGCTGCTTTGAGAGCGACTGCGATGTATTCTGAGCCAATGGTGTTGTAGAATACGCTTTCTCTGAATGTCCCATCCTCGTTGAAGGGCTCTGTTGAAGAGTATGAGTGTTGAATGGACCAAGTGATACAGGAGATTTACCGTTCACGACGTCCCAGCTGTCTGATAGAGGCGAATGAACGTCAGAAAAATCTGGGTATATCAACTCAAAATCATGACCCACAACTGCAAGTAAACAAGTCAGCCTGCGTTAATTATAGAATATCGCAACTCAAAACACACATTTGTCCTTCGTAGCGACCAACGAGAGTCTTAGTATGCGTCTTCACAATCTCCTGAAGTGTGGAATTCGTGAAGTTTCCTGCTGTAACCCACTGCGGGAGTTGCGAATGCCAAACGCAAGTATGACCTATGTGGTTAGTCGTGTCAGGTTAACGAGCAATGGAGGTACAGAGCCTCAGTAGTACCTCGGAGTAATTGCCGGTTCTTTTTAGCTAGCTTCACGATAACGTCTGCGTTGGCGAATTGGAACTTGCCCCGACTGGGCTCTGTAGCGTCCTGTGTGGTCCTTGTTAGGCTCTGTACCAATATCGAGATTGTGGACAGTGTTCATACCCATTTCATCGAGTTACCCTGTCAAAAATAAAAATAATCAGAATTTTTTGCACAGAACCTGTTTACGAACACCTACAGGTGTGATTTGATTGAATTCATGAGAGTCACCTAGTTTTTCGACATATGGTGCATCGTTGAGCTCAGGATTATCAGTAGCGGTACCAAAGTATTTCTTTCCAGCTGCCTTTGCGAGTCTGGCGAGCCCTGAGACGGTTGGTGTTGGGACGGGGGTTGTGGATGTTGCCTGTGATGAAAGCACGGTGTCAGATTCCACTGAGGGAAACGAATGGTGATACTTACGGTAACACATTGCGAGTACCATTGGTTGTAGAACAGGCAAGTGTAGCCTTCGGTGCAAGTCTGGAAGGGGGAGATGTCAATATGGAGGGCTAATTCAACTAATTAGACACACAATATCCCCAGGCCAGTCAAGTCCACCACCTGTGTTGCAGAAAATAAGTCAGAAGAAATGTTAGTAAATATCTTTTTATGTCCGTACACTGTCCCCATGGTTCAGTCTGTGCATTGACGAGGGTCAGAGAAGCCACGAAGGCGGCAGAAGTCAACAGAGACGACACAGAGATCATGCTAGCAAGCCTCGGAGAGATGCAAAGCAAAATCTGGGGTCATAGACTTTTGTAGCCTTGATTTTATAGCTGAAATTTATTGCGCCCAGATATTTGGCGGTGAATTGATGCTTCGAAATATCCGTGCTTCGTGCCGTGACCTGCTACTTTATCGTCGTCGATGCGACGGAGCCTACAGAATGATATGGTGCAGCGCTTAATCGCAGCGCCTAATTACACTAGGTGCAAAAATGTGAGTACACTATTAAATTAGCTATAATACGACTTTCGTACCTTGCAAACGGTCAAGTGAAAAACGGTGTCCTGTGTGTTGTCCTTGGCCTGATGTCGTCGCGTCGCGTCTTGACATGTCGGATGCTTGAACTTCGGGCAATGGTCGGAATAGACAAGACGGCGGGCTTTCATAGAGATGCCATGCATAGCTCGCCGTACCCCGTAAGATTTAGATATCTAGACCCTTTCCGCTCTAAATGAGGACCAATAAATAACTTTAATGCCGCCGGACAAGTGACATTTTGACCGAGATAGTAATTATAGCATTACCATGCACAAGTAATTACATTGTAAGGGTTTAAAGCCTGTTAATATGAAGGTAAGTAGCAAGTGGTCTTTCGAGTTATGAATTCAAGTCCACTAGCTCTTGCACGTGGTTTATATAAACTTGGCAGGGTGACCAATCGGGTGCATGTGAATACCCATTGCAATAGCCGTTAACCGACTTGACTGAGTTTGTTGCAGTCATCCTTCATTCAACTCTTCCATCTTCATTCAATGCCAACCGCGACAACGACAATAGTTAAACCTCAATATTCTGCTCAGCTACCTCTTAAAGCAGGAGTATCATCACCATCTTCATCTCCAAATTCTCACCTAGACAACGTGGAATCTTCAACTGTTCTGACAACTTTGAGGACTCTTTACAATCGCGCAACTCGCGCCTTTGTCCTCAAAGATATTCCTTTAACACATACACTACTACAATCTGGCTTTGCGCTCTTGAAACCACCTACAAGTGTGCCCGATGCCTTCGGAGAGCATCGCCGGAAATGGGACATTCTGCGGATCACCTTTGAATCAACAGTATACACATCGCCGCCAGCTTCAACGGATTCGCTGCCTGAATCTTTGCGCGACACGCTAGCAGAGCCTTCGCATGCCCTTGCTAACGCTATTTATTCTCGCTCGTTGGCGCTGTTTTCACCGTGCGATGGGAACCTACACAAGGCCGTCTTAAACGCCGCATACTTGCCGTTGCAGGTATTGACGACTTTGGTGTATTGTTGCCTCAAATTAGACGCTGCGGATGTTGGGCGAGTTATTGTGGAGGATTGGTTGGCTCGTAGAGAGCCCAGGTATACGCTAGATTCGACTCAGGGGACTGAGGGGATGGGATATGACAAGGTGTTGGAGCTCTATACGCTACATATTTTGCCTCGACTGGAACAGTGGGACTATGCAAAGGAGTTCCTGGAATATGAGAATGAATTACCTGTCCATCGCAGAGAGGTATGACATGTCGTATCTATTTTTGTGAATTATGACTGACGTAGCAATTAGGCGCTCAGGAGTTCATTAAATGCCCTGTACACACAGACGATGGCATCTCGTCGACCAAAAACCACCCCAGTAGCAAGTGTACTGCCCACCCCGGTCTCACCGAGATCGTACTCCCCTGCACCATCTTCCTCATCTTCGTCGTCATCCCTATCAACGACATCCACACATACTGTTGTCCCTTCCAATTCCCGCGGCGGGGCAGCAAGATCAGGACTATCCTCCCTATCTAAAATCTCATCCCCACCGAGCTCTGACACATCCAGCGAAACTACTACGCCACGCATAGCCCAAGCATCATTAGCCACTAATGGAAATGGTGCCCACTATAATTCCAACCACCGCAACACTCGACCACACTCAAAATCACGAACGGCGTCATCGGCGAGCTCAGTGTACTCTAATCTTCCTCGCGCCAGCCTTGCACACCAGGCGACGTCCCGTGCAGATAGCACGAGGAGGGGGTCACTGAGCTCTTACGCGCTGATCAAGGCTTCGTTGGCGCCCTACCTCAGCCGACCGAAACTGGTCACGTTTGTGGTGCTGTTTGTGCTCGTTCCACTGATATCTTTTGTGCTTAAAGTACGCCGGCGGAGACTGATGGGGCTTGGGGGTGCTGCTGTGGCTGGTGCGGGCGCTGGAGCTGCTGGAGCGGGTGTTACTGCTGTTGCGACAGCGAGTAATGCTGAGCTTGTGAGGAGACGATTGCAGAGTGTGAATGCGGCTGTTGAGGTTGGGATGTTGTCGAGAGCTTGGGGTGAGATTGTCCGTGCGATTGGTGATACGGTTAGGATGGCGGGGAGTGGGTTGGTGTGAGGTTGATTAAAACCATTTTACTTCGACAAGAAGGCAAAAGAGATATTAATTTTTGAATTGGTTGTCGTATTCGACTTCCAACTTCTCCGGCGGTTGGCAATCCATTTATCCCCTATTTTACGCACCTCCTCCTACCTTTCTCATGGACTCGTTGACCACACGGTCTTACCCCTCTTACGCACAGCGACATTCATTCTAATTGATTATACACCGTCCACCTATGTGACTGTATTTAACATTGGATATATTGTATGTTGATTTTGTTCAGCTACTAGTTCAGCGACAGCGACATCAACACTGATGAATGGCGTCTTCAAGCCAAGGTAAACTTAGCTCGTGAACTCCATGCTGACTCACTGCCAATGATCAATGCCAGTGGTCTAACGCAACTCCGATGCCCGTCATAAAGTGCATGCATTCTTCATGGGCCTTGATCAGGACACGGTGTCATTGAGTGCACCCTTTTAGACTCGTGTTATGACGCGTAAATGATGAGCTAAATTAAACCTCAGCCATGGTTATTCATGATCAGGATCGGATACCAAGGATTCACTGAAGTCTACATTTATTACTTGTAGAGCCTTGCAGTCCTTTTTGCTGAAGTACCAGAAGGAGGACGGATTTGAGGAGAGTTAATTGAATTAAGGGACGCGATGTTTGATTCGGAGCAAGGTGGCAAACAGGGGCACGTTTCTCCCGATGGTTGCTGTCAATTCATCACTGCATCCTGACTTTGCTTTCATCTTACATCTGTCTGGTTACCTCTTGAAACTAATCTGTGATTTTTTAAATTGCAGTTTTGCAGGTAACAGGACATATTATTGACTAGGGAAAAGGTTTTTTGTGCTCGAACGGGACCCTGATATTCCAACTCGTGGTGAAAATTCATCTTGCTCGCCACTGGTGATTTTGAGTGTGTTTTGCAAACTTGGTTCACTCAGTTCACTCGCTTCTTGCAACGGTCATTTGAAAAAATGCAATCCGGAACTAAACGTTCACACTTATCAACATTCGGGGAGGAAGTGGCCGATGATGCGGTACCTCGTACCCAACGCCAGGTAAGTCAAGCCATTGTCTACATGTCATTTTAACAGAGACCCAATCCGACTAGCTCAAGAAAACAGAACGATCCGTAGCGGAAAGCGCTACGACCTCAACTGATACATCAATATTGATATCTAGCTCTGACTCGCAATCACAATCGCAACAATTGTCGTCGCCACTGGCGCAATCCCAGCCACAACAACAATCACAACCTCGCGTCCATTCGCTAGGTTATCCTAACCCAAGAGGAAATATCAAACCTCGACAGATTCCATTTCAACAACCGAATCAATTGGTATCGTTTTCGTATACGCCAGAGCATGTTCAGGAGTTTACAGATTCTGCATTGCGCTATTTTGTCGACCCACCTATAGGAGCGAAGCTGGGTTATGGATATGACAGGTGGATAGAGACGCAGGAAAGCAGGGGACGTATTGATTCACTCCTTGGGGCTGTTTCCAAGGTGCGCAAAGGGGGAACACTTCCTGAGATTGGACTTGTATCGTGGAGAGGCGTTATGACAAAGTGAGTTGCTCTCTCCCATATACCTTATAATTACCCTGTCGTCGTCCCACCCATATCTTTCGCCACGCTTTATTTCCTTCCTCCTGAACGTCGCACTAAGCGAACAGTGGTGTCTTTCTACATGACACGTAAAATATGGGACCTTTTGGTTATCCGTGTGTGTACCTTGTGAAATCCTTCTAATTCACCCACTCTCCTTCCGGCGCAGGATTCTGATAGCACCATATGAAAACCGCGATTCCTGGGAATTGAATGTCATGCATGTCAATGGAACACTGTATCTTGAAGAACACGCGTCAGATGAGCGTCTGGCTGAAAAGTACGCGATCTCGTGGCCCGGTTTTCCTCGTATGGAGATGGGCCCACTTTTTCAAATTGCTTCGAAGGTGGCTAATATAGAACTGTGTACCCATTCTCAGGTCAAATATGACACCGCGCCAACGGCTCCAGACGTATTACGGTTATGCATTTGAATCGTATTGTACTTCTGAGGAGCCAACGAGGCGGAGCGAGGTACAACGCCTGGGAGGAGGGGTTCCACCAGGGTGGGGAGGTGACGTTAATAACAACGTACAGTGGTGTAGCGTTGTGCGGGCAAAACTCGGCGACACGCGTATGATCATCGGTGGAGAGGTTGATTGTGTAAGAGGTGAGTTTCGGTTTTAAGCGTTTTTGTTAAATGGATTTTCCGCTTTTTTGAAAGGGTTTGAATGGGGGTTGGCTAAACTTTGGTGATTTTGTAGGAAAATACACGGGTCAGCCTGATACATTCGTCGAATTGAAGACTTCGATGGCGATTCGGGGAGAGCGTGATGAGAGCAACTTTGAACGGTGAGATAAAAGTGGCATTTGGCGCAACCCTTTGACCACGCTGCGCGCCGAATTCATTAACTGAGAGCGAGTTTGTTATTATAGGAAGTTGCTGAAATTCTATTTTCAGTCGTTCTTACTTGGCGTTCCTGTAGGATTCTATATTTCTTTCTTTTCTTTCCCAATTCGCGCTTCCTAATCTCGCCGTTAACGTTCCGTTGTTCCGTATTGTAGGAGATCGTTGTGGGATTTCGAACGCCGGCTGGAGTGGTGACAACGGTTCAGACGTTCAAAACGATTCAACTACCGCGAATGGTCCGTGGCAAGGCTAATGCATGGGACCCACTTGTTTGTTTAGACTGGGGGTATGAGTTTTTGACGTTTTTGAAGGGCGTGGTTAGGGATGGATCGTCAGAGGGTGATAGGACGTCTAATATGAGGACGGTATGGCGCGTGAAATTTACGCCTGGGACTGGGATTAGCGCGGCGGTTCTTGATAAGGCAGGTGTTGAGGAAGTGGTGAATGGGGAGGAACGAATAGGGTTCTTGCCAAGATGGTATTGGGACGAGATAACGCACAGTGATGATGAGGAAGAAAGCCGGAGTAGTAGTGGGCAGAGAGGGGAACAAGTACCGGTCCAGAGATCATTGTCCAACACAATGGAGACTAAAGCGGGATGGCAGATATGACACCACGTTTGACAAGACAGATGAATACATATGGGTTGGCGCTTTCAAGCTTAGCATCAGACGACAGACGGACGGATTTGTGCTTTGGGTTCGAGCAGGAAACTGATGTTGCATCATCTGTGCACACATTTACGGCCTGGAGGTCAGATGATGATTAAATACCGGTATCGGTGAAACAATAAAAAAGAAAGATAAAATCTAGAATAATTCCTTCAAGTATTCTGACTGTCAATTACTTCGAACCATCCGAGTCAAATGTCAAGAAATGAATAAAATAAACAAAAATCAGAAAATAAAAACGGAACATGAACCCGGATTCAATTTCTGACAAGGGCTGACCGGCCGAGGATTTGAAGTTGCGAAACCCGGAGAATGCCGATACGCGTCGTCGCGTTTCTCGCAGGGACCTTGCCAACTCTCTCAGTCTCCCTCTCTCCGCAATACAACTCAACGCGCTTGACCCTTAATTTCCTCTGTCCGCCGTCAGGAACAGCGACAAGCTCTCCTTTATCATCGTCTTATACATACGAGTACGACCTCAACGCGTTTATGGCGACTCCGTCGTCTTCAGCCACGTCGCCATCACCTCCCATGGCTTATCTCGCCCCTGGCCCTGGCTCTCAGCAGTCAGATTCTACTACTTCATCTGATACTTTCGAGAGAGAACAACGACAGAAAGCTGTTCAAAAGTTTCTAGCAAGAGCAGAGATTGCAATGGTGCGTAAAATTTACTTTCCAAGACGCGTCCACCACATCGTTGGAGGCTGTGAGCAAGCACATCATGCAGTCTTTTCCGTAAGACGCGGATTCTGCATGGTCAATATAACCTCTGGTCGAACATTAATAATAATTTCTTTCTATTTAATGTTCACCTTGAATCCTTTAATTCTTTCTCTAGATTATTATGTGAAACCACCTATTGACCTTACTCATCATCATTCCCACAGGTAACTCGCGCTTTGCGAGCGCGTCTCTCATATGCATCCTACAAGGCTACACACAACATTCCTCATGTCCCGCTGCGTGATCTTGAGACCCAAGGTCAGAGTCAAACGGCCTCTTTCAATCGTACAATCGCTGCCAAACGCAAGGCAGTAGGTGCATCCACCTCAACAAACTATCACCCACCTCCGGCTACACAAGCTTCTAACACGCCAGGCCCCGGTACTACTAGGCGAGGAGCCTCAGGGTTCATGGCCCCTCCAGCCGCCGTGTCTTCTCCTCGGAGCCATCAGCCCTCCGCTGCGCACTCTCATTCTTATTCTGCCAGTGATATAACGGCCAGTCTCAGAAAAACCGGCCAAGCTCCGAATCTCTTCTCCGCAATCCTCGCACCACCTCCAGCTAGACAGGCGCGTACCGTCCACAATCCTAATGACCCACCTGTTCCCGCACCTTCCAGACCTACTCCATCTCCCAGGGCACGTCCCTCTAGGACCTCCCCGCGTAATGACCCAGCACGTCCACAATCTAAACAAAAACCAGCCAAGAACGCGAAGCCTCCTGTTTCTCCGAACAGACGACGAGGCAAGACTGCATCGGTTGACAAGGGAAAGCAGAAACAGATCGCGACTGACAGCATGGATGTAGATGGAGACGTCGATATGAAAGCCGCCGCCACCCTGACTTCATTACTCATGCACCACCATAGGCCTTCCATTACCGGAAGCGCGTCTTCTCCTCGCTCGAGTATAGATGGTTCTGAACATGGATCGGTGTTTTCGTATTCGCACTTTGCTCAATCTTCAGCGAGGACAGCTGCACCTTCGTCACTAGCTCCTACTGCCACGTTAGTTGAACGTACCCATACACCATCACCACCTGCTGGACGTGGAGGTACACCGCGACAGCAGACAACCCCACGTGCTGCTCCGACTGACAATGAGGCTGCCAATTTAATGTTATATCTTGCAACATCGCCCTCGCCCGCAAGAGCTGCCACCAAGGACTCGAAGGATCTAGCAGCCTATCGAGCATTAGGAGGCGGAACCGGCCCATTGCGCACGAAAGGAAGGGTTCTCTTCCCTTCTAGCTCCGCTCCAGATCATCCTCATACACACGAGGATCTTTCGGCAGGTACACACAAGATGGCTCCTGCTTTGGCCAGAGGTGGCGAGAGTAGCTTTACCTCGAGTATCTCTAGCATCGGTGCCGAATTGGGCGGCGCTCCGAGAACCCAGACGAAGGATGGGCACGCTTCCCACCTTGCGAGCTCTGGTGTCACGAGTTCGATAACAATGGATGTCGATTCACCCTCAAGACTCTTGCCTCCGGCTCCATTACCCATCCCTTCCGCACCGGCCAGTCCGGCAACAAATAAGGACGCCACAGCGAGCCCTAGATCGAAACCTGTGGCGACAACGACGACAGGAACGGCTGGTGGAAATGCGGCGGGTACGCCCGATTTCAATATACACGAGTTTATTAATGCCTCGCCATCATCACCATCCCGAGCACAACCTACACACGCTCAAAGGTCGAACCTGGGACTCCGGGCCGACGTTGGACGCAAGCTTTTCGAGGAGGAGCAGCTACGTCACGCACAAGCATTGCAAGCTGCTGCCGCAGCTGTCTCAAGTTCTGGATCAAGGCAGGACGAGCGAGGGTTGGGTGCTGGTATTGATTTGGTTCAGACTTGACAATCAGTGTCCCGTGTTTCAAGTTGAACGGGGACGACGACGACAATTATTTATCTTGCATTCTTGCAAAGGGGCTCGGAAGACGCAAAGGAGAAAGCATCATTTTTTCTTGTTTGATGCATAGACGTTTTCTCTCTTTCGTAGTCTACATCCAGCCAGTCTATTTCCCAATTCCGCAAGCTCTGCATTCAACGAACAATCTTTTCTTCTCCACAGCCCATCCGCCTCGTTTTGTTCTTTTTTTTTTCTGTTGTATTAATCATTGGGACCCATCACACGAAAACAGCATGTTGTATCATCAGCCAATTTGCATCATCCAGCCCAGTTTTTATCTCCTCGTCCGCTCCTCATATCCACCAGCCACTATCACAACTTTCTAGCCCCAACAGTCCTCACATTGTCAGTCCCCATGTTGCCTACGCCCACACTCCCTTCCTGCCTGTTTTGTTTACCATTGCGCTCCCCTCAGGCGCGGTGGAACAAAATACCCCTCTCGTTAAACCAATATTTCCCTTCCGAAACACAAACACAGCCAAAACCTAGTGTTTTTTTCTATCTATTTTCTTCTCTCCAGCTTATCCACGATCTTACGATCATTGATGATGTATCCGTATTTTGCGAAATTTTTCTGCGACGGATGGACGGTCATTATTTTACTTGCCTCATTCATTCATTCATTTTTTTTCCTTGCTTTGGTTGAAATAATTTCCTTCCTTCTCTCCGCCGAATCTCTCTCTCGCAATGTTTTCTGTTGTCCATGATATTTATTCTTATGATCTGGATTCATAACTTGGAACTGGTTTCTCTGGTTCCTCGGCATATCATCAACGGTTCCGTCCCTTTCTATTTCTCCAACCTCTGTCGAGCCCTTTGTATTTCCCTCACATCCTCCTCCGAATTTTCAAACACCAGCATCTCCTCCAGAGGTATCTAGTAAAGTATCTCGACACAACGCAGTTTCTGCGATTCCTTTCGTTCCTCTTTTGACTTATTCGTTATGATCAATTCTGAAATGTTGTTTTCTCATTTTTTTTGTTCTTCATCTCGCAATTTGCCATTCGTTCCTCTACTTCCCTTTATCTATCTGTGTCTCTCCCAGGCGCTCATCTATGTCTGCCTTGTCATTTCTTTTACATAAATTTGATGTTGTGCTATGTAACGTCGTCTAACGCGCTTCAACGCTGTTGTCCACAAATCTTTTATCTTTTTTATCCAAATGTATTTGTATCTATCTTTCTATAATTTTACTCATCTGTGCTTTTTCTATTTTTTTTTTGTTTGACGTGAGCTTGAGCAATGGTTGCGTATCCGTTTTCACGGTCGCCGAGATGTCAGCGTGCTCGATGTTACACATGGTTATCATGTCATACACGTTCTGCTGGCAACCATCCAATGATAGCTTCTTTGCACTAATGGTGTCATTGTTGGCGACAAGGACATGCATTCTCCCGTTTAATCAACGTCCCACATGTTCCATTTGAATCCTGCAGCATCTTCAGAGAATTGTCTTGTACCGCTCGCCAGATATGTGGTTGCTTCGACCACCAAGATCCGGTGTTCTGTGTTTCTCTTATCATCCAGATGTGCACCAACGCTGTCTCTTTCGTGTCCATCATTCGCCACATACACTCGTGAGTAGAACAAGCTCAAAAATGGCTTTTTCACACTCTTACTTGGTCTTATTGGCTGGGTAGAATATGGTGCGCTTCAGATGTCCATAAGTAAAGTAGCGTAAATATAGCTACGATGGCGTGCAGACTGAGAGAGAAAGTGAATTTGACAGAATCCTGATCCCGAACCCGAACCACTTCCATTTCGAAGCGAGATCCTGTCCCGGGTTCGGGGTAGCTGCGTCGGAAGAGGCTGTGTTGAGGGGGTTTAATTGGGCTGGGCGTAATGAATCTGAAAGGATTGGATTGGATTAGGTTTCGTGGTGATGCTTTTTTGCTCGTTCATTGGCTGGTGGTGAGATGTATAAAGTAAGAACTTAGCGGTGGCATGAGGTTCTTTGAACTTTATTAGGAGGGGTGACACGAGGATCTCATTCCGAGAATAGAAGTTTTGGTGTGCTGGCGAGTCTGGGGGGGGGGGGGGGCTGTTGCGTCTCGTGCTTGAGGGGTGAGGTTGGACGTGTGGTTAATGAATGCTTCCGCCTCGGGAGAAGCAGAGCGCTTGGGATGGGGATTCTGGGGAAGTGAATGGGAATGAAGGAAGCGCGCGGGGGGGAGGGGGGCGATTATGCATTGGCGGTGAAATCTGCATACTTTGCGCTGGAACTCTGCACCGCGCGCCAAGGGGTTTGCGTCATAGGATACTCACGGCGTTTGGGATTTTACGCGTTTTGAAATTCATACATAATTGAAATGTCGCGTGGCGCGAATGGGATGAGTCATTGACATGTTTTTGACAGGGGCTAAGAGGGGCAAAGGGCGAAGCTTAGCCTCAAGCAGTTCGCAAGAGCCTCGCTGGTTATGGAAATGATATCCGCTTTGGGACAATGTGTAGCATTTGGAGGTGTTGTGTGCTCGATTTGGTGCGCGTCGATGTCTGGCACCTTTTGTCACTTGTATTCTCGGCGGTCGAGCGATCGCGGGACTGTAGGAACTGCGGCCATGGTTAGGCTTTGTGTAGCCTTTGAATATCCGTGAGTGAACACGTTCGAAACTCTCCCGGGTTTCTCATTTCCGACAGACATGCCTTTTGAACATACGTGAATGAATGAACACCGATATGCTCGGCCTACAACCCTAATAACAGAATAAGCTCATTTATGAAACGGAGATGAATGTAATACTGCGCTGGGGTTCTCTCTTCAGAGTTGGACGGGATCGTCATAGGATTCAAGGTAGCCCTCGTTGCGATGCGTCATGGGCGTAGGGATCACTGCGCTCTTGCTATTGATTTCGCCGGCGGTCTATCGTTGTGTTTCAACAAGCCGCCGAACGAGACGGAGATGTGTATATGAGAATGAGTTAGCGAGAGCCTTATACTGTTAAGTACTTCCAGAGTACATATGCTAATTCACCAATCTATCGTGAGTTATGGTGATATAAACCCTCGTACGACACAACTTGAAAGGCTACTATTAGCTAGTCCGCTGGAGTCGCAATCAAGGGCCTGAGGTTGTAGCAAGTGCTCATGACCAGGAACGCTCGTGGCGGAAGTGTCAGAGATTTTGCAGACTATAATAGATTGAGATGGAACTCTAGTACTTTCGTAATATTCACTGTCAGTAGTTGCATTAGCGCCCATGACCGCTCAGGGCCTCACAGCGCAGCAACGCCTGACCATCGTGAAATCCGTAACTCAACATGATAGCTTTACCTTGGGCTCTGTGAATTTAGGTGCATTAGTTGTTTTTTCAAAATTCATGGGTCCTCCTGTGCGCTTGGAAAGGACGCAAACTGCAGGCAGAAGGCATCAATTGCTCCCGGACCGGCCGACCCAAGCCGTGGGACTTTTAAAGTCCATACAGTGGCGTGGTCATTACTTTCTGACTTCTTTCTTTCACCACCATCATGATCAAGCAAGCCTATTAATGGTTTCTTTTCTGTTCAAAGTTCTCATACCAATTTGTATACTATGTCCTAAAATAAAGGCTTCTACTCGCCTCGTGCCGATGTAGTTTATGTTCTACAATCCACCTTGCAGCAATTTTTTTGATCTGGTAGCCTGTTTTTTGCTTTTTTCTTTGATTGGCAACATGGTGTCACGAATGGCTTGCTTATCAACCGGTCCATTCTAATCTTGCGACTTTCAAAGGAGTCCAAACCATTCCATTGCTCGTGCTATAGTAAACATTCCATTCAGCATGATGTTTCTCAATACTCACGTCAAATCTCGTTGCTGTTGAGTCGGGTGAGGGCGTTGAGTAACCGGTATTGATTCGCGTGCAGGTATGAGATGTTTTTTATCATCTTCATTGCCTCTGGTTTGAATGCTTAAAATCATTTGTGGAGACTCCTTCGCATGTTCATGAGAAGGAATCGCCGACCTTGGCAGAGTAGTCTACTTCTTATTGCGCCAAGCGCCGCCGGACTCGACTAACTGCTGCGGTAACCCTTCGCGCTTGTAGCGAGGATGCTATTCCATCTTGGTTTGATTATCTATATATATGAGGGAGAACTCCAATGCTTAAAGTAATGTCTTCCTCTCCAAACCAAGCATCCTCTCAATACGATATCATCTTCGCTGGAGGTAAGTGTTCACAACCTTCACCTGCTCTCTACCATTCACGCCTATTAGGTGGACCTTGTGCATGCATCGCTGCAAGCAGACTCCTCGAGGATGATCCCAATCTCAATATCCTGGTGAGTGGCTCGCTCTTGTGGATGTTTGTGACCATTAGTGATCGCTGAATCTCTGTATCGTAGATTATTGAATATGGCTCGCATGTTAAGAATGAACCGCGACATGTCCAGCCTGCACAATTTATGAGACTCCAAGCTGACCCAAGCGTCCTTCATTTCCATGTTGGGAAGCCTAGCCCAGCACTCGATGGACGCTCGCCGATAGTTCCCTCTGGGAAAGCTGTCGGTGGTGGCTCTGTTGTTAACTGTGAGAGGTCTGGTACATCCCCTAATTCGCTACTTGACCTCGGATTTAGTCATGATATACACTCGTGCTGCTGCCTCAGACTTTGATGATTGGGAGACTGTTCATGGAAACAAAGGCTGGGGCTCTGATACGTTGATCCCCCTTTTGCAAAAGGTGTGTTAATGATTGTCTTTGTGGTTACATACACCCCAAACTAACGCACAAATATTAGGCAGAGACATATCAAGCGCCAGATACGAATGGGACGCACGGAACCTCAGGGCCTATCAAAGTATCCTTCGCCCCTGATTTAACCAAAGTTGGAGACGACTTCATCAATGCTGCAAAGGGATACGACAAGGGACGAGGGGAGACTGATGACATAAATGACTTCTACGAGGTTGATAAGTACGGGGTAAGATGTGCTATGGTTGACCTCTCCGACTTGTACTCACCAACTGTCTTCCTTCTAGAAATGGGCGAGGTACATAGATGTCGAGACTGGAAGGCGCTCAGATGCTCCTCACCACTATATCTATAACAAACCTACAACCCCAAATCTCACCATTTTAACGCAGCGACAGGTAGATTCCGTCATTATCGAGTATGTGTACCTGATTCATGGAGACGTGTTTTCATTAATCTGATGTTTGTTCTTTCAGTAATGGACGAGCAGTCGGAGTCAAATATCAAAGCACAAACCCAGAACAATCCGGTGAATATGAAGCTCGTGCTGCAAAGCTTGTCGTCCTAGGTGCAGGAGCCTTTGGATCGCCTGCAATTCTTGAGAGATCTGGTATTGGGTCCAGCAAGGTCCTTCAGCAACTCGACATCCCTCAAGTAGTCGATCTCCCTGGCGTTGGGGAGAATTATATGGGTACATGCTTTCACGCTCAAAGCATATTCGCATTTATTGACGTCTTGATCAGACCATATGGTCGTTTTCCCTCCCTACCGCGGAACTGACGATATCGAAACTCTTGATGAGATATTCTATGGACCTGAGAAGCAGTTTGAGAGTATGTTTATGATATGGATACCAGCTAGCATCGAACTAAATCCTATTCATAGAATACGAGCAGGTTTGGGCTAAGACTGGACAGGGTTTGATGTCCCACAAGTTCGTTTATCCCTTCTCCTTGATGGACTATGAGTCTATGACTGATAAAAATGAACAGTTGCGTCGATGCAGGCGTCAAGCTTCGGCCCAATGCTCAAGAGCTTCAGGAAATGTCTCCCCATATCGACGAGAGATGGAAGAGTTACTATGCAAATGCTCCAGATAGGCCTCTGTTACTCATGGCTAGTATGGCTGCGTGAGTCAAATTATAGCTTATGAAGGAGCTGCTACTGACCATAACCTCTACTGCTCCATAGATTCATTGGAGCTCCTCCATCGTTTGATGAGAAATTCTTCACTGTGGCTTACTTCCCTGTAATTTTATTTAATAGCCTCCTTGTGTTGCGTTAATCTCTAACCTTTTCAAAGGGCCACCTCGCTTCCATTGGCTATTCGCACATCTCCAGCAGGGACCCCCGCACACCATACGATTTCCATCCAGGATATCTTGACCAGTAAATCTCCTTGAATTTTTTTGGCCTGTGCCTCACATACGTGTACTTAGTCCTGCAGATTTGGCTGTGATGAGATGGGGATACAAGAAATCGCGCGAGCATGCTCGCCGGATGAGGTGCTATCGCGGTGAGATCCCGTCAGGGCATCCTGACTTCGACAAAGGCTCGGCTGCTACTTGCATTATCGACGATGCACCCCATGGATTCGATGAACCTGACCTTGTGTACTCTGATGAGGATAACAAACGCATTGAAGAGTTCATTCGAGAAAGAGGTACGGTTTATGGCTTTATGATGCAGTAATTCGGTCTAAAATATTTTCTCAAGTGGCAACAACATGGCATTCTGTAAGTATCGAATATGGCGATGCTTTTTGAGCTTGTTTTGACCCTGTTTTCTCCCTCGTTTAGTGCGGGACATGTGCTATGAAGCCTCGGGATCAGGGTGGAGTTGTCGATGAACGCTTGAATGTTTACGGTGTGCAAGGACTCAAAGTTGCAGGTATGTATACATAGTCCACGTTCTTATTCCTGTCCTTGATAACTCATACCCTTTGAACCTACAGACTGCAGTATTTTCCCGGGCAATGTCGCTGCCAATACATACAACACGGCCATTGCCATTGGTGAGAAGGCGGCGATTCTTATTGCAGAGGATTTGAGACTTAGGGCTTAAGATTTACTGGTTGGTGTGGTTTTATTCGCTGATAATGATGCATACTTGAATGTGGTCACTTAATGGTCTGGAATAGCACTTGTTCGAAGTTTGCTCCCGAATGTTGAACAAGATGACTCTATGGCCAGTTTGCTGTGAGCACTCAGATAGCTGCTGAGCTATCTATGTCTGGGACATCATTGACAGCATTTTATGAGGCTGAGAAGTGTATGAATCTTCGTACCGTGCGTCCGAATGAGGGTCGATTAGTCGTGTATTTATAGGGCGTACGCTAGGCACCGGGATATCTAGAGACGGCATTTTCCAAGGACCCCCATGTGGGTATAATGTAATATATGTGTCTCATTAGCGCCCGTAACACGAGGCTTCGAAGTTCGAATGCCAACAGAGATTCATAGAATGGAGCAACAATTGCAATAGGTACCTACTCATCCTGTTTGTTTGCGTTCAGCAACTTCAAAACCCCTAGGACACTCGCTTGTATGTGACATTTGATCATGATCTGCCTCACCATAGCATAACCGAGGGCTTAAGCTTACCCCAGGCCGTTCACAAACCACTGTAACATCTTCAGGTGCACTCGGACCGAGGATGACGAGACCCGTGGGAAAAGCCCTTCGAGACCAGCCTAAGCCTTTTTTTCGAGGTGGCTCTTTCGCCAATACCTTCAACTTACTTACTGTCTTGCTAGGCTTGATCATGAATCCCAAAGTCCTTTGTCATTGCATAACGCTAATTCGCTTCCGTATATGCAGGCTTGTACTCGATGAAATGCAAGGAGCACTGATCATCAGGGTTTGTACTACAAAAAGGGTGTATTTCACAGGTTGATCAAGGAGATTGGAGTGGACTACTGATTCGCCCTTCTAAATCCCGCTCCTATCTCCGTCCAGTGACCTTTAGCCGCGCATTAGAACAATTCAAGTCTTATTGTCAATATGGATACTCTTTATTCCTATCAGGGTCGATTTTACTTCTATATAGGTGGCAGGTCGTCTCAGTCTTAGAGCAAAACATTCGATGGCTTTCTCCTCAACCCCCCAGTCCGCACAGTACGACATAATCTTTGCAGGAGGTGAAAACCGGAACATTATGCAAGATGGTCTGACCTCTAATGCGTGTTTAGGTGGTCCTTGTGCGTGTATTGCTGCAAGTCGACTCCTGGAGTCCAACCCCGACCTTAAAATATTGGTTGGTAGTCGTCTCGCATTCGACTTTCTTGCATCATTCGACATATATATCTTACCCTCATAGATTATTGAATACGGTTCGCACGTCAAAAATGAAGCACGTCATATTCAACCTGGACAGTACATGAGAATGCAAGCAGACCAGGAGGTCCTCCATTTTCACGTTGGGAAGTCGAGCGTATCGCTCGCAGGGCGTTCTCCCATTGTTCCAACTGGGAAGGCTGTTGGTGGTGCATCGGTTGTGAATTGTGAGGGTATTTCCTATTAATCTGCTGCTCCTTTAATTGATCATAGATACAGTTATGATGTACACACGACCACCTGCCTCTGATTATGACGACTGGGAAACGGTTTATGGGAATCGAGGCTGGGGATCTGATTCTCTGATTCCCCTTGCGAAAAAGGTACATATCTGAACAATGTAGTGTCCCTTCGTGATTAAACGTTAGTAGGCAGAAACCTATCAAGAACAGGACCCCAACGGGACCCATGGATTAGCTGGCCCCATCAAAGTATCGTTTGCGCCCGACTTGACACAGATCGGAGACGCGTTTTTGCAGGCAGCACAACAGTATGACAAAGGTCGAAGCATGACTGGGGACATAAACGGATTTTATGAGTGTAATAAGTATGGGGTATGTCCCCTTGTCCAGAACTCCTCGATTGACCAATACTAAGTCTTTGTCTGCAAGAAATGGGCCAGGTATATCGACAAGTATACAGGAAAGCGCTCAGATGTTCCGCATCACTACATTTACGATAGACCTGAAAACCCCAACCTCACCATTTTGACACAGCGCATTGTCGATTCAGTCATTATTGAGTGAGTCAATCTCTACGTTATGTTTTTTCGTGTGCTGGGCTGAAATTAGCCAATGAAAGGAACGGTCGTGCGGTGGGAGTCAAATATCAAAGCATACCCCATCCTCAACTTGGTGAAAATGAGGCTCGGGCCACGAAATTTGTTGTTCTTGCCGCTGGGACATTTGGTTCGGCATCGATTCTCGAACGGTCTGGTATTGGATCAGACAAGGTTATGAACAAGCTCAATATCAAGCAAGTTGTCGATCTTCCTGGGGTTGGCGAGAATTACATGGGTATGCAACTATTTCATTCATTCGGCGGAAGTCTGACTAAATTGTTGTTCACCTTGGGCAGACCATATGATTGTCTTTACACCATACCGCGGAGCAAAGGGTATCGAAACGATGAATGAAATATTTTATGGGACTGAAAAGCAACTTGAAGGTAATCCTGCGAGCGGCTGACATGCTTCGATGCTTCGATCTGACCTGTCATAGATCATGTCCAACTATGGTCACAAAGTGGACAGGGACTTATGGCACACAAGTTGGTCCATTTCCATACATTTGTGTATCATCTTACAATAACATAACCCACCGAATCAGTGGTATAGATGCGGGGATCAAGATTCGACCCAATTCACAGGATCTCGAGGAGCTGTCTCCAGAAATGCAAATGCGATGGCGCGATTTCTATGCGAACTCTCCAGATAGACCTCTTCTCCTCATGGGACCTATGGCTGCGTACGTTAAATGCTATTTGTGTCTTCCTTTCGTCATTGTCAACTGTTGTGATTTTAGGTTCATAGGAGGCCCTCCACCATCATTCGAGGACAACTTTTTCTCTCTAGGATGGTTCCAAGTAGGGAATTCTTGCGGCCAAGTCCAAAGTCTGACATTTCTTTTCATCTCGTAGGGATATCTGGCATCCACTGGATATTCACATATTTCTAGCAGAGACCCTCGCGCGACAACCGATTTCCACCCAGGATTTCTTGACCAGTGAGTACAATGCGTTTACTGATATAGCGCCCTAATTATATATATGACAAACTTTAGTCCGGACGATCTATCTGTCATGAGATGGGGATACAAAAAGACGCGTGAACTTGCCCGTCGAATGAAGTGTTATCGCGGCGAACTCCCTTCGGGACACCCCGCCTTTGATACAAAGTCAAACGCCGCCGTCATCCTTGACGACTTGCCACACAGCGCCGGTGAACCGGATATAATCTACTCGGACGAGGACAATCAACGAATTGAAGAGTTCATTCGTGCAAGAGGTGAGAACACAGCTTTGCATGGAAAGGTTCGAAGCACTTACCCGCTTCCTCCAGTGGCTACGAGTTTACACCCAGTGAGTGTTCAGAGGCGTTATTTTCTGTACGCAGTTCTATTGAAGGGTTCCACCATAGTGCGGCACATGTGCAATGAAACCAAGAGCACAAGGAGGTGTTGTGGACGAGCGATTGAACGTTTACGGTGTCGAAGGGCTCAAAGTTGCAGGTATGTAGCTTGAGAATATGGTGAGCTCCCAACTTATAACACCTTTCCTATACAGATTGTAGTATATTTCCTGGAAACGTTTCCGCAAATTTATATAACACAGCGATTGTCATTGGTGAGAAGGCCGCCATCATCATCTCCGAGGACTTGAAACAGTGTCTATAAGGTTCTTTCGCTTCGAATTACTACAGTATGTACCTCATTACATATATTTGATGCCCCTTGGTATATTGTTATTTGAGAATAACTACATGAATGTCGGCAGGCTGTGTAGACAGATATTTTTGTATTAGGTCTGACCTGAGGTGTATATGAAAAAGTTGTATTTGTCCATCATTTCAAGTCAGTGGTTTTTATAGCGTCTTTGAACCATTCAGTTCTTTGCCGATGAATGATGTATATGTAACATATAGCTCAGTAAAGCGATCCAGAGAACGAATGAATGAATGTTGAACTAAGAATAAACTCGCTGTAACAGATCCTGTGCGGATCAATTAGAGATGATCAACCATCAAGCCATCAATATTGCATCAATCTCCGCCGATTCTTCGCCAAACTTGAGGAAATGGCTCTCAAGTTTAATTACAACGAGCGCATCTTTTTGAGCTATTATAGATGTTATGCCTTGATCTACCACAGGCAGAAAAGGTCATGTACCTATTTTGGTTTCTTCCAAGGTTTCCAATGCCCCTTAAATCCCGCTTTTTGACTAAATATGACCCCTTCGTGCAGTTCGCTCTGTTGAGTAAACATAGAGCGTATTCAATTCTTAAGACGACCTTCTAAAAGTAGTGCCGCAGCCATTTTTAATCGAAACCGTGATACAAGCGTATGTGCCTATACGTGTGAGAGAGTGGTCCTACAGACCGTATATAAGACGAAACTTCTTGACTCTCTTCTTCACCAACAGCAGAGCCGGTTCTCTTCTACAGTCACTCTCTTTAGTACGCAGGGCGTGATATTTTATCTAACAAAAAAACTCCTTGCACCTTTCGTCTACATTTACTCAACAGATCTCGACCCCTTGTCATGACTTTTTCAACCAAGGTGCGATCTATTCAAACATGACGTTGGCCATACTGACCTCATTTCCGCTAGTTTGTTCTTTGTGCCTTCATTGCACAATTCATGATTGCAAATGCCTTGCCATACGGTCTCACTCTGGCGCCTGTGCGTCATGAAAATCCTACCCCCACAATCCCTGGCACTGCTACCTTGACAGCAAGAGGCGGAACTCAATGCCAACCTTTGACCCCGTCAGACGTCAAAAACAGTGCGTTAATCGGTCATCTGGACCAATTCTAATCTGCCTTAATTATAACCGGATCTGTGTTTTTTACATACTCTAGTGCCAGCCTGGGGTAAAATTCAGGATTATGCTAAACAGCAGTTCGGAGATGGATCGTACAACCTTGTCACAAATCCCGCAGCAACGGACGTTGCAAACAGCCCTGCGGCTTTGTTCTGTGCTCCAAGTGGTCCAGTGCCTCTACAAGTCGACACAAAAAGTGCGTATGTTGTGGGGTATATTGAGTATCACGATAGCTGATCACGACCACCCTTCAAATCATAGCCCAGTCCTGTTCAGAGAGCAACAACGCAATGGATGGGTCATCAACGGGAACGACCACTAGCGTTACCATGAAGCAAAAGGTCGGAGTAAAAGCATCCACGAGCATGACAATTTCGAGTGCGTTGATTATGACCAGTTGTGCTTGTGGTTTAAAGATTGACTGGCTCTGAATCTATGCAGAGTTCTCGTCGTACACTTCTTCCTTCTCTTTCGGAGTTGATTTCAGTATTCCTGACACCGGCCTTGGTATATCGTCTACGACATCATTCAGTAGTACCGTTTCCAACAACCAGACTCAGAGGTTCGTCCGCCACCATTCCTTCGAGGCGCCCGCGCTTCCGATGTGTGAACCTGTAGCTAATCTCACCCACCCACAGCGTTCAATCATCCTTTGACAACATGCAGGAGGTATCGCTCGCCTATACAAACGCTAAGGGAAAGAAGTGTATGGCTACAATCCACACGAAGAGTTGCCAAGCTTCCGCCTCTGCGCAAATCCCACTCGTCGCTACTGGGGTTCTGTGGTTCGAATACGATGACAAGGTGCGTTTAGCGATACGATTATGGGAAGGACTGGCAAATTCGAACTTACACGTCTTTTACTAGCGCGCGCAGAAGGTTGGGGGTGACGGTTCTCAGCACTACAAATGTAGGTTTCTTATTTTATTGGCCCTGCATGCAAAGCGTGCTTCGAACGGTACGCTGACATTCACCTGTAGGGGCCGTGTCACTCGAAGACGCTCTCAAGGATCCCGCCGACCGAACCTCAACCCTGTCTCTCAACGGTAAATTCCAGGCTGTAAGCAACACTAAGACCCAGTACGACGTCAACTGCAAGTA
The DNA here is from genome assembly GCA_015501605.1 of Panaeolus papilionaceus. Taxonomy (NCBI): domain Eukaryota; kingdom Fungi; phylum Basidiomycota; class Agaricomycetes; order Agaricales; genus Panaeolus; species Panaeolus papilionaceus. The sequence goes on along the minus strand of JADNRZ010000023.1, from coordinate 245,550 downwards.
GGTACATCGGTCAATATATGATATCTCTTCTGCGATTATTGTGCCTTTTTCCACACGTGGAATGGACTAGTGTAAATAGTGATGCGAAATGTCATGATCATTGAAAGTGGTAATATACAAATGGGATGTGTTGTGAGATGTCAAGCAAGCTAGTCTATACTTTTATGTGAGTTGTGCATGCCTTCTGTCGCTGAGCACGACGTCGCGCATGATACCTCGATACTTATGCCCCTCCAATTTACCCACAAATATTGGGGAATTTTCGATTAGTAGGATCCATGGGTATCCAACCGCCCTCCAACCCTTTTTGGTAACTCCATTCATCTGCATTTTCAGCCTAAAAACGTCTCAACGTCAATTAAACGGTTTTAGATCAAGGAGGAAAGCACAAACCTTCCATGTCCAAAATACCCACCCCTGTACCGTCTCCCCTACCTCAACCTGGACCTCCCAATACCTAGAAGGCATCTCCAATCAGAATCGATTGTAGATTGAAGGTAATTAGACATCGACTCACTTCCTCAACATATCCTTGTAGTCGTCCGTCCAGTTCTCCCAGTTACCTGTAAACCCACTACAACTCCCATGAACTTGGCTACTGGGACCCGGGAACCAGGTTCCATCCCATCGCGCACCAACACCTCTTCCGTTAAGCCACTGGGCGCAGTCTGTCAATGCATTCGACCACTCTCCTACCACTGTCCACAGACTTGTCGATTGATATGAACCGAGGCTCTGGGTATAAGTACAGGCAAACTACACGCACGGGACACGACGTTAGTTCCGGGGAGGAGTGTGCACATTGGGGTAAGGGGACGTACGTCGATATGTTCGTCGAATGTACGATCGAGCTCTAGGTCACTGAATATCTGGTATTCATGCTACGTATAAATTAGAGCCGAGCCTAGCGAGCTCCGAAGGGAATTCCAACTCACAAAGTCCATCATCGCACCCTGACCATTTGGCGGGGTCAAGAAATTAGTCCAGCTCTAGAATACCCCTCAAGGTCAGTGAAACACAACGTTTCGATCGATCACTTGGGCTCACATCAACCCCGAGAAACGCATCTCCAATCATAACCTTCACATCATCGCCCGCAGCTCCTCTCACCGCCTCATATGCATTCCCGAAAAAGTTTCTAATCGTAGTTGCCCAATCACTCCCTCTGAACCCTGCACCTTCATTCAGCAACTCAATAACCGCAACTTGGTCCCCAATTTCCTTTGCCATGAACCGTAACGTGTCGACCGTGCGTGTGACGTTATCTGGTGTGATACCCCAGACTGGGTTGGGAGTTAGTTGGCCAGAGTTGTCGTAACCGTTTTGGGAGCCTGGTGCACCATGAAGGTCTACAATTACTGAGATGCCGTGGTTGCGGGCCCATGTCAGAGCATTGAGGAGGTACGGCCATGCTCCTGGGGTATAGGGAGCCGTGGACGTGCTGGTGGATGTGTCAGAGGAGGTGATAGGGATAGACCAATAGCCTATGGGAATTCTGGTTACAGGTATGCGTTTAGTGGCGGTAAAACCTCGGGTGATATCACTGGATGGAATATGGGACTTCGACGCACCGAACGTGGTTCAAACCCGCCGCAGCGATTTGCACAAAATCATCCTCAGTTATCCACTGTTAGTAAGTTATTCTGGTGAATATTCAGACATCCAGCTAGATATTTTAACGACCATACCGTATCCCAATGTTGCTTTAAAATGGTCTGGGCCGTTTTCGTGTCGAGGAGTTGCCCGAGTGTGAACTCATCGATAATGTTATCGTTACCGGTACTCTCGAACACGCTGGGCGTTATCCATGGCTGCGCTCGCACGTTGAGTGGAGCTCTCACGGACATAATCTCTGAAAGACCCTATGTACTTACCTCGAGCACCAGCCAACCACCCCTGCAATATGAATTGAATGTCAATTAAGCAACGGCACGCATCACAGCAATCCGCTGAATGTCAATGGAGGTGGGAGCGGTAACGTACAGATTCACACCCCTGATTTTATCTGTCCCATACGCAAAATCCGGTATCGATGTCGGTGTGGGCGATCTGGATGACGTCGAGATGGTCGCTGTAGGAGAATGGGAGGAACTTGAAGCCGACGTTGAACTAGTTGGGGTGTCGTCACTCGCTGTTGTCGAGCTATTGATTACGGGGTGCTGTTGAAAGGCGGCTTGTTTCCGGGTGATAAGTTTACACTTTTGGTGCGTCGCAGATGTATAGGGTATAGATGCTATGAAGTAAATAATGGAATACGAAATAAAGAGAAAATGGAGCAATGAGCGTTGCAGAGAGTGGTGCATTCTGCCTCCAAGTATCGTCCAGCAAATTCCTCTCCGTCACGCAAGGGTGGTGACGGGCGGTTGAACTGACTTTGAGCGAGCTATGAGAGGGGCTGAAGGTAATATAAGGGCAGGTATGCATGAGGGAATCTAAGTATGTAATGACCTGATAATGGAATTCGAACCGTGGGTTCACCGTGGAGCGCGTTTAGCTGGCAGTTATTCGGTCATATTAGGCCTTGACCACTACCATGAGGCGTATAGAAGCTTGCTTGTGTCCTTCAGAACAGGGTTTATTTTTTGTAAAAATGCTATTATGTATTGATACAAAAATAACTTTCCTCAAGCAATTGCCCAAACAGATACTAAAATTGCTTGCAAGGGCATCCAACATGATCACTTTTCATCTCCGAGCCCTAGTCGGTGGTATAAATATAGAATGAGGGCAGTGCCGAATGAACATTACCAAGAGTGAGGCTGACATTGACTACTAACAGAAAGTAATTTTTTACCCAAATTCTCGGATGGTACTTACTACGGACGGCCAACACTTGTACTTCATGCCTAGTGCAGTCGCAATCATAGCTGATTGCCTCTGAATGTTATGCATTTTCATCTCAATTCTTCGGTCCGAAACACGTGTTATGATTCTGAACACAGAATATCGTAAGATAATATTCGAAATATAATTTTAAGCCGCTAAGAAACTATCCAAAGGCCCACAAGTTTTTCCTGCTGCGTGTCGAACAAGAACTCGATACAGTATCGAGAAAAGCCCCTATCAGAGAAAAGCCTCCGAGGAATGTCACGTGCCTGGGTTTCATGCCCTCCTCCCCGTTCCGTGACTTCCGTCATTGACTCGCACACTGGTCACTGTGAGTTTCTGCTGACCAGTGGAGTCCATCTGAATCCTCTCAATGAATCATTGGAATATCTTTGTCTAATAGCTCCCTTTTCCTCCATCTGACACCATGCTTAGAGTTTCGCGGGTGCAACGCAGCGTCACGCCGTTAGTCCAACGTTTGACTGCAAGCCAACGTCCATCAACCTCTTTACGTGCTCAACCATCTGGATTATCATCCATACGTGGATATGCTGTGGACGCAGGTCCCAAGTCCGCAGAGGGAGCAAAACCTATAGACGAGGCTTCATCCTCGACTGAGAGACAAACCGCCGATGCACCTTCAGCTCGACGATTTCAAGCCATCTCTCCATTGCTTACTGGTTTATTGGTTTTGGGTGTAGGATTTACGATATGGGGACTGTATGTAATACCTTGATCTGCGGTTAAGCTTACACCTGATCTTATTCACCAGTGCTGATATCTACGGAGCCATGACGATGTGGCCCAAGGAAATCCGAAAGGATTTGCGTAGTGGTCTATACGCCCAGAGAAAAGGAGACCCTACGATCGCTGCACAATATCTTCAAAGGTGATCTCATTTTTCTTACAGAAAATTATCTTACCTCAAACTTAATCACATCACTATGTTGTAGAGCATGGGATAAACTCCAGGAAACACCCCTTAAAGAGCTCGAACCCCAACCCCTACTTAAAACGACTGGAGTAGCTGTCGCCCTCGCTGGTGCCCTGGAACTGGCGAAGAAGCCAGAAGAAGCGTACAAGGTCTATCAGCAAGCCTTATGGCAGCTTCGCACAGCGTACCTAGATGTTCCAGCCACTACGGAAGCTAACCCTTCAACGCTCCCTCAAGTTCCCTCACCCGCCAAACCAGCCCCACCCCCACTTCTCAGTACTGAGACACTGAAAATCCTGTCTCCTGCTGAAAAGATGCGTGCAGTTGCACTTTCGTATAAGTTAGGTGAGCTGGCGCACCAACTTGGTAAACCAGCTAATGAAGAGGAAGCCTGGCTTTCATGGTCTGTCCAGGCTGTTCTATCAGCCGTCATGGGCTCTCCTTCAAGCTTGTCAGCAAAAAATGTGAGTATTGGGCCGGCTGCGTCTGAGCAAGGTGTTGGCGCGAAAAAAGATGCTCTGGTTGAGGAGTTTGGATTACCGATTTGGGCACCCATGGAAAGTTTGGCTGCGCCTTTTGAAGCTCTTGCGAGTTTCTATTCTAGAGAGGATCGTCCCGAGTGAGTAACCTTGGCTAGCACAACGAAAGGTTGAACTGAACTCGTGTACCAGCTACGCGCTTCCTCTTTACCTCCAGGCGATTTCAATTCTCATCCCACCTCCTCCAACTAAAACCTCCGCTCAGGACCGATGCAGAGGTACGTTTTCATCATCCCTCTTAACACTTCTAATCCGATAGTCTAACGTGTCGTTTCAGGTGCCCAGCTCATGGGTAATGTAGCCGACCTTATCCTTCGACGTAGCACGAGCTCCGAAGCAATCGCACAAGCTGAATCGTGGGCTAAGAAAGGTCTGGAAGTTACCAGTGCAGCAAGGATGTCACGTTCTGCTATCGATGTGTGCGAAGTCGCGTATGCGGTTCTGTTGTACAACTTTGCCATGATTCGAGAGGTACTTTACCTCGCTTTGTTGAATGGCTAGTGTAGATACTGATATTTTGATTTGCAGCTTTCGGGCGACCATAGTAAAGCCCGCGAACTGTTTACGCAGAGCTTGGATCATTCGAAGAAGATCGATATGCCTGAGGCGATGGAGCATGCTGCTGATGCGTTGAGGATTATGGATGCTAAAAGGGCGCAAGCGGCTAAGATTGTGGTCTAAATCACATATTCTTATCGTGTTTTGGCCCTGGCTATTACTCGAGAGGAAGATCAACACCAAATGTATTTCCCTGAAGCTAGAAGGTGTATAGCTATCTACTCTCTTCTGAACAGGATAACTAAGACTGCAAGCCAGCAACAGCACCGTCGTATGCTGGTTTCTTGTTGTAGTTCTGGGAAACGTTAGGGTCTCATTAGCTGCTGTGATCGTCGCACAAGTACTTGGCTATGACTTACGCTGTCGAAGAGAAGGGCAGCACCGGTGCCAGGGAAGGTACCGGGGATCCAGGAGTACTAAAGAAAACGGGGTTAGTTCGCCACATTAACCACGGTGACAGCTAGCTTTCCACATACCTTGTCAGTCAAGCCCCACGTGCTGATTCCAACACATCCAGGAGTCTTCTTGCAAGCAGAGAACACAGTCCGGTAATCCGTTTTCTGTTGCGCCAAGCTGGCGCTTGTTGCGGGGGTGTTCGTTCTGATGTCGAGCTCGGTGATAGCAACCTCGACGCCAGCAGAGGCAAACTGGGCGAGATTGGCTTGGAAGGTCGATGGAACCTGTCCGACGATGAGGTGGGCTTGCACACCGATACCGTCGATGGGAACGCCCTTGGCCTTGAGCCTCTTAACGAGGGAGAGCAACGCATTGGATTTGGCGTTGATCCCGTCGGTGTTGTAGTCGTTGATCTACACCTCAGAAATTCATCGAATAAGAACGTATGGAGATTTTCGATGAAAAAGGTTTAACGCACGTAGAGCTTGGCATTGGGGTCTGCGGCCCTTGCGGCACGGAAAGCGATTTCGACGAAGCTTTCTCCGAGAGTTCTGGAGAAGACCGAAGAGCGCAGCGTTCCGTCTTCGTTGAAGATCTCGTTAACGACATCCCATGCGTCTTCAAAGTTTTAAAATTAGTAAAGAGATACTCCATCTTGATGTTCGACATACATCTGGAGGATCAATTAGGTACGAAGGAGGTATAAGTTGTATGATGATTTACTTACAATTTGCCCTTGAAGTGACCCACCACGTTTGTGACGTGGTTTTGAATGACGGATGTCAGTGTCGCGGCATCGAAGCCACCGTTGGAGACCCAGGATGGGAGCTGAGAGTGCCACACGCAGGTGTGCCCTAATAGTTGACTGTAAGCGCCCTATAGAGACCGTAGAGCCTGCGTTATACATACCTCGAACCTGGATACCGCGCTGCTGTGCCCAGGCGACCAGCTGGTCAGAGGTGCTGAAGGTGAAAACGTTGCGGGAGCGCTCAGTTGAGTCCTAGTTGCAAGGACATGTTACACTCGATGCAATGCCAAGCCAGAAGCTGGTCTCACCCATTTCATGCTGTTTCCCTATGGCAGACGAATAGCGTTGAATGAGCGTCATGGAAAGAGGGTAAAATAATCATGGCCTTACGGGAGTAGCCATGTTGAATTCCCTCTGGTAGGTGCTGACGAAAGTAGCGTCGTTGAAGTCACCTCCAGGGTCGGTCTCTCCTCCGACGTATTTGAGGCCAACAGACTTCCCAATGTTTGCGAGACCGGTTTGGGCCAACGCGCATGGGACCACAGCTAAGAGTCCAGAAAGGACGACAAATTTGGTGGATAGGAACATTCTGCGTGTACAGTTGGATACAGGAATGTGGAAAAGCAGGTAGCTTGATTTCGAGGATGCCCTTGCAGGCGGTTTTATACCCTCCCAGCATCACATTTGAACTTGAACCTCGGAACTAGAGTCAAACTTTTAGGAGGTTGTGGATCTGTAGGGTATACCTTTGTGGAGAGAGCACACTCTCTGGAACCAACGCAAGTTAAAAATAACACTGGATACAATACTCCGTAGTTCTGGCTGCCAGTGTGACTTCGATCACGTTTCTCCGCTGTGACGGATAGGAGTCCAATTACAGGACAGGATGAAGTTAGAAGAATTCGCATTTAAATGAGTTTGGTGGGGTGTCATGCATACAGGGAATTCGAAGGTGGCCATGTTGTTAAAAATGGGGACTGGTTGGTACGATCGTGCAGGTTGGCAACAGACATGGGACCTGCTTATGTTGTTAACTTCGGCAAAAAAGCATATGGTTGGTGGTCACGTCAAAAATACATTTTAGAAGTTTAGAAAGTACTTTGGACTAGCGTGGTTGATTTCCGTTGCACACACTGGTGGAATTTGACGCCCGGATCATAGACCGTGTGAATTATGCGGTCATGCTGCGCGCGCGTCTACTGATACCAAGAGTGCTCACTATATTGGATCTTCAGCACCGTTATCCATATGAACGCAACTATATCAATCGCCTATTTCTAATTATACTCTGTCAGACGTCTTATATAACTGCATATATGACCGAATTGAGTAAAGCGTATCAGATTCCGAGAGCAAGTTGTTACGACAAGAAGACAAATCGCAGTGTGACTAACGACTACATGCGAGTGATAGCCAAGGGACCCTACTACAGATTGACCTTACTTAAAGGTATTTTGACACTAAATTAAGATAGGAGGCCAGCTACGATACCATTGTAGGCTGGCTTCTTGTTGTAGTTCTAGATGTAATGGATGATCAGCGGGAGTCCGAAGGTATTCGTCCAATACGTACGTTGTCGAATGGCAAAGCAGCGCCATAGCCATTAAATGTGCCTGGAATCCAAGAGTACTAAAGATGCGTCGTAAGTAAAGTCGCATCAACAAGTGCTCGACTGGGAGCGCTAGCTCACCTTATCAGTCAAACCCCACATCGAGATACCCACGCAAGCGGGAACGCTCTTGCATGCAGCAAATACGGTCTGGTAGTCCTTCTGCTGCTGGGCCAAGTTTGCGCTTGAAGCTGGAGTTGGAATCCTGATATCGAGCTCAGTAATGGCGACCTCGACGCCAGCCGACGCAAACTGTGCAAGATTTGCGGCGAATGTTGATGGGACTTGACCGACGATAAGATGTGCTTGCACACCGATACCGTCGATTGGGGTACCTTGGGCTTTCAGCTTCTTCACAAGGGCGAGGAGACCAGCGGACTTGGCATTCGTCGAGTCGGTGTTGTAGTCATTGATCTACGAGGAAATTAGAACCGACCTGACCAGAAGGGAAATGAATATCGGACATGGACTTACATAGAGTTTAGCATTGGGGTCTGCTGCCCTTGCTGCACGGAAAGCAATGTCGACGAAGCTCTCACCAAGCGTGTTCGAGAAGACGGATGATCGCCTCGTTCCATCCTCGTTGAACATCTCATTAACGACATCCCATGCATCTTTAAAAAGTCATCGTAGGTGAGTCGTCGAGTGAACCAAGCTGCTAGGTATCAAACATACATCTGAAGCGATATGTGAATATGTATCGATAGACTGACAGATAAGAACGCTTACATTTTCCCTTTGAAGTGTCCGACAACGTTCGAGACGTGGTTTTGGATAACGGAGGTCAAGGTTGCAGCATTGAAACCTCCATTTGAAACCCAAGAAGGAAGCTGAGAGTGCCAAACGCAAGTATGACCTATGGAGTGAGAAAGTTCATCGCACGAGCCATCACGATTGCGAGGGAGGTGAGTTGCGTACCGCGGATCATAAAGTTGCGTTGTTGAGCCCAGCTCACAAGCTGGTCAGCGGTGCTGAATGTGAAGGAGTTACGAGACCTCTCCGTGGCATCCTGGTAGTGTTCACATTTGTGCTGAGTTCCGTGGTCAAACATAGACGTATATTACATACCCATTTCATGCTGTTGACCTATAAAATTGTCACCGAAGTACGGACGGTTAGCAATTTAAATAAATTGAACAAGAATCCGTTCGAATCCTTACAGGGGTAACCATGTTCAACTCCCTTTGATAGGTGCTGACGAAGGTCGCGTCGTTAAAGTCTCCTCCGGGGTCAGTGGCACCTCCAACGTATTTCTTTCCGACGGACTTAGCGATTGCTGAAAGCCCTCCGGTTGCCGTCGGTTGTGGGGTGCTTGAAGTGGGAGGGCGAGTTGAGGTTGGGGTTGTAGTTGGGTTTCCACCTCCGGAGCCCTAGGTAGACGTAAAGTTCAGCCTTTTTCAAAGGCAACGATGTCGATTCAAAAATATACTGACTGGAATGCATTGGGAGTAGAAAGGGTTGCTGTAGGTGCAAGTGTATCCCGAGACACATGTCTGAAGGCGTAACTCTTAATTCTTTTTCCGAGGGGTAGGGTATGGCACATACCGTAGGTCCAGTCCATCCCTGTCCACCACCTAGACGAGCAAGATAGTGGTAAATAAGATGGTCTCGTCCGAAATTGACGACAGATACTTACATTGGCCCCACGCCGGGGATTGGGCAAGAACGATCGGGGCTGCTACGACACAGCCGAAAAGGGTGACAAACTTAGGTGAAAGCAACATGATTCCAAATGTACGACCAGTCGAAGGAAGAATGGATGAATTTATAGTCTCCCGACGTTATCTTTCGATGAGAGCGACTCAAGCTTTATTTTTAGAACAATAATTATCAATCGAATCATGCGCGCCCCTTGGACCTACTCAGCGCAGATCGAAGGGAGTAACAAGCACCAGAGCCGCATGTGAAGCTTTGAAGTTCCAAAGGCGAATTCTCCGTTGTGAAGGATAGGAGTTGGCGCCTGCAATAGGATAAAGGTTTACACATCTATAGCAGGGGCGGCCAGTACTTCGTGACTGATCACTGGCGCGTAGCCGGGATAAGGTCGGGAATTTACTTACTAAAACCTCGAGCCCTGAAGACGTTCCTTGGCTGGTCCGTAATAATTTCAAGCTGTAATGTCAATCTTCCGCCTATTGTTCGTAGGCGAAGCTAAACTAACAGGTTGACAGCAACCAAAGTAACGCGCGCCAAACCCTGCAGACAAGCGTTTTGGCCCGAATATCATTTCTTGTGCTCATTCTGTTCGGAGAAACATAGGCACTATGTGGCGGAATTTTAAGTCAGTCCTCCATTCACTTCGGGTTCATCAAGCTGAAAAAAGCGAATGATCCATTCATGTGGTGACAAGCTGTAGTAAGTAGGTAGCGGGAGCAGTCCCCTCGCCTTCATCGAGACTGATAGGAGAACTTCAAGACCGGATGCCAGCAATAATACCGTCATATGCAGGTTTCTTGTTGTAGTTCTAGTAGAGATGTCCATATCAGTCAATTATATACATATGGTGCGTGCACCGATAAAACAACGTACATTATCCCATGGTAACGCAGCACCCTGGCCGGGGAATACACTGGGAATCCATGAATACTAGTGAGGGAAAGTCAATACATAAGCTAAGCGTTCGAAACTCCAACATCAACGAACCTTGTCTGTCAAACCCCATACTTGAATTCCGACACAAGCTGGAACTCTCTTGCATGCCGCAAATACTGTCTGATAGTCTCTCTGCTGCTGAGCTAGACTTGCTGAAGAGGCTGGAGTCGACGTCCTAATATCCAATTCCGTGATGGCAACTTCAACGCCGGCGGATGCAAATGCTTCCAGGTTAGCCTGGAAGTCCCTGGGGACCTGTCCGACGATGAGATGTGCTTGCACACCAATACCGTCGATGGGGACGCCTTGGCCTTTGAGCTTCTTCACTAGGTTGAGCAATGCGGTCGACTTTGAGTTGATCGAGTCGGTGTTGTAGTCGTTGATCTGGTAGTAAAAAAACCCGGTTATTCATGGGAGTCGGGGAAAGAGCTTATTATTATACTTACGTAGAGTTTAGCAGAAGGATCCACTGCCCTTGCTGCTCGGAACGCAATCTCGACGAAGCTTTCTCCAAGAGTGTTGTAGAACACTGATCGTCGGAAAGTTCCGTTTTCCTCGAAAATCTCGTTGACAACATCCCATGCATCTTAAAAGAAATCAATAGAATTAGTCCATTCGCCAGTACGCTTTGACTCGATGAAAACATACATCTAGTTTTTCAGTCAGCTACAATTTTGCGTAAAAGAGATTGTAAAAGAAACGCACAATTTTCCTTTATAACGGTTAACCAGAGTCGTGACATGGTTTTGGATGATCTGGGTCAAAGTAGCGGCATTGAAGCCTCCACTGGAGACCCAGTTAGGGAGCTGAGAGTGCCAGACACAAGTATGGCCTATATGACCTGGTTGAAGTTTGTACCAAATTAAAAATGAGGACGGTGCCTACCGCGAATAAATAGATTGCGCTGCTGAGCCCAGGCGACCAACTGGTCTGCCGTGCCGAATGAAAACGAGTTACGCGATCGCTCAGTGGCATCCTACAACAAGTCAAGCAAAGCATGAGCAACAAGCAGCTTGCATGAACATGACGACTCACCCATTTCATACTGTTAACCTAAGGGAGAATTCGTTTAGAATATATTAGCCAATCCCCAATTGGAGACATGGAAGGGACAAGTCCTCACAGGTGTGACCGCGTTGAATTCACGCGTATATGTGTTAACAAAAGTCGAGTCTGAGAAGTCACCAGGATCTGTCGCTCCACCAACATACTTCCACCCAATCGACTTGCCCAGTTGGGCCAGAGTAGTACCCGAGGGTTGTGGACCTGTGCCGGTGGTAGTTGATACAGGCGGTGTCGTGGGTTGGGTTGGTGTTGTCGTGGGGGTTGGGTCTGGGCCATTACCCTATGAAGGTGTACGAGGTCAGACCTTTGTTTAGAAATCAAGAGGAAGTCAAAGGTTAACTTACTGGGAGACACTGAGAGTACCAAGGGTTGCTGTAAGTGCATACCGAGCCCGAAACGCATGTCTGGAAGGAGGGGAAGATACGAGTAAGTTAACGGTCACAACTAAATCATGGAGTGCTTACAGTAGGTCCAGTCCATCCTTGACCGCCACCTAGGGCACATTAGCGTTTTATTAACCTTTATGCATAACAAGAAACATACACTGGCCCCAGAGCGGGGACTGGGCGAGAGTGAGAGGGGCGCTGGCTACAAAGCTGGCGAGAGCTACGAACTTTGGTGAAAGGAGCATTGTTGGCAAGTGCTAGTAGTTGGTTCTGAGAGGTGCACCAGGGGAATGGCCTTCGTTAATCGAAGGCTTTATAGGCCTCGGTGCACCCCAAACTGTCCAAGTTCCCGTCGGAAAATTAGCGTGCAAGCTCATGTTGCACCAAAACAGGATTGCCAACTGACGACCATAATCCACACATTTGTGCTTTTTTCTCCGACGTGAAAGATAGGGGACGTCAAGTTTTACGAAGAAAAAAAGTCTCAGCGGCTTGGCCTTCATCATTCCTAAGTGAAGCATCGTACTGACGGATTAAGGTCGGGTCGTGACTTTCTCCAACGAAATTAACCGAAAGCAAGACACAAAACACAGGGATTGATGCACTAGAAGATTGTTAGAGTAAACATGGGCGTTTATGTGTATAAATACGTACCTAATGAACGCTGTTACTGCTGTTTAAAGATGGGGTAAACTAAGAATAAACGCCAGTTCGAATGTATGTGGGGAATCTACCCGGGACAATCGTCGATGCCAAGAAATCATGCATGACACAACCGGGGTTTGTTAAACTGTTTAAGCGCGCGCACCCATGTTTCTGTGACAACCTTCCCCGTCATCGAAGAGGGAGCGAACGTTCTCAGGACCGTTATGGTATTTCCGCGTGCAGCTTTCAATTCACTTTGAGGCGGGGAATTAACATTCAGAAAACCGGGTGCTGTCGGATGCTGTTGAGCAAGCAGATGACTACGTCGACGACTGTGAAGTTATCAACAACATACGAAAACAAAGGGTTCAAATCGACCATTCTGACCATTTCGCTCGGGGGTCTGTTGGTTTTGCTTGGAGCCATACCTGCTGTAGCACATCGAAGTGTGGTCCAGTGAGTTAGACTCTAGATGTGAAATAAAGTGTATTTCACGCAGATGCGCAAGGAGCAATAGAAGAACAAAACATTGTTTATCTATCGTCTAGATGACAGGCGAGAACAGAACACCCTTTAAGAGCGCATGCCAGCAACGATACCGTTATATGCAGGCTTCTTGTTATAATTCTAATAGGACAAAAACCGCGTTTATCAGAAGACCACGGTAGCGCAAACATAAGGGGACGCACGTTATCAAATGGGAGAGCAGCACCATAGCCGTTGAAGGTGCCCGGAACCCATGAATACTGAAACAGGAGATTGTTGATCAAAAACAGGGTAGATACGTATACATAGGAACGGGCATACCTTATCGGTCAAACCCCACACTTGGATACCGACGCAGGCCGGGACCCTCTTGCATGCCGCAAACACAGTCTGATAGTCTCTTTGCTGTTGAGCCAAATCCGCTTGCATAGCAGGAGTTCGCATCCTAATATCCAGTTCCGTGATTGCCACCTCGACACCAGCTGACGCGAATTGTTGAAGGTTGGCCTGGAAGGTCGAGGGTACTTGGCCAACAATGAGGTGCGCCTGAACGCCAATACCGTCGATAGGGACACCCCGAGCTTTGAGTTTCTTCACGAGGTTGAGAAGGCCTGCAGATTTGGCATTGGTTGAATCGGTGTTGTAATCGTTGATCTAAATACATAGAAAACCGTCAGATGATACAGAGGTGAAGTGTGAGACCTTGAGATGTTGCATACATAGAGCTTGGCGTTAGGATCAGCTGCTCTTGCTGCCCTGAAGGCGATCTCGACAAAGCTTTCACCGAGCGTATTATAAAAGACTGAGCGACGAAAAGTTCCATCTTCATTGAAAATTTCGTTGACAACATCCCATGCATCTTTGAAGAAATGAATGACATTTAGCTTCACGTCATGGAAATGAGATATCTGAACATACATCTGTTATGAAAGTCAGCCAGGTGCGCAAAAGGTTGATATTAGGTTCGAACATACAGTTTCCCCTTGAAATGCCCCACAACGTTCGAGACGTGGTTTTGGATTACTTGGGTAAGTGTAGCAGCATTAAACCCTCCATTGGAGACCCAGCTAGGGAGTTGAGCATGCCACAGGCAAGTGTGTCCTGTAAATCTATCTTCAGGCGTTGTTCTTTGATGCTGTTGTAAGGCGTATGCACTTACCACGGATAATCATGTTGCGTTGCTGAGCCCAAGCGACTAACTGGTCTGAGGTACCAAATGTAAAGACATTGCGGGATCGCTCAGTCGCATCCTGCATAGGAGAATCTGCTCATAAGATATGTACATGCATGAGGCTGAACGGGTCCTTACCCATTTCATACTGTTGACCTAAATCGTAGAGGATATATGTCATAAAATAAGAGGGGTAAGAACAAAACTTAGGTCTTACTGGTGTCGCTGCATTGAATTCGCGAGTATAGGTGTTGACGAATGCAGTGTCCGCAAAGTCGCCTCCAGGATCTGTGGCACCACCAACGTATTTCAACCCAATCGACTTGCCGATAGCTGCAAGAGTCGAGCCAGTGGGTTGGGGATTACCGCCAGTGGGATTAGAGGTTGCGGATGTTGGAGTCGGGTTGCTTCCCTGGACAACGAGATAGCGGTCGAGGTCAGACGTGTGGTACACACGTGAAACAGAAATCTTACAGGAATGCACTGGGAGTAATATGGGTTGCTGTAAGTACAGACGGAGCCAGATGCACATGTCTAGAAGCAGAGAGTAAGGCGTTATGTATCTTATAGCGGGCGTGTACTAGCCGTAGGTCCGGTCCATCCTTGTCCGCCACCTAAGCAGACGAACGGGTGTTAGTATTCCAACGTCTGCTGGGGGGTTCTGAAGGGCGGCTTACACTGCCCCCAAACTGGAGATTGAGCTAAAGCAAGAGGTGCGCTGGCTACAAAGGCAGCAAGGGTCACGAGCTGGGTTGAAAGTTGCATTGGAAACCTGAGAGTAAAAAGGTAGGTTACTTTGAGTTGAGAGCAATGCTGGACAAAATTGGACGCTTTATAGGCATTCGACAACCCTCAATCCGGGTCCAAAATTTGAAGATTCTCCGCCCGGAATTTGTATGTTGGGTCATGTTATGCACAAGAGTACTTCATTGTGCTGCGAAACGGTTCCACGGTAGTATTTAGGAGCTCTTGAGGAGTGTAGAATTTCTCGTTAGCGCGGGTGCTGTGTTTATTTCTCCAGGGTGAAGTTTAGGAGGTTGAGTAGACGCTACACTGATCACTAGAAAAGGCTTGTGTGGCTTGGCCGAGGCTGGCCTTTCGAAGTGGCGGGACAGCCACGGAGTAATCTCTGATATGGGAGTGAAAAGCATGTAAATTGATTCACACTGCAGATGAGATATAAGCAAGAGTGTATCGAATTCGTGAGTAAACATGCAGACCTCTTCCAATGCTAGAGTCCGTCTGAGCATATTGAGACCGTGCTGCAGCAGAATGCATCAGTAACGGAATCAAATGGCCTGAGCTAACTTACTCGGCGGTTCTTGCCACTACCAAAATGAGGGATAGAAGACAAACGGGAGCTTTCTTAAACCTTTTGAGCGTTGTGACCACCAGTTCAAAACACTCGATGCAAATGAAGAAAGAAATAGTTCGAAGAGGGGTTCAGCCTGTGCATCACATGTCCAAATGTGGCCATAAGCCACATCGAAAGGTAGAGGTCAAAAGATTAGAAGAATTAGATGCTAAGTAGTGGCACAAAAAATCACATAGAGCGACAAGATCAAAGCGTAAGGGAAATAGAAGAGAAACCGCTAACTGTCAAACCATCCTGCCTGAATCATCTCTTCAGCAAGACCTGTCCACTCGCGCCGACGCGCTTTCCGACCAGCCAGCTCCGTAGCAAATCTGAGGGGTACACATATCAGATTAAAAGCTTGATCATGAGTAAACCACAAACCGTAAACATTCGTCCAATCTCCACCGCCCACTCTCATTATTTGACGAAGAATCCTCCTCTCCATTCCACGAAGGGGTATACGGTGATCCGGGACATATCCTCCTGCTCAAGGCGTATATCATCCCAGCAATAAAAGCATCCTGCGCTCCAACCTCATCCACGACACCATCGTCTACATCTGCACCCCTTTCTGTTCGCTGTGAATCCTCGTCGTGCTCATAGTCATCAGTCATGTATTGACTGCTTTCGTTCGTGCCTTGTCCTTGCCTGGTATGTGATCGACCTCCAGAATTCTGCTGATGCGGATGTGGGTGATGTTGTTTGTCGCTTTCATGACTGAAATCGGACGTGCGGTAATGGCTCCCAGACGCAGTAAAAGCATGAGATGAGGGAGTCCTACTCCGACCATCTGCCCAAAAGTCACTCCCACTTCGAACAGACTGAACCTCGTTCACGGTTCGGATATTCGTGAAAGCGGCACTGTTCTGGTGCTGGTGGTTAGAGGTTGATTGTGCTTGGGGCGGTGGTTTTTCTTCCACCCAGCCTGAACTTTGGAAATATTCTTTGGTGGGTAGGGAGAGAACAGCAGCACCTTCTTTCCCCCAGTGTGCGACGAGCAACGCGTGAGGTGGCACGTTGGACGCGAGTGACAGTAAGAAGGCTCGTGGAGAGCTCTCGTAATGAGGTGAACTTGCTTGTGCGTAATGTTTGTTGAAGAACAGAACATCCGCATGTGGGATCAACTGAAGACCTTGTCAGATTGACATCAGGACGGAATATAAGCAGCACAAACCGCCTCAACTCCCTGTCTTCCTTTCCTCCCAACATCTACGCTAAACACACAATGGCTTCTCCATTTGCGTTCACGAGCCAGTCCATCTAATCCTGTAATGTTGCTCAGGGTAGTCTTCACAGATCTTCCCTCGAAATGAAGCCAGTCAAATGGCGCGGGACTGTTAGGGTTGTAGAGCGCAGGCGTTGTGGGTGGCCTAGGTCCTGATTGTGAAGGCCGTGGCGTAGCTGGGTTTGATGGTGAGTAACTAGGGGCAGTGGGAGTAAGTGTTGGGGTAGTCTGAACGTGCTGTGGGTAGTTCTCTGGGGCAAGTAAGGGTCCGAGAAGGGAGACAAAATCCTCGTGTGTTATGTCAGGTAGAGGATTGTGGTTCACCACTGTTTTCGAATTGTCTTCCGCTGGACACGGATGAGCAATATGGAGGTGATCTGAGCCGATGAACGGCGTACCTGAATGCAAAACCCAGGCCGAAGGTACACCAGAATTCCGCCAAATCTTGCAGTATTGTGTAATAACGCCCTCAACCTCCAGATCTCGCAAGATAGCGCGACCTTCTTCGTTTCCCGCTAGAGGGGCTACAAGGACAGCTTCAACTGCTGGGAACTGCGCTAATAGTGACAACAACTATTCAGGATTGTCAACATCGTACCTACGATGAAGAGCTGGGTTAGACACACCATGTTTGCTGATCCTCCTCGTGCCTTTTCCACGGAATGTGCGCGTATAACAGTTGAAGGTGCAGGTTGACATGGTAAGGAAAGGGTATGGGTCATGAAGAGCGTGCCTGATGCCACTATTCGTAGTGGTTTTGCTGTTGGAGGGAAATACTGCCCCTCTTCAGCACGGTCGCGTCGTAATCTGGTCATGCTAGAAGGTATCATTGAGTCAAATTGCGCGATATCCAAGAATTATCCAAGGGTATATAGAGCAGAAAGGAAAGAAATCCAACAGAATTGATACGTGAAAAGTTAAAACATAGTATCTGTGACTTGAAATGTTATGAAAACGTTCCAGATGAACGTCAGGGATAGAGTTCAACGTTCAGCTTGAACAGTCGCCGCGACAAAAGACTTTGGCGATCAATTACAATCAAACACAGGAATTCCCATATTTAAAGTAAAATAAAATAAAATACTTACATTCGTTTCTTAACAGATGAAGACATTGAACAAGTAAACTGAATTAAAAGACGGATAGAGAATTTGATTTCTCTAATATAGATTCTATCATACTTTTATTAAGGGTGGCTGCTAATAACCGGACAGGCGACAGGCTCGGATCGGATTCTACGCCATGTCTACATCCCCATCCCCGTCAATACTGCCATCATCACTCTCCCACTCATCATCTTCACCACCAGCTTCACCTTCTTCCATTGGTGATGGTTTGATTCCCATTGACTCTAGTTTGGCTATAAGCTCTTGAACGTGCTCGATCAATGGCTTATCAGGATGGTCTTGGTTTCGGTGCAGCTAAAGACAGAAAGCGAGTGAGATCAAATACACGAACGTGAAAAAAAAGAAGAAGAATACAGACCACTTGACATGTTTCCAAACAATCTCTGGAATCTTTCGCTAATTCTTGCCATGTCAGTTCGTCTAAAACTCCGCCGTTTTCCTGTGCCTGTTCAGCCATGAGATAGAAGCACCACCCTTCCAGGTACCAGGCTTCAACCTCCTGGTCGTCGGATGCCATAATTCCATGTAGCACAAGAAGTGCAGGGGTGTATAACGCGAGTTCAAGGAAGAGTTTAACAAGAGCCACGCGGTTGGGTATAGGTGGCAATTTAGGATCATCTAAAAAAATAGGCGGGTCAGTTGTCTGAGTAGACTCTGTATTTAAAATCGCTTACCAGGTTCAAGATCTTTCCAAGCAGACCACGCCTGTTCCAAGCATTGTCTCGCTTCCTCGGGTCTTTGCTGGGACATTCTGACGGACGCTAATGTTTGAAGGGCTTCTGGGTTTCCTGCATCAACCTGAAGAGCTGCAGCAAGCAGTTCTTCGCAAGTTTTTTCGGCTTCGGGTTCGAAGCTAATAAACTATCAGCGACGTTGTCTTTAACACGAGTAAAATATCAAACCAAAGGTCATAAGAAGGGTCCATCCAGACCTCCACTTGACCAATAAGAGCCCGTACGATATTAGCCTTGATCTCGGCTTCGTCGTTTTTAGAGTTATCATCCTCCGCTCGCTCTTTGCCTTTTAGTTGGGCAGATAAAATGCCAACGGCAGCCTGGAAATGTTGAATGGCAAGTTTTGGATCATCTTCCGTGAGTTGCGCAAGATACAGATGTGCCGATGGCGGTGAAGGATTGGGAGCGTCAGGGTGTGGAGGTAATAGCGATAGAAAGGCCTAAATTTGCCTGTCATCTTAATCAAGACAACTATTTCGATGATCAAGGTGCTCACCTCTTTGGCTTCGTCGATCTCTCCTGTTTCTAGCAAGCAGACGCCTAGCATCTCCTTTGCTTCTACATTTTTTGGATTTTGCTCGAGAATCCGTCGAACAAACCGTATCGCTAGTTCATAATTGCACTGCACGATAAGATCTTGTGCTTTTTCGAAAAGAGCTGGTATCGAAGGTGGTGCTGACTGCTGGGTCAATACTTGTGATACTTTTGAAGGAACCTTGTTATTTTTTGTCCTTGTTCGACCCATTGAATAGTAGAATTGATTATAAGAGAGAGAATTCAAATTCAATTGCAAGTCCTTTGCTGATTTTAAAGTCACGTGAGATTATATTCTAAATGAATTTATGTTGAATTTCTCGGCTTTATTCACGACTACTACAACCTCCCTTCATCATTGAAAGGAGTCGCGCAAATGCTCACAAGGAACTCATCATAATTCCACTTTATTTCTTGCATTATTGTTTCTTTTACTATATGAACAACAATTCAGGTTTGTATGAATGTGAACCTGCCAGCACAGCTCCCAACGACGACCTATATCTTGAACGACTAGACGCCTTCTTTCACAAGACCCTCGCAGATATTAAGGCCTTTGCGGAGAGGGAGTCCCGCCCTTATGAAGAGGTCTCAAAGCCTTTTTGCTTTGGAAAGCACCCTGGCTAACCCCTGACTTCATCGGTCACCTTTTGTTTCTCTTTTTTTCATACATGCTCTCCAGACACGCAGGGTCATAGCGCAATGGCACGCAAAACATCTCTTCCAAGTTTCGGATTCAGCCTCCAATTTGCCATCGGAATATAATCTGGATAGAATCGTGCGAGGTCGGTAGTGTGTATACTTTTGTATGTTTCAAAGGCCAATCTTTGGTGGTAGTTCGCAACATTCTTAAAGACGTGTCCCATGTTTTGGAAGCCATGGCTGATACAGCCGGTGTCCAGTCCTTTATACTGGCAGTAAATCCTTTAGACCCCTTCGATATGGGGTTTCTCGGGGGCTCGCTCCTAGGTAGGGAGTTCTGGAGAGGTTTGAGGAATGGTGGGGAACAGGGTGCTCGTGCATTTAAGACTACTTGTTTTAACCGCCTTCCCAAGACTACAGTTGCACTTCCTGTCAAGCAGACAACTTTACAAGCAACTTCACATACACCATCACCAGGGCCAACTCCAACTTCAGCACCATCGCAGAAAGCTGGAACATCCAAGTCGATCAAGACTGATCTGTACGAAAATGTTCGTACTGCCCTTAGGTGCGCCTGTGTCGTCCTGGTTTTTTGTATTCATCAATTTGATGATCGACTTATGGATATAGAACAGTCAGTGGTCATCGTATGGCCGAGATGAAGTGGACAAATCCCGAACGTTTGGATGTCTTTGGGGTTCGTTTAATAGGCTGGCCCAAAGGGATCCCCCAACAAAATCCCTCGACGCTCAAATCTAGCCAAAATCGTCAGCTCTTGGCAGCACTTCAGAAAGGGTCGATGAAGTTTGAACGGTTGTACGACGATCCCTCCGAAGAAGTTTCAGACAAGGCCAAATCGCAAACTCCTGGTGATAAACAGAACGAAGAGGATGATTTTTCTTGGGCGTACGACTCAGAAGCAGCCAGATCCAGCCAGTCGACACCACTTCCTCAAGAGTCCCAAGCGTCGCAATCTACGTCTACCAGTCAGGTGCCGGCAGCACCATCCAATCTAAAGAGAGTCCCCCTGCCACCCTTGGCCAGTTCACCGATAATCTCAGACACAGAGGATACTTCATGGCGTATAGAAACGCCACAGATGGACATCGACTCTGGCTTGGGAACCTACAACGTAGATTTTGGTTGGGATGAGTTTAGCGATCACCTGCTCAGTACCATTGGCACTGATTGGGATAACGAATCGCCCATCCTACGGCCGAAGAAGAGACCGCGGACAGAGGCGGAGACAGATGTTGGTACCGGTGATAGTAATCCAGGACAGGGAGATGGGTCCTAGTGCACGTAGACTTTTTACTGTTTGAATTCAATGGACTTTAAATGTACACGGCGAACGGGACTGGTTTTCTTTTCTCCGTATCTTAATTGATTTGCTCGATTCCTTGGACGGGCCTACGTCTCCAGTTTGTGGTACGTTCTATCGCACTGTTTGAACCGGTTGATTTTAATTGTTAGAAGCCGACTACAACCTGTGGATGCTGCGTTTATTTGAGTTTCTTATTTGTTTTTGCTGCCATCTGGCGGCCCGCGGACAGTGTCCACAACCTTTCAGACTTTCTCGACGTCGGTCCGGGATTAGAGTACATCTTTTGATCCTGGCAGAAAGAGCTACTGAAATAATCCGGGGCGTTTATCGGTTATGTGGCTCACTTGGATCACAGGTTCACAAGCATGCGCATCTGCATCCAACGAAGAAACACGCTTCGCGCTTCGACTCGCATCATTAGAAGCCACACACACGAAAATCTGCGAAATGCCTGCGGATATCCGATGAGGTCACTCCACCAAAAGGTCGTATAGTGGGGAAATCGACATAAAACTCTATTATTCGACCTGGATAACCTCGGGAATTATGCTAACGCCCCCATCAAATTCGAGGTGCGAAGTCTTCTGTTGCTGTAACATACCCCTCGGTTCGTCTAATCTATTGTGGCAGATTGAAACTAGGTTTCTAGATCCCCCATAGTCAAGGTGGTCTCGTTCCTTCAGTCCTACACGCAGTGCTGGATGATCTCCGACACGAGGAACTGAAGCTTGTTTTCTAAATTCTCCGGATGTCTATTCTTCCAAGCGCCCCTTGCCAGTGCGGGGCTCGCGCAGGTCGCCAGAATTTCGCCAACATTTTGTCCTGGTATGACTTCGTTCTTGGGTCCCCTTGGAATAATCTAAGAAATTTACCGTCAATGATTATCGCTTTCGAGGTGCAGGAATGGAATAAAATGACGCTTTGCTAGGTATGCAGGATACATGCGGCATTCCTCAGGGCCTATTGCAGTCAATATGTTTGCCTGTAACACTCTGCTGTCTGCAGTCCTTTTTGGTACCCCTCGCGGATAAAGCTGCTCCTTTTGTATCCTATGAGGTTATCGAACCTCGTCAACAACTTGTTAGCTATGACTGATGAGCATTTCAAGACTTGGATTCGCCAGCAGTGGTTCACAATGTTCCACAGCAGCTGCAGGTGAGCCGAGAGGTAGACACAGTTTGAGCTTTGATTAACCACCATTTACAGCAACCCCATGCAGCCGCGTGAGCTTGGAGGTGTTGTCGATCCTACCTTGAAGGTTTATGGCACTGTCAATGTCTGCGTTGATGACGCTTTCATATTCCCCTTGACTCCTGGCACACATACCCAGGCGACGACATATGCGGTTGCGGAGAAAGGTGCAGACCTGATCAAGGCATCAGCATAGAACGTTCATAATATGTTCCCACTGGAAGAATTATGACGAGTCAGTTCAAGAGTTGTACTCAGTAGTTTGATACGTATGTAAATGTGGAGCATCATCAAGTTCGAGTAACTAATCGATCCAATCTTCACTATTCCTGTTCTGAATGTAGCACAAATGTGTGCTTGTGTTATCCGTCAAAGTTCGAGACGGGCCGCCTCCCAATTGACATTCGAATCACTGAAAAGTTCGAAGAGCTTGGCACTCTGCGCAGAGGATCTTTGTTGGCATCTCTGCGATCTCAAATATCAAGGAATCAAACCTAGCTCGAAGTCTGCGCAGATTCTAAGCCTGTTGTGTCTATTTGTCTCGTTTGTATCGTGCCAATGCGACAAGTTCGTGCAGGATGGTAAAGGATATTGTTCAGTGGGACAAAAGCCTAAACGGCTTCTTCTTCCAATCGGGTGTCTGATTGTTGAACCTCGGTTGATATAACCCTAATAATAGGATTCTTAATGCTTACTTTCAAGACCATTCGTGCGTTTGTATCGCGATCCGCACTTGTGACCTTTGCTTCGAAGTGCGGAGAGCACCTGTTGCTGAGAGAAATACTGATCGAAGAATTGATACAGCATTCGTCAATGCTCCATGAATAAGGCGACTGTACTTATTTTTCCAGTACACCTGACAAAACGTGGCCGAGAAACGGGGAGGCTGGCTGTTGGCGATAATCTCTAGAGTTAGACCCCCCAAAAAATCCGGAAGGTGAGTAGGTCATCTGCCACCAATAATATAAACAATGAGGTCTCTACAGGTATATAAAGACGTTGTTTGAAACCTACATCGACCTGCCCCGAGGAATAGCTCTGCAAGGATGTTCCTCTTTAATGCCCTCGTTTCAACCATACTTTTTGGTGCTCTCTCTCTCGCTTTACCCTTCCAACCATATGACGTTATCGAACCTCGCCAGCAACTGTCGTCGTACGACTACATCGTCGTTGGTGCAGGTACCGCTGGATCGACTGTCGCTAGCCGCCTTGCAGAAAACCCCGCCGTAACCGTGCTGTTAATTGAAGCAGGCAAGCTGTGAGCTGTTTTCCCTTGCGCGCCTGATGTTACAAACGGTCCTGGTGTTTTAATGTAGAGATGGCGGCGAGCCTTTCGTTACCATTCCTCGCAACGTCGGTGGCGCTATGCGCACCCAGTATGACTGGAACTTTACTACAGTAGCGCAAACGCAGATCAACAATCGTCAGATTGGCATACCGGCTGGCAAGGTCGTCGGTGGCAGCTCTGTCTTGAACGGGATGCTGTTCGATCGAGGTGCCGCTGCTGATTACGACGCTTGGGCGGATTTGGGAAATCCAGGATGGGACTTCAAAGGCCTCCTTCCGTACTTCAAGAAGGTGAGCAAAGTTTCCATTGGTCTATCCTTTAGATACTGACATTGCTGTTATCTCCACCAGTCCGAGACCTTCACACCGCCATCACCCGCTTTAGCCGCAGAGTTTGGCATAACCTGGGACTTGCAAGGCCACGGCACCAACGGACCAATCTTCTCTTCATATCCAAATTATCTCACAAACGACAAGAAGGTGTTCTTTGCTGCAATGAAAGAGTTGGGAATTCCCACCGAGGTCGATGGAGCTGGATCACAGGGTCGGGCTCTCAATGCGTTCTGGGCGCCTAATTCCCTTCACCCTACCAACATGTCTCGTTCCTATTCGCGCACTGGTTATTTCGATCCGGCAACCAAGAGGTCCAACTTCCACGTTCTCCTTCAGCAACAAGTTACGAAGCTCGTTCCAGAGAATATTAACGTTTCCCCTGTCAAGTTTGTTGGTGTTGAATATGCAGCCAGCGCTTCTGCCGCTCGTCAGACCGCTCGTGCCACGAGGGAAATTATTGTATCAGCAGGGGTAGTTGGCTCCCCCAGAGTCCTCCAGCTCTCTGGTATTGGACGCAGTAGCTTGCTCCAGAGGCTGAACATTCCTGTAGCGGTTAACCTGCCTGGAGTGGGGTCCAACTATCAAGACCATGGATATTCAAGCGTTTCTGCTTTCTGTACGTGTTGTTTCATTCGCTCTTGTAGTGATAACAATTATTCTAAACGTGCATGCAGTCCAAGTTAGCCCCAACGCTCCCGCACCCGCCAATGCTGAGCAGCTTTACCTTACCAATCGAACTGGACCTTGGACAAACAGCTCCCCCAACTGTCTAGCCTTTATTCCACTCCAGTCCTCCACTGACCAATCAACGACTGACCGTATTGTCAAGGATATTACTTCGGGCAATGCAGCGTCTTTCCTTCCATCGGGCACTGACCCTACGGTCGTTGCGGGATATGTGAAACAGAGACAAGTCATCGCAAAGCATCTAAACACACCCAATATGGGTGCCAACGAGTACGCCTGGGGTGGTGGAAGTATCACAGTCTCCCAGGCTCACCCGCTCAGCCGGGGAACAATCGAAATCAACTCTTCGGATCCCTTTGTTTATCCTACTCTCGACTTGCGTTATTTTGCAGATCCTACTGACTACGATGTCACAACTGTTGCTTTCCGATTTGCTCGAAAGGTTCTTGCTACCAACGCTGCAAAGGCCTATAACCCTCTTGAGTTCACTCCTGGTGCTCAAGTCACGACTGATGCGCAATTCAAGAGCTTCATTAATCAGCAGTGGTCGACTATGTTCCATAGCAGCTGCAGGTATGTTATAACGGAGTACTCGAAACTTTGATAACAATGCTAAGCCTGCTTTATAGTAATCCGATGCAACCTCGCGAACTTGGTGGCGTTGTCAGCCCCGAGTTGAAGGTATATGGCACTGCCAATGTCCGCGTCATTGACGCCTCTGTATTCCCTTTGATCCCTGGCACGCATATTCAAGCTACGACGTATGCAGTCGCTGAGAAAGGGGCTGATCTGATCAAGAGCGCTACATAACTCTGAACGTGGAAGTTACAATTCGAATCGCCCCAGTCATGTAATCACTGCCTTCCTATATCAAGGATGATGTTTAAACTGCTTTTTGGTCCAATTAAATGTTCGTTTTGATTTAAACATCGCTTTAAGTCAGATGAAGCTCTCCTTCGAATGATATTCCAAATCTCGATGCATTTAGATACTAAGATAGCACCCGGCCCGCCAGGGATTCGAAGTCGACGTCGGATCGGATCAGTAGGTGCGATTCGATGACTTCTATGGGGTCTTCGAGGATATGATACAATATCAAAAGGATATTTAACCCTGACAGACAGACAGTCAATAACTTAAGCTTAAGAGTCCCATGCTGTGGAGCGACATACGAATAGGATTTATATCGGATGATTCAAGTGGAGATGAGTGATCTCGATGAACATGTCGGCGGCCTCTCGTTCTTCGCAGATTCATATCAACTTTACTGACCCCCGCTTACTGCCCATTCCTAAATGGATATCTATTTCGCAAGAAATGCGCAGCTTATACGTATTCTGGCTCACATGAGCGTTCTGTCTGATTTTCTTTGAATGTTCGGATAATCCTTTGTGCAACCTTTGCGAATGCGGCTTTCAAGTTCAGCAAATTTTGTCAGGGCTATTGTTGCGCTGGAAGGGTGAAGATGAAAGGTGTAATCTACATTGCCTCATTTTATAGCAATGTTTTTTTTTTAATTACCACGAAGGAGAATGTGTTGAGGGTACATTGGAGAAGGTCGTGATAGCTTAGTCTGCACTTGCTTGTTTCACAAGCTGCCGGCTATTGCCGAACGTGCTCAGGAACTTGAGGTTGCTTCTTTTACCTTCACCTGCTCCTCACTTGGTTTAATGGACCATGTTCCACCGTCTCCATTAATCTAAGGACGGTCCGCAAGATGTACTATATACTCAGTTAATCGCCGTCTTCCTGGCAAAATAATTCTTCATTCGAATGGCTGCCTCTATAAACAATCTTCGGTGGACACAAACTGAATGTCGAAGCTCGACCTCTGTGACATACTCGCCCTATAATCTGCAGAATTTCGGAAATTAATGTCGTCTCATACCCCACTGTGATGATGCGTTCCTATGATTTCGACTTGAAACCCTGACGTTTTTATCAAGTGCGTCAATTTCTGACCAATTGTCCATTCTCGGAGGACGTTGGAAGGTGTGCATGTCTTGGATTGTTGGGCGCCGTTCCAAGTGTGCCCCGATTGTCGCGTGTTTTAAGATGATACTACTTCCGACATTGTGGATATATCTCAGGTGCCCTATTAGAAGGTTCAGTATGCTTCTTTCTGGCCGGCTTTAATGCGCAGATTCTTTGTCATTGACGAGTGATGACGCCTTTGTGTTTCTTTGTCCGACATGGTGCTCTCCCCTGGTGCATTCTTCTAACACGCGGTGTCCTGTCGATGCCACAGCCCTTTCCCGTCGGCCTGGACTCAGACACTCCCATTTCCTTGCATCCTGGCCAATTCACTCGACGTTCCTTCAGAGTCGGAACATTTGGGAGTGCATACTTCGACAATGTTCGTCTTCAACGCCCTAATTTCCTCTGTTCTCTTTGGAGCTTTGTCCGCTGGAGCTGTGCCCTTCCAGCCTTACGAAGTCATCGAACCTCGTCAGCAGCTTCGCTCATACGATTATATTGTTGTCGGTGCCGGTACAGCGGGCGCAACTGTTGCTAGCCGGCTTGCAGAAAATTCGCGGGTCAATGTTCTCTTAATCGAAGCAGGAAAGCTGTAAACTTTTTTTTTCTCATCGTAAATATGAAGGGACTAAAGTCACCAATACAGTGACTCTGGCGAGGATTTCATCACGATCCCCAAAAATGCAGGCGGAGCAATGCGAACCCAATACGATTGGAACTTCACCACCCTTGCGCAAACGCACCTCAACAATCGTCAAATTGGTATTCCAGCCGGAAAGGTCGTTGGTGGAAGCTCTGTTCTGAACGGCATGCTTTTTGACCGTGGTGCAGCCGCTGATTACGATGCTTGGGCCGAGTTGGGAAATCCTGGGTGGGATTTCAAGGGCTTGCTGCCTTTTTTCAAGAAAGTGAGTGGTATATCGATCAGATATTTGCCATTACTGATGACAGGAATAGTCAGAAACATTCACCCCACCACCACCAGAACTCGCCAAAGAGTTTGGTATCACCTGGGATCCTGCTGGCCACGGAACTAATGGGCCAATTCACTCCTCTTACCCGCCTTACATTACTAAAGACAGGAAGGTCTTCTTCGGTGCTTTGAAAGAGTTGGGCATACCCATCGAATTCGATGGTGCCGGGTCCAAAGGACGGGCACTGAATGGATTTTGGGCACCGAACGCACTTCATCCAACCAATCGATCTCGCTCATACTCCCGCACGGGCTACTACGATCAGGCTGTCAAGAGGTCCAACTTCCACGTCATTCTCCAGCAACAGGTTACCAAGCTTATCACCAAGGACTCAAGGCCACCCACAGGCCCAGTCAGATTTACAGGCGTGGAATTCGCTGCCGGTCCTGCTGCCCCCCGTCAAACCGCCCAAGCGACCAAGGAAATCATTATATCAGCTGGTGTCATCGGGTCCCCAAGACTTCTTCAGCTTTCTGGTATCGGACGCAGGAGCTTGCTTGAGAAGCTCAAGGTCCCTGTTCTTGTCGATCTTCCGGGTGTTGGCTCTAACTACCAGGATCATGGGTTTTCTGGCGTCTTCGGTGCACGTGAGTATCCAGAATCTCGCCGATATGGTTTTGGAAGCTAATGTTTCATTGCCAGTCAACAAGAATCCCAACGATCCAGAACCCCCCAATGCAGAGGAGCTTTATCTGACTAACCGTACTGGTCCATGGACGAACAGTGCGCCTAATACCCTTGCTTTTCTTCCTTTGCACTCCAGCACAGACAAGGGAAACGCCGACAGCATCATCAAAACCATCAAGGCTGGGAACGCAGCATCTTTACTCCCAGAAGGTACAGACGCCAGTATCGTCGCAGGGTACAGGAGGCAGCGAGATCTGCTTGCGAAGCATCTCGCCACCCTTGAAATGGCTGCTACTGAATATATATACATGCCTGGCGGGGGAGGCATCATCGTTTCCGAGGCGCACCCTCTCAGTCGAGGATTCATCGAGATCAACTCTGCTGATCCCTTCACCTATCCCACCATCGACGTCCGTTATTTCTCTGACCCGGTCGATTACGATGTCACCACGATTTCGTTCAAGTACTCGAGGAAGATATTCGCTACGAAGATGGCTCAGCAGTACGAACCTTTCGAATTTGTCCCTGGTGCCAATGTTACTACGGATGATCAGCTCAAGGAGTTTATCAACCAGAATTGGTCGACGATGTACCACAGTAGTTGCAGGTATGTAATTGTGGCTTTTGGTCGGTCAAGGTACTGATGAGAGTGCTCCCAGTAATCCCATGCAACCTCGTCGATTAGGCGGTGTTGTCAGCCCAGAGCTGAAGGTGTATGGGACTGCCAATGTCCGTGTCATCGATGCATCCATTTTTCCTCTTATCCCAGGCACCCATATTCAAACTACTACATATGCTGTAGCTGAAAAGGGTGCCGATTTGATTAAGCGCGCTGCGTAATGGTATGTTAGAAAGGAGCAATATATTTGTATTTCTGAAGAGTGTTCATAAGATGAAGATGGAAATCAGCTGAAAACGCGCCATTCTAATTAGCCTTTTCAGTATCTATTAATTCGAACATCCTTCACATTTAGGCGTAACGTGCGTTCGTTGAAAGGAATCCCCATCGTAAACACAAACCAGGGGCTGCTGTATTCTGCCGTTCCTACTATCACAGCGGAAGTCGGAGATGCTTGAATTGATGAGACCTGGGTAGCTGAGATATCAACACTAACACGTAAAAGGTTTGAGTGATGCTCATCCTCGAGGTCATTCCAACTTTACATTGCATCGTCGCTGTCAAATTACCTCCACCTCCTAAACATAAATCATAGGCCTCATGCTTATTCTCGATTCGGAGGTGTCTCGTAGTGTGCTATGACAAATACAAGCCCAAGCTCCTGTTCGCGTAGCTCTAGCAGCCGCAACGCCGGTCCTATCATTGGATTGTTCATATCGATCTGATTTATTACGACAAAAATCTGGGGTAAGGCCACCCAAGAGTAAAAAAATGAGACTGAAAGGCGATATGGAACGACTTGAGGCAATTTCAAGGGAAGATGTAAATGTTTCATCGATGCGTTCCTACTGGTTGTTCCGGATTCATACATAATACGGTCATTTGCCGATTCTTGTCATCATAAACCACACACCACACACACACACCACAACCATAGTCCTTTACTTACCTTTTCTTTCTTCTTCCCACCTCTGAACTTAACTTTCAACTTTCATCATGTTCTCATCAATCTGGGGGTTCGTATTTTTACTCGTTGATCTCAGTCATATTTTGACGCGATTGGGAGGATAGTTCATCAGCACCTGTTGACCCACACGCTCCTAATTTTCACTCGGTCTCAACAAATCTTGCAGAGGGAGATCTGTTTGGAGAGCTTGAACCTAAAGACACAGAATGGTTGTGTGCTGGAGGATTCGTTACTGAAACGCAGACTTTTTACGTTATTGCTGACGATGGAACGTCGATTATGTGCCAAGTGATTCATTCGTCGGTGGGGTGAGTACTACATATTGTATCGTTTACTAAAACAGTTGAGCTGATCGACGATGTTTGATAATTCGACGACTTGTAGTGTGTGGTATCCTACGATTCAGTTTGTCTGCAAAGTCGCAGCACCGACAAAGGGAGAGAAGATCTGGAAGTCGATCAATGTCACCAACTTTGTTACCCCACCTCCAGGCCACGACAAGAGGTCAAGCAAGGCCGACGAATACAGTGTTTTGCACAAAGACACCCCTGGTTCAGACACGCCAGAGAAATACGTTATCAACGCAAACCTAGGTGTCGATCTGCAAATATCACTGGAAATTGCGCGCCCTGCATCCGTCCCAGGCTACAAAGTCGGCAAGGGTCCCAAGGGAGGGTACTCCTACTTTGGTCCAGATACAGAGAAACCAGAAGGTTATGTTATCCATCGTTTCTGGCCTCGCGCACGCGCATCTGGCCATATCATCCAGTCAGGAAAGGCGGAGACTGTCCAAGGCACTGCAATGTTTGTGCACGCGATCCAGGGAATGCGACCCAATCTTGTCGCTTCTCGCTGGAATTTCGCGCACTTCCAGAGTGAAGAGCTGGGAGGCGTTTCTGCGATCCAGATGGAGTTCACGACTCTTGACACGCATGGAAAGAAGGGCGCTGGATCGGGGGGTGTTACTGTGAACGTCGGTTCGCTGGTTATCGGAGATAAGCTCGCGACAGTAACGGCGGATACCAAGTGGCCTGGAGAGGAACATGCTGGGAATGTTGTCTCAAAGACCACTCACATTGAACCTGAAAACGATCCAGATACGGGCTACTCAAAACCCACGAAGGTCCTGTTCGAGTGGAAGGGTCCCTCTATCGTTCCCGGTGCTGCGGGATATGTTGAAGGAAAGCTTGAGGGAGACGTTGGCACAGTCGCGCAGCCCAAGGGTTTAATTGAAAAGGTGGATGTTCTGGCTGAGATTCCGTATGTTTTGAAGATGGCCGTGAATTACGTGGCCGGCACGAAACCTTACATTTACCAAGTGAGTTGACCCACGTCTCGGTGGTTATCATGTTCTGACCAGCGTCTTGTAACAACAGTGGACCAATCCAACCAAGCTGTCGTTAACTGGACCTGATGCACTTGCTCCTGGTCTTTCATCTGGTGTTGAGGTTGACGGTACTCTTTACAACGAGGCCACTTTCATTTCTTAGACGTGAATTCATCTACTAATTGCAATAACTACGGAATGTCCTGACGTTGGTCTTGTTCGCTTTGATATGATCCCCTTCATCTACATATATATACGATAATCTACACATTGCTTACACGACTGTCCAATTATATCTACGGTGTACGCATATACAACATTTGCTCAGAAAATCCTCCGATCTTGACGGTTTACAGCCACTCCGGGATAATTCGACTGCGCTTCGAATGACTCGAAGACATTATCACGGTGCTTTGGAGTATGAATAGGTTATCTATTAAAATAAAAACATAGCAATGCCTTGCTGCGATTTCATAAAATTATTTCCATGATTGCAGGGATGTCTTGTTCAGGAATTCTTTGTAAGACTCTTGAGCCGAATCATTTCCCCGTTTCATTGTTGCTAAAGAACCAATACAATTCCACAATCTTTTTCCCTTCATGTTTGACCATGAACCATGTTGCGCTGTATAACACGCAATACCTTTATACGCCCACGTCGGCTTGATAGCCGTTTTATACAACCCTTGTCTCGTTCTATCTCCTCGACGTCTATCAGCAGAACTATTTCAAAACCATATCGACCTTCATTGCTTCAGCAGAATTCACTAATATCATCATCGAGGCCACTTCGTTATACTCCACCCTCAATACGACCTGCAATTTATGTCGCTAGTTTTCATTCAACACCTAGGAGGCAAGGTCTACCCTTGATCCCCTTCTTTGCCTCGTTGCTAAAAGTGCGTATGCCATCCTAATTTTCAACTTTTAGTACAGCTTTAAAACTCTTATCATAGGCATCTGCTGGTCTTGAACTAGCACGTACAGCCGGTAGGATAGCACTGACGTTTATTCCTGTGCTATGGCTCGGAAACATGAAGGCGAAGAAGATGTTCAAGTACGCTGCTATACATGGGATCAAACATACGGAGGAGAAGAAGGAAATGTACATTAGGCGCATGCGTCGTTCTGCAAATCTAGCAAAAATACTCTTTGCTATACCGATGCTGTTATTCTGGGCTACGATAATTGCGGGGATGGAGAGGACACCATTGACAGGACGGTGAGCACTGCATTTTTCCTCATTCTGTACATTCAATCCTCATGCTTTACGTATGTTATCACAGTTGGAGATTAATTCTACTTTCACCAGAGGAGGAAGACGAGATTGCTAACCAGCTAGCTGGTCCTGGCTGGTATCGCTCCGTTGGCGAGATTCTCGCCGAAGACGGTCATAGCAAGGTTTTGCCTACTAGTGACTGGAAGTATCGATGGGTGGCTAGCACACTGAGACAACTAGAGGCATCTATCCCTGTCCTGTCTCGCGAGCCGGAGCTATGTCCCCACTGGAAGGAAAGCGGAGGCGACTGTAAGCCGTTACCGCCACCAGCTGACTACCCACTGCGGCCCCGACCGCGCGCATCCGAGTACCTGCGCTGGTTCTGCGACAGCCTGACCAAAAAGGACGCTCCATCCAGACCACTGCCACCCATCGCAGGTCCACCATATTCCCTCCTCGTTGTCGACAAACCTGATTCTTCAAATGCATTCTCATATGGATTTGGACCAGACGGAGGCAGCGGCATTGTGGTGTATAGTGGCTTCCTAGACGAAATCTTCGCAAGGCAGCCATTGCAATACGCACCTGTACCCCCAGGTCCAAAATCTTTCTGGAGCAGACTTTTGGGCGGCTTAATTTCAAGTTCGCCGCAGCTACAGCCCGCACCGACCCCAGAGCAGACTGCGGAGCTGGCTATTCTCCTCGCACATGAGATGGCACATTTGTTGCTGGCACACCACTTGGAGTCACTCTCCTCCGCAACTGTCATCGTTCCTGGAACACTTTCAATTGTATCTGACATCATTCGGGTTGTAATCTTCCCGATCACGATGCTATTTGGCCCATTTGTGAACGATGGTGTGGCGCAGCTGGGCAAGATTGGGTCTGGAGAGCTTAGCAAGTTATCGGAGCAGTGCACGAGTTTCCACCAGGAGACAGAAGCGGATATCGTCTCCGCAAGGTGAGCTAACCACTTAGTTCCACTTGTGTTATATAGCTAATGCCTCTCTTTTTGCCGTGATTATTCAAATAGGATATTGGCCCATGCAGGATTTGATGCAAGAGACTCTATTAGATTCTGGGAGAACCGGGCTAGTGATCAGGGAGAGTGTGCGAGGGCATCCATGAGCGAGCAGCAAGCTGTGGAGAGCAAGCCAATGAAGTATGCCCGCTCAATTGTTGGCGATTCGCATCCTGTGAGCGAGATGCGAGTGGACAGCCTCAAAAAGGAGCTGGAGAGATGGGAGAAGGAGCGGAAAGAGGCTTTGGACAAGGGGGATCGTCCATCGAAGAAATCGTGGTTCAGATGATCACCTCTGTCTATCATCTGTTTTGAGTTCGTGTTGGATTCGCGACGGAATACTAGGATATCGCTTTGTACATCCAGTCTTACTAATTGGGACGACGGACCCTTTCATACCAAGTAGGTAGTAACGTAGCAGCAAGTAAATACAACGAGGCCAGTGCGATACTGTGCCCCCTTTCCCTCCACTCATCGCTCTCACTGATTTCTTTCCATTTATCTTTTTAGTTATTTACATTCACAATTTTTCGTAGCTTATCTGGAATGCGGCTGACATATTATAAATTGCTTGTACATATGTACGTTCTGTCTGTCAGAAGGACGAATTGTTCAAAATTTCCAAGCAATCAAAATTCAGGCCTTTCAGAGTCGAAGGGCTGTTGGGGGCGAAAATTGTTCATAGATGTTAACCAACCCCGGGGCTTATAGCAACATTTAAATCTGCTGTCCAACACCGCATTGGTGTTACCCTAGTATTCCACCGTTTGTCAGCCTTTCCACACATTGCCTGGAGCCTGCCAATCACTGCCGTTAAAGCACTGAAATCGGACAAAAGGGGCAACGTAACTATCCCAGGCGTCTGCCGGACTCTATGAAAGGCTGACGAATCCTCCTGGCAGCGCCCTTCCGTCTGATATTTTAGATGAAATGGAAGGGTCTCTGTAGTTGGATACAGCCCAGACTTTGGAGTAGTTTCCCAGCTATTTAATTGGCCTGTGGATCCAGGCATACGTGGCTTAACGTGTTTCTTGGTACAACAGGGGTCTAGGACCCGGGCTTGGGGAGCTCACTGTGAAAATGATTGATCTGAAAGAAGTAATGTGAAAGTACCCTTGTGTCTTCCTTCTTATCTGATAGGCTTGTACAGGCTTCGTGCAGATTCTTTTTTCCTGCCCCAGCTTAAAGCTGTCGAAAACTTCATAGAGGCAAGGTTGAGGTAGTCTGTCATATTCCGGAGCGTCCGGGAAAATGTTTGTAAGCCAGTGCCAAATGTCATTCCTCCCCGCTTCTGCGCAGTCTCTCCTGGGGGGTCAAAATTAATTATCTTGAACTGAGAGAGCAAGCGATAATTTGGAAATATCCTTTCCATACGACATTTTGATGGCGCTGGTCAAGTGTAGGCGCCCGTGGTGTTTTGTCCTGCAATCATTTTGTTTCGAAACAGCTGTTTACATCCAATATTGAGTCCCTGTCAGGTATTTATACCTTCGAGATCTACCTGAATGGGTTTTTATCTACCATCAGCCGTGCAGCGGCTGTCGAAATTCGGAGGAGATCAATGACGACCCTGGATCATTTACAGGCTGTTTAATCGATATGGATCCGACATGAACGTTAACTGAGACGATATACTGCTCTCGCATTAGCATTCTCGCCGTTTATTTTTGTGGGCCGCTCATTGTCTCTCTTGGCTGGGCAGAACCAGCAACCACGTTTTTCGTTTGCCTTGAAGCCCGAAGCGTCACATGACTCGGATAGATGACCTCGAGGCACCTATCTCCATTAGGAGAAAATGCCTGCATTCGGACACGCGCATAAAGACCGAGATGAGTGTTGGTCCGAGCTTTGTGCTTTGCATTCACCCACGTCCATACTAATTCCTTTGCCTGTGTCTATGATTTTAATTCATTTTTGGATTAAATTGTAAATCCTTTGTATCTGCACGTTACCGTGGTATTTGGAGCAGTGTTGCAGACACGTTTCATGCGACTGCGAGTCTGCTGAGGACGATCGATTGAAAGGACATTTCAATAGCATCGAGGGATTACCGCAACCTGACGAGACACCATGAAGACGACATTCAATCGAACAGGGCTCTGTGTCTTCACCTTGACCTTTATTGCCTTCGTCCTCCTGTGAGTACTACGTGCAATTGGACCTTCCGACCTGCTCAGATTGACCCTTTGACCTGTGAATTGATTTTAGTGCCCTCACGACGTTCTCTATTCCATTGATATCCAATGTGTACTTTTTTCACACTACACAGGCAAATGGTGTCAAATTTGGCCTTTGGGGATGGTGTTTAGATGAGGAAGAATTGTGTTTAGCACCATTTCAGTACGTTTACCGCTTAGATTGATTTGATCGCCTCCCTGAGAGACAACTAGATTGGGGTATACCTGGGCACCAGAGATACCAAACCCCGTTACGAAGGCTTTGGTGTTCTATCCTATCAGTGAGTTGAGATCATCTGTATTCGTGAAATTTATGTATTGACTATAATTTATTTTTTCACTCGTCTGCGAAGGCGTTGTGCTCGTCTTCCTCACCCTTGTGTCCATGCTCCCAGTCCTTTGCGCTCGAAGCCAACAGAGCGACAAAATTTTTGCAGCGTTGGCTTGGAGTTCCTTCGCATCATCTCTTCTGGCATGGTTATTTACCATCGGGATATTTGGGGTATTCAGAACTAGAAATCAGAAAAGGGGTTTTACAACCACATACGGAAACGCGGTGTGTATTTTTGATTACCCAGGGCAAGGAAAGATAAATTAATAGAATATCAACAGACATGGATGGCCCTTGTAGCTGTCCTTCTGCTCCTCGCAGTGGCTTTGAGTCCAATATTCTTCCCGACCCCTCCCAAGTCTCAGCCCCGCTCTCACTCGGCCTCTCGTCGTCGTCGCCATGATCGTGGACCGAGAATGAGAACTGCTGACTTGGAGGGACAAATGAGAACAAAAGTCAACGCACCAGCTGTTACGACACGAAAGCCTTGATGAATTATGACTTTCTTCATACCATTTTTTTGCGAGTACCCATTTATTTCACGAACATGTTATGAGTTTGTATTCTTGTACTTGTATTTTTGTACGATTATTCTTGGATACCTTTCATTCAATGTATACACGTAAACTTATAATTTGATATTGCAATACCTATCTACTAGAGCAATAAGCAATGGGATGCTGACCTGAGTTCTAGAGGCGTGCTCGACAAGCGGAACCAAATAACTTTAGCTAAGGATGACTCGGTTACTCAGTACTGCAACCTTTGACGCTCACAAAAATGACACTATCACTTATACCACCACATCTATCAATATCTTTCCATGACATCCTACCTTCGTAGCTGGCTCTATGGTGGTACAGTACCCGCAGAACAAACAGATCCTGTTCCAACGCTGAACAAGGTCTCGCCACCTGCTTCTGATGATGAAGGCGGCGACACAGAGACGGAACGAGGCGCCGACGATGACGACTCCCCACCTGCTTTCCCTGCGCTGAATAGTGCGCAAAGGGCCCAATCGTCGTCAACGAAACCTTCTGTCTTATCCGATGCAATGTTGATGCCACCCCCACCCATCCCATCGCTGTCTGTGAGGACACCTGGTGTGCCATCTAGACCGGGGAACAGCCTCATGGTGCCGACTACTACCACTAAAGTGCCACCGAAACCGAATACAAAGAGGGGTCCGAAGGTGGCCCTTGCACCTGGTTTTGGTCCTTTGGACTGGGCAGCACTCAAATCATCTGGTGCTGATTTGAGGGTAAGTGCGGCATGTTCCGATCTTTGTGGCATTCTCACTCATTTTTTTATGTGTTATTTCTATAGGGAGTTGACACCTTGCAACGGATACCTCCGTCTGAGCTGAAGCAGCACAATAAGAAGGACGATGCATGGTCCGCTTTTAATGGCAAGGTGTACAATATGACGCCTTACCTTGCGTTTCACCCTGGAGGAGAGAAAGAGCTTATGCGAGTGGCTGGAAGAGATGGGACAAAACTTTTTGGTGAGTTTATCTCTATTGGTGATACAGTTCTATATTGACGTTGTTACCCAGCTTCAACACATGCCTGGGTCAATGTAGACTTTATGCTAGATGCCTGTCTGGTCGGATTTTTGGTTCCGGAGCCAGCTTCACCATGAAGATAAATTTGGGCGCACCACGGTTGCCCCTACTTAATGAAATCTATACCTGTATACAATTTCTTGGATCCTAATAATAGATGCGGTCATTACCATCTAATGGTATGCTTCTTAGCTTCTGAGAAGGTATCCCTCTTGGCGTAGCTGCATCTAAAGGTACTGCCTACACGTTATCACAAGGCTCTCGCTTGCTTCGCCATTTATCTTGCTTGTTTAACATTAGGTACTCAGACAAATAAAGTTCTCATATAAAAGGCGGGCATTGGGCAAAATTTGGTCTTGACTTGCTTTCAAACCGATGACTGACCCCAGTCATCCCAGTTCTGATGCTTGTTCTCTGCTAGTCACCTAAGCCTCACATACTTTTGACTTCCCCACTATCTCAGACATCCCAATGATTCCCGCCCCTCTGAAAAAACCAAACCCCCTCCCATTCCCCTCTCCACTTACATTCATCAAGGCCTGATAAACCTTGCTCTTCAGCCACACCAGCGCCGCCGCCGATTCTCAAATGCAATTTAAAGGCGATAAGTGCGTATCCAACTCCCATTGGTGCTAGCATGACTATTTCATACAGCAATTGTATTCCACTCCGCAGCCTGGCAGCGGTATTGCGCATTGCCAGCCATCGAGATCACCTGAGAAATCAGGATGATCTCAGTGTACCTCCGAACGGCCTACGAAGGCTAACGGGGTGGTGTTGAACTTCAGGAGCCGATAGCGTGCTGCGCACCTGCTCTCAATGGTGGTGTAAGACGCAGCCGCTCCTAAGGGCAATCTCTGGTCGCATTGTCGGGCTTGAAGCTTGACTAGTATCCAAAGTACATATTATCGTTGACTGCACGGGTTTTGGGCATGGACCTCCTACTTTTGAATTATCTTTGAGGATGAGCGAGTGCTCGGCGTTGCTGGCATACGCAGTCTTGGTTGATCAGGCCTTGGTGTATGCAATTGGGGCCGGAAGCAAGTGTTTTCCTTACTTCAAAGTAGCTGGAATGATTGCGATGATTGAGGCACTCAAAAATATGTGACGCTTGAGTTCTTAGCAATGAAGGCGTGGTACTGGGGAAAGAATATCAGAACAGGGATAACTGTTGTCAGCTACATTGATTGCGATTCGAAAAGAAGTCAACTTCGTTATAATTCAATGGGACGTTCAGCTTCGGTCTCTTGATCGTGCCTCACTCAGGACCTTTTGGTCCGAGGAGAAAACATATTATTCATTTTTATATAAGGATA
Organism: Panaeolus papilionaceus; assembly: GCA_015501605.1. Lineage (NCBI taxonomy): Eukaryota > Fungi > Basidiomycota > Agaricomycetes > Agaricales > Panaeolus > Panaeolus papilionaceus. The sequence goes on along the minus strand of JADNRZ010000023.1, from coordinate 207,035 downwards.
AATTATATACGTTTTTAAGTCGTAAAAACCAATTAACTCCCTGTGTATTGTGTACCTATTTGCAAGCGACGTCGTATTTGCCTTGAGTGTTGCTGGTAGCCTTGAAGTTGCCGTTGAATTGGATGGATGAGCTGCGCTGAGCAGGGTTCTTGATGGCGTCTTCGATGCGGACAGCCCCTGTACAACGATATCAGTATTATTCCCCAGATGTGGATCGAAGGCCTGTTAAAACTCACATTTGTAGTGCTTGCCTCCTCCGTGCTTTCCTTCGCGCTGAAGATGGAAGTTGTTGGTTAGCTTATGAATCAGTTCGAACGGCGACGAAGAACGTACTGCATCGTCATAGTTGAACCAGACATAGCCGGATGCGACGAGAGGGACTTCACCAGTTGCGGTTGCCTGACAAGTCTTGCTGCTGATCTTGGCAGCGCACTTCTTTCCCTTCTTGTTATCATAGCTAACGGAGATTTCCTGCATGTTGTTGAAGCTCGACTTGAAGCTATGAGTTGGTTGGATCAGAAACATGCAGAACATAGTTATTGGAGATGTATTACCTTTGGGTTGACTTATTGGAGATTGTCGAGCTCATTGACGTTGAGGTTGAAGCACCGAGTCCAATGCTAGGAACGCCAATGGAGACGCCGAAGGACAACGAAGTTGAGAAAACGGAGCTCTCTACAAAATACGTGTCAGACAGTCGAGACATAATCGGACGATATCGATACGCACTTGAAACAGACATGCTCGTCTCTGCGCTGACTCCGACACGCTGTTTCACACCAACTTGGGCATTCGTCCCTGATACACCACCATTGACATCCAGGTTGTTACTGGTGCATGCCTTGGCTAAAAAATGAAGTGTTCAATGTCGACACAAGTGGCTCCGAGAATGAAATAAACACACTGGACTGGTCGACTTTCAATTGGATGGGCTGGAGCGGAGCGCAAACTGTAGCCGCGCGATCAGGGTACTGTAGTCACGGCGTCACAAGGTTCAGCATGAGCGCCTATCGGAGAGTGCATCAACGCTTACGTCGGGTGGGTTAGTGACAACAGTGTATTTGCCACCACCGTAGTTGTCATTAGCATATTTCTCAATCAGAGACCAGCCAGGCACTGTCGAACAATAATCAGTCAACGCGAACCCATGAAGATACGAATCCGTAACGTACATCTCTTGGCGTCGTCGATGGTCAAGGGCTGGCATTGGGATCCCTGTCCACGTGCTTCGAGATGCATATCATCATCTGAAAAGCCGGGCTCACGGGCGAGGAACTCTTCAAGCTCATCTTCGCGAAGGAACAAGCCTGCGACATGCTCGACACCCTTGATAATACCCCCAAGGCCACCCTTTGGTTCACGTGCCTCGAACTCATCATCGCGGGCGAACATTTCATCGAGCTCGTCCTCTCGTCCGAACATCTCTCCACCATGCTGGACACCTCCCCTTGTGATACCTCCGAAGCCACCCTTTGGTTCTCGGGCAAGCATCTCATCGAGTTCATCTTCGCGTAGGAACAATCCTGCGACATGCTCGACACCTTTGATAATGCCGCCGAGTCCGCCCTTTGGTTCTCGGGCAAGCATCTCGTCGAGTTCGTCTTCGCGTAGGAATAACCCTGCAACGTGCTCTACACCTTTGATGATGCCGCCGAGTCCACCCTTTGGTTCTCGGGCAAGCATTTCATCGGGATTGTCTTCGCGTAGGAACAATCCTGCGACGTGCTCGACACCTTTGATGATGCCGCCGAGTCCACCTTTGGGTGCGCGGGCTTGCATCTGGTGGGAGTGACCGTGTCCACCGTGGGGCAAGGCATTGACGGCCATGAGTTGGGCGGCGAAGACGAGGACAACGAGCTATATGAGTTATTAGTAAGGGTTAGGAGGTGAGTGGCGATAGACGGGTCAACGTACCTTAGCGGAGAAGGCCATTGTGGTGATGGGGTACTTGAAAGATTAAATTGATTGAACGAGGGAGTTGGATTTGGTAATTTGTGTGCGACGGCCAAGCGTGCTTAGGATTGTTTAGTCGAAGAGAACCTGCTCTGCGATGGGGAACTAGGAGGTGCGATTTGCTTGGGTTTTATACTGAGGGACATCCGCTGAGCTGGTGTGAAGAGGAATCAAACCAGCTGGAGAGGCACTGCATGAGAAGAAGCAGAACGTAACACTATAGTGTAGCGGATCGTGTTTGAAGGTGTAGTTCAGTGGCCCAGATCGGTATGTGAGATATGGTAGCCCCCTGTTAGTTGAGTATAGCCTTTGAATGGCATGATCAGTCTAATGGGATGAACCCAATCTAGAAACAATCACACATGCCCGTTAGATACCATATTACCTGACCCCACTGATTTCGATTCACCTTCAAGACTGAACACGCCATACGATCGGTTCGAGCTATGTGCTAAATTTGAACTTTTGTGCGATGTCTGATGTTTTACTTCGATGGTCGCAAGCTATTGACATCCCTGTGAGCACAACTATCACCTTCGAATGAATAGATATGAGCGCACGAAATGCACGGATATGGTCAAGCGACACGTACCTTCCCGGAAAGTGTACAACCGAAATATCTCTATGGTCTCGATACAGTTATATCTATCAAACCAGTTTACAGTCTATTGTTGTTAGAGTTATGCCGCTCTCAGAGTGGGGAACAACACAACTATATGCAGTATCTGATAGAAGCACACCATACAATGCGCAGCGCTGATGTGGTTGGGATGATTGAGGCAATGCACATTTATATCGGTCTGCAATCTGCTTTACGGCTCCCAAGATGGGTAGCCATCAACCGAAATTTAATTATATCAAGCGGGCGTCAATGATGGGTCGGGGTTAGAGGGCATAGTTATGCTCATATGATTGACCTTACATAAATTCCCCGACAATCATCTCTCCTGGCGGCGCAACCAAAAGACATCCCCAGAGGGACAATTCGAAAGCCTGCAAGAAGAATGTACTCGGAAATTGTACAGTCCAGAAGACAACAGGAGCAAAATACATAGTGCGAGCGTGCAGTCTTTCTTCAATGTATTCCCAGAATGGCTATTTTTGTGCGACGCCAGTTCTTTTCCATCGCTCAAAGAAACCAGAATGTCTCACCGAAGTTGATATCTATGTTCTTTATTTACATAAGTACTCAATACGCCAAGTACAACTAACATCATGATCTGGATAACTTACTTACACGCATTCGTTGCTCAGCAACCGAGTGAGTGTACTGCATGTCCTAAAGATAGAACTTGATTTATGACCACTCTTGACGTCTCCTTGTTGCACGCACGGTAGTAGTCATGATTGTATGGAAATCAAGGGGGCAGAAACACATCCTATCATGTGTACTCCAGTTAATATGAAAGCAGTGATGATGGGCAAGGGAGAGCAGTGTGCGATATTGACAGATATCTACAGCAAATTTGCGCAGCCGAACGACGACCAACTCGACGAGAACGTGATTCCTTGTAGACAAACCAGTTTGTATCTCAGTGAAAGGGAAAAAAAATTAAAGAGCGGGGATTGGGTATTAAAAGGTAGGTACATGTAGCAGTCTTACTCCAATAAAAATAATATGCAGATACCAGTGCACAATCGCAAGCGTAGGTCGGGCATTTAAACCGCGACAGTGCTCGACTTGTGCTTTTCTTCCTCCGAGTCAATGAGCATATGCCAGAGCTCGGGACCATCACGTATGAGTGCCTGCGGAAAAACGACTGCATTAGAAACTGCGAACTAGTGAACATGTTGAGGATAATTACAATGACGACTTCTACCGCGATGAGCGCAATAATGATGAGTTCCATGGAATGAGTTGACGACTGGAATCAAAGGACTTCGCTCAGCTTCGTTCGACATGTGAATCCAATGCATGTGCGGCTTACCTCTGTGAGAAGCTGACGAAGGACGGACTGCATTTCAGCCGCATAAGTGATCTTGTCGTTCACGGCTGAAGTACGCCCTTTGACTTCGAGTGCATTACTCAGAGAATTGAAGTATCCTATCAAGTTTTAGAATATTTATAGCATAATCAGTGTCAAATTGTAATAGTGGGCAGCAACGGGTCAGCTCACGTTCCAATTCAGGTTCAGCCCAGTAAAAGTCAGGAACTTCCAAAAAGTTCTCTCGGTTCAGATTCAGCAATTGCCTAAACTTCATGAGTTCTCCCAGCTTTTTGATCAACTGTGTTCGTCCCATTCCTGGCTTTCCAGTTTTCTCGAGCGCGTGGGGTAACAGGGCCATAGATGCGAGGTAGTTGTCTAAAGAGATTTCGAGTGAAGAAAGTGATGTTGAACGTGACAATGCCTGAGAGAAGGCGTATCGCGCGAGCAGCGTTTCTGAAGGGAAGACCATGGGTGGTAAGGACTTGGGCATGAGGTCAGGCTCATTCAAAGGTGCCGTCTGTCCCAAAATAATGAGATCTCCTTGTAACCTCGTATTCCTATCACGAGTCATTACAAAAATGAAGTCACATTCCGAAATTGTTTATAAAGGTAGACCAACTCACTCGATTGGGTCAACGACGAACTCCAGTTCTTCTGTCTCTGGATCACGGAGAGGTGCTACTTGCATTCCAGGAGTACGTTCAATAACCTCAGAAGCAAAACGTCTCGTTTCTGCTTCATCTAACCCCCATGATACAATGCTTCCATTGGAGAAAACAAACAACTCTCCCTCCTGTCCTTCCTTGCCCCATTTCGGCACCCACCACGACTCATGTAAAGCTTGAGAACGTGCCGGTAGGTCTGGATGTGACCGCAAACGCGAGAGAAGGAAACGTTCAGCTGTCGATAATGTAAAGACAGGTTTTATAAGACTACGAGTTGGTGTTGGGTTTGAGCGAATTGGAAGTGATGCCGAAGCCGAGCGACGCAATGGTGTCGATGCCTTTGGTTTTGCCTTGGCATCTGAGAGAGGGTTTTCTGAACCTGAGGACGCGAAACCTCTAGACACAATACAAATCGTGTTATGACCATGACCAACAGACCATGGCAGACGAGTAGATGATATAAAGCGGAAGAGGGACATGATACTAACAACTAGGCCTGTGACTGGCTCCTCACTCGAGGGACTAACAACAATTTTAAAACTTTGGCAATGGCTATGATGGACAAGTTGAATCTCACACAAACAAAACATCACACAGATAAGATAGGTGTCCCAATCAAATTGAATTGATCATGGCAATTGCACGTACTTGACCTAGTACAAGCGCAAGACACCAATGGCCTGGGGTAATTAATTTGTAAAATACACTGATACCATGCAATGTGCTTCCATCTGTCTACCACTATCCAAGGAGCTTCTCTGTCCAGCATTCCTCGCTGGCACTCCACGAAGGGCTGACTATCCAATGCGAATCCACCAATGCTTCCTGAACGAAGAGGGTGATCGTTTGAGTATTCATGAAAGACGTAGACACAGATATGTCTGACAACTCACAGTTCAGTAGGGCATACTTGCCCTTTACCGACGCCTAACAATATGACGCCGGTCCTCAAGTAGCCAAAAGTTATCCTGATGACGAATACATCTCTATACGGTAATTTTCTCCTAGATAGATGTGATAGTAGTTAGCAAAAGAAACACAATCTCCAAGTATAATAGCACATACCAAATAGTCTCAACAACACATAACGGCGCTCTCAGCTGCCTGTGTACCAATATGACATTCCCATGGACAAACGTATAACCGGGCCAGCATCATGCTAGCACTCAGAGTCTCAGACTCGACGCATCAACGATCGGCGATCCTTAAACACCATCTCTGAAATAAGAGTAAGCCACCGAAATAATTACAACGATGTTGAGATTGACTTACCGTCGTGAGTATGGTGGGGTAGCAACAATTGCAAAACCAAAGAACGATTGTTGTGGAATCACACCTATAAAGTAGCATGTTTAGGGCAGGTCCGTGAAGGTCCAGAAGTTAATAACATTAGATCCAAACAAGTACAATTAGCTTAATCCCTATTCCAGTAAGGAGTAGTTATTCACCGCCCTCAAGAGCACTTTACACTCAATCCAATCCACCTTCCTCAACATCTTCCATCTCAATTTCCTTGAATTTCTTTAGATGATAGAATGTCCTCAGGTAGGTTGAATATTATCAGATTAATATCATCTTACTGATTAAATTTACGCAGTGAAGCGCACAGGCAGGACAAAGATCGTATGTCGAGTTCGACAATCAGTAGCTTTATGTCGCTAACCGATGCAATTACTTGAAAAGCTGGCTCCTCGCAAGGTGAGACGAGTGTTACATATAAATTTTGGCAGCATTACTTACCAGCTGCTCAGCATGGCTCAGAATTCTCAGCAGATCGAACATGGCAGGAACTGTCCAAGAATATCAGAGAAATTCAAAACCACAACGCCCAAAGTCTTTCCTTTGAAGAGAATCATCGATATGCATACAACATGGTTCTCAACAAACATGGGGCTACATTATATCAGGGCGTCAGCAAACTTGTCGCCGAGCACCTCGAAACCTTGGCTGCAACTGACATCATCCCTACGTTCCCAACAAGTACAGCGGATACCACAATGCAGTCGACAGAGGAGGAGCTGCTTTTGAAAGCTATAAAGAAAGTGTGGGATGATCACTCGTCAAGCATGTTTCGCTTGGGTCAGATTCTCAAGTACATGGTGGGTGCTTCCGTAACTGCACCCACAAATGACTCGTTTTGGCTGAACCACAAAACTAGGACCGCATATACGTTCCAAATGCACATGTTTCTCCGACTGACCAATTAGGCAGGGAGTTGTTTCTCAAGCACATTGTCAAATCTCCAATCAAGGAGCATGTTATATCTGCAATCTTGAATCAGGTACAACGAGAGAGGGATCACTCCAGTATCAATCGCTCCGCCGTCAAGGGATGCGTCGACATATTCGTCCGGCTGGAACCAGACAATTCAGGAATACCTGTTTACAAGCGCGACCTAGAACCTGCGCTATTGGCCGAAACGGAGAAGTTCTACAAGAGGGAGGGAGAGTTATTGGTGAACTCATGCGATGCCCCTGAATTCTTGAGATTGGTACGCCTTGTTTCTCTTTCAATTCCAGCTACTAATTGAGCTTACAATTTATAGGCAGAAGAACGTCTAGACGACGAATATCGCCGCGCCAACCATTACCTGTTCAGTCAGACTGGAATCGAGCTACGCAATATCTTGGTCCGTTGTCTTCTTTCTCCGCACATCGCTGCCGTCATCGCCAAAGAACAATCGGGGCTCGATAGCATGATTGATAACAACAAGTTGGATGTGCTTTCCCGATTATACCGCCTTTGCATGCTGATACCAACTGGCATGAGCTGCCTCCGTTCTGCACTCAAAGCCTCTATTCTCCGTCGCGGCAAAGAGATCAACGACCTATCACAATCTGACGAGACATCAGAAGAAGCAGACGGAAAAGACAGCGAAACACCCAACAAGTCGGACAAGGTCAAAGCTAAACCCAAGGTAGCAGCATCCAGCGTGCAGGTAGCGCTAGATTGGGTAAATAATGTCTTGGAGCTCAAAAACAAGTTCGACGTGGTATGGAGAGAGTCATTCATGTCGAACAGAGAGGTTGAATATACCCTGAATGAGGTTTGCATCTGTTTCTTTCTTTTGGACCACATGTCTGAAACACCTTTCAGGCCTTTGGCAGCTTCGTCAACCAGAACGAGAAGTGTTCAGAATTTATCTCGCTGTACATTGACGACCATCTGAAGAAAGGCAGCAAAAAGGTACGTTGCCCTATCTGACTATTGGTTGCGATTTTTACCTTTCTTTTGTAGAAATCAGATACAGAGGTTGATCTGGCCCTCGACCGAACGATCGTCGTTTTCCGCTTTGTTGCCGAGAAGGACGTCTTTGAACGTTATTACAAGTCACATCTCGCCAAACGCCTCATCAATGCACGTTCAGTATCGGATGATGCGGAAAGAGGCATGCTGGCGAAACTCAAGGTGGAATGCGGTATCCAGTTCACGCGTAAAATGGAGGGGATGTTCAACGATATGAGGATATCATCTGACTTGACGCGGGATTATCAGAATCATCTTTCTGGGAGTGGTGTATGTGCCAACCTTCCTATTTGCCTCATTTGTGCTAACGCGTGATGTTGGTCGGCAGGCATCAGTCGGGCTGGGCCTTTCCGTGATCGTTATGACCTCGAATTGTTGGCCCAATACGCACACCGAAATTCCATGCACGCTACCTCAAGAGCTTATCCGTGCCTGCTCGTCCTTTGAACAGTTCTACCACTCGAAACATTCTGGCAGGCGGTTAACGTGGCAGCTAGGGCTGGGTACTGTTGATATGCGAGCACGATTTAAAGGCGGCGAATATGACCTGACGGTTTCGACGTATGCGGCTATTATTCTACTGCTTTTCCAAAACATCGAGGAAGGTGACATCTTGACGTACTCTGTCAGTTAAACCCGTCAATTATTGTGCTATATAAGTATCCTGACCTGCACGTTCTCCAGGAAATCAAGGATGCCACGCAACTGAAGGAAGAAGACCTTAAGCGGCATTTACAGACTCTTGCATGCGCCAAGTACAAGGTGCTCAAGAAGCACCCTTCTGGAAGAGAAGTCAACAATGGCGATTCATTCTCTTTCAACGACGCTTTCACGGCGACGATGCGCAAGATCAAGATCAGCACCGTGTCTGCCAAGGTGGAATCTGTCCAGGAGAGGAAGGAGACCAAGGAGCGTATCGACGAGGAGAGGAGGTTCCAAATTGATGTAAGCTTTTTTAAACGAGACTTCAGGAAATTCTTGACATCCTAATCATACATTTAATTTAGGCCTGTGTTGTGCGCATCATGAAAGCGCGAAAACATATGACACACAACGAGTTGGTCAACGATGTCGTGATACAGTTGACGAACAAGTTCCAGCCAGAACCTGTGATGATCAAGCGGAGAATCGAGCAGCTAATCGAAGTGAGTTTGCGTTTAAATCTCCATCACGTTTATGGAGGCTTATATTGGTGCTAGAAAGAGTATTTGGAACGTTGCGAGGACCGCAAGTCCTATAACTATCTTGTGAGTATCTGCTCTCCCTCTCTTGGTTGATGATTTCTAACCCATCGGTGGCGATAGGCGTGATCAATTTGTATTATTTTTTTTGCTTTGCATTGCACCACAATGTACTTTTTACCACTGTATATCTTTCTCATTGTGCAACATTTGTTTTTATTACTAGCATAGGTTTCATCAATGGTTAATCTGCCACATTGACACGAACACCTTGAAGTTGATAGCACTTTGTGACTTGGAGGAAGTATGAGGGACGCGACAGTCTGACAATTATTCTGACAATTCTCAGTTTCACCACATTTTGGAGGATGCAAATGCAAAGGAGGGTGTGTATCAAAGGTAAATAATGTGCTACCTATGATTACAAAGTAAATGTGGTTGACCCTTGTACTACAGGAAAGAGTTCGTCTGTATTCCAACAATGAAAAATGCGAAAAAATCGAAAAACTCTTTAACCACTCGCCCGGGTGAAAATAAAACAAGGTAAGTACTCTAAATGACCATCATAAAAAAAGAAATCGTCGAAAGCGAAGAATCAGAATGGGTGGAGTAGGCTTTTTACTTCCTCTGGGAAGCAACGAGCTTGAGGAGGTCCTGGACGGAGCGGTTGACGTCGTCGTTCCAGACGCTGCCGCCGGGAACCATGAGGTGCTTGCCGATGTCGACACCGCGGAAACCGAAGTCCTTGATGTTAAGTTGACCCCCGGGAAGGACGAGCTGCTGGAGGAGGACAGCGACGTTAGCATCGAAGCCGATTTGACGACCACCAACGCGTTGGAGGTCAAGGCGGAAGTCACGGAGGCCACCACGGAATTGCTCGAGGAAGAGGACCTGAGCCTGGACGTCGCATGCCTGGGTGAGGATAATCCTTTTAAGACGGGTTAGTCGGGTTTTGAGTACTTTGGTTTGTTTGATTCTGAGACTTACTGCTTAGCGAACTCCTGGACGATGGAAAGCTGTTGTTGGATGACAATGGCTTGTTGGGCCTGGCAGACGAGATTCTGTTGGCCGACAAGGAGTTGGGCGTTCTTCAAGCCATTGAAGTTACCAACGCCGAAGAAATCATCGAAACCAGAGAGGGATTGGAGGCCTGCCCACTGGTTGAATCCGATGGGGCTGATGGCGGAGGTGTCTAGATTATTTGGTCAGTATAAATGCAGGACGCGGGTGGGGTGAGGGGCGCTTACTCAAAGAAGCGTCGCGTCTGTCAACAATGGGGCCAGCGAAGGCACCAGTGACAACAGCAAGGACGGAAGCAACCTTGGCGAATGAGAACTTCATTTTCGGACGAAAGATGGAAAGAGTGTCTTAAAAGTAAAAGGGCGAAGGTGATTGAAAAGAAAAAGAGTAACGATTTGCCGGCAAGGAAAGCGAAGTAAATGAACGAAGAGAATGAAAAGGCAACCTGGCCAAAGAAGGAATACGAAAAACGAACAAGAGTACGAAGAGGGGGTGAAGAAACTTTTCTTGGAGGAGACAGAGATTTTATAGGACTCGGAGCAGCTTCGCGGAAGGTGACCCATTCCTTTGGGTACGCACAGGGATTCCTATGGTGATCGCGACCAGTAAAACATTTCATGAACGGTGATGAAGTCAAGTTGATTTACTGCTTCCAACGATGCAGGGTTATCTTGTCATGGTCTTGGGTGTAATCCGAAAGAGGCGCTGATTGGGCAATCGAGGGATGTTGGGTTGATCACGTTGGATTATCCAGGTCCTTGGGTTAAAAATAGGGCATCACGCTCCCACGGAAGCCCACGGACCCTACCAGACCCTACCATCCTCGAGTGATAAGTCTGACAAACTGTCAATTGAATCCTGACACAAGTTACCAGGCAGACGCAGACGCGTTGACCGTGTTGAAGCAACCATTGCATTTTATGTAAGGCCGGGTCGCAACTGCACGCGACGGTTTGATCCTTTGCTTTTGCAATAGAAAAAACGTAGTGGATCATCCCTGTCAGTCCAGGGCGACATAAACTGTCGGTAAGGCCACGAGGAAAATGGCACCATTCTAGGTCCCTTCAAAAGTTGTGGCACTCCATTATCGACAAATTCAAATATTTATCCCGGACCCAGCTCGAGCAAGAGAGACAAGTTGATGTGGTATCTGGCAACGACGGTGTTTGACTCCTTGAGCATGTCGACATGATGGAAGTCGTGGTTTTGAATCCACAATGAGGCCAAGTCGAGACTTGCGCGCCGGCTACCACGAATACAGTTCCGTAAACAAACGAGATACAAATCTACCATGGCAGCCAAGCCTTGGCAGGGCTTCAGAGCCGCAGAAACGGCAATAAAGCCCAAAAATGGAACATCAACACACACAGGGCTTGGTATTCTGCGATCCTGAGGGAGGCTCAGGCAAACCGAGGCTTGTCAAAAGTCTTGTGCTCCCAGTGAACTGGAATGTCCGTTAACTTGGAATCCCGAAATATTGGATCGAATTTGTTGGCCTCCGGTTATCGTCTGCAGTCTTATATGCACTTATGTAGCCTTATGTAGGTTCCACTATTGCAGAAGCTAGAGACTGAGAACTACATACCCAATGCCAACTGCACGAAATACTTTAACATTGCGGACCCGTATCTCATTCGTCGCAAGCTGTGAGGCATTTAAGCGTAAGAGATAAGGAAGATAAGATAATAATATTCGAAGTAAAAAAGGTATAAAAGGGACCAGGTATGTAAATAGTACAACCGACCACCTCGAAGGGTATTAAAAAAGGGCTTTACAGCTGCTGATCTCGTGTTCCGTAAACTACCATATAAAAGTCCATAACAACCACATGAAATAGAGAATCATCGGAAAGCGCTGGAAAGCGTCATATACTGGAAATACCGCGTTCCGACCCAAAACAATGGGACCCCGACAGACCCTTACATACATCGAGGTCTGATGTTCTGAAGGAACGCAGATTGCTGAAAGGTCGCTCAGAAAGAAGAAACAGCGGAGCGAGCAGCTTTGTATGCGCTACCGACGGTCGAGAAAGAGTTGCGTCCCCAGTTGTTGCCAGATGGGACAACATATGAGCTACCGAGGTCGTGACCGCTGAAGCCGAAGTCGTCGTTGGAGAGCGAACCGTCACTTCCGATGATAGATCCGTAGTGAGAGAGGATGCCTGAATCGTATCCAACCTGACGACCGGAGAAGCGCCTCAGGTCGCGACTGAAGCCGTGCAGGCTTGCATGGAATTGTTCAAACACAATCGTTTGAGTCTCGACTTCGCAGATTTGTTCCGAGATGATGCTTAGAAAGAAACAGAGCAGGATATCAGAAAAGGTACACAAGTAACGTTTGATGAAATGTTGAAAGAAATTTGAGGGAGGAATGTGTGGGGCTGTCGGTCCGATATGTGGATGGGCGTGGGGAGAGAACTTACCGTTTCGCCATCTCTTGCAAGACCAAGAGGCGTTGTTGAATGATTTCGATGCTCTCGGAATGGCAGACGAGCTCTTTCTCCTTGACTACTGTGATGGACTTTTCGCTGAACTGCACATTGTCAAAGTTGCTCGATCCGTAAAAGTTGTCGAAGTTGTTCAAGGAAGAGTAACCGCCCCAGTTATCGAAGGAGTGGAAGCCTCCTCCACGGGAGACTAATGATATAATTAGATAAATGTAAATTAAATTGCTGTGCCCTCTCAGAGGTGGCTTACCCAACGCGGAACCAGTCTCGGGAAGTGGGGTAGCGACGGCAGAGGTCGCGAAGACGGAAAGAGCGACGAAAAAGGTGGCAGCGAACTTGGCGAACATGATTAACAAATAATGTGGTGATGTAATAGAAACGGTGTCTGTGTAAAGGTTTAATGAATGTCCCCAGAGCGATGAAATATGTAGATGACACTCACTTGCTTTCAGCGAATGTAAGGCCTACCCTGGAGGAGATGAAGTTGAAGTTGCACTAAAAACGACTGTGAAGGGCGCCCGGCCAAACAAAAGTGAAAGAAGATAGAACGAAAGAGAAGAGAAACTGAAACTGAAGAGTGATGATTCAAATTCGAATAACAGGCCCAGTATTTATACTGGAATCGTCCATGTCGAAGTGACGAGCAGTAATGAGAAAGGTGGGTAAGATCATTTCCTCTCTGGACATTGGACAGTAGCACTGTCACCATGAAACATATTCTTCTGCCAAAGTACCTCTGATAACCCAGCTATCTTTGGGCCCTTCGAGCGCGACCAATGGAATCCCCAGTACCATGGCTTGGCGCTGGAGTGAAATACCATAACGGGGTATATGCCTTCTATTTTTGGACATCAAACCTCACAAAACGTCGATCTGTCGTGGAGAACCATCTTTCAATGGGCGAAATTAGGCCCTGCCTAAACAGTTGGAAACAATCAATACTTTACTGGCCAATATGTCTGGTTCTGCTCATACACGAAGGTTGACATTGTGTCAACTTCCTCTTGTTTTCTGCTGCTCTCACTTCGCCCCAAGTCCAAGTCTCACGCCATTGCCCTGTGATTATAGCTGCGCAAATACATCCCAGCAATAAGAGTCAACTTGATCGACATGCTGGTATAAGAGAACAACAGCAGTTACGTTTACGCGTCATAAATCTCAAGAAGCCTTTTAAGCGACGAAGTAATGGGAATAGAAATCGATAAAAAATCGTTGCAAAATTAGGCGACAAGGTCCAACAACGGAAACGACCCCAGTGACAACCACTCGTTCCAAAATACATAGAATTGTGACTTGCTAATATTAGAATTCTCTGGAGGATTTTCGAGTACTGACAAAGGCAACTAACATTCACAGTCAAAAAAAAAACACAAAAAACCTCCCTTATAGCACTTGAATTTCGAGTGAAAATCTCTAAATTTCGGGCATGCTCTGGGGATACTAAGTACCTACAAAGCTCAAATGCCCCTGCACATCAACATTCCCAACTGGTAATGGCGTTATTCATACCCTGCAATATGCCATTGAAGAAAAAGTCAAAGATATTGTCGATGGTCGCTTCATCCAATCTAGCGGCATCGACGTTGGCAGCCTGTCGCAGTCGGGGACCAGCCATATTTTTGGACCACAGCAATTCCCTGCTAATCGAATCCCAGGTAGCAAGGTATTGAAACCCGTAGATGCTGGTGACCAAGCAAGCCTCCTTCGCCCAATCACGCTCCAAGCGCCATCCCTCTTCCACAGCTATTATCCGCGTTATTTTTCCACTTAGAGACGGCTTCTTGAACTCCAAGACACACACAACTTCTGCCGTCCTATGGCGCTCGGTGATTGGGATGTCGATTATTTTATCGGGTGTGGTATTGGCAGGGCTGGGATGGGGAGCTTCGAAGATTTTGATCCTGCGGATTTTTTCGAATAGGGGCCGGTTTCTTTGTATTGATTGAGGTAGGGCCTGAGAAAGTTCATGATCTGATCAACGACCCTTGTTCCGCTGTCGCTCACGACGAATTCAGACATACTTATCACCCTCAGTGCCATTATCCATAGGCCTATCTCCAGCCTCTGGTTCCTTGTTGACAAAATTACTGAGGATCTCGTACACCGATATCCTTCCTAATGGCGCCCTGACGTTTCCTGCATCGTTTTCCCTAACGACATAGTGGTCATGACCTCTGGAACGCGGAACTGTGAAGAGTGGCTCGTTTGATTGGATTGATTCCAGTAACTGGAGGGAGGTTTGATGTCTCTGGATCGCTTCCATGGCGAGATTCGATAGTAATCTATAGCTCGTCCGACTTTTGGGCTTTTCGAGCTTAGGGCTTTGGAGTCGGAGGGCTGCTGTGCAGGCACATTTAAGGTCGCTATAGGATGTCTGTAACATGGTCCTCGATGCTGGTATATATCGCTGTAGACGTAAAGGAACTGGGCTGATGGAGCGAAGCGAGAAGGAGAAGTAGTGGGATGAAGCCTGTTGGGTCCTTTTTTCTTCCCTTATCACGGAATTTATCTGACTATCAAACCGTCAGCCATAACTTATTAGTAACCCCTCAGAACGCATTTTCTGTTTGATCTGAGGATGGCCAGTTAGGGGTATTTTCAGACCAATTTTAACTGCGTCTACATGATATTTTCTGAACCAGGGGCGGACATTTACAGACGGACGATCTCAGCGGCGGTGTCATTAGTCAGCTCCGCTTAAAGCCCAAGGTGTTTAACACTGTCATTGCTACTTTGATACACTCCAGCAACGAGAGTATGTCTCAAATATCTTATAACGACCTTAAAAGGGCCTGCATAGACGCCCTCCAATTGCAAAGCCCCGTGTACGAAACGGGGACAACGGGCTCAGCAAAAACCTGCCAGTCTTTATCTAATCTGGCCATTGCTGCAATCAACGAACATGGTCCCTCATTGGAACCAAATAACCAACTTCCCAAAGGCTCGCCTCATAGTGGTCATGACTTCGTTGTTAAAGAGGACGATGTAGGAAGCATTAAGAAGATTTTCCAAAGGGTACCCCTCTACAACGTGCTCCAAAGCTTTGTCCAATATCCTCTAGAGCCTGGAGGCCGACCTGTGGGTCATAACACCGAGTACGAGATGTCTAAATTTGTCACTAGCTCCGACGAAGGGACAAAGGTCGTTGACCACATCCTGATATTCCTCAAACTCTACTGCCTCAACCGATACAAGGGAAACAAGTACATATTCGACAAAATTCGAGCACTTGACATCATTGGCGCTTGGTCCCTCTGCTCCATCAATACCGCATCCGATAAAATGGTCGGCATACCAATCACTGCTCGTCGTAGATCGGCAGAAATTATATGCTTCCTAAACTTTAAGAATCCATGTTTAAACGGTGAAGTAACGGAAATAATGGACAGAGCTGTGGAAGAGAAATGGTTCTTGGAGAGAGATTGGGCAATGAAGGACCATCCGACGGACACTGATACGACCTCTATGACAACTGCTCTCGCGTCGATAGGACAGGTAGGAATATTTCGGAAGTTGGACAAATCCTTGCGCCGATCTGTCTACTTTAGGTGTTCGAGCAACTGGCTGGCAGGCACACTAAGTATGTCCTGCCAGAAGGTACCCCGTGCTTGCTCACGGGCGTTTACGGATTTCAATACGTCGCAACTTGGGATTCAGTAAACAAGAAATTGCTGTGGTCAAAAAACCTGGCTGGCTCTCAATTGCAACAGGCGGTCAACCTCGACACCGCTAGACGGGATGATGCCACCGTTGAAAATATCTTTGATTATTTTTTCAACGGCATATGGCAGGGTATGCAGAACGCGATTCGTAGCTGGGAAAATCCAATCGTCGAGATCCCCTCTTCCCCAAGTCTCGGGAAAGTAGTGCGCTCAGCATTGCTGAGATGCATTCCGGTATGGCTCCAGTTTAGATTCGTATCGTCTGTCCTATTACCGGACATGAAAGAGCCGTTCCTCGTGCATGCCAACGGCTTCAGGCTGCCTTGTGGGTAAGTACTAGTCATCTAAGAGTTCCAGATCAAAAACCCAACTTGAAGTCTCATATTTACCAGAACGCTATCTTTGAACCTTCAGTTGCGTTCATTAGGCAACAGCTGTTTTATATGGACAGACGAAGAGAGGGGTGTTGTGTTTAAAGACTATTTCGAACCCGAAAGCTTTCATCGTGAGCTGAACTTCTACCATCGGCTCTCTCAAGCTCGCGTGCCCTGGATCCCCACACTATTGGGCCACATTTCGACGCGGACTAAGACGGGGATTTTTCTTTCGTTCGAAGGGAAGCCAGTTGAGCAGGAAGCATGGGAGGAGGTAACTCCACATTTAGAAAGCTGGGTGGCAGAGTTGCATAGACTTGGGATTCACCATCATGACATAGCCCAAAGAAACGTTTTGAAGGGGCCAGCCGGACAGTTCACCCTGATCGATTTTGACAATGCAGTCGCGTCTGATGAATGCCCATTCACACCATGCCCAGATCTGTACTTGAAATCGCTGCATGACTATTAGGAAGCCTTGCTGAAGTTACTCCGGTCCAACCCAGTCCAACCTATGAATCCCACTAATGTAAAATAGTACTGTTAGACTTCTGACTAATTGTAGAACAAACCCACATGGATTCTCTGACCTTGAGAGAGAATTGACTAGTCTGCCAGCTATCACATTAATCTCGAATGCAACCATCTGTCTGAATGTCACGAGTAATTTAGGTGCATCATTCATCTCTTCATGCACCAATTTCCCAAGTTAAAAATATGCACCACTACATGGTCAGGAGTTTAGCGAGACGGTAAATCCTTGCTTCGCGGAGGGAGATGGATCTATCTTTAGCTTCATTTGCCAACCAGTCTTCAGGTTTTCGCTCTCATTCAGGTCGTCTGGGTGTGTGACTGATACAATGTGAATAATGATAGGATATCCGCAATTAAGGTATTCTAATAGATACATGGTCATAGCTCGTCGCGCGTCGAGGTAGGGGATTGGAAGGCATCCATTAGCTCTGAAAACAGACCAATGAGCGTTCGTCAGCAAATGATGCAAATTATGACAGGTGTGAAGACTAATTAAAGATCACAAAGAAAGGACTCACTCTGACGCGTTTCCTTGCTGACCTCCAGCGGTAGGATGACATTGTATTCAATGAAAAGGTCGCCCTTCAGTGATGGTCGACCAAAGACAGGCATACCCTCTCCTTTGATGACCTGCACGAAGTTGGGCTGAGTGACGCCCTTCCTGACGACATTTAATGTGCGTCCGTCAAGATGGGTGATATTCCTCTCAAATCCGAGAAGTGCCTGCACAATCCAAGTCAGAAATGCGGGCAGTAGGAGAAGAAGGTGCACTTACCTCATCAACGCCAATAGACTCTTTCCAGTACAAGCTGGTCTCTTTTCTTCTCCATCCACCACTCTCTTTCTTACTCCTGATCCTGAGAACAACATCACCAGCTTCCCAGTCTGGGCTTTCATCAGCCTCGCCCTCGAAGACGACTTCATGGCCCTCGGGCATTCCAGCAGTGACCTCCAGTGTGTAATGGGCGCTGTGATCGACGACTTTCGAACCACCGCAGTGAGGGCATTTTTTCTTGATGACTCTTCCGCGACCGCCACAGTCGTTACATGAGACCTGACTTTGTGCGAACATGCCGGGGAAGATCTGGTGATATGAGAGTCAGACAACTGAAGTTGCAGATAGGGACTGATAGGGAGCATGTCTATTTACCTGTTGCTTGACCACCTTGACTCCAGAACCTCCGCAACCTGAACATGTATGAATGTCTCCATCAGATGCAGCTCCTGATCCTCGACAGTGGTCGCAAAGGATGCGTTTTTTGATCATAAACTAGAATAGAGGTCAATCATCGGTTGTGCAGACGCAACGTGGCGACCTACGTCTATGCTGGCACCCTTGTACCTGTAAAGAGGTCAGCATTGGAAGCCTTATCAGCATAGAAATGACGCACATATCGGCCAAAGAAACTTCGAATTCCGTAAGAGAGGATGGACCACGACGTGCCTGTTGGTAGGCGTCTGGAAATGCAAATCAGCAGTGATTCATGAACCCAGAAGCTCAAGACACATACGACCGCCACCAAAGAAGTTGGAGAACATATCGAATGGGTTGGCTTGTGGACCTCCACCACCACCCTCGTGTTGTTTCAATCCTTCCTGTACATTTGTTAGTAAATGACGACCAAATATCGTTGACAGACATTACCTCTCCATGACGGTCATATATTTGACGTTTCTACAAGGTGGTTAGGCGAGCGTACGTCTGCCCAAGAGGGAACTTACGGTAGCGTCAGATAAGACTTCGTAGGCTAGAAAATGACTATCAGCATCTTGGCGACATATGTATACAGTCAAGCAATGTCGACACACCTCGAGCAATTGCAACGAAACGTTCCTCAGCGTCTGGCGCCTTGTTCTTATCAGGATGGAACTTTTTACTTAGTCTCTTGTAGGCAGCTCTGATATCCTTGTCAGAAGCTGACTTGTGCACTAAATAACGACATAAAATGTTTAATAAATATAATAATAGCTGTCTGGGAATACGCGACTGACCATCCAGGACCTTGTAGAAATCTGCTGCTGCCGCAAAGGCAGTTAGGAAAAGTACCACCAACAAAAGAGGTGATAACATTATAAAACCGAAACTAAAGGAAAGAAGAAAGAAAGACGGAGGAGGTGTATGATGAGTTGGTCAATAATGAGCTTGCTGCTATAAATTTATCGTCTACGTGTCCAATCGTAATGAACAGCAAAGCGCCCCTGGATCACGTGCAACCGCGTTTAGGGAATCAGGATTCAATTGATTCTGTTCAAATTTGTCTTCTCACCGTGATGTAGCCCATTGAATTATGTACTGGTAACGGTCAGCATGTTATAATAACACGCTTCTTTGACTACAGTCACCTTGAGCCTTGAACAGGGTTGTTGTCTTCATGCCCTATGAAATTCTTCAAGTTCGAGATGATGGAGAAGACATCGACGCGGAGCCATCATCTGAAGGAAGGCATATCCCAGGGGCACCTGTTGAAGAGGCATTCGAATTTATCATTATTGATCTAGAAATCTGATTAATGGCTTCATTCAGACAAACCCTCTGGGACAACAACTCACCTTGACCTCGGCGGTCATGATGAACATTGGCGCAATGATTGGGTTCGTTTTCACTGTTCAAGGCCTTGTTGTCAACTTCATGGCCCGTTTGGCAGCTCTGGCATATATTCGATACCAGGGATTATGTTCGGATCACTAGGCTCTGTTGGGCTTTTACTGGGTTCCTGGCTTTTGGCACCATTGTTTGCCCTTGGTACGCTGCAATTTCATGTTATGGACAACGCACGCAGCTCAGACTCGTGAAGCTGGATTGGCCGTATACGCAGAATATGCATCACTATTTCCTCTTCGCTCTGGCGGAGACGTGGTATATCTTGAGCAAGCATACCCCAAACCTCGTTTCCTAGTGCCGATAGCATTTGCATTGACAACAATCCTGGTTAGGTATGGCATCTTTCTCTTGAGTAAGCGGAATGCCTCCCAACTAAAGCCTTGATGACCAGCTCTGGAACGAGCACCTTTGTCATATTTAGCCAATATTTCTTGTCTGCTTTTTCTATCGAAGTAAATGCCAGAAATCAAGTTGCAGTTTGTATTACAACAATACTGGTTGTGTCTACATGTAGGCTCCTCACTTCCACCATGTTGACTTCAATCCTTAATAGTTTTAACAGGTGCATCCATTTCAACTAGATTTTGCTTGAAGGTTGTCAATGTTTTGTCGTCTGTAAAAGTCTTGTTTCTTGGCTTGTAAGTTGTCTCTGTCGCTTATTCGAGTCTCTGTAATCCTGATGGTTATCTCAAGTATTGTGGCCAACGGCATAGCAATGTTCCTTGGATTTACCTCTGTAGAAGACCCATACGCCAATTTCCGTCACCCGTTCGTCGGGAGTGTGTGGAACTTGAATGCTTTGTCAACAGCTTTTGTACGCACACTTTTTTGTCTGTTCTCTACACAACCTGACTTCAAGCATCATCAGATCAAGTCAAACCATGCATTCCTTGGGTGGCACAATTCGTTCAACATGCTGGCCGAAGTCAAATCATCCGACCCAGTTCGTACCGTTGGATTAGCCGGCCTCATCACAATTCTCTTTGGTTCTACTCTCTTTTTATTCGTGAATATAGCATTCGTGGCTGCCCTCTCTAAAGAGCAGCTTGAAACCTCGGGGTCCTTGATTGCATCCCTCTTTTTCCAGAATCTTTACGGGCCTGGTGGAAGAAGGTTCCTAGATTTTATGGTTGCTATAAGCACTCTCAGCGGAGCAGTGAGTGATACTTCATAACGAGCATTATGACTCTAAAACGTTACAGCTTTCGACAGTGAGTAGTCACAAAGTGATGCAGCGTTTCTTTCGGCTAATTTTGGGACGACTCGTAGTCCGTCGCATTTGTACGTATGTCCATGTTCTGCGTTTCCCTTGGTCTAATTGAATTTTAGGGTCGAATCTACCGTGAAATAGCAAGGCAGGGCTTACTACCCTACCCAAATTTCTTTTCGTCAGTCAAGCCCTTTGGAACGCCTGCGAGACCAATATTCTTCCAGGCTTTCATCATGATTTTTATGATGGTTCTGGTTCCTGCTAAAGATATATTCAACTTCCTTGTCGATTTATCATCTTATCCTGCGATGGTTTGAATTTGTTGCGTCGTGAACGGCACTGTGCTGATTGTTTTTACTAGATCTTTCAAGCTGCTTTATGCATGGGTATTTGGGCTATTCGTCGTAGACGGAAGGAAGAAAAGACCGCAAAGTCACCCTACCAAGCTCATGACAGCATCGTCGTCATTTATCTTATATCTTGTATTTTGTTGCTGGTTTTGCCCTGGTACGAGTCTCCTCAGCGATTCTCAATTTGATTCTAAAGCCATTTCGTTAGGGTCCCCCCTGACGAAAATCGCGGTGGCGATGTATCTTTCTGGTATGCATCGTAAGTGTTCGCTTCTGTACCTACCATTGGCGGCGTGATAGATAGCATTTCAGGTACTGTGTCGCGGGTATTGCCTTGCTTCTGGTGAGTCTATTCACAACTACGCCTACTAGATGAGTGCATTGTCCCCTGGACCCGTACTAATCTACCTATTCAGTTTTGTGGGGTATATTATTGGTTTTGGGCTATTCTTTTGCCCAAGTGGGGTGGATACGAAATTGTGGAACAGGTCGAGGAGTCGGAGGGAGGGGTTAAGAACACAAGGCTTGTTCGGCGCTATGTACACCATGGACACAGCAGCACTGAAGAGGATGCGCCTCTTTTGCCTCCGGCTCGAGCTTCATGAAGTGCCCCGATTCGTAACTCGAACTGACTATAAATATACAATCTGTCAGTTATAGGTACTGCCCATTATAAATGTCTGTCGATTTCTAGCGTTGAGTTGCCAATTTAATTATCTCAATCGAAGAAGATTCGAAAGGAATAAATCTCTATTACTGAATGACTGAGCCATAACGCGATTAGGGGCTTATCAATGACCAATACAAAAGTCCATTGAATCACACGTTCTAACTGATGCTCAAGTCAGCAAACTATTTCAGGTTTCCTCTCACCACCATCCGGAGCGTAGATTACGAACATACCGTTCTCAGCATCACCACAGACCTGACCTCTTTTACGCAATGAGTTCTATCTTGACACGACCATTTTTCTCGGCTTTGTTCAAGACCTCTTTCTTGAGCCATCCTTCGTGATGGTGTTGAAGAAATCCTCGTCCTCTCAAGATCTATTAGCTGTGGAGGGAATCGACTCAG
Source organism: Panaeolus papilionaceus (assembly GCA_015501605.1). Lineage (NCBI taxonomy): Eukaryota > Fungi > Basidiomycota > Agaricomycetes > Agaricales > Panaeolus > Panaeolus papilionaceus. The sequence goes on along the minus strand of JADNRZ010000023.1, from coordinate 184,790 downwards.
AGCAGCATTCCCTATTGAGAGAAGGGAACGTCGGAAGCCAAACGACGCACGGAGCACCAGTGGAAGAGGTAGTCCAGTCCCGGCTTCGTCCTCGTTGCGAGAGTTTTCTGAATACTTGATTCTGCGTTAGGTCAGTCCTCTTGGCCGGGAAGTCACCCTCTTGTCTGCGGTTACAATGAACATTTGCGCGATGGTTGGGTCCGTCTAAAGACAAAACACATTCTTCCAATCGATGGAGACTGATAAGCCCGCGACTAGGTCAGGAATTTATTCGGTGCCGGGGATGATGTACAAGTCTCTCGGTGCTGTTGGACCCAACTTGATATTCTGGTTTATAACACCGTTTTTTGCACTCGGTTAGCTCGCTCTGTCCTCATGTTTATCGGGTGGAAGGGAGGAGGCTGAACGTTTTTCGTTCAACTTGGTTTTAGCTGGCATGTGTGTCTACGAAGAGCTGGCCTCTCTATCACCTCTCAGATCCGGAGCGGAGGTGGTTTACCTTGAGCAAGCTTACCCAAAACCGCGCTACCTATTCCCCCTCGTGTACGCCATGACAAATATTCTGTCAGGGTACGCACACCCTTCGTTGTTTCGAGCGGTAGACACTAACACATCCTGATAGACCATCCATTGTGGTGATCTTTGCTCAATACTTCCTCTCCGCTATCGAATTACCCATAACACAATTCAACCAGTCTGTTGCATATCTCTTGACTGTTCTCCTTATTGCTACATGTAAGTTCAAGTTATTCGGTTCATATCCCGGAAAGAATTGACGAAGATTTAGGTGCATCGTTATCCACGAAATTTACGCTTCGGTTGATCAATCTCATGACGATCTTAAAGGTTGCCTGTCTACTCTTGTGAGTGGACGACCCGGTAACTATTTCTGGTGACCTAATTCCCTATAACAGTGTTGTCGTATCTGGAATCGCTGTTTTTACTGGTCTCACTTCTGTGAAAGACCCATATGTCAACTTTCGCGAACCCTTCCGTGGCGGCACGACAAATCTGAATGCTCTCTCTTTGTCATTCGTAAGTCTGGTTTACGTGGCCATAGGTATGTATCCTGACATTGTGGCACTTGTTTAGGTCAAATGCAAGCACGCATTCGATGGCTGGAATTATTCATATGCAGTCATGACCGAATACAAATCCGCGACTCCAATTCGGATAGCGAAGAAGGCCAATAGAATCTCCCTCCTTATCGTTGCCTCTCTGCTCTTCTTTATAAATGTCGCGTATGCGGCGGCTATCCCGTTGGCGGACATGGAGCAATCAGGGTCTCTCATCGCTGCTCTTTTTTTCAGGAACATATATGGAGAAATGGGGACGAAGATTTTGAACCTTGTTGTCGCGACGAGTTGCTTTGGAGCATATGTAAGTGTGTATCTTACAAATACGGAACTGCATGTCTAACCACCCTCCCTTAGACGGTATCGGTGAGCATTTAATAATCCATACTATAACGCAGTCGTACCTGAAAACAGCATAATCTAATTAGCTCCTTGGCGCGGTCGGTATCTCTCCTTTACATTCGAAGTCTCCACTTATCTGATGACTCAGCACAGGGAAGGGTACTTCGTGAGGTCGCAAGGCAAGGTCTTCTACCATACCCGAAGTTCTTTGCCTCTGTCGAGCCATTCGGAACGCCTATGCGCCCAATATTCCTCCAAGCTTCCTTCGTGATCCTTATGCTCCTTCTTCTCCCAGCTAGAGATGCGTTTAACTTTCTCGTTGACCTTGCCTCGTACCCTCGACTAGTAAGAAACTATTTCTTCCCAAGGGGCATTCGAAAGTTGATTTTTTATTTATTTAGAGCTTCCATGCTGCTTTATCTGTCGGAGTCTGGGTATTGAGACGACGAAGACAGAAAGAAGGCGTTGTGGCCCCTCGAGAGTATCGTGCATGGAATTTTACAATCGGCGCATATTTCGGCGCCTGTGTGTTCATGCTAGTCTTTCCTTGGTACGAACGAAAGACATTTAATAAACTGCTGGGTGGAATGGACACTGATCATTACGCATGACAGGATTCCCCCGGAAGAAAATAGGGGAGATGTGTCCTTCTGGTATGCAGCGTACGTGGTTTTGTACCTCTTTTTGCTTCGATAATTCCAACTCAACTTCGAATCGAAACACTAGCTATTGTGTTGCTGGAATTGCTTTCCTCCTAGTGAGTCGAGAGCGTTTTGCCTTTGTAGTATCTGCTTATCTCTATCCTCGCTTAGTTCTGTGGGCTGTATTATTGGGTTTGGATGGTCGCTTTGCCAAAAATCTTCGGCTACGAGCTTGTGGAGGTCGTGGAAGAATCGAGTCATGGCGAACGTAACACGAAACTTATTCGCCGATACAAGACAGACCCTCAGGATGAAGCTCAGCCTTTGCTTCATTCTCGGACTGGCGACTAGTAGTATCTGATATAATGCTTGGATTTATAATAGATAAATACGCTTCCAATACACGGCACTGGACACATCAAGGTTCTTGATGGCGTACATCAAATATTAGATTATCTTCCTCTTGACGCTGCAAGAATGGGAACCACACTCGGAAGAAATCCTGTAGTGAAGAAATTTCAACCCATTTGTCAACGTCGATTTAATTTGGGATTTACTTGAAGACACTCACTTTGTGCGTTCCGAAGATTATGCTAGCGAGGAAAGGCACTGTTGACGCAAAGCGGGGACAATTCGTTAGACGACAATGCCGTTGCTGATTCCTGTAGAAAATTAGACTTACGTGAAGAAAGCGCGAGGTCCAGCCTCGCGCTGTTCACCACTGTCTTTGGGACAAATGACCAGAACCCAAACCTAAGGCAACTTTGAGCGACAGCAGCTGGGTAATAAACAGGCCTCGTACGTTAACGCAAAGAAGACCCCACTATTGAAAATCCCAAAACGGATCGTCACATTGAAATTGGCCGATGCGCCATGCAAGTCCTTGAACTCTCGTGTGATCTTCCAGGTCTGATAATAAGCAACACCAACGAGAACTGTAGCGTTCAAACCAGAAACTAGAGTCAGGGGAGATTAGGCTGAGATTAGACTGTGCACCAACCTTCCAGAAGGAGTAGCAACAACATAGCAGTGATAACAATGGCAGATGTGATGCTCACACTAGTAGTCATCGTTTCCATAGTACAAAACATCAGCTCAATGGACAACCGATGGACGCAATGCGACGCACGATATCGGTTTGCTGAGGTGACAGTACATCCCAGTCGGATCTCTTTCCACCCATTGTGGGTTTCTGACGCCCAGCTAGAAGGAGAACGATGAAACATGAATAAATTTTGCTACACAGCAAAAGAGTTTCACCCACCACCAGAACCTCAATCAGAACGCCCACATAGATGACAGCTGGTACTATGTAGAGCTAGGTCGAGATCAGGTCCAAAATAGAAAGTCGAAGGGATCAAGAGATTAGGCTGTGCTTTCGAATGTATTGAATGATAAGCATACCGAGAGTGTATATAATCTTGGAATGACAGGCCGTGTGCAATAAGTAAGAGCCATGTAAACCTATTTCAATTGCAATTCAGTGCTTTGACTTAAAACCGTGCCTTACAATTAACCGATCAGAATGCAGCGACGAACCTCAAGAATAAATCCAACTCCAGCGACGGCGTTCCTAAAACATCAAAGTATCCATGTTTCAACGTTTATCCCCTCGACCATAACAGAAAACTGAATACTCACAACACGGGATTGCTGTAGACCAGCATTGTTTGGAAGAGACATAGGCTTCGATCCGGCGAAGGTCCTATTTGATGCCTCACGAGCAAGATGTTGCTGATACTTGTGATCAACCAGGATCCCAAGAATGCAAACCATGTTCCCGTTCGACGGATAGATGGCGAGAGATAAGCGGTGAGAAGAACGATAGTAAGGGAGATCATTGAGGCGACTGTGATGGTGTTGCCCGCCCAGATGTATATATGTTTGACTTTGTCATATGCTGCTGCGTTGTTCGTGAAGCCTATCGAGTCAGGTTACGATTAGGTGCTCAGGATATTCGAAGATATAGGAGCGCGCACCATCAACGAGATACTCTCTTGCCATCGTGTCAGTGTCGTGGAGTCGTCAATAAGTTAAAGTGTAGGGTTGAGGGGGTCATGAGGAGAAGACGAAGGGAAATGAACTATGCAACTAGCATGTCTTTTTGTACATGCGCATACAAAGGCCTGCTGTGTCAGAGAAAACAGGGGAAAGACCGAGTGAGGTCCCGCTGGTTTCCACTATTGATGGCACTGTTTAATTTTATTCTTGAAGCAGACGAGGACTTTCACCCCTGTTGACAAGTGTCACTTGTGAGTGCTATGATTGGTGGGACGAGCCTGTCAGGCTCGACATGAAACACCTCCCTCTGGCACATGGATGTTGGGGAATAACATATCGAATCAATTGCTGTTGAGACAACATGAATGGGTCTCCACGATCTATTGAGGATGAATAGGTGAGCAGCGATACCATCGTCCAGCAGCCCTTGCATGCCCATTGATTCTCCAACAAATAGATTTTCAGTCCACAGGAGGCTGATTCAGAGGATATCAGTCGATCATGATACTCTCAGGTTGTTATGGCACCAAGTTGTTGAGTTGACGACTTTACGGAGAGTGGGATGAGCATGCAAGGCCGAACTGATTCGATAGCTCATGTCGTTGGGAATAGGTGGTCAATTCAGAGAATAAGCTAAAAGACAGAGATCAGATAATCACTTGGAGAGAAAATGCCAGAAAGGGACTCACGGTGTTGACAAACCTCTGAATTGATGGGCGGCCACCCGAAAGATCATGATACAGTCGTGGGCGGGCATTTAGCCGCCGGTGAGGACGTTTCTTTGCCCCGGAGTCTCTCCACTGATATAAGTCAAGAGCGTTCCTTTAGGAGGTGGGCGTTGAATGAGCTAATATTGAAGCTGGACACGAATACAAGTAGATTATCCGAGTGAAGGGGGATTCTGCTCTGACGCCAGATGTGCTACACTTGAAGCCTGGGTGGCCACACACGGCGCATCAGAAACACCCAACCCCAAGGGCGCTCATGGGCGCTCATCCGAGCTGTCACCACACTGTATCAATGAGAATCTATTGCACGTTTCCACATTAAGTGACAAGTCCAATAATAAAAAGAGTTGAACCAAGAATGACGCACCAAGCTATGAGCAACACTAGGCATTGCTATCGAATAATATTTTGATTCCGAACCCGAGGCCAACTGACTGGAATCGCTCTGTCGGCAAATCACAACAAGGAATTTGGTGGATAGAATTATGCTTTTCTCGTTTGTATATTCAAAGTTATCGTCCTCGACAGACACTCCTGTCAAGGTATGTTATTATTTACATGTGGGCCTTTTCCTTCTCGATAGCCTAAGCAGCATGGGAACCAAACCCGGAAGAAGTCCTGTCAGGAATACGCATACACGATTACTTTGATCCGAGTTTAGCAGGTGAATGAAGGCGCTTACTTTGTGTGTTCCAAACATGACACTGGCCAGGAAGGGAACTGGATAAAATTAGCTGCGGTCATTCCATTCTGTCGCTGAAGAAAAGGGGAATTTACGTGTATTGAGCGCAATGTCCAGTCTGGCGCTGTTCACCACCGTCTGCGGTATAAACGACCAAAACCCAAACCTAGAAATAACAAAGTGTCAATGAGCAGGTATCGTAGTGGTAGCAACATGTACCGCACGTTAACGCAAAGACAACTCCGATGTTGAAAATGAAAAACCGAACTGTCACATCGAAATCAATTGAGGCGGGTTTCTTGCAGGTTTCAAACTCTTGTCGGGTTTTCCAGCTTCGATAAATAGCGACGCCAACGAGAACTGTGGGCATAAGCCATACCATGCTTAGGATACTTGCCCTATACATGTGGTATACGGACACTCACTCTCAAACAGGATTACGACCAACATGGCAGCGATCACAATCGCGGACGTGATTTTCGCTCTATGTTCAAGAGAAGTATGTCAGGTAAAGCCCCACAAAAATTCATTTGAGACGCACGATATTGGGTCTGAGAAGTGACAATACATCCCTGTGGGGTCTCTCCGCACCCACTGTGGATTTCTGACGCCCAACTAGAATAAGAACGGATGATCAATGTCATGAAACACCAACGAATGCTATAATTACAGCATAGCAATACGCACCACCAGAACTTCAATCAGAACACCCACGTACACCACCACTGGTCCAACGTAGAACTGCGATGTTACGCCATTAAGAAGGTAGGAAGGAAGGAGTTGAACGAGTTGACGAAATTGGCTGTGCGTTAAAGGTAATGAGCGGCTCACCGAAATCGTATACGTCCTCGAAGGCCATCCAGAATGTCGGGTAGCGCGAAGATATGCCTGATGGTTTCATACGCAATGCACTGAAATTAGAACCATGTGTCGCAAGCTAACAACGTGATAAGAAGAGACCTCGAGAATAAATGCAAGTGCCGTCAGTGCATTCCTAAAAATAGCGTCACTTTACTGTGCATCGTCAATATCGACATCGAAAAACTCACAAGATGGGGCTGCTATATATAAACATAGCTTGGAAAAGACATAGGCCTCTGTAGTTGTCTAGAGGGGGGCCAATCTGCCTGCCCACGAGCAATATATTGCCTATACTTGTGATCAACCAGGATCCCAAGAATGCGAACCATGTTCCCCTTCGATGGATGGAAGCAGAGAGGTGGGCGGTGGCAAGGACGAGAACCAGAGAGAAGATCGAGAGTAGGACTATGATGTTGTTCGCGGTTATATACCCCACGCTGACCTTGCGATATGCCTCAGCCTGAGGGTCGTCCGTGGCGCCGCCTACGAATGCATTGTTCGTTTACATTATTTACAGAAGAAATTGACTGAAGTAACACACCACCAAAGAAAAATATTCCTTCCGTCATGAATCTTACAAAGACTCGTGAAGACCGTCAATCTATGAGGGTACTAAAGGGTTGGATGGGGTCATCGGCGCAGCGGAAGACCAAAGACAACATATTCTGCAGGTGCAAGCTTTATGTAGTTTTTGACAGTTCCATCAGCTGTGTGGCAAGGCACAAGCCAAAGTTGGTTTCAGCTGGACGGGAGCAGAAGTACAGACATGATTATAGTAACCGAGATTTTTGATATAACCGGAATTTTCAATCATTATCAATTGTCCAGAGGGTCAGAGGGCGAGGGAAATCCCAGACACAGGAAAGGAAAAGCGGAAGAGCACTGGTCACAATCAATTGAATCACCATGATTGAGGAGCGATGAAAGGAATTCTGATGAACACCGAGCAGACACACAAGAGATCATGATGGTGATGATACTAGTACTGTTAGCCGCTGGATTCGCACCTTCAATGCTGTCTCCCAACACCCGCCAATGATCCAATATGCGAATTACTACAAACCTGAAAATATGGCACATCCGCGGTTGAGAGCGCTCAGGGCATGCCGCAATGCAGATGGATGTGAGCGCTCTTATGATGATAAAAACCAGGGCGAGGAAAGGGATTATCAAAAGGAACGGCTAGTATATAATTTACATGCAGTGTGAAGGGATCAATATGTTGAAGAAAATAAGCCCAAAACATAAAAAGATGGTCTTTTACACCAACTCGCCACGGTCAGCTTTCACCTATCCCATTGATAAAATAGCGTCATTTTCTACCAATCATCACAAAAACACATAGGAACATCGACGCACATCTTCCTCGCTGGGAGTCATCTTTACATCTGCTGCTAGTTCTTCGGCAATGTAGTCAGCAGGAGCTTGGCTGGCTAAGAGTCGTTCGTCGTTCACCTCTTTTTCTGATTTGCCTTTGGCATCGGACAGAGGGCCGGTGACTTCGTCACGCATGTAGAAAGCAGTGATTGATTCGGTATCGTGGTCAGTATCGCTTTGTTCGCGTTTAGCGCGCATGTACTCTACTGTGCTTGATTGCATCTCGGATGGTGAACCAGTTGACCTGTCTGCCTGTGTAACGCCCGTTACCAGTTAAGACTCAATCAAATGCGAAGCTATGTGGTAAACGTACCTTGACATTGGCCTCTGATGCACTGGCGAGAGTTTCATTCCAGCCAGGTGCATTTTCGTGAGGTGAAGATGTCTTCTGTTTTCCCATCAAGTTGCGCATCTTTTCCTGCTCCAAAACCTGTAATTAGACGAGTAAGACGAAATGTCTCAGATGTCAAAAACACGACGACTTGCAAGAGGGTCATTTTCGTGCATCGTGCTGCATAAAAAAATAGGTAAAGTTGGTGAGGATACTGTTGTGGAAGGGGAATATTATAATAATGAAAACCTGGAATATAATCTGTTCTGCGTCAAGATCCCAGAATCTTCTTCAGGCAAGATAAGTAGTAGAGGAAGGTTTACCTTGTACTGTTGTATCTGAGGGGTGCCATAGTCACGGCACGCCTGCAAGAGGCACGTAGAACTGATTGAGAGGTGATAGCAGAGAGCATGATGTTGTGTTGGCAGAGAATGGGAATTGGAAGAGTGGGCCATCCAATATAAACCTTTGGTCTTGGTCTCCAATTCGAGGAATGATGATGTCATAGGGGCTCCTTTTGAACATTCCTTCTCATGAGGAGCAGTTCTCGGCGGTTCTCGAGTGTCCTTTACCTGCGATCCAGATTGGCATTCTGAATTTATAGGAATGCTGTTGGTTTGAATTATGATAATGTGATAATGTCCTGGTGAAGGTACACAATCATTCAAGTTGTCAGACAAGTCCCTTTCCTTATTCGTCTCCTGAGAGCGATCTGCAAGTATCAGCGTCAAATATACACTTGCTCCACACAGTGCATGATCATTGGTGAACGACGAAAATATGTCATCTTTTTCGTGGGGGCTTGGGTATATGTCATTTGATCAACACCTAGCGATGGAATCGTATCGACATTTAGTTGGAATCGATGAAGGAATCGGCATGCCTACCTTGCTCATCAGCTCACACCACTTGCTCGTGTGAATACGAACCTCGCACAGTTATTCGAGTTTAACAAGGTTTGCTATGGTAATTATTGATCTTGCCGTAATTACATGTAAGTGGTCTAATCTTCAGCCTGTCCCGCCGTGATAACATCATCTAGAAGGAAAAGATCGTCAGTGATCTTGGCCGAAGAGTACTAGCTCCAGACTTACCAATTTTTAGGATCGCCCGCACAAGCTGTGTAGCAAAGTCAGTGGCTAATCCTTATCAAGGTGCGCCTGATAGCTTACCTGAGTAGCGAGAAGGTATTGTTGTCTCTTGGAAATCAAGGGGTCGTACACAAATTGCTTCTTCATGTCTACAGGGTAGAGGTGAGCCACACGATTTGATTGTTTGAAGTCATAGGCTTACCGTTTTGACCATGTCCGCTGCAGTCGATGCCAAGACGTGGGTTCTTGTCCTTGATCTGGTCACTTCGGACCTCAGTCAAGGTCTCAATGGGTGATAGACCACTGTTCTCCGCCAGGGCGAGGGGAATGGAGTCGAGTGCGGATGAGAAAGCACGCATGGCGTATTGCTCGATAGAAGGAATCTTGGAGGAAAATTAGAAATGGATCTCCTCTTAGTTGATTAGATGCCATACTTGATCAGCAGCTTCTGATACAGCAATACCACAGCTAATATCAGCAGAACCACCACCAAACACAACGCGGTTATCCACAATAATATTTCGCACTGCACAGATCGCATCGTGAAGCGCACGCTTAGCCTCGTCGACAATCTAAATGAAATGTTTGATATATTGACAGAATGATCAAAGAAAAGTGAATGCTTCATTACCATTTTGTTGCTTCCGCGCACGAAAATTGTCACAGCCCGTGTGTTGGCGCAATCCTCAACAACAAGCATCTTATCCCTGGTCGTACCAAATCCAATTTCGCGGATGATTCCAGCAGTTCCAAGCTTCTCAGCCGATAGATCTTCAAACCTGGGCACAATACGACCTTGGGTTGCAATAGCGATCAACTAAAGATGCGTTAGCTTTCAATCAAGGTTTGAATAGGGGATCCATCACCTCGATCTCAGGACCTCCAACCCATCGGACGGCCGGTAGGTCGTTTTGCATTAGCAGATGGTTAGCTTCATCATCGAAACCCCACTGGCAAATGACGAGGTTGGCACCGGTGTCCTTGACGCGCTTGATCATGTCCTGGAACTTCTCCTTCTCGTATTCGCGGAGTCTTTTAAATTCCTCAACGCTGGTAATATCCAGATGGTGCTTGGTTTTAGGACGGGGAGGCTCAAACGCACATGTCAGAATGGCGACTTTGGCGTCTTTGACGGAACGAGGCATCTGTGGATGGGAGAAATCTTTGTCGAGGAGAACACCGTGGATGAGCTTCGTGTCTGCGAGAGATCCGCCAACCTTGCCCTCAACCTTGATCATGTCGAAGGGAACATCCCGACGCTCGATATCGGCGACTGCAAGGACCGCGTCTACGGCAATTTGTGCGAACTGGGCATGCTCCTTTGAAACGCTGCAAGATATTCAATACAAAATTTAGAACATCTTGAGTGAAAACCCACATTTTGCTACCCAGACTCGTCATGGCTGTCTTCAAAAGATTGCTTGTATCCTCTTTAGAGTATTTAACCGTGTCAGCAATGCGATTTAGGTGTTCTACTGCAACGTTGCAAGCACGATCGAAACCGTCTGCGATTCTTATAGGATGAATTCCGCGATCGAGAAGTGCTTCACTCTGTTCCAGGAGAGCGCCAGCAAGGACTAACGATATGATTGAGATTGGTTTTAGGATATAAATTGTAAAAACATACCAACGACACCAGTGGTTCCATCGCCGATCTCATCATCCTGACTCTTAGATAATTGCACAAGAAGTTTAGCAATTTGATGTTCAACCTCCATCTGTCCCAATATCGTTGCACCATCGTTGGTGACGGTAATATCACCATCTGGTGAGATCAGAATTTTATCCAGACCTGAAAAGACGGGTCATCAATGTCACTGCGACCATGACGAAATGATACATAATCCTACCTCTGGGACCAAGAGAGGTTCGGATGATGTTTGCGACAGTTCTAGCAGCAAGAATGTGGGACTGTGTCTATGTCAAACGATATTCTGTACTTAAAAACGTGTCAACATACCTTGATCGCCTCAATTCCATGTGTCCTTGTTTTCTTTGCTTGCTCTCGCAAGATAATAAAAGGCCTACCGTACTGTATAGATTGTGAGATCGATGAGATGTATAAAAGTTAAAATCATACCTCATCTGTCGTGTAAACAGCAGAATTTGGGTCAATTGAGGCCATAATTTTTTTCTTGATTTGAAGTAAAGAGGAATAAGAACTGTCTGAGCACGCGTCGTCGCGAGACCCTTGGAGTAATCAGAGAGTTGAAGATGTGACGCGTGACTATGCGTGATTGACAAGGGCAAAGAGAACAAGCCATCGACTATCATCATCACTGCAACCCTCCCCTCTCTTGAAACTACAACCATCACCATAAAATTAAACTCGGCTCTATTCTCTCATGGAACCAGCAGAAATCGACCAATGGATCGAGCAGCTTAGCCAGTGTAAGCAACTCTCAGAAGCAGATGTTAAAAAGCTTTGTGACAAGGTAAGTAAATACAAAGGATAAGACCATAGAGTCGACGCCAGCGCGTTCTTCCAGGATTTATCTATCGTATTATATCCAGGTTTCTGATTAGTTTATTCCTTTTTATCTCGCAGACAAGGGAGATCCTAATGGAGGAGTCAAATGTTCAAATCGTCAAGTGTCCAGTCACCGTTTGTGGTGATATTCATGGTCAATTCGTGCGTCCTAGTTCCATCCCATTTAAAGGGATATCCAGGAGAACTGTGCTGATATACGACAACTCTATGAATTGTTTCCTTTGACTTTTATCATTCCTGGGTGGTCCCTTTATACTCCATCAGCATGATCTTTCAGAGCTATTCAGAATTGGAGGCAACTCACCAGACACCAACTATCTCTTCATGGGCGACTACGTGGACCGAGGTTATTATTCAGTAGAAACAGTGACATTACTAGTCGCTCTCAAGCTGCGTTATCGTCATCGTGTTACTATTCTCCGCGGCAACCACGAATCCAGGCAGATAACGCAAGTGTATGGATTCTACGACGAGTGTCTCCGAAAATATGGCAATGCCAGCGTCTGGCGATTCTTTACCGATCTTTTCGACTTCCTACCCCTCACCGCTCTCATCGACAACCAAGTACGTCCTATCATCCTAAAATCATACAATTCCACGCTTTCCACTTTCAATTCATCAAAAATGTTGTCTCATCGCGTGATGAGATCGCATCCTTATATGGCCATTCACGTCTCATAGAATATCAATCGACAGCATGGCTAATTATCTTTTGTTAGATCTTTTGCTTACACGGCGGTCTTTCACCATCTATCGATACTCTTGATCATGTTCGTTCAATCGATCGCGTGCAGGAGGTGCCCCATGAAGGTCCTATGTGTGACTTGCTATGGTCCGACCCCGACGACCGCTGCGGTTGGGGAATTTCACCCCGTGGTGCTGGTTACACTTTCGGCCAGGACATTTCAGAAGCGTTCAATCACAATAACGGGTTGACTCTTGTAGCAAGAGCTCACCAGTTGGTTATGGAGGGTGAGCACCGCCTCGCGCAGTTAGGGGATACTATTATTGACACTTACGGATTTAAATAGGTTACAGCTGGGGTCAAGATCGAAATGTCGTTACAATCTTTAGTGCACCAAACTACTGTTATCGATGCGGTAATCAGGCGGCCATCATGGAAATTGACGAAAAACTATCTTACAGCTTGTATGTTCCTTTTTTTCCAACTACTGTTACGAACATGGACTAATTATTAACCCAAAGCCTTCAATTCGATCCTGCCCCGCGGGCCGGGGAACCATTGGTTTCGCGTCGTGTACCAGATTACTTCCTGGTGAGTGCCACTTCTTTTGAGTTGCCGTTACGCACGCTAATAACATGTTTACCCCGCAGTGATGGAATCCTGTTATGATCACGATAGTAATGTGCATATTTTCTACGGTGTACAGTGTCTATATTCTCTCTTTCGACATCAAGATATATACCTCTCCCCATTCTCATTTATGGACCAGTCAATAGCCACTGTTCATGTGTTTCAAAATTATAATGAAATTTCTGTTTTTCTCTGTATCAATTTTGTGCGTCATGTCATAGAAGACGCGCTTAATACATTTCTTTTATCACTGAGGACTGTCGGGTCATCGTGAATTAATTCCTATCCTCGAAGCTTGAACCAAAGAGCATCGTAATACACAGCTGCACTGAAACTGGGGTGGACGAGATTGGTGGTGATGCCGTTCGCACGGTATTTGATCCGTTGATTCCCTCTCAGTCAGGAACTCAGGAACATCATTGGGCTGCATGGTTTTGACCCTTCCATCAGTCCAACTGTTACACGCCGCCCACCATGTCAACAAAACACAAAACCACTAGGCATTTTTAGTATTTTATTTCTCGGCCAATCTTGTGGGGTTGTGCTTTGGGGCACTCTTTGGTTGAAACATGAAGACTTCTAGAGAAACAGTCTCGTGAAAATGTGGACAGGGGGCTATCTGGTTCAGAGCACAGCGCCACCCATGCACTTTTCTCGTTCCGTTTGGGTCATGCTCTTGGTCCTTGTTGGCATCTTGACAACTTTCGTAACAGCGCGTTCCCGGTCTTCCGAAGGGCAAGTAAGATGTGAAGAGCACCATTAGTCAACCTCTAAATCGTCCCCGCTCTAATCCGACGGATGAGATTGGGGAACATCTGAAATCCCACAGGAATGGCCAAGAGGATTTTAGTTGACAACCTTGGGCAATCGGCCCTATCACCTGGCTGTGTTCTTCATCGGTGGCTGTTTCTTCCGCACCATCATCTGCATCTTGTGCTGCTGTTAGCTTACGCTTAAGGCTCGGTGTTCGAGCCATGACCTTTCTCTATGGCTTTCCTGCAGGCTTTGCGCTGCTTGGAACTGTAGTCTTGTGGAACCGACTGAAGCAGTACTTCCGCACTAGATGTCTCGACCATATTCCAGGCCCTCCTTCAGAATCATTCCTCACAGGTGAGTAGAAGTCCAGTGGATTAGTGTAGGTGCAAGTCTAAGTAATCTTTTCGAAACAGGTGTTTTGAATAGTTATTATCACCCCATTGAGGGCTGGAAGTTTCATGATAAGTTGATGAATACTTGTGAGTGGTGTCCTCCACGGTTGATTTACATCCTTCTGACAAACTATGCCAAAAGATGGCGGTGTTTCCAGAATTAAAGCAGTTCTTGGAGTATGAGGGAAATCCGTTTTTCTCAGAGACTTGTTAATCCTATATTCAGGAAAACCAATTATACGTTTATGACCCTAAAGCCATGTATCATATTCTTGTCAAGGTACGACACGTCCTTGATAGCTTGAATTTGACGCTGAGCAATGCAATTCAATAGGACTTGGAAATCTACGACGAAACGGACGCATTTTACGCGTACGTTGTTGGTCATCTGCTCAAAACCTTCCATTGACCCTGCTTGTTGATAGAGGAAATAAGGTTATATTTGGTGAAGGGATTTTGTCATCAGAGGGTGAGTAGTGTGTTTCTTACTTGTTCATGAGAGCGATTATTGACCCGCATTCCCTGTTTCAGGCGAACACCATCGCAGGCACAAGAAGATGTTGAACCCGGTGTTTTCTGCGGCACATTTGCGTGGAATGGGTATGTTCCCAATATTGACGGGTTGGCGGCCGCATTCTCACGTCCTTTCGCGCCTCTCATCTAGTTCCTCTCTTCCATGAGATAACACACAAGGTTCTTAGATAGATAAATAACTTCTCATAGATCTGGCATTCTTAAACGATATTTAATGTAGGTTCGGCAATCACTAGAAAAGAAAGTTACGAATGGACCTGTCGAGGTAAGTGTGGAATCAATCACTGATTGCCTTCTGACAATTCATTCGGGAGACAGGTCGATGTTCTTAGTTGGATGACGAGGCTCGCGCTTGAGCTGATTGCTCAGAGTGGTTTGGGTTATTCATTCGATACGCTGGAAGAAGATTCTATCCCTCATCCATACAGTCGTGCTTCTAAGGATCTTGTGTGAGTAGATCTTCAAACGTGGCTTTAAATTTCTCTTAATCATCTGGTTGTATGCAGACCGCTTGCGTCTGGGCCTATGATTGCACGTAACATGATTATGCCACCACTCGTCAAATTCGGCTATAGGTTCAAACGTCTTTCGCGATTCTTTCTCGAAGCGTTCCCGTGGAGGACTTTGAGCAAAATCAAGGGTCTAGTCGATGTCTTGGAAAGAACTTCCGTTGAAATCTTCCGTGAAAAGAAAAAGGCTTTGGAAGCAGGAGATGATGCATTGTTGGAACAACTGGGACAAGGAAAAGACATCATAAGTGTTCTCAGTGCGTCGACCTTTTTTTTATTATCTCATCTTCAAATGCTGACACTATTTACATCCAACAGTGAAGGCCAATACACTCGCTTCGGAAGAAGATCGCATGTCCGACATAGAGTTAATTGGTCAAGTAACGTATGGCTTCATATTCCTGATTTTCAAGTAATCGTTTGTCAACTTGCTTAACAGGTCACTTACATTCGCTGCCACCGACACGACCTCGGGCGTACTCACTCGGACCCTTCACCTTCTAGCTCATAACCTAGAGGTACAGGATAAACTGAGGCAGGAGGTTCGAGCTGCCCGCGAGGCATATGGAGACTTGAACTATGACCAACTCTTTGCTTTACCTTATCTTGACGCTGTGTGTCGAGAGACCCTCCGACTGTAAGTAATCTCCGACTTGCGTTACATAATGATCATCGCTCACACGGCCGTCCTTCACACCAATAGCTATCCTCCAGTTACAAATGCTCAGCGAACGTAAGTCATATCGATACCTAACAGCCATAATGCGTGTACTAAGGCCCTCATGCTAGTGTTCTTCAGGACGCGGTGCTTCCTCTTTCGATCCCGTTAAAAGGTTACAAAGGCGAAGATATACAGGAGATTTTTATTCCGAAAGGAACAGACCTTCATGTGTCTATTATCTCCGCAAATCGAAACCCTGCTCTCTGGGGTCTAGATTACGCCGAGTGGAAACCTGAACGTTGGATCAACCCGCTTCCCGAAGCATTAGTAAATGCGAAGATCCCAGGAATTTACTCTCACCTGTTGGTTATTGTTCGCTCAAGAGTTGTTTTTGCCTCGCTGAAGATTTTCTTGATAGGTTATCGTTCTTGGGTGGTGGAAGGGCCTGCTTGTAAGTGCTGGCCGACATTAGCTTAGAGGTTTGATTGATTGAAGGACTTGCAGGGGAGTTAAATTCGCTCAATTGGAACTCAGTTTGTCGATTCTTCCTTGTCAATACCCAACAATCACTGACCCTGTATGAAACAGAAACTGTCCTGTCCGTCATTGTGGACAGCTTGCAGTTTGAGCCCGCCAAGCAGGATGCCTTTTGGCAGATGAATATGCTGGTCACACCGAATGTGGACCCGGAGGGCAAGTTCCCTAACCTCCCTTTGAAAGTTAGTCTGGCAAAGTAAGGTGGGTGTTGATTAGCTGTCAAGGTGTAAGTGATGCCCATTGGACGCCTCCGCCTTGGTCAGCTGAAGCCTCTATTGAAGCACAAAAGTGCGAAAACGGGACGAGTTTCAAGGGCTCTCTGGTACCATGTGACTTTCCAGGGACAGAGAGGGCATAGAATTGACAACCAGACGATGTGACTCTTATTTCCACAAACAATTCAATACTTAAACATTGTTAACATGGCTCGGCACACAACGTTTGACCCTGTTCTGAATACGTAGTATGCCCCAAGTGACTCAAAGAAAAAGGTGTTTCTAGGGGGTGGCATTCAAGTCGATTCAATTCGAAACCTGTGGATGAACATCTGCGTTCTCTGGTAATTCAGACAATCTCGGTTAAGCGGACCTCAAGGTGCGAGTTGTGGCTTACTATGTTGCCCCAAAATTTCCCGTCACTGTAAGAGTGGTGCCTTTCAAAAGCATACCATTCTTGTTACCTATTGTCTGACAGCAACTATGTCAGAAGATCAAGATTTGCCCCATCTGGAGCAACAACTGCGACATGCGAGTCAATCGCTTGGTCCGACAATGACGAACTTCAAGAGGCTTGAATTTAGCGATTAGATTCGAACACAGATAATTATATCTGGCGGATGAATGACTCTGATCACTTAGACTGGCCAGCGTTAAGAACGAGCGCTTCTGCCTCAGATGGCCACATGCAACCTATGCACAGGATCCGAAGATAATGGAGTTTCTACTGGATCCTGGCCGCCTTAAACTGTTGGCATCTGTCATTGGTTGGACACTCGAACCCTTTTCCCACTACGCGTGCCTAGCCGATTAACATTATGCCCAGCAATTTCGGAACGTTTGCTAATACATAAAAGCTACCTACTTCGCATTATTGGATCTCTACCTCTGCCTGCCATGATGTTCTATCTGCTTTGCGTGCTCCCGACTGGACCCGCCATTCTGTTCCTGCTCTTTTTATGGTCCAGATTCAAGCAATTTCGTCGAACGAAATGTCTGAACAATATCCCAGGACCACCTTCTGCCTCTATCTGGACCGGTGCGTGGATTACTGTTCTGTTGTTTTTCACCTTGAAGTGCATATTGACGTGGATCCATGCTCTGTAGGTGTCCTGAAGAGGTTCTATAATCCCATTGAAGGCTGGGATTTTCATAAGCATTTGTTGGAAAACTGTATGTCGAAGCCTTGAGCGTCAACAGATGGGCAATGCCGAGCATCAGCGCTAATCCTTCGATGATAACAGATGGAGGAGTTGTTCGGATTCGAGGTGTTCTAGGGGTATGTCTTTCGTATCTTGCATCATCGATGATACTCATGGACGTCTCAGGAGAACCAGCTTTACGTGCATGACCCGACAGCCCTTCATCACATGCTTATCAAGGTTATATCTGCCTCTGGAGTTTAAAAAATTAAGGCCACATATTAACAATTCCTTTAATTCTTATAGGACCTGGATATATACGATGAGGCAGCTGTATATTATGCGTGAGTATGTGGGAGCGTTACATAGCAACATTAACCCATTTGTTCGAGATAGGGGCAATAAGCTGATGTTCGGAGAGGGAATTCTGGCCTCAGAAGGTTGGCCATACTTATAGAAACCCAAAAGAGTCCAGGCGATAACTTGATCTGCTTAGGACACCTTCATCGACGTGATAAAAAGATTCTCAGCCCTATGTTTTCCGTTAACGAGCTCCGTGGGATGGGTACGTAGCTGCTCCTCCTGGTTACTGTGCACCAACGTTGATATATGTTTTTCGTCTTCAAGTCCCTTTACTTCAAGAGATTGCACACAAGGTTGTGTTTAAAGTTTGGGACTCAAAACCCTTGCTAATGATCCAAATGAACAGGTCCGGAGGTCGTTCGAGAAGCAAGCATCGAATGGCCCAGTAGAGGTACAGCTACTGCACAATTGTCACTACCTGCCACGTTGTGACTTGCTAACACCGAAGCTTGAATAGGTCGATTCAGTTAGTTGGATGACGCGTATAGCACTTGAACTCATCGCGCAAACCGCTCTCGGTTATTCTTTCGACACCCTCGAAGTGGATTCTATCCCACATCCGTATAGCAAGGCAGTAAAGAATCTGTTGTAAGTTTTATATCCTTTGAAAGTTTGGTCCACATCTCACAGTCGAATTTCGGTACGCATGCTACCGCAGGCCTCTAGCTTCTGATTCCATGATCATGCGCGCTATCGTCATGCCGCCACTTGTGAAATTTGGGTATCGATTTAAGCGCCTTTCGCGCTTTTTCGTTGACCTGCTGGCATGGAAAACTGTCAAGATCCTAAAGGATGTCATTGACGTTATGGATTCCACTTCTCGAGAGATTCTAGAACTAAAGAGAAAAGCTCTTGATACTGACTGGGATGACCTAGCGCAAGGCAAGGACATATTCAGTAGACTGAGTATGCCACTTCTCAGCAGCTTGTCGAGATGGTATACTGACCAGTCCTCTGTCTAGTTTTCGCCAACTCGAAAGCATCTGAAAAGGACAAAATGACCGATACCGAGTTGCTAGGACAAGTGAAGTATGTAACAGTAGTCAAAGTCAAAGCTGATATTTACTAACCCCTGGGTTACTATCCGAATGATTAGTTCGCTCGCATTTGCATCCACGGATACGTCGTCTGGGGTACTATCCCGCATTCTCCATATACTTGCTCGCGACCAAGCGGCGCAGGACAGGCTCCGAGATGAAGTTCGCGCTGCCCACCAAGCGTATGGAAATCTAAGGGCAGAACAGCTCACATCGTTGCCTTTCCTTGACGCCGTATATCGGGAAACGCTTCGTCTGTGAGTACAGAATTACACCTTTCCTCTATTTTTATGACCCAACTCGTGATTCTTCAGTCACCCACCTGTCTCGCATGTGCCCCGAACGTGAGTGTCTTGAGATTTCCTCGTTTATAGGGTTTGAGATCTAATATACTACCATGCAGTGCTGTCGAGGATACTGTTTTGCCCCTCTATATACCATTGAAAGGATACAAGGGCGAAGATATCAATCAGATTTTCATACCGAAGGGGACAGAAATGTTTATATCGATGCTATCTGCAAACCGAAATCCTGCAATATGGGGCCCTGATTCGTATGAATGGAAACCAGAGCGTTGGCTTAATCCGTTGCCTACCAGCGTGACTAGTGCTCGAATTCCTGGTTTGTCTTCACACATGTAGGCCTTCCTCTTTTGCGAACCATCGGTTCGAAGCAGTGACTGACTTGATCTAGTACAACGTTCTTAGCAGGGGGACGAGGATGCCTGTAGGTGTTACTGCCCTCGCCCCACAGAGATGATTCTGATACATAAATTTGCAGAGGCTTTAAGTTTGCAGAACTGGAAATTAGTGCGTATATCCAGGTCTTCTCCAGAAACAAGCCAGGATATTTAATATTTGGTCGACGCATTCAGAGACGGTTCTGACAGTCATCCTTGAGACTATACGTGTCGAGCCTGCTCAGCAAAATGTTATGTGGCAGCTGAACATCCTCGCTACCCCGAACGTGGATCCGGAAAGCAAATTCCCTAAACTCCCACTCAAAATCAGCCTTGCCAAAGGAGGAGAGAAGGTAATTTTGTCATCCGTTCGTGTTTAGGTGACCATTGACAACATTCGTGCGGTATCAATCCCTATTAGATGAATGAACTATAACCTAGTGTTTTTGTGCATGTTCGAAACAAAGGGAAGAAAGAAATGGGAAGGGCTTGCGTCCTTGATTGGGATATCCTGGACGTGAATCGGAGAGTATAATTGACGACCAAAATGTATCTCTTATCTCCAGGAATAAATCAATGCTTGATTTCTTAACAACAGATTTCAATCCTGTCCTGATCAAATACCAGTCCATCCCGAAGAAAGGTTGTTACAACTTGAAGGAGTGATGCTCATTATGAATGCCTCTATTAGGGCACAACATGAGCGTTTCAAAAGTGGGTTCGAAAAGGCATCGAGTTGACCGAGCGCCAACGGGAGTATGACGCCAACTATGAGCGCTAATGCTTCGATAATGACAGATGGTGGCGTTGTTTGAATTCGAGGTGTTCTCGGGTTACGTTTACCGTCTCTTTGGTTCCAAATGGTGCTCAACAACAAGGTAGGAGAACCAGCTTTACGTCCACAATCCGACAGCCATTCATCACATGCTCATCAAGGTCATGCCTACCCTTCTATCACTCAAGGCTTTATGTTGACATTCCTTCTGCTTTCAGGACTCAAAAATATATGACAAATCGACTGATTTTTATGCGTCACTAATTAGAGCCCCTATAGCGAAACGCTGACTGAGTTGTGCGGGGTTATTAGGGGTAATAAGCTCAGGTTTGGAGAGGGTATTTTATCCTCTGAAGGTTCATCGCTCTTTGAAAATAAAAAATAATTATTCATGCGACCAATTTGAGCTGTTTAGGAGACCGCCATCAACGTCATAAGAAGATGCTCGGCCCTATGTTCTCTGCTAACCAGCTCCGTGTGATGGGTACGTCGCTCCGCCTTCTAGTGTTATACCAATGACGGGTATAATCTTCTCTCGCGGACAGTCCCCCTACTCCATGAGACTGCCCATAAGATTTTATCGAATATAAGGAGCGAGACACGGACAATTGCTCATACATTGAATGCACAGGTATGTCTACACTCTTCGCAAATATTTTTTCAAATCTCATTTTCAACCTAATCTGCTGCCTCAGGCCCCTGGCTTCCGACTCGATGATCATGCGCGCTATCGTCATGCCGCCCCTTGTGGAAGTCGGGTACCAATTTAAGCGCCTCGAACTAAGGCAAAAAAGCGATGGTTGCAGACCCCGAGGGTCTGGGGGAGGAGGGCGGCAAAGATATATATCTAGCGTCCTAGGTAAGCTACGCCTTAATGGTGTGTCAAAGTCTACTAACACATCCTTTATTTAATCTCTGCCAATGCGAAAATGCCATGATATCTGCGATATGGGGCCCAGATTCGTATGAATGGAGACCAGAGCGCTGGCAAATCCTCTGCCTGACAGCGTGAACAAAGCTCGAACACCCGTAATATATTCACAAATGTAGGCGTTCACTTCTACGAACCGCCTGTTCGAAGCTCTGACTAAGGCTGGATAGGTGGCATTCTTAGCAGGAGGACGAGCATCCCTGTAAGTATTAGTCCTCTCACCAAGACAAGTTTGATTCGTCAAATTTCCAGAGGCGTCAAGTTTGCGCAATTGGGAATCAGTGAGTACCAAGGTCTTCCTGAAAACGAACACCATTACTAATTGACCCATTCTATCAGAGACGCTCCTGACAGTCATTCTTGAGGCGATTCGTGTTGAACCTGCTGAGCAGAATATGATATGGCAGATGAATATTGTTGCAACCCCGAACGTGGATCCACATAGTAAATTCCCCACACTCCCACCCAAAATCAGCTTCGTCAAATGAGGAGGCAAGGGGAATGTTGCCATCCTCGTCTTCGAAACCCATCCTAGTTCACGATCGTCAACCATCCATACGTTACCAACCAAAGGTTACACCATAATCATATACCTACTGTGGTTGTACGCGTTTGAAACCGAGAAAACAATAGGTGCCGGCGTTCCAGGACGGAACACGCTGATAGTGAATCCATCCTACCTCCCGTTAACTGCCGATAGAAATTTCGGTAGTG
Source organism: Panaeolus papilionaceus (assembly GCA_015501605.1). Classification (NCBI taxonomy): domain Eukaryota; kingdom Fungi; phylum Basidiomycota; class Agaricomycetes; order Agaricales; genus Panaeolus; species Panaeolus papilionaceus. Next base: position 162,609 of record JADNRZ010000023.1, on the reverse strand, counting down.
TGAATGTAAAAATGATTTGGGGTTCTCAGCGAAGTGCACGATAACGAGTAGCCAGACAAGTCGTCATTTTTATTGCAGAATAAGCAAGTCCAGAACAAAAAGGTAAGATAAAGTTACAAGGGAATGTCGCCGTCATCATGAAACTCCTTTCAACGTGGAATATCGTGATCGGAGCGATTAAGGAGGCTTTTAAGTCTCCCCTACATATTCTCCAAAGGAGAAGCACCATGACCAGACCCCAAAGTGAAGCAAAACGCCAACGAGGAGCATGGGAGTGCAGTGAAGGGACAACTTTGAGAGGCATCAACAAAAAAGAGACTTATAAGGAACTATTTACGGCAATCTCCGTTCGCACAGTCCAAGCTGCCGCAGCAGAGCCGAGTCGGCCAGCACGACCCTGTTCGAGCAGTGATGATGAACTGGCAGGCATGGTGCACAGCAAAAGATGGAAAAATAGTTCCGACACGATATTTAGTTGAAATTCTGTATTTTAATAAATAATGAATCAATTTTGCAAAAAACACATTTCCCACTTGGCGAAATGATTGTAAAATGACCAAATGTAAATAATCGCATCATTATCTACTTGTAACAATTTACAGTCTAAATTTCCATAAAATTATTCAAAGCAGAGAATCTGAGGACTTAGGATTTGAAAAAAAAGCGTTGTCTATGCGCACACAACGCGTCATCATTGACTTTGTGCAATCAGTAGATCACGATTCATCGATATCCATCCTTGATCCCATCCACCACATCCCATCGGTTGTCCTGTACTCTCAACATCTCCTGCAGAATTCGTCATACACACCAGCGGCTATCTGGGTTTTATCCAAACTGTTCCTACAGTATGGTTGCTAGTGACATGAGGCGGGGGTGGATCAAATGCGGTTGTGCCTGCTCCCACAGGAGTCGTGCCGAAGGGTAGGAGCGACGTGAGTGGTTGCATTGTACCCCTCAGCACACCAGGTTCACGGTTCAAGATGAATCCCGATGGATAAGAAGGGGGTGGTCCTTTTTCGTGCGGATCTAGAGGACCTCCCTCCATGGTGGTTTAGCAGACTCAGGACGCCAGGACGGGCTAGCGCACACAAATATTACCGGAGAGACAAGATAACCTTGGGACAACGAGAGAGGGAGGACCCACTTGCAGTAGGGTCTTGTTTTACTCTCTTTTTTTTGCTCTAGTTCGCTCAACCTTCCCCTCAAGTCGCTTCAATGTCACACTCAATGCTTCTAATTCCTCGCTATATCATAACCCCCTAGATGCAATTTAACTTCAAATAGTGCATGTTAATCCCTTCATAGTCAATATATTGCCTTTATCTATCCTATTTCATTACATTTGCTGTGTGAATCCGAGGATATCAAGCAGAAATTCGAGGCGCGTGCAGGGGATGTACGTGGTGATCGACTGTGTCGGCACCGGTACCCGGATTGGGGATTACATTTTTAAAAAATTTTGGAATCATGAAAACCGAGAGAGAGATGGAAAACGTTTAGAAAATTTATTAAAATTTGATCATATGCAGTAAATAAGATGGTATAGTTATATATTAGAGAATTTATTCATAACTCGTGGAAAATTCATGTTTCGCATCAATTCTACACGCATGTTTTATTTTCAGTCTTTTGCTGTGGTGAATTGAATGGTGTTGTGTGTAACGGTGTTCTGTATTTAAACCCCTTATAACGAACGACATTGCTCTTGACTTTCTTGACCCCCTTTAGCACTAATTTGTATCTGGTTTTATATTTCTATCACCATCTGCAATGTTCGCCAAGCTGAAATCATGGTTGTTTCCTTCATCACCGCAACCATTGCTTTACATGCGTCTTGGTCCAAAGGGTAAAGATGCAAATGCACTCATGGTGAGCCATATTCTATTTAACTGTGGCTCAGACTCAGCTAAAAACGCGTCCATAGTTGCAATTTTTTACTTGGGACTGTCTCCATGAGTCTATGAGCTGGTGGAAACATTTTGAGACAGAAATTCCTCGCTTAGCTGAGTTGGGCTTTACTCAGGTCTGGTTGCCTCCACCTAATAGACCAGCTGAAGCGGTACGTGTCGCTCAACTTTTCCTATATCTTTGAGAACGATCAATGATACATAGTCCTGTTAGGAAGGACGTGGTTATGATGCCTATGATTTGGTCTGTCATGACGTCTATATTTATCACCTGCCACGCTGACGCGGTATTTAGTGGGACCTGGGAGAATTTGAACATAAAGGCCAACTGAAAACAAGATGGGGAACGCGGGATGAACTTCTCCAGGCTTGCAAGGTAGCAGAAGAGCATGGGATTGACATTTTGATTGACGCCGTTTTGAATGTTTGTTCTCTCGCTTTGTCGATGTGGGAGTGCTTCTCATCTATCATTCATTCCAGCACAAATTAGGCGCCGATAGTACCGAAATCGTTCGGGCAAGGCCATCACAACCTGACAATCGTTTGAAAGATGCTGGACCTGATAGGGAAATCGAAGTATGTTGGTCTGCTGCCAATGTCAGGTTCTGTATAATGAGATCCGGTGTGTAGGCTTGGACCGTATTCTCATACCCGAGTAGAGCGAGCAAGGTATGTTTTATTTTGCACGCGACGAAATCTCAATCTCATCGAACCTTCTACTATATGTAGTACAGCTCGTTCAAGTGGGATCATTCATGCTTCACAGGTAGTTTGTCCGGGCTTTACCCTTTGAACGTATACTCATCTTTACAGGCGTTGACTGGGATCACAAGACCAAGGAAAAGGCTATATTTCGCCTCACTGGTCCAGGTCACAAAGGGTGGTCGCGTAATGTTGACACGGAACTAGGAAATTACGACTTCTTGCTGGGAGTAGATGTAAGTCTCGTGCTCATCTTCCCCTTGCCGGTATATTTTATATCTTACTTTTCATAGATTGAACATCGTCATCCAGGTGTCAGGGAAGACTTGCTTAACTGGGGACCATGGATTTTGGAGGTAAGAGATACATTACGTTAACAATACTCTTCTAATAGTCCCTGCAACGGTCGCTTGTCCCTAGACTACTGGAGCAACAGGATTCCGTCTAGATGCCATTAAACACATTGATAGAAAATTCTTGCTTCATTGGGTATGTCGTCGGTCTGGTCATTTACCTCAGGTCTCTCAAGAAATTTCTCCAGATACAAGAGACCCGCCGACGGTCGGGGAAGCCAGATATGTTTGCTGTCGGTATGTAGACTTCGTAACACACTTACTGCTATGTGTTGACCAGGAGAAACTTTTAGCCGAATACTGGTCTGGAAAGTAGGAGTATTTATTTCCCATTTTTACCATCCCGCTTACATTTCCTTATGTTCAGCCTGAAGCTGATTTTGCCCTACATGAAAACCTTTAAAGGAGAAGTCAGGAACCCGCGGTTTATCCTGCTCTGTCTGCATGATTACTGACCATGTTGTGGCTTTACAGACAGCGTTCTTCGATGTTCCCCTTCACATGAACTTTAATCAAGCAAGTCGAGAGAGAACCAGATATGACCTGCGAAAGATTCTCAATAACACAATTGTTCAAGTCAAGCCCAATGCTGCTGTTACATTTGTAGATAACCATGAGTACGCCTTTTTTCGCATCTACTGCATCCATTACTCAACGTTTTGCAGCACTGTGAGGACCTGAGTGTTGATATCGTGAATCAATAACTAACAAGCGATGTATAGGTTGAAGGACAGAGTCTCGAAAGCTGGGTAAGTGCTCGTGACCTGGACCGCCATTCGAGAAAGAACCTGGTCCTCAATTGGCCATATATCTTACTTGTGGTAATCCTTAAGTTATTACTTACCACTTTCATGCACTAGGTGGGAAACAACTTCAAAATTCAAGCCTATGCAATCATATTACTCCGAGGTTATGGCCATCCGTACGTTCTCAAGAGAATCTGTGTTTATTTCCCCATCTAATCGGTACTTTTATACCCACTTTCCTCGTCTGCTCTCACATTCCGCAACGATTTCATCGTCCTCCACATACTTTCCTGGCGTTTTTTTCACTCACCACCCCGCCGATCAAATATCGGTCCTACCTCCGTACGGGTCATAGATGCGTATTCTACGGCGATTTATACCGCAACCGGGAATGCTACGACGAAACAACCGCTCGAAATCTTACCCTGCTGATCGAGGCTCGGAAAAACTTCGCTTATGGTCCTACAGAAGATTATTTGGCCGACAGTAATTGCATTGGCTTCGTTCGTAAAGGCAACGCTTCTCATCTCGGCTGTGCGGTGGTTTTGAGTAATAAAGAAGAGTGAGTGACAATTTACCTGCCTTAATTTGCGTACCTTGGGGTAATTAAGCTATCATTTCGCTTACTCGTTCGCAGTGCTAGTTCGTTCCTTCATGAAATTCGAATGAACGTTGGTATCGTAAGTACTGTATTTTATTTTCGGCTTTTGCGGTTCGTAACTTTTTGCTTGCTGTGCACAGGAAAACGCAGGGTCGACATATCGCAGCCACATGACCCAACACGGACGGGTCCTTATCGACGAACAAGGCTGGGGAACATTTTCCTGTTTTGCCAATAACGTTCAGGTATGGGTCAAGGAAGCGCATGTTGCAGCCTGAGGGAAAGGGGCCGATCTAGGACGAGGCTTGGGTCGAAATTTATTGATTACGTTGTTGAGCGAGGTAGTCTCTAACACTCAAGTCATGCTTTGTGAAATGCATTTTGATCAGAATGCCCCTCACACAATATCAGGAGTCTTGTTACGATCATTTCGCGTCGAACTCTGCAGATTGGAAGGCACCTGTCTGTTCTCACCGGTTTATCAGTCCTACATCTGGGCAATCCGTTCTGTTCGCCGGCGTACATATCATAACCCACGATCGGGCTGTGGACACGTCTTCGTAGCCCTTCGTTTGCTCCAAGTGTTTGAAGGTCTGCTATGGAAACACGAAAGTCTTGGTCATTGCGCAATGATATTTTTTGTAACTTGTGACCGTTATCAATGTCTGAGCCATGAAATGTTCGAAGATATTCTGAGTTGTATCTGTCCTCAACATCAACCACGGAGACAAATCGTTATAAAATAAGTTCCCGTTGGGTATTCGAAACCTTCGTACAAAACGCCCTGACTCTGAATAAGGCATACATCTAAAATATACATACAAACAAGGTGACCTGAGGATAGCTGGTGGTGAGATTACGGTTAGACTGGGTGGGATAGAATAAAGCTGGTAATGATCGTGGATGGTACATCGATAGAGTACACGGAATGATGAATGATAGGGAGGAGAGTCCATGAGAGTCCATGAGAAACATTGTTAGTTCATAGGGCTCGGGCGTGGACATCCGTTGATGAAGCCGTTATGTCTGAGTCCCTGTATCGTTTTTTCATCTCGTAGTACTCATTCTTTTCCCGCTCATCGTGTCCCGACTCATCGTGGTCTGCCGTCAGAACGATTCCTCGGCTCATTCTCATGGTCATGGAGGCTGCTTCACCACCCATGGTGACAAGATCGTGAGGTTGCTCATCGCCATCGAACAAGGCTGATGTTTCTTCTAGTGTTCGACCTGAGGAAATGCGGTTAGAGTTTTCTGAGTTATGAAAGCGGGTCCAATCCTACCTTTAGTTTCAACAATGAAGAAGATAACGAAGAGTAATTCAAAGATAAGCCAGCCGCAGTAGACAATGTAATACCACCAGCTGATGGCTTTCAGTGCCCAGGGGTTAACGAATTGGTTGAATGCGATTGTTGCCATAATGGTCAGGTTCTGAACAAGTGAGCAGAACAGTTAGGAACTCTTCCCATTGTTGCCGCAAGGAGACCCATACCATAACAGCAAATCCTTTCGCTCGAATGCGGAAAGGAAGAATCTCGAGAGCGTATGCGACCAACATAGGGGTATACGCGAGGTCATAGAAAAAGTAAAAGAGGAAAATGAGTGGGATGGTCACGCGAGCAGCGGTGACGTTGTGAAGTTCTCGATACAAGGCAGTTGTAACAGTCCAGCTACAGAAAGCTGATCAAGGACTTTGGTAAATTGGATTTGACATCGATAGGCGGAATACTTACTGAGTAGCATGCCTGAGTTCGAGATGATGAATAGGGGTCGACGTCCCGCAACATCAACAAGCATTGCTGCGCCGATGGCAATAACAAAGTTAAACACCTAACACCCGGTATTAGACGCCGGTTCGTATAGTTCGTATAATTATCAGCTTACCTGCAAGCAACCGTTGATGATCGATTGTTTCTCTGGGGAGTCGATGCCCACGATTTTCAAAACAGTTTCGATGTAGTAGGAGACTAGCCCATTCCCACTATAAGCGGTGGGAGTGAGTGAGATGGAACATTAGGTGAATTTCAGTTCACTGACCTCCACTGGGAGAAGACAGCAATGCCCAAGATGATGCGCATGCGTTTTCGGTTTCCTGGGGTGCTGAAAAGAGACCAGTAGGAAGTGCTCCTGTTGATCTCCTCTTCCATTCGAATCGCGTGGCGGATTTGAGCCATTTCGAAGACGACGAGTGGGTCTCTCTCGTCACTTCCATGTGCGTGATATTTCGCAAGAATTTGAGCGGCTCTGCTTTCCTGCAAGCGTGTTGGCGTAAGCTTCGAGGACTCAAAATTCAGAGAAATTCAGCCATACCATGCCCTTGGAGACAAGCCAGCGAGGTGACTCGGGCACGAACCAGACGATGAAGAGTTGGATGACGGGGCAGATTGCTTGCATGAGCGTCGGTATTCTCCATGACCATTGTGTTCCACCCGCATGAGTAAGAGCTCCATAGCAGACCTAGATAGAATTTCGGGGATTAGAAGGAAAATTACAAGTCGTCATGAACTGCGCGTGCTTAGATAACGTACCCAAGCTGATATGATGCTTCCAAAGTACCAGCAAGAATTGAACATAGAGGTGATTCTGCCACGCTAATTCAACGGAAGTATAAGTATGACAGGTCTTTGTGGAGACTATTGACCAAAATAGACGCGTTGACATACCTGTGTGGGATATGCTAACTCAATTAGCAGCAAAGGTGCAGCATTCTGGCAGAATGATAAACCAAAGCCAACTTGTTCGTGTCAGGTTGGGTAAAGTATTGGAGGTTACGCGCGACTCACCGATAAACCTCGCGCCTGTGAACACGGGAACATTCCATGCAGCAGATTGCAAGGCAACACCGATCAGCATCACCACCCCTCCCCAGAACAACGCAAATCTACGACCAAATTTGTCGGAAACAAAGGGTGTAAATGGAAGCCCTATAAGATTGCCTAGAAACTGAGCGGAAATGAGGAGCCCTAAAGATCATGTTAAAGCGCGTGTGTCTCGAAGGTAAACGTGACATACCCAGGGCCTTCCCTTGGGGATCGTTGAAGTAATTTTTCCAGTCGGGAAGGATTTGTAAACCTGTTTGGAGGGGTGAGAACACGTAGTAGACGTAGTCGAAACCAGCGTATTGACCATTTACAAGAGACGAATCAAGGCCATTGGCCACCGATGTCAACAGGGGGATTATCAGGAATAAGTTCAGCGTAAGGATACCTGTAATAAAAATATGAGTTTCGATTGAACCAACGTTTAAACTCAGCCACCAAGCGTACCCCGATTCTGCCACCAGTGACCTCTGTGAATATAGTCGATAATCGACCATTGCCCAGCGCTAACCTCTACCATTGCACCAAATGAGTTTGGTCGACCAGTAAAAACTGAACGAGATAAGAGGGAAGGGTGGCAGAACGGGGAAGTGGGAGAGGGATTGGGAATGCAAAGGCTGCCGGATGAATTTCATCTTAAGGGTTGAGGTCAATATGGGGAATCAGGGTGGGGATCTAAGCCCCTTTCTCCCCGTGCCCAACTCTGCGATCTGTCTTGCTAGATACGGCGCATTTGACGGCCCAGGTTTTATTGCGGCCGTGGGTATCTTCCATGTTTTCCGCGCTCAAGCCAACGCAAGCCTTTAATCGAGTTTGTACCTGTCAGGAATTGTCATCATGGTCGCATGGGTCTTCACCTCCATCAACCGCCACCAACATGGGAAATTGCCGAATTCCTGCGGCACTCCACCGGCTGAGGTCCAGGTCGGAGATTCTTCGCTTTCCGTGAAACAGAATGACCACCACTCGGGGAAAGTGTGGGGTAGACCGTATAAATTCATGTCAGATTAAGAGCCGCAATACATGCTTATATTCGCCTTGCTGTCGACAAAACAAGCAACCAAAACCCGAAGTCAACAAGACTCTGTTGCGCTTCAAGAGAGATAAAAAGTCTGAAAAACCCTTCGGATGTCGGGTACCAAAATCGTCATGTCTCCAACACGCCTCTGTTGCACTAAGGGTTTCATGTGAACCAGGATAAGTATCGTGAGTTTGTGCTGAACGATAACTGTGCCTTGACATTACATACAACTTGTGACCTAGAGAAAAAAGCTCGTGAGCGCGATCCAAAGTTTTCGTTACATCGAAAGCACCTCCCTTCGTTTCGTTCCAGAGTGAAGGACACAGGAAACGCCTGTTTGCAAAGCATGCGAAGACCCTACACAGCACAAAGGTTGAAAAAAGCCAACAGTTTAAAGAATAATAACATACGCAACGGCAGCATCACAAATTTCAAATGCTGCAAGTAAAGGGGAAGGAATCCTCATGACCAACTATGCTGATGCAACCTGGTCTGAAAATTCTGATTGTAGACCGAATTGACTCGTCCCGTCATAGCAATCGGCAACTCGGTATATAAATCCACAATCCTTCAACAGACTTACAGACCCACGCTCGTCGCTCGACAGCTTGAAACTGGTTGCGCCGCTGTGAAGGACGAATGATGGATCAAACCACACAAGACAGATTGGGCCCTAGACTCCTCGTTTGTTTCAACGCCCGAGTGACCATGTGGATGATACTCGAGTTGATACATATTCCTTGCAAGGTTGCGTTCCTGGAAATACAGCTATATCTCAACCTAGTCTTTCCTCCTGGAATGCTCTTAGCAACGGACTACATCCCGGAACGTGGTATTGAAATATTGGGGAAAATTCACCTATGGACTGTATAGACCTGCAGGTCATCGTGGAGACAGACTCAATGACGCTGCATCGTTCCTGTGAATATTTAGCCTTTGCGTAACGACGCCTCTGTTTATGCTGAAGGAGACCACCACCCTGAAGCCCTTGTCACTCGAGAATGTTGTTTATCAGTCAATTCCTGTCACTCTTGAGAACGAGACGCGACGGCTCGCGACGTCGATGCCAAATTTAAAAGCGATGTTTTCCATTTTTGGTTTGTAAATTGACGTTCAAACTCCGACGAGGCGAGGCGACTCGAGGAGTATTTCTCGATTGTTTGAAAACGTAGTAATGGACGCGTGCATGATATTTGGTTGGTGATTATGAAGATTAATTAAATATAACTATACTACCAGGTGCTTTGGCTACAATTTGTTGCAGCTGGCAATATCTGTCGTGAAATGATACTTCGCTCGCTTGCTTCAGGTTCGCCTCTTAGTAGGCTATGGAAGCTGTAATCCACACTCGGGGCTTAAACATTTAAACCGCCCATCGTCAACCGAGCATCCTGTACTAAAAAGGGCCACTATTCTCACAAAAGCCAGACAAAATCAGCGCTAGCAAACCTGTTCAAATCTACAGTCGTGCAATGCAAACAATAAAGAACAGTATGATGTAGCAATAAAAGATGGCCCTCTTATCAGTAACAATCTAGTTATAAGAGCTTGGGTCTCTTAACACAGGTGTTCGAGCTCAGATCAGGGCGGTCCTCAGTTGTCGGTCGTGTGCGTCGATGGCCTAACTTGTAAGTCATAATCAACCGTCAAGTCAGAGAGCGGTTGACAGGCCGCACCATGCTGCATATCATGTCTCTTGAGTTTGATATACCCATATATGTAAGTGTAGCTACGGTTTTTAAGTATGAAACGCGTAATTGTTTGGTCCTCACTAGATCCACTGGTTCTTCTGATATATCTATCACTGACGCCACGGTTGATGCACTGTCTAATTTTACTCGGATCTGTGGTTCGGGCATTTAAACAAAAGTCCAAGAATACTTGATTCAAGTTGATATGGACTTTATGTGGCAGAATGTGTATGAGTTACATGGTTTAGCGGATAAGGACGACAGTTCTATTTTTGGCTGGGATTGATGGGATTAGAGCGACGGGCGCTTAAAATAGATACTACACAAGCTATGCAAGGGACAATTTAGCCATCAAAGCGGACTCATGAACCTACAAATAAGTATGGGTTGAGAATAGCTTAAGATGGTGTATTAAACCATAGACGACTCATCATCACTGTAACGGTCTGACAGCGGAGTTACATGCAAAGGGGTATTTCTTTCAATCAGTCGCATCCCGCCACTCATCTAACAAATGATTTACTACTATCCAATACGAAAGTAAAATCCGACAAGCTCAAAGTCAGCATTATGAATTATCGTTGATTTGTTTCATGTTATGTCATGACAACTGGGAGGATGTATTGGTTTATACATTCAAGTTGACACGTCTCGTAAGAAATAAAGGAGTTCTTGAATGGACTTGCAAGTCTCCGTGGTGTTTTCTGAACAGGGTCCGTATGTGTTGAATGTTTTGAGTTTGGGAAAGTAGCGATAAAAAGTGCGCGCGAGGGAGATGGTGCTACTTAGGAGGGGTGGTCCTGGATCTCCTCCGGTGTTAATGAGTAGGTGTTTCAAGTTAGAACGCGCAGTGGTGGTGCTTGTGGGTGCCAAAATAAACTGAAGTGGTAAGGACAACACCTCCAGGTCCGAGCAATGTGTCGCAAGAGATATAAGGCCGTCGGTGGTGGGGCATGCACCATCGTTGATATACAAGGGGAACTTCACCGTTTTGAGCCTTGGCCACGAAGTCGCCATATGTTCCAGGTTTAAGTCTGTCAATGTGGAGACGATGATATCCGGAGCAAAGATGATCTGCTCAATTGCAGGAGCAAAGTCAGCGCTCATGAATCGTGTTAGGTCGAACAAGGGCATATTACTGCCCATGCCGTCGTGAATTTGCAGACAGATTAAACTGGGTAAGCCCCGTAAACCCACGAGTCCACTAAAAGAGTTGACGTTCATAGAAAGGTGTGTCAAGCTAACTGCGCGGGCGAAGATCCAATCGAGAACTGGGGCCATGTTGCCCCTAAGTTCGAGAGAGATTAGATTGCGAAAGGGCCGTCGCGCAGAATTGGTAGACGAATTGGTCGTCTTGCCCTTATTATCCCCTTTTTTGTTGCGTGTCGGGCTTTTGACGGACGCAGCCACTATTTTGAGGTGCTTTAATGAGCTGTTGAGGTCCAGCTTGGTGGTGAAAATTGAATAGGGCAGGATCGCCTGTGGAATATGTAAAGATAGGCGATGAAGCTTCATCTGCCCAATTGGAGGGAGAATGTCAGAAGATTTTCCATCCGTGATCTCCACCTGTGAGAGTCCCGGGCACATGGCTTGGGCATAGTGAAGCAGGGAAACAGAGAACTCTGTATCGGAGTCTGATGATGTACTGATCTTCAGTACTTTCAGGGAATCGGAGGATATCATCGAAAAAACGGAGCTTTTATTGAAATCGACACCAAATGGGATTTGGAAGGTATGAATCCCTGGAAGCAGAGGCTTTTTATGGGTGTTATCGAGGTATGAAAGCAATGTTGAAGAGATGGATCGTTCCTGTGGGTCGTTCTCTAGTACTACAGCCCGAACGCGAATAGCGTGGTGTTCAAGACGAGTCCAAGCTATCTTGCCAGTAACAAATCTCTGAAAAACATTAATACGTTCGATTTAGTCACAACTAATTAGGCAGATTGAGCGAGGAACGGTACGCACATACTCGCCAGAATTGTATGATACGAAAGGCAGGAGGCTTAAGAGAGGTGTGATGGAGGGTAATGTATGCCAGAGAGCGTTCAGAGCTGGTTCGCGCATTGTTCTGAAGGACAAAGCGGCACTCAGAAGAGATACCCTAGCTTCTGACCGAATATCTGGTGGATCATCTATGTAGAACCGAAGGTGCTGGCATATGCAGGTCAGAATATCTTGGATGCTTGCAGCTTCCTGGGATGTCTTCAGTGGTTCGATAAGAGGTCCATCGAAGGGTTTCAGGGAAGGCAGTTGTATATCTTCTTGAGATTGGGTGGATTCGCTTATAGAAATACTAGACATTGCTGAAGTGGGGAGAATTAACGAGCCGCTGAGCATCGTGCTTATCGTGCGAATGGCTGCCATGCGGCAGGTATTTAATCCTTTCATACAGATAATCACCTATCGGTGAAGACCAAAAATATCTCATGACCTGACATCACGATGCGGCTTGTTTCGCGTTCATAAGTCGGCGTTGGTTGTTATGAGCCAATTATTTCCAGTGCGGGGAGATGGTTACATTGAATAGTCATCAACGGGGGAACCTGTATAATAGTCCCGTCCCATTCTGAATCTAACGGGAGATGCTTGTAGCAAATTTAGTTTCCCAGCATTGGGATGAATGGACTCTGAGTAGGATGGCCATCGTCGCTTTTAAAAGGTTGGGAATCGGCCAACGATTACATAATGAACGCGTCCTTCTTAATGGGACCGTCACCGACTCTTGTCTTTGTCGCGACATCACGTGACATTACTGACCGTGTTCCACTGAGGACTGCCACAAAAACAACTTTAACCTCTTCCTTCGTTCTTCCTCCGAAGCTTTAACCTATACGATCTCTAGGTACATAATTATCACCTATCCATCATCTCCTTGCCTCGTAACTATTTGATATTGCATGCAGTTAAATGACTGAGTCACCTCGCAAGACCCCGTGGAAAGGGAAAGCCAAAGCACCACCATCCGCAATTGAACATGATCATTTCGACGATCTCAACCCTGTCATTACATACAAACATCTGCTCTCCCAAAACCTTGGAGTCCGAGATCCTCTACGTGTCGTTGCGCTTTGTGACAGTGATGCTTTCTATGCTGCATGTGAGATGGTGCGGCTTGGGGTGGACAAAGAAACACCATTAGTTGTACTGCAGTGGGATTCATTGATCGCTGTGAATTACCCAGCTCGGAAGTACGGGGTCTCGAGGATGGATAAGAAAAAGGATGCATTGAATAGATGTCCGCACCTACAGGTTGTTCATGTCGCAACGTACAAGGAAGGCGAGAAAGAGCCAGGCTATTGGGACAATGTGGATACTCAGACACATAAGGTATGGATACACTTCAGTTCCTGGATCGCCATCTTAAATATTTCAAAGGTGTCTTTAGATTATTACAGGAAAGAAAGTCTCAAAATAGCTGCTTTATTCAAAGAACAACTGCCTGGCTGTGAAATCGGTGGGTAACTCAATGCGATGCGATTCGTCGCTGTAACTAACGCGGTGCTTTTTGTCGCAGAGAAAGCTTCCATAGACGAGGCATTCTTTGACTTCAGTAAAATTGTCCGAGAAGTAATGCTTCAACGGTATCCCTATCTGTCTGAAGTTCCAGCAAGCGGGCCAGATACCCCTCTCCCAGATCCACCTCCTGTTTTATGGACTGGCTTGGGCAATCTTATACCTGTGAACCCGCCTCCCCCAGAGCCAAAGACAGGGGAAGCTGCGGAGTGTGTTCCGACAGATATCGAGGTTCCAGCGGACCCTCCCACCACCTGGCACGATGTTGCTCTCTCAATAGCAGCTGAACTGATGGAAGCCGCTCGGGAAGCTGTAAGGGTCCAGCTTGGATATACTACCTCAGCAGTACGTTGCTGTACTTAATCGTGAATTACCTCGTGTTAAAAATGATACAGGGCATTGCGAGAAACAAGTTTCTTGCAAAGGTAAGCCCACACATCCTCCTGCAGGTGCAAAATTGACGTTTTACCACTACAGCTTACAGCGTCCTATCGAAAACCACAAAACCAGGTATGTCACTGTATGATCAGCATTTTTATACATTATTTAACCTGTCGCCGGCAATACAGAGCATCTTGAGAAACGTAGCGATACCCAATTACCTGAAGCCATTGGAATTTCAGAAGGTTCTCCTCTCACACTTCCCGTCGTTGCTGGCTTGTTCTAACGCCCTCCAAAGATCCGGTTTCTCGGAGGAAAGCTCGGTGATGCTTTAGCCAAGGAATTCAACGCCACGACAGTGGAAGACCTGCTGTGAGTGATGGAGGCATGACCTAGCGGAGCCTTTCAATTAACTGTTCTGTAGTCCGGTTTCCTTAGGTTTGGGATATCTGCCAATCATTGTTGTCCCCGACTGAGTTCAAAAATAGATGAACTTCAAACGAAATTTGGCGAAGAGAGTATCTGGATCTACGAGGTGTTACGGTTCGTTTCATCTCCTCGCTTGCCATTCCATTATTGCTCACCTGGAATTGAATGTAGGGGGATTGATCGCAATGAAGGTATGTATCCCATAGCACACCCACGTTGAGCCGCACTGACGGCCCTTTTATTAGTTAAAGATAAAGGATCCGTTTTGAACAAGAGCATGCTCGCGTCGAAGAATTTACCAAAACCTATCACGCAGTGGTCAGAGGGTCAACATTGGATCAGAGTACTCGCTGCTGAATTGGCACTTCGTTTAAACGATGCTCGCACAAGCTCCCCAAGCTTATGGCCTAAGACAATTGTTCTTCATGCCAGAAAAGGTGTGCAGCAGTTTTCACCCCTATTCCAACAATAGATATCTAAATTTAATTTGATAGGTTATGAGGCAGGTCGTTCGAAACAATCACCATTTCCTTTCCACCGAGAAGTTACAGTGGACATTATCGCAGCCGCGGGTGATAAATTATGGAAAGAACTCGTCGGAAAAAATACGAACCTCAAGATATCCAGTATTCAGCTTGCGTTTACCGGGATCGATCACGCAGAGCAAGGTCAGCAGAAGATAGAAGGATTCTTGAAGCCGTCCTCAACTAAACGGACCCGAGCGGCAAGCGACGCTGAAAATAGTCATCAGGCAATGCTTGATGATCATTTGGATACGTCAGGAGCTTCGTCGTTGAAGCGTCAACCGGACAATGAGACCAGCAACAAGAATCAACCCACGGGCTCTGCTCCATGCTACACATGTAACAGATGTAGCAAGACGCTTCATCTTCCTAATTTGGCACTTGCTGAGGACGAAGTGCAAGCGCACCTTGCCAAATTGCAGATGGAGCACGAGGACTTTCACTTTGCGCAAGATCTGTCTCGTGAGGGTGCTGCGACTTTCAAGGTTGCATCGACGGCTCAAAAGCCAGCAGCGAAACAGACAAAAAAGCGGAAGGTGGAACCAACCGGCATCGAGAAGTTCTTCCGCAAATAATAAGATGTAATGACTATTACACCACGGAGTCACGGATACGACACAATAGCATGGATCACAAGTTAACTCAGAAGGCTACAACATTACAATGACCGATATGTGGATTGCCCTAAATAACACATCCTTCACAGGCAACGGTGATGGTTGTGAAGCTGGGCTCTTGTGCTTGCCCACGGAATTTCCAGAATTGTCCTTTTTAGACAAACACTTGTATACACCGTGGGCTCGCGAAATTCATGCACTTTCCCAGTTGGCGACGTCCGCGTAGGGGTTTCTTTCTCTTCTTCCCTATCATCCTGAGTGGGATTTTGGTCACTTCGTTCGGACTGGCTCCTCCATAGAGCGTCTACTAGCTAGACCTGCTATTTCGACAATTTGGCGCAGGACGACCTCAATTAATTTCACCTTCACTCTTTCCGCTTCATTTCGTTCGACCGTCTATCTTTTAAATTCTCAAGTTTCGTTGTCATGTCTGCTTCAGCAATCCCTACATTCATTCCTATCCCTGACGCTTCATTTGGGGGCGCAATCGTACGTGACACAAACCCGGAGGTGGCTCGAAATACCTATCGCTGATGGAACTCTAATTCAAATAGGTCATCAATGTATTCGCCCTCCTATCAACAATCGCACTGGTGTCCGTGGCCATCCGTATCATCTATCTCGCTGTTCAGATGGCTTTTGGGGAGAATCGGGCACAACCTCAGGAGTATGTTTTCTTCAATACACAGCTGGGACAGTATGCCGCATGCCTGCTGGTTGCCATGATATTTAACACTGCTGCTGGAGTGATCGGTTTCCCTTGGCTGTTGCAGAGGGGTATTACAGAAGGTGTGTGTGTGTGATAAAGTGATGAGCTGTGGAGGAAGGTTCTTTGTGCTTATTGTTTGTGGGTTAGACAACGTTTGCAGGATTCAAGGTGAGCACATATGCAATTCTTGTTAAGATAAAAGAATTTCGCCCCTGACTGCGACTTTTGTGCAGCCTTTATCATGCAGATAGGCAATGTCGCCGCTGGATATTTTACCGCCACAATTGCCGTCCACACTTTCAGTTCGCTAGCGCTGCAGAAGAAGCAATCTATGCTGATTTGCCGGAGTGTTATTGCCTTTGGCTGGATCCTTGCGGGGGTTGTTGGTAAGAACGTCGCGTCTCTCCCTGTCTGAACCTTCTGAACCTATTCGAACGGTTTATGCAGGTGCTCTCCCATTCGCTCACAAGCAAAAAGATGGACTTGGATTTCTGTATGGTGCCGACGGTCTCTCTTGCGGAGTTAGGTCTATCTTCCCCAAGGCGCAGTTCTTGTTCCATCTTCTTCCGGTAATTGTTACTTTTTTGTTCTTTCTGGTTTTAAACACATGTCTGACGGCTATTGTGTTATTTATAGATCCTTATTTCTGCCACGGTATCAGCCATTCTTTACTCGCTCAATTTCCTTGTACTCCGCGGCACTCTCAACATCAGAGGTGGAGTGAAGCTCACTCTCAACCCGAACGAAAGATGGACGAAAGAGGGCATGGGAGAGAATTATCATCGATTCATTGCCAGAGTTGCTCGAAGCATGCTATGGTATCCCATCGGTGAGTCATTTATTGATTCATAAAGTGACATAGCTCTTAAGTTTATTCTTCAGCGTACATTGCCCTCCTTGTTCCTTATTCGATCACCCGCCTTTTGATGATATCCGGATTTGATGTACACTTTGGCTTTGTCGTCTTTGCATTCACCTGCTGGTATTCCCTCGGTAAGGATCATCACAATTTGCTTGACATGTGCTAACAATGCGTCCATTTAGGCGTTCTGGACGTTCTCCTGCTTTACAACACCTTCCGTGTTCTAGGCCCAGCATTTGATGCTCGCGCGTCTGCGTCTAGTCGCAAGGATATGGAGTCTTTTGGTCCATCTGGTCCAGATGAGAAATACGATGGAAACTCCCCAGCATCCCGAGACCCAGAACTCGCAGAGAAAATCGCAAGGTACCGCAATGGAAGTAACAGCGTCTTTTCTCCGCCTATCCCCCAGCCCCGTCGTGATTCCTTCTCTTTCCCCCGCGTTGGCAGCCCAGTCAGCAGCAATAACTCTTTGCGTGGACTCTTGCAGCCTACACACTCAAGAAGCGGCACTGGATCAACACTTTCTACTATGAGCCAGTCATCGATATCGGGACCTGCAGCAATTGATCAACCTATTGTGTCGCCTGTACCTACTTTTGAGGAGTTCAACTATGTCGTTACAACACCTCCTCCAGTTGCGAGCCCAGGAATGGCGTCGCCTGGAAACCAGGTTCCGGAGTACTCCACTGGACCATCCCGTGAGAGCTCCGTCGTGGGTAGCTTGCCTGCTCCCCCAAGGCGCCCAGGGATGTTGGACAGCCCAAGGCTACAAGAGCAACCACAGCAGGATTCTCTATCACCCCTGAACTCGCAATTTGGACAGCGGGTAACGGAGCTCTCACGACAGCGCTCTAACCAGACCTTTGGAAGGAGGACGCCATCGAATGGGTCATCTTATTCCACTGACTCGTACAGAAGTGTGACAAGACAAGCTGCTTATGGGCAGCGACAGCAGTATGGAGCGAGACCAGCACCGCCTTCCAGAAACGTTAGCTCTTCTGCGAACCTATATAGAGCCCGGTCGGCGGAGGCCCAGTCAGTACTATCAAGGCAACCTATACGAGGACTACCGTCGCATCCATCGGCGTCGCGAACTGGGTCAATAGACAGCGCGTTTGCTTTCCCTGCTCCAATCCGGGAATCACCTAGGCCCTTTTAAGTAGGAGTTGCAGATGTATTGGTTTGCGCAGACGAGAGAACACTTTTGATATGACCCGCTGAAGTGGTGTGAGACTTTTAATATGTTGTATGTGCTAGTCATGTAATATCTTTGATTTTTGTTTCGTGTGTCCGATGATGGCTGCCTACTTTTTTGTAGCTTTTTCCTTCGTTACTTTCCCTACTTGATTTCGATAGGCCAGATGGCAAAGCAGCGTAGCATAATATTGTTGTGCTACGATACCCACTCGAATGCATAATTCGATTATTTAGCAGTCCCAATGCAACGAAAAAAAATCGAAAAAATACAATTAATTGGCTGAGATGAGATCAGGTGACGATGTCGGATTGGTTGTGGGACTGACGTCAACTCCAGCATAAAGTTGACTTCAAACCCTCATAACCTGCTCTTATATTTGACTTGACTGTCGACTGTATAAGAGCTTTGTGTAATCAACGACTTGTTGCTTGGATTTTATTACCAGATAATTGGGACAAATAATTCCTGGATTTAAACTCTTCTGGACAATATCCAAGCTACATATTCCTTCTGCCGAAACCTTCAATCGAATTTAGGGACGACCATGTCAGGACCAAGTCATCTTGCGCGTTACTTTCAAAGATCGGGCCAGGTCGTTGGCAAAACACTTTCTGACAGTGCGCACCGATTTGTTCACTTTTGTCTGTCCAAATACTCATCTTGCGCGTAAACCACACCTGCTTTCGACATTGCTATCTTGAATATGACGCGGAAAACACCATTGGACGATATTTTCATTATGTCACGCATCCCGACATCTAGTCATTCACATGCGAGGCGTTGAAGGGCCTGTACGAACACCTCGTACCGTTTTCACGTTTAATTCTGCAGCAGATATTGCCCAATACGCGACTGGGTGCGATGGAGACATTGGGGGGCAGTCAACAGTGCATCTGGATCTGGACGAACGGCCAGAAGTAAACAAGAGCATAGGAAAGCAGGCGACGGGCGTATTTTGGGGTAATATGAAGTTGACACCAAAGCAGGGGATGGAGGGCAAGATTAGGCCTGGGTATGCTGGGTTTAGGAATATGGTATGTGTCCTGTTGCTCGCAAAGTCCAAATTTAACTTACAACGCCTACTATCTGTCTCCAGAATCGACCCAGTTTATTTGGTAACGTCCTTGAAGACGCCTCTGCACACGAGTACCTGGCGCTGCGGCTGCGTCTTGCAGGAGACCCGCAGACACACAACTCATACTACGTGAATATTCAAACAGACGGGCCTATTCAGACAGACCTATGGCAGCATCGTTTGTTCTTCAGGAAGAGAGATAATCTATGGGAAGATATCTTCGTGGGCTCTCTCTCTCATTCATTTTCTTGAACATATATACCCAACATATTTCTTCTAGATCCCATTCCGCGCCTTCGTTCGCACAAACCGTGGTGAAATGGCAGAAACACAACTCCCAATGTCACGGGAAAAAATCAAAAGCGTCGGTATTTCTATGTTAGGAGGAAACAGCAATGTGGAGGGCAGTTATGAACTTGGAATTGACGAAATTAGGTTTGTGAACGAGGAGGATGTGGCTACTGCGGATGCAGGTGTGGAAGAAGGACTTGGGCTAGGATTAGGCCTCGGTTTCGGTGAGCGCAATTCAGCTATTACCTTGGAGGATCGACTAACACTTTTTGCATTGTTTTTAGGGGAGGACGAGAAACCTAGGAGTGCATAATTGTATTGACGTTATCTGTACACCCCGTTATAAATTCTATGGGTAACCAAAGTGATACCGGTTCATGCAAGGGACAGGCGGCTGGAAGAACTTTGTCCAACCTTAATTACCCAACGATTTTACTTGCATGCTAGATCTGTGCGTCTTGAAGAATTCGCCCATTCTGTCTTCTCTTCGGCGCTCTTGGTTGCATTGCGCACCCTAATCCCGTGAATTCCCTAAAACCAGTTCGAAATTAACATGAAGGCCTCCATCATGCAATACACCATTGTGCAATCCGAAATCTTACATTGTTCAGAAATAGGGCGATAATAAGGCAATGGCGGCCTCTCAACATGCAGGTGCTCGAGGCGAGCTAACTGATGCCCACTGTTGGATCGGAATGAAGTGGAGGTCCAATCGTGGTTGCCGGCGGGACCTCGACGTTGCGCGGAACCATGCAGCATCCTCAGCACATTCATGCACCCTCTTTGCTTTTCAAACATAAATTTCGCATCTCCGATACTGGGGATGTCGTCGATTGTCCCCAGTGTACCCTCGGACGATGGAGTGTAGTACGCAAATGGATAAGAAGAGTGAGCTCATGCTAATGTCGCAAACTTGGAGGTGTCGTACTCATGTACCATTTTGACCTTTCATAACTCCGTCCGAATGGTGTGGCGATTGGGATATTCACGCATGCAGTGTATGTTTGCTTTATCAGCAGATGCTCCTCATGAATCATTGGGAGGCTTTAGGGTATCAATGTTGAAAAGTGCTTCCGTTGTTTTTGAGTATGAAGTACAATTTAAAGACACGTACCTGCCACTACGTTGCTTGTAATACAAAATTTTCTGTTGAGATGGCTGGTAGTTTATAAGGGGGGTTATATCACAGCATAGTCTTACTATGCACCCGAACGCCTGCATGGTGGTCATTTCGCGTTGCGTGACTTAGGGTTGGATTGGATACATACTAGAAGGACCCCAATCCATTCCATCCTTCCTGGATATAAAGGTAGAGTTATGGACTTGCGGATTACGCATAAAAACAGAAAAAAAACTAGACATTCTGCTTACCATCTATCCCATAATTTACGAGTCGATTGTTCATCCAAAGAAAATTGCTGCTCCCTGAGGAGAATTCAGAGCGAGTGTTATAGATCTGACGGGCTACATGCTCACCAGATGTAAACATCTCCTGGTTTGATCCCTCGTGCTTCTTCCTTGGAAGGTGGTCTTCGTATCAGTGGAAGACGACATAATGCGACGGCGGAGAAAACGGTGTTCCCGTCTTCGGTTGAACGAATGCGAATGTTTTGGAGGGTTGGCTGTAACTTTGTGTCGTCCTTCGAGGGGTGGGAAGAGTGTGGTTCAGTAAAGATAAAAAGGCTTGAGATGGATGTAACATGGTGTTGTTTCTTTACCTGATCTTGGACTATACCATTATGGAATTGCAGCATTCGAACACCTGTGTCTAAATATCTATACAGCTGACTTTTAAACACAAACACCTTTGTTCAATACCTTGGGACACATCCACCTGTTCCAAACAGCTGTCGACCCATGAATACCCGCTTGAATATGTTCGAATGAGTTCCCATTCCTATGGACTCGAAAATGACCCTAACCCAGGCTGGCATTTCCATCCGACTCGGATGGATTGATATTGCTCAACATCACTGCAATTGTCTGCAAAATTCGGATCCACTGATGAATTACCATTTGCCTACTAGAAGTAAGCACAGACCGTGTCACAAAAGAACGCGGATCACAAGTACCCCAGGCTGGACTGTGCTCGCTGCTCCCAAAGATGAGACCAGTGGGGGATTATGATCTACATATGATATTTTATTAGACACGTCTTCAACTCAGCGCGGGGATTCAGCTCACAGTAGTTATGATCACACTGCGGACAAAAGGCTATCGTCTAGCCCAGTAAGAAAAGTTATCTTCTTTTGAATCTTCTGTGAATCTTCCAGCCAAGAAGATTCATGAAATTTCCTTTCATCTCAATAATTTAACAATACACATGAAAGAAAAATGAGGCTAGAAGATTAATTATCTTCCAGCCAGGAAGATCGTTAAGGCATCATCAAACTCCTCACACATGTGAGTAATTGGGGCGGCTAATTTAAGCTCGGTCTCAGCAGCCGTAAACAGTTCGATTACCAATAATATGATTGTCGAAAGCGTCGAGACATCAATCTAATATGGTTTTTCGTCATTCAAATGGCTGAAGAGGGTCATCAATCCTATGCACTCTTCAGAAAATACATCGATGCTGGGGCAACAGCTCTCTACCCCTATCTCGAATAAGGTCCCGAAGCGGCGTCGCCAACTGCTGGCCATGTACAGGGGCCTGTGTTGACTGAAGTTGTTCATGAGGGAAGCTTGGGGTAAAGGGAGCTTGATCTAAGCCCCCGGCAACATTTGGTGAGTTATTTTCTGTTATGGGGTAGAGCAGATAATACCTTGCTCACTAGTTGTAAGACGATGAATCTGTGTCGTCGAATGTTGAATGTTGGAGCGTTGCGAGCCATCAAGTAGTGTATTCGCCAGACGAGGCTTTGAGAATGAGGCAGTTGATTGATTGCGCTTATCTCTGAGGTTGACTCTGTTGACTCGGGCGCTTCTGAAATAGCCATCTGGAACCTGTGTATCTCCTATTCCGGGGATATTGTCTACTGTCCCGAGTTTCTCCAGCGTGGATACAGTGTAATACGCAACTAGCTATCGTTAGTTACAACTTTCGAAGTGGTAATGCGACATACCTATAGACCACTTCCGTCTGGGCGCAGCGAAGCTCGTGTACACGTTATACGTCTGCTTGACAAATGGTTCTCTGTCCATGGGCTCTGCCAAACGTTGTTCGTAATAGAGCATTCCCTATGAAATTGTCGTGCGCTTAAATTCCGCCTTAACGATAGTCTATAGCGTTACAACTCACATTATGTACTCCTATAAAAGCCGGCTGGTGTAAGTAAGATAGCCAGCTAGCGGGGTGCATTATACGTACTACTGGGTCCCCAGGCCATCGAATCAGCCCTATGAGAATATGAGTAAATTGACGGTGCCAGGCAAATTTAAATCTGACATGCCATCTTGCAATTCCAACTCCCCCAGTGTCTTGAGGAGGTATAGATTGCTCACCCTCCTCCCTTGAAAATATTCAGGTGTTGGCCTAATATTTGAAAACAAGACGTGTATTTCTTCCATTACTTACCAGATGTAGACATCTCCTGGAAAAATGGCACGCCTCTCCTGCTCATTGAGGCACCTGCTTACTAACCGAAGGTGGCGGGTGGCAACTGCCCAAAATATGCGGTGAGCGTCTTGAGGAGAGCGAACGTTGATGTTTCGAAGAGAGGGCCGTTGTGTGGCAGCTTCCTGATACAATGGGCGTAGAAGTGGATGAGAAGGTCCCTGTAAGTATCGAATTAGTACTGTGCGATATCGATAGGTGAACTCGAACAAACTCACAACTTGCAGTTGAGTTGCACTACTATCTTTGATAGGTTGGTCTCGCGTCTGGATTACTCCTGTAAAGATTTTTCCTGTGTCAAATTCTTCGCCGATTTCGTTTCAACGTCTTTCCCCACCATCCTTTGTAATTGTAATATCATGTGAGAGTATCTTCATAGCAATGCGACCAGATACCCTGTTCCAGTCAAAACCATCAGCGTTCTGTTTAAAGTGTTAGAGCATAATCCATATAATTTAAAGGGTTTATAACAATATCGCGTTTAAATTTGTGCCAATCGTAATCACTGGTAATCGCTACTCGAGCACGGGGCGAAAACGTGAGCAAGATCTTGTTCAAATTATCTCCTGGATGATTTTCCTAATGAAAGCATTAGACCAACGTACACGTATTAAGGTGGTTATATTTATAAAAGCCTACCGTGTATAGTCTTCCCGGTATGTTTTCTCCATGCATGCCACCAGTGACATAGGAGTGGCTTCCTGTCCAAGACGCTATGTGAGAATAACCAGACGAGGTACCACGCCCCTTTCCCGGACTATGAACAGCGTTGAACCCCTCACTTGGCCGAGAGGATCTCTGGTTTTCGCCCCAGACTGTCCCAATTTTTGAGTCTATGCCATCCCAAGTGTCTTCACTCAAAGTAGCATTCAATGTTCGAATAAAGATGCACTGATTTTGAGTTACCGGTACAACTTGATTCGTTGCATCGGAGAATAATTGTTGAATGACGTCTTGCCTAGGTCCTGCCCGAGTTTCTACAACGCCGGTACAGTCCCATTTGTGCTTGACTGGACTGTCGTCGTCCATCGACGGCCGAAAGCGAAGTCGAGACGGCTGAGTGTTAAGCGCCTGTTGTCCCGGTCCTGCAACTGCCATGCCCCAGGAACTAGTTTTATCAACACCGACCACAAGTCTGATATCACCATTTTCAGCTTCACGTCCGAGCCGACCATTGACGTATCGGTACCAGCTCTCGATGTGCGAAGCCATATATTTTTTCCATGCCCGCAGATTCTCCATATCCGACGAAATTGCCCCGTCGGGAAGTGCAAGGACAGCGCCTTCGGATGAAGTCAGCTCGAATACTTGTTCGACACCACTGAAAAAGAGTCAATGGATAGAATTTAGGGTCTTTGGTTAAAACTTACGAAGAGGGAGGGTCAAGTCGTTCCACCTCAAGTCTTCGAATGGAAACGCTGGTCAAGCAGCTATTGCTGCTGAGATCTTCGACAGTCATGATATCGGCAGGGTCAATAGGCGGAGCAGGAACAAAACCTTCAGGCATTCGTCGCGGCTGTATGGGGTGATTGATAGGCAGGAGAATGTTGAAGAGGAACGAAAATCCTCCAGCTCTTGTAATAAGCCCTACATCGCCAACGCAGACACCTAGTCTTCGCTTTTCGATGTGTAAACCCATGCTGCATTCCGTGATCCACAACGGATAGCCCCTTGCCTTAGAAAGCATATATTTTTCGTAGATTTGGTTCGTCCTTTGTGTATCCAATCCAATCTGGGTTGGCATTGGTATGGGACAAAGAACGGTGGGGGCCACTGGGTCTGGATCTGTAGAACTAGGAGTATCGCCATCGGTCTGGTCAGTTGGGTCAGCCTTATGTGATAAGCGGACAGAAAAAATTGTGGTTAATTACCGATGCAGTATCCTGAGTGGGCAATCCAGGGCCATAATCTGTATAACATGGGGTCAAGTTTCGTTCCTCTAAGCAATGATGACGCTGACAATAATTATGCACAATGGTGGATGCACTATCCCTGGAGGTTTGTGTAAAATGTCCTCCCGACACCAGAGCACGGGACGATTCAAACAACCGTATTCCACTTGAAACTGGCCTAACACCATATTGTATTGGTTATTAGATGCTTCCAGTGGCGACGATACAGAGAAAGGCACATACCCTGTCTCGATGGTTTCTGAAACGTTGCTCATCGTAATGTTAAGATGTGTGGGTATGTTCAAAGGGCAAACTCAGCGACCAAGGTAGTCATTTTGGTCTGATCTTTATAACCTTGCTTCTCATGCTGTTCATCGGGGGGCTATGCGTTCTAAAATAACACAGAAGTCCCAGTGATGCAGTACAGTTAATTAAATTTAAAGTGCACCAGATAGTCATGATCATGTGCCGTCTGAGAAATAGTCTTGTGTCTTCTACGCTTTATACCAGACTTGAACGGCTTTCCCGGTCAATGGAGGCTGAAGCCACCTCAACTGTATCACCACCTATGGAGACTAGAATCGCACTCCAGTATCCGATTAAATGTCCGAAGCAGAACGTCGTTCGATACCAAAACCTGCTGAATAACAACACTGTCAATTGAGGCGATGATGTCGGTACCTGCCCGTCTATTACGACTAATCCGCCGTATCCGCAGAGTCGTTCGAGGAATCTAAAATTATCGCTTCCTCATAAGCCTTCTATCATACGACACAACAAGGGGGTTATCGAAACCCTACGCACAGTGTTCCGAAAGAGGTCGATACAAAGGCAACGACTCTCTGTCCCGATATCGAGCAAGGTCCCAAAGCGGCGCCAACCGACGCCCAGCGCTCGCAGATACGTCCGACCTCCTACGAAACCCATGGCAACACCGGATATGCCGAAACCTGTAGTCGCCTTCGGGGGATGGAGGGTCCATTAGCCAGGGTAGGTTGTCGAGGGTGCTGAGTTTGTTCTTTGTGAATCCGGTGCAGTATGCGACTAGAAATTCGTCGGGCACGCATTTATTTTTAGATGGATTGTGTAGGGATTTAAAATAAGTTAGGGTAGACATACTGAGAATCCATTTTCTCGACCTGCTTGGCCCATCGATAGTAGGGAGTGTGGCGACAACGTCGTAATGCTGCCTGACCATCAAATCCTCCTCCGCGATAGCTTCGACCGGCGCATGTTCGAAGGCGTCATACAGAGGCCTGCGTCGGAATAATTCGAAATTAAACTACGACTCGGAGGACGACATGCCATTCCGCGAACGTCGAAAAAGGCTCACCTTAGTTCAAGTGTAGGGTCCCTTTCCATATGCCAAAGCAAACCCTGTGGAGAGCAACCTGTTAGCATTCGTGGTAAATGTCTACTTATCTGAATGACGACGTACCCCTTCCGACCCTGATTACAAGGGAAGACTTGACGGTTATTCCGAATCACAAGATGCAGATCAAATCGAAAATGCATTACGTATGGGTTCCCAATATACCCCGTCTTTCCTGTTCGAACGAGACCGTTAGGTGTTGTTAATTCAAGCATCAGAACGAAGGGGGGTGTATACCATCTTGTCTGCCACACCGACGAAGGGGCACTGTGAATCCGATGCCCAGGTCCATGTTCTTCCCTAGAAACGCATTCTCAGTCAATAATTCGGCGCTACCCTGATCACCTCTCCTAGTCGATTGATATGTGCGTACGTACCAGACATAGACATTCCCCGGTCTAATGCTCGGTCGTTCAGTTTTATAAGGAGGCCGCGTTACGAGTGGCAGAACCCCCGTCGCAACTGCATAGAACACCTTTTTTGCATCCCAAACGTCGCGAATATGGACGTTTTGGAGAGTGGGTCGTAGGGTTGAGGTGTCCTGCGGAGCATTTGGATGGTCGAGGAAGGGAGTAGAGACGATTAGATAGTGACTCGAATGACAACAGAAGGTAGGTTTGGTGTCCCATGTTCAAGTCATATGCTCACCTGGTACTGTGCAATCCCGTTGTGAAACTCCAACATCTGATTATCCTCCTCCCCCCCTCGCAAATCCGATTCAGAGATGAACCTAGAAATATGGAACCGTTCGCATAGCCAATCTCCCCTCCTTCAGTCGAAATAGGATGATAGACGCTGATCAGCCGTGTTCCTCACCAGCATACAAAAGAACAGGCACTCACTCAAAGGTATCCCGACCGAGGCTGACCATCCTCAATAATGATATCGCTAGGGGGTAAGTACTGTACTGGGTGGAAGAGGCAGCGTGAGCTCGCATGACTTACATTAAGTTAATCTGCTTAAGCCCTTCGAGTTCTCATGATGTCAACGGCTAACCCGGTAGACACGGAACGAAAAGGGCGGTGCGTGGTCCATCAGCACAACAGTGACAACACAACTGGCAGAAAGAGAATCAACGGGGTCAACGAAATCGACTAAACGCGGGTAAAACGTGAAGAATGCAGAAGTTCACCAATCCAACAGGACGCGGAGGATCTAATCAAACGCAAGAGCTAGGCATAATCAGTCAATCGGATAGAGAGAGAGATAGGTACGCTACGCTAGTGTACTCTATAAAAAGAAGGATCTTGATAACCTTGTACAACGAGCCTAGTGTAGTTAGGTAGGTTGGGCAGGCATGTGCAGGTGTGCCAGAGACTACGTATGTATATACAACGAGACAACGAGAAAGACTTGAATTTAGGTATCAGGCAAAACAATTAGAAGAGGGAAGAAAAAGGGGTAAAGTGATCCAAGAATGAAGAAATCGCAGCGACGATGCAGAAGGCTGTACATCCTGACCATGACCCCGCGTTGGGAATGTGAAAACCAAGGGATAGGATTTATATCGAGAAAATTCCAGGTTGGCCGTGGTGTGGTTGAGTGGTTGGTTGGACATGGGCATGTTGAGGGTGTTGATGGTCTGATAACATAGCATTGGACGATGAAAAGCACGAGTAAGAAAAAGAGAAGAAAAGAAAGAGAGTCGAACAAGGCGTGCATATAAATAATAAAAACACCTTAGTTTGAAGGAAAAAAGAGAGAATTCAAAACATGAAAAAAGCGGAAGAAACATGTAAAAACTACACTTATGAACCCAGAATCCAAGAATCCAAGAACACAAAATAAGGACAATGAAGATGGGGATCGAAGAGGTATTTTTGAGGTTTCAAGGGGCGGTAGGGTGTAAAGGACGAGCTTATCTTCTGGCAGGGGTAGGAATATTGCGGGGTAATTTGGAGAGGATAGGCGAGTAGATGTAATGCAGATAAGCATGCGTCTTGTGTGGCGTTGGATTAAGCGATAGATGCGCTCAGTCGCCGGTGCCTTAGAGGATAACGCATCCAGCGCAGCAGCCTGGGGCATCGTCGCCTTGGTCCTTTCCGCCATAACCTCCCGGCACGCTGTTACCAGGTCCGGCGATAGTAGGGCGACCAGTCTTAATGTCCTGTGAGCAAACAGGGGTGTTAGTCATTCAGTCCAAAAATATCCGTTATAAATTTAGAGGGCGTCGATTTGACGATTACAGTGGGGAGAACAAGAGAAAAATGAAGATACATACCTGGTTGTACTTCCTAATCTCCCTCACGAGATTGCTGAACGCCTCGTCGACGTTAATCCTCTGTTTCGCCGAAGTCTCAATGAATTTGCATCCAAAGTGCTTAGCGAGATCGCGACCCTCTGTATCATACCATCAAGTTGGATCCCATAACTTGAATGTAAAGCAAAAAAAACGCACCATTCATGCCTACTTGTCGCTCATACTCCAAATCGCACTTGTTCGCAACAACAATAACGGGGAACGAGTCCTGATCCTTGACACGCAAGATCTGTTGGTGGAAAGTGCTGATTTCCTCAAACGAGTTACGCGAGGTGATGGAGTACACAAGGAGGAAACCTTCGCCTGTGCGCATGTATTGTTCGCGCATAGCACTGTGGGATGATCATGGGGGGATGATAAGGTCAGGGGTTGACACACAGGTAATGAATATGCAATAAAACAAGGCAGTCAGCACAGCGATACAGCAACAGGATGAAATGCGAATAGAGTGGAGTGCAGAAGAACTAATAACAGATAGCCATCACAAATTTGGACAAGGCTTGTTATCCCTTCAGGATAGTGAAATGTAGATCAACACGAGGCAGAATGAAAATTGAACAAGAATGTGAATTCGGACATGAAAGTTTGATGGGATCCAAGTTGGAAGAGGTAATACAGGGACGACATGGAAACATTCACGAGACAAGAAGCAGAGGAGACCTATACTCACCCGTATTCTTCCTGACCTGCTGTATCGAGGACGTCGAGCAGAGCAACTTCCTCGTCGATCACGCACTGCTTGCGGTATGAATCTGCAAAACAGCAGGGATTGTTGGAAGAGGAAACGAATAAGAATGTTTGGTGTGTATACCTTCGATGGTGGGATCATACTCGTCCACGAAGTGACTTTGGATGAATTGAATGGTGAGAGCAGACTTTCCGACACCTAACGACAGCGCATGAGACATAGAAATTCAACGGTGATACAGTCAAAGAATTTACCTCCTCCACCGACGACTACCAACTTGTATTCTCTCAAGAATTGTGCCTGTGTTGGCTAGAATTTTTTTAGTTTTTTGGTTGTTTAATGTTGAAATTAAAGAGATGACTTACTCTAGTGGCCATTAGTATAAATTATCTTTGTTAAAGAAGAATAAAAAGGTTGTATATACAACGAGTAGTGATTGAAGAAGAGAGGAGAAGGAGAAGAAGGGGAAGCTGACAAGGGAATGGTGACAGCAACTGAAAAAGGTACCACCATCACGGTTAGCCAAATGTTGTAAATAGGAGCAAATAATTCAATAAAATCATGAAATTTATTTCAATTCACCAACTATACAGGTCTATTGAATAACATGGATAAAGTTATAGGATACTTAATAAAAGGACGTTGAAGGGTTAATGTAGCAACAGTAGTCTCGGGAAACCGGTCCAAGTATTACTCAGCTGGATACACTCTCAACACAACTCTCAGGATATAATTATTGACAGATGGTTAAAAGTAGCAACATCCCTTGAGTCGGTGCAAATCCATGATGGTTCTCAGAGTGTTTGATCCTTTGCTTTAAATTTAAATGCACCCATTGCTTTATGAAACAGCGAAGAAAATGTGAGATAAGTGCCTATTGGACTTTTCGGTGAGCGTGAAGATAATATCAGCATAGCCTTCATCTATTACCACAACACCTCGACCACCTCAGGGCGCTTCACCGATGCGAGAGGAATTCCAGAATCACCGGGGAGCATAAGCGTCGAGTTGTTTATACTCGATCCCACCAAGACCGGACAGGGGCTATCAAGAAGCCGACCTCCTCAGGCTCCATCACAACGACAGTTCATGCTTTGCTCAACCTTGATTCCTCATCCGCATTTCAAGTCTATCAAAGCATCAACGCCAATTTCGAGTCAGAGATGGCGCATAGAAAAAATTAAAATAAAATAAAAACC
The DNA here is from genome assembly GCA_015501605.1 of Panaeolus papilionaceus. Taxonomy (NCBI): domain Eukaryota; kingdom Fungi; phylum Basidiomycota; class Agaricomycetes; order Agaricales; genus Panaeolus; species Panaeolus papilionaceus. Next base: position 132,203 of record JADNRZ010000023.1, on the reverse strand, counting down.
AGTCATTTCGAGTGGTTATACATACCCCGATCGGGCATTAGTCAGCACCTGCCATTGTAAACAAAAGACCAAATTTGATAACAGCCATCGATTCTCGGTTTGGTCATCTCTCCTCTTCATTTGCATTCCTTGCAGTCGATACCTATACTTTTTGCTTAACAGCTTTCTTGCAAGGGTTTAAAAACTTTCTATCTCATCATGCCAAAGGTTAGATTATCATATTACTCATGCGATCAACAAACTAACCAACAAGTTCACAGAACAAGGGAAAGGTGCAGTCCATCTAGCATACCGAGGTCATAGAACTTGGAAGTTGAACATCTTGCTTCATAGGGTGGTAAAAACAGGAGACGTGGAAAGAACGAGAACGACGATGACAAGAGAGAGCTTGTCTTCCGTGAAGATGGCCAAGAGTACGCTCAGGTGATTAAGATGTTGGGTAACGGCCGTCTCGAGGCTCAGTGCTTCGATGGAGAGAAGCGGTTAGCCCATATTAGAGGAAAGATGCGCAAGAAGGTGTGTACGCTCTTCAGCCTCACTCTGCAATGGCCGTCCCCACCATTACTGCGCTCGTTGAGCACCGTTCTAAATTTAATATCTGTTTCCTTTTGCACAGGTTTGGATCAACCAAGGAGACATCATTCTCCTCTCCCTACGAGACTTCCAAGACGACAAGGCTGATGTCATTGTAAAATACACCGCCGACGAGGCGAGAAATCGTAAGTCCTCATTCACCGTTCCGATCTAACACTAGCCGACTAACGATTCACTACTCTCCTCCCTTCTCTTCCTGAACGTCTTCCATTCCTCCAGTCAAAGCCTACGGCGAACTACCCGAAAACGCCAAGATCAACGAGACGGACAACTTTGGAGAGGACGATGGAGAATACAACTTCGAGTTCGGTGATGAAGGAGAGGTCGATATTGACGACATCTAGATGTATATCGTCGCGGCTTGCTTCACGAGTCTTTAACACTGCATTTCTTTTACCATTATTCTCTCTGTTGTTTTATTCTACGTTTTGTATTGATCTCCTTTTTTTCTTCATCTTCACTCATTCACGCACTTGCATCCTTCTGTTTCCGACACACACACATTTCGCTCAGTAACAGATCCAGGTTGCATACTAATACCTTGCTAATGATTTTAGAATCGGAGTCAGTCTGAACCACCATCATCCTCATAAGGATCACGTGTAGACTACGGCTCCGCTCGTCGAGGACCCACTGAAGACCGAGCTACGTACTTGGGAAATCATCGGCGTATGTGCACAGAGAGATTGTGGGCTACATGTGAAGCAAGTCATGCATTCTGTGCCTAGGAAATACATTAAAAATCTACAATACGCCGAAGCGATGATCATCAAGTCCAATTCGAAAACAAGTACACTACATAATTACACCACATATTCAGTAAAAATATCGTATTCATTCATAGTCGTCGTCGTCGTTATAAAAAATCACGAACAAAAAAAAACACAAGCGCTTAGCTCAATGCCTCCCCGACACACCCAAATTCGTCACACTCCGATTCCCCATCCCCCTCGTCTCCTGGCCGCGTTTGCCATTAGCATTAGACCCAGGCCCCGGCGTACCCCTCAGATACCCATCCTCAGCCGCACTCGTCCTCCTCGTCGCAACACTCTCTGCACTCGCACCAAATGCGTTCGACCCTAAATTCCGCCTCCCATCAAGTGAAAACAACCCCCTCCCCCCGCTCGGTCCTCCCGATATACCCGCACCCAAAGCATACACCGACCCCGCCCCGCTGATACTGTTATTACTCTGATGCTGCTGCTTCTTCGACTCGCTCGACCCGAACGCGTTCCCGACTGGCATGCTCAGTCTCCGTATCCAGCTCTTGGTTTTTTCGGGTTTCGAGTCTTTGCGTTGTCGTTGTTGACTGTCATCAGTGGCTTGAGATGAAGATTTGTATTTCTGAATTGAACAGGTTTCACAGCCGCAGTACGAGGCGTGCATAGAGCCGGAAGGATTGGTGCTATGGTTTATTGAACTCCGGTCATCATGATGTCGACCTGAGCTCCCTGTGCGCTGCTGAGAAGAGTGTGTTTCGGAATCTGAGATGAGAGGCGACGAAGGTTGAGATGTTCCTCGCAGGGGTTGAGAGGTTGTAGGCGGCGTACCTGCCATCGCATTTGACGGAGGAACGAGGTGCGTCGCACTATACGAATATTGCGGTCTCTGCATCAGATTTCCGCGGGGTGCTACAAGCTGGTTCTGTCGTCCCTCAGGCACGTCTTCCATCTGGGATGGGGGGCGCTGTCTGAGTGATGTCCTCCGCTCTCTGGCACGAACGCCATATTGCTCATGTGCATTCCCTGGCCCTTGACCATTAACATCATCGTACCTCTCCTCGATTTCCCTCAGATTATGCAACCTCGTGCGTTCCCTGTCAAGCTCTTGCGCCCGTCTATCCAGCTCCATCTCTCGTTGTCTCAACTCCTGCTCCTTTGCCTTCCTTCCTCGTTCCTGTGACTCTGAGAGCCGTTGACGCCTTCTGTCATCGTCAGCAGTCAAAGGAGGTGATCGGGAAGCTGTTGGCGAGGCAATACGGTCATGGAAGGCCTGTCTGCTCTGCTGAACGCTGTTATCAAGCACTGGTAGAGATTGCTGACGCGATACTGGGGGTGAAACAGCCCGCAATCTCGGTGAAGTTGGGCCTTGATATTTGGAAACGAGGGTATTGACGCTCAGAGGAACCTTAGGCAACTCGCGCGGTGGAGGAGACGTTGATTCGGACTGTCCAAACATTTAGCTAAATCTGAATAGTCTAAGATAAAAGAAAGTACCCACAGTGAGGGAATATCGATTCCTCAACGCAGCAACCACACTCCCGGTACTCGTCCCAGTATCCGTTCTCTCCACGGCTCTAGAGTACTTTGAAGCAACGTCCATCGTCCTCGCTTTCGGTGTCGCCCCATTACTCGCCCCAAACTCTTCTTCACGCACCTCACCTCTTGGGTATCTCGTCAAAGTCATCGATTTAACAGGAGAGGGTTGAGGCTCATTATAGACTTGTTTATCTGGGTTGTGCGAATTGGAGCTGACAAGGGACAAGGCTGTCTCCGACCTGAGGGGTATAGGGCGCATGATTTCCAACGGCGCATGCGAAGCCTGGGGTTCTGGTATATTGCGAGGAGCTCTGAATCCCAGTTCAGCATCAGATGGGGGCGGTAGCTCTTGCGCAGCAGGTATCCTCTCCTCTTGCGGCATCGCTCGAGGATTGGTCAGATTCACAGGAGCATCTGCTGGTAAACGCTCTTCCCGCTCTGATACCGGAGATTCAGAGATATATTGAGGCGTTGGAGCAGGAGGCTGCTCAAGGTTACTAGATGATGGTTGCAAAGGGCTAGAGGTTTGATTAGCATTCTGGCTTAGGAGTCGGGGAAAAGGCGGAGGTGGTGGTAGATGGGTAGGAGGAGCAGGAAACGCCGATAATGAGCGAACAGAACCCGTGTGGGGATCGAAGAGGTGATCTCGGGGAGGCTCGAGTTCATCTGGGGTTCTGGCGAGGGACGCGGAGGACCCGTTGGCGTTAAATGTTTCATTAAGAGGCATTGGGATGTGTCTCGGGATTACCGGTGAGTTGCCGGCAGAGGATTGGGATCGCGAGTTGATTCGAGGGTCTTGTTGGAGGTTCTCGGTGGATGATTGGTATGATGCATTGGTATATTGTCGAACTGGTTCAGGAGGTGCGAGGTTTGCCAGTGCTTGAGGAGCCTGTCGTGGTGGTTCATTGCTGGATTTCGATGTTGTCGTTGTCGGTGGCCCAGTATCTGTTTGTGGTTCTGGGTCTTCACCTTGTTCATCGATATTGGGGAGGTCTGAAGGGATATCCCCGGTCCAGCCACCTTCACATAAGACTCTGTATCTTCCAAGCGGGCCAACATTTGGAGAAAAGCGACGCGTGCATTCGCATGACTTTTGCCATTCTACGTCGGCAAGTCGCGCAAGGCTTGCAGCGACATTATGAGTTGTAGTCGCGTGTCGCTGAGTGATGGAAAGATGGTGGTTACTGGGAAAATCGAACGTTGGTCAGATAAGATGGAATTGTGGGTGGATATCAGGCGCACTATTTATCCTGGGACATTTCTGGTCCCAGTACACTGATAAGATTAATGTAGCGAGCATGTTCCTCGCCTGCATCAATGGCTCTCTTCTTGGATTTCTTCTCGTAGGTTTGACCTAATTTCAAGGTTAATGTTCATAGTCTGATAAGCTGTTTGGTGTGGTGAACGACGGACCTGCCTGCTTGATCTTCGCATTCGCGTTAGCCATTCTTTCATCGTGCGCCTTTTCCTCTTTCTACACAGATGTTAGCGTAAGTTAGGGGTAGTGTTATAGAGTGCGCACAGTGAGCTTTTTGAACCACTTCTTAACCTCAGTGCTGATGCCGTCGTACTCTCTATCTGCCAATTTGGCAAACTTGGTATCGACCTCAGATAGTGCCTCAAAGATGTTTGCACTCAGGTTCATAGCATGAGCTACATCACAAATCCAACCATTAACTCCAAAGAAGTAGCTTAATAGAAAAAAGAAACGCACCCGCAACCTCTCCAGTGACCCTTAGTCCGGCAGTTTCACGAAGAGCTTTAGCAAGCTTCTTCTGGAGAACCACAATCGCTCCTGCCGCTTCGCAATATTCATTGAGGACTGTGAGTAGGGCTTCTATAGAGCGACATGATTTGTGTATGTCGTTACGTTCCGCCAATGCTGGCGTATTGTTAGATGCGGACATGTACGATGAAGGATGAATGGCAAAGCGCGTCGCAGGTCGTGGGGAGCAGACCAGGAGAGCGCACCACCAAAGTAATCCAAAATTAGTATATTATTCTCACACGCATAAATGATATCATCTCAGACATTCTTCTTGCCCTGAGCCTGCAAGGTTACAATAGTACACTAGTACAGAGGTTTGCTTGATACAATTTCATAAATCTAACCACTCGTGTCAATAAACGCGCAACGATCGTAGTTGCCTGTAACCAGGAGAAAATGGTCAGCGATGCGTAAACAATTTCATACCACCACCACACGCGACGTACCATTCTGATTAGCTCCCCACCTGATCGAAAGAAACAAAGGATCGAAGATATGTTAGTTAAATGGCTCCGCCTAAGAATGCAATGCAAAACGAACCATTGAGGGAAGAGGTGAGAATCACCGGAAGCGCCTTGAACCGCAAACGATAATATAAACACCATGACCTGTGTTCCACCGTCCAAAGCAGCGGCCAGGATATAGTTATACTTCATGAACCAGCGTGGATAACGCGTCCTCAACCACCATTGCGAAATATAGGCAATCGAAAAGTACATAAAGATGGAAGAGTTGATGCCCACGCACAACCACCCAATATAGTAACTTGTAAGGAAAACAAGCTTGCATGAGCCGACTCGTCCACTTTAATTGTTAGAATGAAAAGGATCAACGCACCAGATGACCGGCGTGTAGAGATAATCGGCACGAAGTTTGGGCCATAGACGATGCATGATCCAGAATGGAACCGGAACCATGAAGCCGATCAAGTATGCCCAAGCAACGAACTGGTATCGCTTTCCTATGGCGAACAATTCGTGGCTACAACGGACCAAGGCAATGAGGATAAGTAAATCACACAGGCACACATAACAATAAGCAGACTCATACCTTAAGCCTCCCCAGGCAATCGCTTGAGAGTTGTATTGTTGTGGTTGTTGTCCTGACCAAATATTGGTTCCTTCCACAGATAATAAGATATCGCGTTGATTGTCAATAATCGAATTCATCAAGACTAGAAAAAGTATGACGTCTGAGTGAATGTTCGTAAATGAAAAGGGTCGTGCCCTTACTGAAATTGAGAACACTGCCAAGCAGTGTTCCGATGATTTGAGCGGTGAATGCGGCGCGAGGTGGCAGCTTTGTGTCTGCCGTGCACAAAAATCAGAAGACGGGGCAGCGGTGATGCAGAATTACTCACATTGGGCGATTTTGAGATCACGGAGCAGCAACTGCGCTTGGTTTACCGCATCTTAGAAAAGGCCGAACGATGAGAACTGTCTAACAGATTATACACATAGGTGAATGTCTTACTGTAGCTGAACAATACGAAATACATGTTGGCCATGGGTTTCCCGGGATGTATAAACCCGCCAATCATCTGCAGGCATGAGTCCATTTATTCTGAAGATGCCGTAATGAAGAACATACCTGGACGAAGGGTTGGATAATAAACCCAAGACCTGTGATCGCGAACAGTGTTCCAAAGAACAAAATAGACACTGTGCCCAAAATGACAGAGATAAGGAAACCCCACCTGAAGTGACGAAATAATAACATGAGCCCACATGACGACCCCACGAGGAAAAAAAAATACGAACCATGGAAGGGTGGAATCCGTCTTATAGATGAGCACAAGGGACATGACGACTGAGATGATGAGCGTGACGATGTACCAGCTGTTTGGTGCATCAGGGTACTGAAATTAGGCCAATCGAAATGAGCCAGCTAGTTCGAAGAAAGCTAGTCAAAGACTGAACTTACCTTGAGCATCTCGCGATAGTGAGGGTCCAAATTTTCGTCCTTTTGCATCTCTTCGATATCACGCACGCCATCGTCCTTCCAGAATCTCCAGTCAAAATTCTTAATCATGTTGCGAATACTAGAGGGTGTTATCCAGGACCAGGCGCCTTTCATGTCGTCCCAGTTCCAAATCAGCAAGTGGGTGAATGTAGCGCCCATTCCTAGGTTCGTCGATAGCAGTTGCGCAACCCATGTTCCAGCATAAAACGGCTGCAAAAGTTTTTGTATAAGCCCCTGCAATGTTTCGCAAAGGTGTTATTAACTTACCAATCCCTGTTCGGCCAACAAAGTGGGGTCAACTTCAAATTTGTCATTGAGAATGAGTGTTTGGTCGTATAGTGTCCCATTGGCGTAGAACAATTCTTGGGAGAGCTATAGATAGATGTTAACGAAAGGAGAAAGGGCTCCACTAAGTTCAATGACTTACGAATGGGAAACTGAGGGAATTCCAGATGTTGCCCCAATAAATGCCACAAAAAACGACACTGTTGGGCGGGTTAGTTAGGGGCTGCTTGATAGACAATTAGGAAATTTTCAGCTAACATGCAAAGAATGTAGCCTATAAAGTTCGAGGTTTGTGCTCGCAATGGGATAGCCATGGGGTTCACACCTGTGCTAAATTTAGTCATAGGCAGGATCGACAGCTTTACCCACTTACCGCCCGAGATAAATTGCCAGTCAAAGCAAATGGATAGGATACCGAGCCCTTCGTTTCCATTGGACCCGCCGAATATACGAGTAAACGTTTGTGACTTCTGGTTTGCCAAACAGAAGATAGAGAAACCCGTCAGGAGGGGGAACATCCACTCAGGGAAAATCTCCCAAATGAATATGCTAACAATAGACATGAGTATTTTTGTCACATTGGAGCTGATTACATTAAATGGGGACTTACGCAGCAAAAGCGATCCAGAACAACCTGATTTTCTTTTTGGATTCGCCGGCGTCTTTGAATAGAGCGTCAAACATAGAAACTAGTGGCAGGACACCTGGATACAACATCTTGGAGGGGTACAGGAGAATGGCTATGGGGCATGTTTAGTGAACCGCAGTCACCCTTGGGCAATTCAAACTTACATCGGAAGAGGCCACCGATGCCATATCCCATTAATTGACTCGCAAACAATAAGCTAAAGCACAGGTCAATAAAATGGGTTTCGTGGAAAATCGGATTGTTGCTCACAAGATACCAGCCCCCGGGTTGGGTGTGATGTTGTAGAACAATCGCTGGACAGCCAGTACATCCGTGCCAAGGGCTGAATTTGCAGCGGCGCTTGACATAATGACGATGAAGGCATTTTCTTTCTTGTTGAATGGATGCTAAAAGATCCGTGAATCAGCAGACTACTTTTAAGGCAGATTTAAATTTAGGCGTTGGAGTATATTTACCGGGTTAAGATAACGGAGCAACCCGCGACGGGGGATTAATACCTCCATAGCTATGCCCAGGATGTAGGACATAATGGCAAGGAACATCGTTGAAACCAGCACAGTTTGCTTGATATTTTGTCACTCATTGTGGTTACTCCGGAACACAATACGTAACGTACAGGTTTGAAGTAATAGATCTGGGCTACATTTAGGCTGTTTATGAGCGACAATGGCTGAGCGCAAGTCAACAAAGAAACGAACCTAAAACGCCTCCAAACGCAGACAAGCCAATGCCAATAACGAACGCCCGGAAAGTCCAGGGGTTGAGGGTTGGGTCGTCCTGAACGCTGATAATATGGGTGGCAATATCACGTTCGTTATCTAGGACGGCCACACTGCTGCTGCTATCGAGGTCGCTGGCATAGTCAATGTCACCGCTCGACTTGAGATCATGCTTCTCGTCCAAGGGCGGGGGCTGCTTTTCGAAGTCCTGCATTTGCTGGGACATGTTGGAAAGCCTGAACTCATTTGTGGGGCTTCCCCCCTATGATATATACCTGCGCAGCTGCTGGAGCGGCTGGATATTTTAGAACATGTTCACGTTGCGATTTCGTCGAGTACGATAACCAATTGATGTATTTTTGAATCTCTGTCAAAGCACGGAAAATGCCGTTTTATGTTCCTGTATCTGAACGAGAAGCCCATATTAGAGACCGACCATATGTTCACCAAGTTTAAATAGAACTTACTGTGTTGATAAGGTGCCGCGAATTATTTGTGCCTCGGACGTAATCCTGAATCCAAAGATCATGGAGGCGCCTTGATTAGGCCAGCCTATTTTGCGTTGCGAATGCAGATAGAGCTTCTCGTTGCCACAATACCATTTCTTGCGTATACTAACTCGGCCAGGCAGTATTCGAGGTAATTGTGCAGTTTGATAGAGAAGTGTGGATGAATGATCCCTTTGACACTTCCCAGTGGCCGTGGGATGGTCAACAATGGATGCGCGAGAGATTGTAAGAATAGCTCTCTAAAAATATCGCCGCACCCGCGCCAAAGGCGATAAGTAAATAAATAAAGACTTTGGGCGTCGCTCCAATGAATTTGAAATAGAGGCAGTAACGAATGAAACGGATCCACTGCCTTGCATCAGATCACAGCAAGATCCAGGAGTTATGTTTGGCTGGCATGGCAAAGCAAAGACTTTGACAATTGAACGAAAACAGCCATAGAAAACCAAAGGCCACGTCGGTGAACATGTGGACTGAATTAGAGTTGGTGGCACACAATTGTGGGATAAAAAATTCTTGGGACATGACCCGGTTCAATTGTGCCAGTATTCCTGGGCAGCCTCTATCGCCCTAAGAGTCCGCGTAATAGAGAAATGGGAAATATGTCGGCGATTAAACAGTTTGCCTGAAGTTCACGAAGCCCTTACCGCGGAGACATGCAAGCATATTTAGCAGGTCCAAGCGCCAATGTTAGACAACGGAAAGCAGCTGCAGAGACGGTATTTTATAGCAGCACACCAGATATAAAAAAGTTCCCCAGGGATAACGAGTCAGATAGTTATCGTAGGCTATATAGCGTGTAAATTGAAATGAACCCTGAGGTGGAGGCTGTAGAGATGGGAAGACTGACGAGACCGGCGAGAGTAACAAAAGACAATAAGAAAAGGCACATGAGCACATCGACTTTACCCGTAATTTCCTTAAAAGGCAAGCACGTGATTTCGAACCGAGGTGAACTAGCTCAACTGACCGACAATCTTGGGTGAGCTCCGATTCCGCTGGTCAAAAGACAATAAGAGGTCCTTCGGCCAAAATGTCGTCTCAAATACCAGAGCTGCTCATCATCCCATCCTCCCTTTTTCACCACCGTAACAGCTAGTCTGCTTTCTGCCATCGTTTCCGACTTTTTTTGCTCTTCGACGTCGTATTTTCGAAGGAATAGAGTACAATATTGTCATTTGACAGTACCTTGATACGTATGTCTCGTGTTATCTTCCATCATATCCAAAATCCACATTGACCCCGACATCTTCATAGACCCTCAACGTACTAATTACTCCCCTTGACCTTTCGCCCAAGATGATGTTCGCTGAATGGGTACGTCGACTTGCTTTATCTCTAGTTTTCCCGAATTACAATCCTCATATCTTCATCCTAATCACAGTCCAGTGTGGGAAGTGTTGATCCCAATGGTTCGGGAGAGGTACGTACTTTGCAAGTTGTTTCACCATGCCAATATCTAATCATATCAACCTTTACTTAGCACTTCAAAAGAGCCGTACTTCGACCACCTCCCTCTAGATTTACTGTGGAGTTTCTTACTCCAAATTATAGTGCGTACTTGTGCTCCTCATACCACACGACTCAGCTGATCCCTCGCTCTAGGCAGCAACCATAACCATTGCATGCATATTAGCCCTCTAGCAACTGCGGATAGTGTCTCTGTTACTTCACGGGTGAGAAATGTGGAATATACCATCTGGAGAAAGTGGGAGGATTGCTTGTGGCTTCAGGATACTCTTGAGAAGGAGTACAGTCAGGCAGCTAGGGAGAAGAAGATCCGTTTGCAGCAGGGAAAAGGTGTCAAGGGGTTTAATGGTCTCTACAAAACCGACATGGCATCGTCATGGGAGTCTCTCCCCCCTGGTCCTGATCCTCAATCAGTCGGTCAGGACGTCCATTCCTACCTTCCCAAACTCAACAAGCGCGGTACCGTCTTCCGACCCAGTAAAAGTATCGTTGATCAGAGACAGAAGGAGTTTCAGAACCTTGTCGAAGCGCTCTTCTCTGAGGATATGCCGGCTCTGATTCAGGAGATTCGTGCCAGTAACCACGTCACAGACTTCTTCGCTCTATGGCGCCGCGATTTTGATATCATGGAGAAGTCTAACAAGGGCAACCGCAACTCTGTATCACATAGTGTTTTCTCTGCGTACTTCTCAGATTCTACCCAGTCTCTTGGCTCGACTCCCAGTACGAAGTCCAAGTCCCTCCCCAATTCCCCAGCTTCCAAGGCTTCCTCCACTCGTAGCAGTCGCCCCTCTTGGAGTAACTCGTCTTCATCAAGCACACGTTCATCCAGCACCGAAAGCGCCAGCTATTCCCGCTCTTCTCGTCGTCATAGCGGTAGCAGCGACGATACAACATGCGCACCCAGAATGCGTCGCAGGGCTCTATCAAATGCTTCGACCTCGGATTCTTCCTCCATCCACTCCGACGGTAGCTCAGATAGCGGCTCCACAGCCTCAACGAATCCCACCATCGCAGGCGAAAGCCCTCTAGCATTTGGTCATAACCCACAGCAGGCTTCTGATCGACCAGCTTCGATCCTCGAGGTTCTACCTGAAGAGTTGGAGATGCTCTCGAAAACCTCCGAGAACTACACTTCTGCAGTTCGCAGGCCTCGTCCCCGTATTTCGTCAATCGAGAGAAGAACCAATAGGTCCTACTCAATCGTTCAGCCTCCTTCGGTCTATGATCGTGATGAAGATATCATGGGTATGTTCCATTCGTTTGTCGAAAACTCGATGAGTTACTAATTTCATCACCTTACAGATGATCGTTCTACGATCCGTCACTCGTGGCAATCGGACGCTTCCATCGATGCTTTGACCAACGACATTCTCAACGGTCTGAGCGTCAGTCTGCCTCACTCCATCAAGGAACAAAAGTTCCGTGCTTCGATAGCAAGCATTTCAACGTTCATGACGACAGATTCCGCTGAGGCAATGTTCCCTCGTGAATTTGATAACGACCATGAGGGCCGAGCATCACCCCGAGAAAATAAGCCCGATCGCCCGCGTCTATCCATCCCTCTATCCCTTTCTGACTTTGAGATCCAGACTGAAGATGACGCATTCGATGGAGACTCTATCATAGGTAAGCAACCTCCTTCCTCCAAGTCTTAAAAAAAAACACCTGACGCGGTTTTCAGATTCATTCCCTCGCCCATCGTCATACTTCTATGACAGTAGACAAGAGGGTGCTCGCTCAACGACACCGACAGGCCACTACGCAGAATCAGCGTACACTGTCAGTCCTGAAAGCCCCCGCTCTACATGCTCATCATTAGAATTACCACCTTCCCCCACATACTCGACGGCTTCTAGCGCCTTCACCACTTCGACCACTTCGACGGCATTAGCCGCATCTGGGATGATTTCCATCAAAGCTGCCCATAATTCTTCGATCATCATGATCAAAGTGCATCGCAGCCTTGACTTTACCGACATTCGCCAAAGGATATACAACAAGTTTGTTGGTCAGGAGGGCATCCCCCTATCTCAAAGCTTCAAAGTTGCCTACGTTCAAGGTGCCCCCAATTCACCTATCAAAGGCAGTGGTGCTTCATCAAGGTCTTCTGGTTCCAAGGATCGCAGTTCACTTGAATTCATCAAATGCGATACTGACTGGGAACGCCTGCTTATGAGCACGGAGGGCAACAAGATCTCACTCAAGATTCTCGATGCTCCTCAGTGATCCCAGTGATCTCATTAGCGCCTTTTCTTTTCGACTTCTTTTTCTTATTTCGCATTACTTATTCGTGGCTCTCGGAACCATTCATCCTCTCATTCATTCATTTCATTCGGAATTTTCGCCTTTCGTGAATACCAATTATTATTCCACCCATTTCCATTGTTTTTTTTCCGTCGTTTTTCGGGACGGCGTTGTTTTTATCACATTCAACTTTCTTCTAAACCCTGTTTAGGACTCTTCACTTTTTAGTACTTCGACTTTGGTTCACCATCCACGCACCCACTTTCTTTCATACTAGTCACATTGTCAACAGCTCCCGATTATCGCCACAGTTACTACAGTATTACGACTCCATACGTGCTACCTCATGAAAATATATGACAATGACATTGACAGCTTTGCTCACACTCTCATCGTCAGAAAATGTTCAAACCAGAATAGATTCTAGTTTCCTATAGGGAGTTTTTGAATCCCATGGGAGAGGCGTGCATAGAATTATGTATCGCGTGTATAAACCACAAGTTATTCAATCCTATTGTATCTTGCCGAGCCACTTGATGCGTCCAAATCGCACGGCTCTGAGACTTGGTTCAGACTGACCGCAAGATGACCGACCCCAAAAAATGCCGGGCGACGCTCGGCTTTCAACGGTTTCCAACCCTTCCACCTGGTTTCTCTCAGGTCCAGCCAAACATGAGTACGTAAGCTTCTAGCATGTCCAATAAGGAAGAGGTTTTTGAAGGTGAGAGTGAGGGGGCTATAGGAAGGAAGTATCTCGGGATTCAGAGTAAAGACTCGGCCAATGGTGCAGAAGGAATTCCCGCGTTTCGGCACAGGTCAGAAATTTAGTTGTTCGCATGCTTTATTTCGGTTTATCTATGGGTTAACAGCATGGGATTACAGTTGAGCATTCCACCGCTTGCTTGCCGCGTTTGCCTGATTCTGAGATCTGAGGGTACATACATCAACGTCAACCATCAACGGAATCAAGATTTCAAGATTTCAACAAGTACATATGTAATTTCGAATTTACCGGTCTGCGAAAAAAAAACAGTGTTCGAAACAAGATCGGGACACGATGACAGGGGTAACAGGGTCTGCTAAGTAAAGCAACCAAGTACTTTTAATAACACCCTCTTCAACTTTTCGTGGGTTTCGATGATCGCAGTTTCCCTCCTCCCTCCATTGTGACTTTGTTGACTCTGTCTGTGTTTTCCACCCCAGGTCTTACGCGTGTCCTCTTCGTTCCATAGAGGTTCTTCTTCGCTCGTTCCACGGTGCGTCATACCGACCTTCAAGTTATCTAGGCGATTGTTGAATGGGATACGGGTTACTTTAGGCTGTGAAGAAGCAGAGACTACATTTCACTCTTACACATTATACTCCCAGGAGAATCTTTGCTGCTTAGACTATGCCTCAACCATCCCGCCACACTACATTCTCAACGGAGTCCTTGAGTGCGCTCTTCGATGCACTGGGACTCTCAAAATTTGGAGATGACGAAGAGGAAGCACATTGCATTAACCTTACCTACGCTCGTTCTCGATGCGATTCCACAAAACGTCGAAGCGTTACGGCCAAACGGGCGCTCGCGCGATCATGCGACAGCAATGACTACGCCCATCCAAGTTCATCAATCTGCAATCTAGAGAAATTCGACGACTATGCCATAGTCGAAGAAGAGGACGCCTCTCCCATTGTCGATTTTTCAGACCTCAACCAAAACTATCTGTCCGACATATGTCCGGATCTCGACTTTGAGTCTGATAGCGACTGCGAATTTAGTGAGTAACATGGTGTTGATTGAGCGCCGTTATTTGGGCGCTCGATATATAAAGCTGCAAAGGGATGCTAATCTATTCGACCCTGACAGATACCCTACCGTCGCGCCCTGGCTCCTCCCTCGACGGCTTCGAATATCTTCCGTCAATCCTAACTCCCATGTCTTCCCACCCCCCAACATCCTTCTCAATGCATAGTGGGATAAGCAGTCAAACCTCCTCCCTCCAATCATCGCCATCAAGTCCACATTTCCCCCAACAGCAGCAGACACACCATCATTCTAATCATCATGATACCGCACCTGGAGCTTCGATGATCTCCATCAAGGCCGCGCTGAACGCTACTATCCTGATGCTACGTGTTCCAGCCACCATCAGTCTGCCTGAGCTCAAGAAACGGGTGCACGACAAATTTTTGAAACAGGAGGGTGTGCGACTCTCCCGGGATTTCAGTGTTGTGCATGTCCAGCCACCTGTGGGCTACGATGCCCGGCCATCGAACGGGATCATGATGGAACAGCGCTGGGGCCTCAGTTCGACTGATGAAAAGATATCTCGACAAGCAATTCCTTTTTCGGACCGAACTGAGATGAGAGTTGTGGATGCTGACTTGGATTGGCGAAGGATTATAAAGGTCCAGTGTAGGAGGAACGACGGGTCGAAAGTGACGCTGCGCATCGTTGACACACCGTCATACTGATGCAGTGATTGGTTCGACATTCGACGGGGTGTGGTGGGCTTGTGGCCCCTCCAGTCTGGGCAGGCTGCCGCTGCTCGATCATCGCGCTGCCTCTGCGCAGTCCTGCTGTTGGTTGGAGCTATCGCCTAACACAAGGCATCTACTTGACATCAGATTAATTTACTTACTTTGGCGGCAGCTAAAAGCGGTTAATTATACTGCCAACTTCGGGCAGCGGCAGCCGTTTCAATCGCGCTCTCACCACATCTAACCCGACTCGTCTTCATCTTCTCCTCCCATCATCCGAATTCTTAGAGCCCGGCATTTGCATTCTCATTTATTACTCCTACATCCCACTCCATCTCAATTCATATTCATATTCATCTCATTATTTATTTACAGATCACCCTCTTACTCCACCAAAGCATGGTAACGGAGTAATTGAGGTGACACGTATCCGTCCATCCGTAGACTCTAACACCATCACTGTACAATGTACCACACACTCGTTTGTCTGTATCCATCTTTTGACCACTGTCATTTCGTCTGCCCCTTGCCTTTCTTTTATTTCGGCCGTACTTTCATTCCTTGACAGCTTAACACTCTTTGCTTACTGGTACCTTATCTCACTTATGTACACTCACCCTCTTCATCCCTCTCGCCACTACCCCTACCGCTCTGTCCCTTGAGCAGGATATCCAGGGACAGTCCCCGCCCATCGTACATATTTACTCGGTCGTCGATATTTGTAACATGAATTTATTGTTATTTTTATTATCCTCTATGACCATCACTCTGCCTGAGCGATCTGGAAGATTGAGGCTCATCGCACTTTCCCAGTTCAGCCGCACCCGAAACAGATACAGGGCCGCCACAATGAAATCACCACTGAATTGACTTCGAAGAAGAGAAGAAATGTCGACGGAGACAGCCTGAGACAAGGCGACAGGAACGGTAGGCACCCGTGTGTACGCTTAGATACGAAGTTACGAACTGTATTTGTTCGTGAGTACTAGATGATTCGAGTTGTGCACATGAAAACTCGTGGTTCGGCGTCAGCAGGCTTAACGCCTCTGTCACCCGGACCGTTAATCCAGTTGAGAGCCGTTCAGTCGATCTGCCGAAAGATTAACAGCGCCTGAATTCGCAGCTTGGCGCATCGTCATCTCGGTCGAGAGTTAGCTCGAAACTTAAAAAGGGTTATCGTCTTTGACGATGCGCAATTAAGCAGTAAAGGCCGACATTATCTCCCCTCAATTTGAGTCGTGTGAGGCCTTCCATTCCGATGTATTGTGATGACTCATTAAACTGTATCTGCATGCCTTGTGCGAGGATTTGACATTGATGGACGCAAATCACCGCTTGTTCGAAAGACATTTGTACGAGTATGGACATATGTCGCACCTATCGATGTCGATGAGAGCGACATGTTCAGTCTGTTGTTAGTCATAAGCAGGCCTAGACTGATATATATCAGTCATTGCTATCGCAAGTCGATACCATGGATGCATTGACAGTACACTCGAATCAGTGTTAATGGCCTTCGTAACCCACGGCCCATTCATTTCAACCTCAATCTAACCTTGTCCAGCTATCTATCTTGCTTATCGTCTGTCAGTAGTTGCCTACCGTCGACTAGCAGCCGCACCGTCATTCAAGCTTGGCCATTTACTCTGGTCCATCGACGTGCCTTTGGAACCTGTTCTCGGACCTTCGCTTGATCGCATCACCCGTCTCGCGTTTGTTGAATGTTCTATGAAGTAAATCTTTCAAACTGTCAGTATTGCGTAGGACACCTCCGCACGAGTGATCTATTGTAGACGGCGCCGGAGGATACTGGAATCCTTACATTTTCAGGATTCAGATTCAGTGAATCCGACCAAGTTCAAATACACAACTGAGCGCTGAGCACAGAACTTTGATATCCGCGTTTATTGCTGTATCATTTCAATCTTATTGTGGCTGAGCGTGAATGATATGAAAACCCCCTTATGTCGAATCAATCGAACCGCTTTATAGTGCACACATACAAGCTGTGAGATATGCCAAAGACAGCAATACTTTATTGGTATTGCTCATGGCCTTATTATAGCCATAAAAGATGGGGAGGTTGATGTTGAGCTTGGTTTTCTAACTCGACAGCTTAGTAAAAATTCAATGAAGCATTGACGCATCCTTGTATACGTTAATTTGAAACAACAAGTCCATCTATATATAGAACTACACTTAGATATCCTTGAATACGCGTACGCCTGAACTTGAAAAAAATCCTCGGGTGGGTGCAGGGCCGCCGTGGACTACACCGAGATGGTGGACCCTGTATTTGACGAAATTCAGAATAATCATTTTGATTATGAATGATAATCAAAAAAGATGGTGCAGGGAGAGCTCTCGTCAAATATCTATTAAATCATTGCCTTGCTAATTCATTCATAGCCTGGAGATTTCGATGAAGACATGATTATGAAAGGTGATTCGCAAAATTCGGACACGCGAAGAGAGAGTAAAAATCTCGTGGCCAACTATTATTTCCTTGCTTGCAAGGGGTTTGGGAGTGTTGAAATTGCGTGAGAAATAGATAAGCAAGTTACCATCAATTGATGGCATTTTATCTTATCTCAGCCCCTCTGCAAATTTGTCTGCTGCTCATGACATTCGCAAGCAAGGCAAATGCCGCCAAAAGGCGGCGATTCACTCTAGTAACTTGACGTCTTGATCAAGTCGAGTGTTGAGCGCCAACATAATCTGATATCTGCAAGGTGTGCGCGCTTGTGTGCCGTTGGTCCATGATAGGAACGATATTGCAGCCGCGGCAGCCAAGTTGCGGCAACACAGCCACCAAAGCCTCCCAATGACGCACTGATGGGATCAGGGAACTCCTCTTTGACCGCGACTCCCACCATGGTGGCGACCATAAATGCTTCAACCATTGCGCGCGTTCATACAATATTCTCTACCTCTGCCTTTATATCTGCTCTTTTAATAGGCTCTACTTTACATTATAAGAATATCGTGAAGAACGATGTCGCTGGATACCCACACGAATGGTTTCCATCGGTTTCGGCAACGTGCGTACCCACAATTGACCCGACTTGCACCATTCTAACAGACATTGTACAGGATAGGAGATTGGTATCCAGAGAGGAACATCTTCCAGATACTTATAGCTCTTACAGCTGGTAAGAAACGCGTCAAATAAACTCTGGGATACCCTTCCGACATTGTGCACAGGTCCCCGCTTTGCCCTCGTGTTTTTACAATATTATATCCATCATAGTTATGCGCCTACCGCATCAACTTGGGTCTTTCTTTCGGGACTTGTTAGAACTCTGTCATGCGGTGGATGGGTATTCATAACATCTAGCGATGACCATGGTGTGCATGACTTCATGATGATTCTCTACATGGTTTGCAACATTCCGTGGATGTTGCTCGGGATCGTCGCAACTCCTTCGACAAGGACAAGTGTACGGAGACAGAGGTAAACTTCATTCCATGTCTTGACGACCTCATCTATATGTCTAATAATGTGTGTTCAACAGGCAATTGATCGCAACATTGTAAATTCAATACGAGTATCCGCTTCGACTACTCTCTAATAGAATTTTAGGTTTTTTGTCACAATTGGACCATTGGTTTTCTTCTTCATTCAGCACAAAGTGCACCGGATGCCTGGTGGTAAGCCCTGCTACACTTTTCATACTAACAGATCTCGTGTCTGACAAAACTCCACAGCTTATACCCGTTATGCATTCTTTGAATGGGGACTCATTGTCTTCGATGTCATGTATGACTCCATTGCACAGCAAGAATTCCAGGAATCTGGCCTCGAGGTCTGTCTTGGCTAAGGCTTGTAACGCACCAACTATATAGCTGACCTGCTTGCAGATTGCCCTTGTATTACCCACGAGTCCAGGCGCCAAGCTATCTGAAAGTGACAACATGTATTTGCAACAAATTCGGCTTCTAGCGTAACACCAACTGATATTCTATACAGAGGAGAATATGATACCACTTCAGCGAACACTTCATTAAATTCCAAGGACGCCCTCGTAACGAATGAAGCGATTGGTACAACGGTGCCCACAGAAAAAGTGACAATCTCACAAGATGACTCGAAACAGCAAGAAGCAATTCAATCATCAACCCTGCGTGATACTGTTAGCTTTGCTTCCGATGTCTACCTTTGTGAGCAGTTTTGTGAACGTTTGTTGTAGTGGGGCTGATTAGTCTTTCGCAGCTTATGTTTTCTGGTCCATCTTCACCTCTCTTATACCCACTCTGTTCTACTTTTCCGTCTGGGAGCTTGGCATAGCTGGAAATGAGCTCGCCCTTCTTTCGGTCTTATCACCTGTCTTATTGACTGTGTCTTCTCCCTATCACTCGATTTTTTCTGACTCGCAAAAACGAGCTGTGAACCATCCCACCGTGTTCGATTTCGTCAGAACAAGACGCGGACAAGCATTGATGTACCTTGCGTCACTGACAGGCCTCGTCGCGTATCTCGTGCCCAGTCCTGGAGGTCGTCTCGCATTTGTATCGATTGCAAGTATCATCACCGTGTTACAACATGTCGTAGCTTGGTCTGGCGTCGTTACAGGAGCTGGGGACCCAAGCTATCAAGCCCTTGGTGAGTATTGAACATCGAACTTCCATGCCTTAGCGGCTAAACTTAGTCTCCGGTATATAGTAACCGGTCTGGGAATCATAACTGCTGCAGTTGCTAGGCAAGCCAATAGGGGGAACAACCCAAGTACTGAACCACTCCTTCCCTTGCAATAATTGTCACTTACACATTCTTCATAGTCTGGCCATTTATCAACCACAAAGCAGATGGATGGAATAATACTGGAATCGTACTCGCGCTCCTGGCAATTTTCGAATACTCCAACCGCCAACCAAAGTCCTCTCCAAGCATGGTCACACCTATACCCACTCTTGGCCAACGCCCTAGTATGATTCTGAGTGGTCTTCCTCTAGGATCGTTGCTCTTTTGCTTGCACAATCACTTGTCCGAACCTAGTACGCTTATCGCATGGTCGTGGACTGGGTACACCAATCGCTCTCCAAATGGTCCAGTACCTCATATCCACGGCTCTTTTACCGTTGGTGCAATGTCGCTGGGTTTACTCCTAGGACTTCTGTACACCATAAAATCTGCATCAGAGGCTACTGGTAAAAATAAAACAAGCAGCCTACCATCGCTTCTGTGGTTCCACTTCGGTGCAGCCAGCTCTTACGTGATGTATCGATGTCGTGACTGGCTTGGATATACTGGTGGATTGGGTGTGGCGATCTTTTTGATGTCGGTCATTCCGCTCGTATTTAAGACAGCCGCAAACGGTTCCGTTTATAAAAACGCCTCGACAGGTCAAACAGTATATGTCATCGAAGGAGTTTACACGACGGCCTTCGTCGTGTATTGCCTTCTCAACCTTGCCAGCATCTTCACTGCGGCATATGCATTTGTACCGGGCGGCGTTTACTTCCGAGAACGGACTGATCTGTGAGTCAGAGTCAACTATAAAATCATATATTTTGACGCTCAGTTCCCGTTAGAGTGACCCTCGTTCAAACACTATGTCTTCTACCGGCATTCCTCAACCTAAACCCTTCGGAGCCTGGAGTTTCTCAACCTCAGTCTCTCTTTGCGAAGAAGTTCAAGACTGCTATCGGGACTCTTACTGCCATCTTGGCCCTGCTTTCTGTAGCGACTACTTACTATCGCGTTCCAACAACACTTCCACAGCCTTTTAAGCCTGGGACTGGTATCACCAACGCTGGGATTTGGACAGTTCATTTCGGTATTGACAACGAGGGACACGACAGTCAGCGTGGCATGCTGAACGTGATTCGGTGCGTTTCCTTCAGACATATAACACCCTCGCGAAACTAAAAGAAACGCTTTTAGTGACATGGAGTTGGACGTCGTCGGATTATTGGAAACTGACTTGCATGTACGTTCTATGTTTGATTTTTCTTTTAAAAGATGGATGCTGACCATGTCATAGAGGACTTCCTTTGGTCATCGCGACTTGTGTGTTGCTTCCCAATAAACCCATACTTGGTCACTAATACGCAGCCTTTTTACTCAGAACCCGTTTAATCGTCGAGGAGATGAACTACGTATGACATGTTTGCTTGCTCCCAATAGTTTTCCTGCAGCCTAACTTCTATCTAGTATGTGGATATCGGTCCTGGGCCCAATTCTCATACCTGGGGTGCGGTGCTCCTGTCCAAAGTGAGCCGGCTGTTGTCGATTCTCACTACCTAGCACTTACCGAATTGCAAGTTCCCCATTATCTCAACGAAACACCACCTGTTGCCATCCCCTCATGGGGAGCTCGCGCCAGCCATAGAAGCAGTTCTAGACATTTACGGAACCGAAGTCCTTGTTGTCGTTTCTCATAACGGGCAAGAGGAAGATTCACTTGACAGGGAGCTGCAGAGCACTGAGTTGGCTAAAATTATGGCTGCGTCGACGCGCCCTGTTATCTTCATTGGTTACCTTGTGACCAAACCTCACGCAGAAAGACGTAGGTGTAGTTCGTCATCCCCTCGAACCAAAAAAACTCAATCGTGTCATTGACAGCGAATCCATATGGTATCATTGCGGATGAGGGTAAGGTCCATGATATTGACGAAGATGATTCGCGTCGGTGGTGAGTAGCTTGATATATTTTGGAAATACAGTTCTAACCTGATATTTGAACTAGGTGTGAATATATTTTCTATCGAGGACTTTATCGCACATCATATGCCAGAGTATCCCAAGGCATCATCACAGATACCGAAGTTCAAATTGGGCAATTCGTCCTCCCTCGTCGTGGGCATAATGTGACTGACGACAGCAAGGAAGCGCGATATAGGAGGTCGGTCAAGGAGGATTTGCCGCAGGATCATGTAAGTAATTTTCTCCGACTTCTTACACCTCGTTATCTGACATGTTGTGAAGTGGTTCCCAATGGCATATTATGGCAATGACAAGGAGGGAGGGGTGAATGGCCATTATTATGATGTCTTTGGCACTGTGAGTGAATGTTCTCGAATGTTCGGAATGTGTTGCTGATTACCTTCAACGTTTCAGCCCTTGTATTATAAACTCCCTGAAGGAGCCATCGTATAATCGCACCGCATGGACTCAGATTGCGATTGTAACAGCCGGTTTTTGTTGACAGTACTCTTGAGCAATATGTATACCAGTGTACACTGTGTTTGAAAATGTTGTAATTTACTTTTGGACGATCTGTGGTGGCGATGTTTATGTATACAGACAAGTGGTGGGGCTGCATAAATGAACTACACTAAGCAAGGTAAATATTATTTTCCAAGAAAGTAGGCTTTGAGATGCTTTTTCAACCTAAATATGTCTATGGTTGTCATCTTCACTTCAAATTGACGAGTGCTGGTGAGGAAGAAATCGATTATTTCCTTCTCATCCCACTCTGCGATGGCTTTGAGATCATCTTCGTTTTGTAGTCCAGCATCAAGAAAATGAGAGAGAAATTTTCCCATCGACGGTGTTGCGGCTTGAAGGAAGTCCTCGAGCGCAGACATGTCGATTGGCCCTTGTGCTTTGATGGTTGTGCCATTGGAAGAGCATATCACTGGTTTGATGTCGGGAATTTTTTCGTCGTCTGACAGGGATATTATTGAACAGGATCGATTGTAGGTATCCCGCATGGAATCTTGTTTAGAAAAAGTTACTTCCTTCTGTTTGCCCTTCCATTCAGCACTTGATATCCATCGTCCATTTCTATAAACTCGCCGAGCTGAGTTCATAGTGGGTGTCAACTCGTCGGGGCTCTGATTTCGAAGGGAGTCAGTCGTTCGATAGCGAGGAAGAGTAGGATAAGACAAGGCGTACCGTTTCTCGGTTTCTTACGTCCTTGATAGCTTTTGAGCTCTGGATTGATGTTGAAAAGAGAACGCGACGTCGTTTGGATTGATTTGTTAGATCAAAGATGTCGTTCTCTGACCTGCGTTTTTGGGTTGACTGAGTAGATGGTCCCGCGCGTGCCTGTTGAGTGGGGGTGTGGGGTGTTCTCATTCTTTGCTTAATATGTGTAGGGGACTTTGACATGCGAGTTAGTACCAAGAATAGCTGTTACGATTACATTTCGAAGGCCAGAAACTAGTACCTCTTCACACTTTTTGACTGATACCTTTTGCTTTGACGATATGTTCTGCAACTGGTTGTTGTCAACCGATATTGCTAGATGATAAAGTATCAAGCTGGAGGAAGTTGTGATAACACTCACTTCGGGGGGCAAGATTTCATTTACTCTGGATAGGCAGCAGCGATGAACCTTGTGCTGCATGACAATGTATTCTTTCAAGGCACTTTTTATGTCGGAGTCGTTATCGTCAAGGTCTCGTAGTAGGTTCGGGTAGTCATCTTTGGCCTCAAAAAATCCGTCCGATTAGTCACTTGTTCACGAGGGAGGCTCAGAAGAGTGCGATAGATAATTTACCTGTTCAAAAATGGGTTCGAGCATTCGAAAGGAAAGATGGGATGGTTGGACGGTTAGATCTAGCTTCGATAGGCATAAATCCCGTATCGAGGCCTGCAGGAGGGTTAATACAGTATTTTATGTATATCGGGCTGAAATTCATCTTACGGCGAAGATTAGATAGGCGGCTCTATCGCCATCTAGCCCGAGCGAGGCTTGAAGTTGAGCGGCAGGGCCTGTACGACTAGGAGGCATGTACTAGGTGTGAGTCAAGAAGGGAAAAAAGGAGGGTGGATCATTCTGCACGCAATCGAGCTGTTATAATCAGCCTCAAAGCAGTATGTAATCCATTCGTCGATTTTCACAGTTCAATTAAGCTTCTGGTTCTTAGCTCGACTCTTGCCAATTTGACTGTGGGTAATCTGATTGGACTCACGGACGATGCCAGGACAGTGTATTGGCCAGTCCGTATGACTCGCACGACTTAGCCCATGTTAGGCTGTTATTCCACAAGAAATTCGAAAGTGATGGAGAAAAGACGCCTAATTTGCCTCCAAATGTGCTCGCAGCTTTACAGTGAAAGGGAAAGACGTGTCACAACTGAAAATGCCTCGATCCATTCCCAGTCATCCTTAGTGTGCATTAGTCTTCGTGTTGCTTTAATATTGTTATAGTACAAGATGAGCTTACTTCGGAGTTTCTGTCTTCCTCTTCCAGGTCTCCTTTGGAGGCATATTAGATGAGAGTCAGTCAAAGCATGGAATGATTTTCGAACCTGAGAACTTGAAGATGCTGGTGGCAAAGGTAAGCCTGACCCTGACGACTGTCCCATTTTTCAATCAAATGTGTCAAGATTCGAGATATTAAACACGTACGAGATGATTCTGGGGTCTCAAGCTGTAGCAACCAACGGAGACGGGTATCCGTCTTTAGCCTGATTGTGAATGAGCTGACAAGATGGATAAGGATGGTGTTCGGGCGACTTACCTGATCCAAGGCCCCTCGTATACTGCTTGGAGATAGAGGAGTTGCGTCGAAATCTAGCTCGGACACCATAGTTGTCGTATGTATTTCTGTCCTCTCTGGTTGGTGCATTGGATAATACACAGCTGATTATCTGCCAACTTACAGAAAATACGTTGTAGGTCACGGTTACTTTGTTGTGTTGCAAAGACGAAGCAGCCCATAGCTTCGAAGCAAGACATTGTTGCGAAAGCAAACCCATCGGTTTGCCAGTAGACATCGTGAACGGGGCGCCGAGAGTGAGGCGAAGGGTAGTATTCGGTAAGTTATGGAGAGAGTAGGCTGGCTTAAAAGTCCTCGAAAAGTGTCACATTTCCAGAGGGTAACGACTGTATGCATCTCGATCCGTTGAGTACTTCAACCCAGAATATATAGCAGTCACGCGCACAGAGGCCTACAGTCAAATTTAGTTCCAAGAGCTGCGGAGATTACAAAATTAAAGGGTCACGGACAGTCCGTACTGAAGTACTAACTGACCACGTCGACGTCCATGTTTTTTTTTTCTTCCCTCATGGCTGTGGATGCCTCGAATGAAAAAATTTGTTTTCTGTACCGTATCTATCTGTGTATCTGACAAAGAAAAAGGGCGGGACTATCAACAGATCTACTAAAGCATCGAAGGAGCGATCTCGATGTCACAAGACAGAGAACCCTTGAAATCTCTCGAATCTCCATCTGCTCATCCAACCTGGGATTCAAGAAAGAGGAGGGCATATCTCAATAGTCGAAGGGGTACCCTTTGAGGTGTTTTGTGAGTCTGTAGATGTCCCATGTCGTCAGCATCTGCGAGTCGAACTGTCGGACACTCGTCAAGAAAAATTCCACGATATCTTTTTCTTCCCAATGGGAGAGTGCTCTTAAGTCCTCCTCCGTGTGCAATCCGGCATCCAGGAAGTGAGAAAGTAACTCGCCCAAGGGAGGCTTCGCGGCTTGAAGAAAATCTTCGATAGCTGATAGGTCGATAGGGCCCAACCTCGTCAAAGACTTTTTATGATGCTTTTTGAGGTCTGAATTGTCTTTCTGTTTATCAACAAGTTGTTGTCGATTCGATGAGGAAAGAGATGGGCCCCCTTTGTTCGGCAGTCCCACCTTTACGCTATCGCTTCCCCCCAGTTTCGATGAACTGCATTGTTGTCCTCCATTCGTCAGGGACTTACCCAAGGGAGATTCGACTTTGTCATTTTTTCTTTTTGTAGTCGAAGCCTTGAGAAATGTTTGTAAATAAAAGAAACCAACGGATGTGTGGCGGACCTTTGGAATCATGGAACGACGGGATTGTGTCGGTCCATTGTGCACGGTGAAATCTGGAGACTATCACAATTCGCTCCTCAGCAACGGTATGCACTCATACACCATAGAAACGGCTTACTATAAAATATGTGTTTTCTCTCATTTTCGAAGCATAGCTACGGAGTAACTTGTGTTGAAGTACGATGTAGTCCTTCAAGGCACTCCGGACATTTGAATGTGGATCATCCACATCCGCCAAAAGAACGGGATATTGGTGCTTAGCCTAGTTGACTATGTCAATATAATAATGTACATGTATATCAATGAGAACGAACCTCTTTAAAAATGCGTTCTAAAGTTTCGAACGGAATGTCGACACCCTGCATATTGACATTCAACTTCGATAGACACAACTGTCGGATCGAACTCTGTAATGATTTCTTTTTCAAAGAAAGGTCTGCATATTAAGATAAAGACCCACGGAAAATATGTCATACGCTGCTTTTTCGTTGCTCAAACCTAAGACGGCTCGAAGTTTCGAGGACTGACCAGAGTTGGTCGGCATGCTGAGACTCAGCCTGAGAGAGGTGAAGAAGAAACAAAACGAACGCAGGTAAACAGAAATCTCTCTTGCAAGTCCTTAAATAGCGCCACATATCACACAAAGTGAGTTTGTATTTTCGGCATAATACAATTAGTTCAAAGTAACCATCGCTCAGGCCAGAGACAAGCTTGACTTGTGTCAAAGAAGGGTTGATAGGTGTCGATAGGAGTTTCCATATATGGTAATCACAGCGTCACGTGCCCACTAATGACGCAAAAGGCAATTCCCGTTGGCTTGAGAGCTGAATCTGAGCTCCTGGGTTCCTTCATTAACAACTACGATCACCAAATCATGGGTCTCCTCATGTCCATCCCGCTCGCTGGCGGGCTGACCTCTATAGCGACATCATGTCTGGCTGGTGTAGCATTCTGCTGTACTTCAACAGCAGGTGAGTAGCCTTGATCAAGAAACAGGTTTGTGTGTAATAATCATTGGTGTCCTGCGCAGCCTCAATGTTCTTCAAGTCATGTAACTGTAATTCTTCGATTGCAACCCGTGTCGGTTTTGCAGTAAGTTTATTATGTTTTCTATGTGGCACATTAGCTAAATTTATCACCCAGATTATATTCTCTTTGAATTCTATACTTGCATGGGTTATGAAAACCGATGCAGCGATCAAACTCATTCAGAAATGGAGCTTTGACTACATAAAGATGGAGTGTGCTGGGGAGAAATGTTACGGCGTTCTTGCGGTCAGTACAGAATATCACTTGCTCAAGTGTCAACTTCAATTTAGCTCCCTATTAGGTCCATCGAATCTGTTTTGCGTTGGCGCTCTTCCATTTGCTCCTTAGCTCGGCTTTAATTGGTATAAGGGATACAAAGGATAAGAGAGCCGCAATTCAGAATGGGTAATTCGGATTTTTAACCCACACAAGATACATTCTGACGACCTACTTTATAGCTGGTGGGGTCCCAAGGTCTTGATATGGCTCATCCTGATGGGTATTAGTTTCGTCATTCCAAACGGTTTCTTCATGTTCTGGGGAAATTATGTTGCCTTGCTCGGTGCTACCATCTTTATCCTCCTAGGTCTTGTCCTCCTCGTCGATTTTGCCCACTCTTGGTCAGAAACATGCCTCGAGAATTGGGAGAATTCTGACTCCAACTTCTGGCAATGGGTGCTCATCGGATCCACTGCCTTGATGTACGCCTTCACAATTACGCTCACTGGCCTCCTTTACGCCTACTTTGCTGGATCTGGATGTACCCTCAACCAGTTCTTCATATCGTTCAACCTGGCTCTCTGCGTCGTAATTACGATTATGAGCGTCCACCCTGTCATCCAAGAGCACAATCCTCGCTCGGGTCTTGCACAGTCGGCCATGGTTGCTGCATATTGCACATACCTCGTTGTGTCAGCCCTCAGCAACCACGTTCATGAAACGAAGAAATGCAATCCCCTCCGAGATGGAAAGAAGACACAAAAAGCAGTTCTTGTTTTGGGTGGTATCTTCACCTTCTTGGCTATCGCTTATTCCACTACCCGTGCTGCAACCCAAAGCAATATTGTCGGAAGAAAGAAGGGTCGCGTTCAACTGCCTGAGGATGACGGTCATCATTCCGAACTTGGCGTCGTGAACACTCAACCAGGCCGAACTGAGTCACCACGTTATCAAGCTCTACTTGCTGCTGTGGAAGCTGGGTAAGTAATATCGCCATAAACCATCACATCTATCTCACAATTTATCCCAGTGCCATTCCTGCATCTGCTCTTCAAGAGGAGGAGGTCGACGACGATGAAGATGAAGTTGTTGGAGAGTCCCGTGACGATGAAAGAACTGGAACAAGATACAATGTACGGTTATTTTTATCGTCATCACATGCAGGCGTCTTATTTTTCAATGCAGTATTCCTGGTTCCATATCATTTTTGCCATTGGTGCAATGTATGTTGCCATGTTGTTGACAGACTGGTAAGCATGGAGGCGAGCACAAGATAATCGGTTTTTTGACACCGTATTTTAGGAACGTAATTTCGCAGAAACCTGTAACTGGCCCAGTGGACCCAGATTTTGATGTCTACATTGGGCGCTCTGAAGTGGCAATGTGGATGCGAGTCGTGTCCGGTTGGGTTTGTATTATATTTTATATCTGGAGTCTCATTGCCCCAGTCGTGATGCCCGATAGGTGAGTGTTCTATTCAATGTTAATACACCGTGCAGCGAACCTAACAAACTTTGTAGGTTCGGCGATTTCTGAGCCCGCATTTCTCCTTGATTTTTGGACATCTATGTAATTGTCGTTGCTTCTAGTACATTTAATTTTCTTTCAGGTAATGTTTTCGTTCGTGTATATGCCGAAGTTGAAACCTTTACAATTCATTTTGTCTTCGGATGATGCATTAACGCTCCTGGGACCTCTCTTGATCTCTTCTCCTTTAGAAGCTTGCCAAAGCACGTTCACGAACCCATTGAGACTCCAAGATTAACATCGCATTTACCCACAAAAGCACGTCGAGGTTTCGTTATACTGTGCATCCACAAAGATGAGATACGCCCACAGACAGGGCCCATGCCCTCTTCTTTCCATTAAAGTTATACCTGCGCCACATACATCCCCCTCAATTTTCAACAATCATGAAATACAGAGGGAGATGGTATTTCGGAGCAACTGCGCTGTTGGTGTCTACTCCTGAGTCCTAACCCGGATTCGGAGGAAAATTTGACACATTTCCATGCAAGGGACCACTACGGTGCTTATACCGCAATATAAAACAATTGTTCCCCTTGACCTGAATAATGTCAGTAGTAGCCTCGGTGCGTATAGTTAGAACCTTTTTGTCTATCTTTGTGGCCTCGTGGGCGTGATAACGTCTTTCACTCGTCACTAGGTTTCATCCTCAGTAGCCTATGTGCGTGCACATCAAGATGTGTAGTGCAATTGGAAGCTAGGAACTAACTGCGACATTCAACCCCGGTTGTTCCTGACATTTCACATCGGCCCGGGAGCAAATACAGCGACATCGGACTTGGCCTGATGCGCTCACTCTTGATGATCATGCTTGTATATATCCACCTCCACACTTCTTCCATCTTCTCTTGCCCTCCTTCTTGTACTCTATCATCCCCGTCACTATTGCCCTCTTGATGCCCTAGCTTCTCCGACTGGACACTCCACTGATCCTCTTTGCCAGTTTATACGCATTTCGTTGACGTTCGTTTATTCCTCGACTCCTTGTGGGGGTTGGTGGTTATCAATGACCTCCACCCTTGCACATCCCACCTCCATCCAAGAAGCAATGTAAGATTCTCTTGATTTTTGACACGTTCCGTAAATAACCACAACTTGAACTCTGCTGGGTCGCAGATTATTTAACAACTACCTTGGAGCTGCTTCGCTGGGTACGCTTCCTATTTTCGCGGTCGCTGTTGTTCTAGACTTGTACTGAATTTTACGCAGCAATCCTTTACTATGACTACCTATTGACGTTCAGTTGCGAGTATGAACGATTTTGGAAGCCAGGTCGACATACATGGGCGTCGACCTTTTTTTATCTCAACCGATACTTAACTTTACTCGGGCACGGTCCCATTATTGTTCAGTACTTCTGGACTCCATCAGGTCTTCACATGTTCTCTGTACATGATGGCTTCTTATTCCTTTTTACCATTGACTGATGATGATGTGCATAGACGTACGTTGGCGTGATGCCATATTGTCTGAATTGCCAACCTGTTGCTCAACATCTCAAACAATTATCCAGCTGCACTACTCTGTCTGCTTTCCACCAGTACCTCGCTGTTGTCATCCAGATTATTGTCGGAGGTGAGTACGACTGTCCTCGTCCGTGTCCTTGAGAGAGTGCGTATTGTTACCGATGGTATTATTCAACTCAATTTAGTGCTGCTAATTATGCGGACATACGCACTATACGGGAGCAGTCGTCGAATTCTCGCGTTTTTATGCGCCTGCGGGGGAACTGTCATCGGATACGGTGTTGTGCGTCCAGTGATGTTATTATAGTCGGTTGTGGGATTGACAGATTTTTCCTTCACGTTGCACAGTGGTGCGTTATGACAGACCAAAGTAAACCCCTGAGCTCGGAGGACGTGACATCTCTGACCGCGTGCTTGCTCCCGGTAAATGACGATTCGTACGTCCTGTTTCATGTCTTCGCCATTTTGATTGCTCTGGCTCATGTTTTGTCATTTCATCTTATATTAGGGCGGCCAGTAAGTCCAAATATACAGGAAACGTCTTGCATGTGTTCAATTTTGGAACGTGACAGAGATAGCATCGGCGTGGACGGGGATGTTGGCGTTCGACATTCTCATTTTCTCTATGACGGTTTATCGCTCGTGGCTGAAGTGGAGAAATGAACGCGTAGCGGTTTTGCAGGTGATGTTACGCGACGGTGAGATTATCTGCGTGTCTTTTGCGATTTGACGGGGCTAATTTGTTTCATTTTGAAAATCAAGGGAGCATCTATTTCGCGTAAGCACCATCGGAGTACTTTGTTGTTCTTGGTTGTATACTGAGCAGACCACTAATATAGGATTATGTCCATCAGCAGCTTGTCGGTTATTTTGACATTTCATGTACGTGTCTTTGTCTTGTTGAAGTTGGCACGCGAGCTCACTATTCGAATTACAGCTTCTCGAGGTACCATGATGCTCTTCGGGTTTGTCAAGACCGAAAATCTAACGCTCCATCTAGCCCTACAGCAGAGGAGTAACTGTAACTCTTACGAATATGTGAGCGTTTCTGAACGCATTCATAATATTCTATTCTATGGCTAACAAAGAATTCTTCTAAACAGCTTATCTTCTACCATGCTTTCCCGGCTTATGCTTAACCTCCGGGACCCAAAATTAATCTCGAACAATCACGACATAGATACTACCTATGGTAGGCCCAACACCACAAACGCCGTATTTACGAGTATGATCGACACTTCCCTATACCCCTCGACCTACGAACCTGCTCCTTCAACTTCAGTCCACGGCAATAATACTCTCCACCAAGATGGTAAGCCCCTGCAAATGTATTGACTGCTTCATGGCCAGCATGGTTGATATTGTTGTAGACGTTGAACTACCCTCACGCAAACAAGATGACGACCCAGGATGCGCTTAATGTATACTGTAGACTAGTGTAGATGTCGCTGTATCGTTTATGATTACCACAAAGCTGTATATTAACAATCCCCAATGCCATCTGGGGTGTATTTTTTATCTTGTTTCGAGTTAACTGGTTGGGTTCATGCATTTCAGATGAGAATAAAGGGCTCACTTGGTTTTGCTTCTGCATTCAAGTAGGTCAAGAAATGATGGATCCGGATGCTTTGAGCTGTGCATGGGTCATGCGGTCAAAACCATAATGCGCAAAGGCACATGAATTCGTAAATGTCAGGAAATGCTTCACTTGTCCCTGATCAAGTTGGGTTTGAGTTAGAGATATTTCTCTCTCTTTCACCCAAGCCACTCTCAGGCTTGGAACACAACGAAGATTGAATATGGTTCTCCACCTTCCAGATCCTCCTTTCCCCATCTCTTTGGCAGCTTCTCTTGTCCTTCTCATTATTTCCGAAGCCAACTCGTTTTACCCGGGAAGCGCAGGTTTCAAAATCGCGGCCTCTCTGTCGTTCCTTGGAGCTGGAATTAATGCAGCGTCTACAAAGCTCCCTTCGTGGTATTGGTCATCTATTTTGCAACCTGAAAACCGATATACTGCTGCTCTAGTCTTCGGATTAGCATTTGGCGTCGTTGGGGACGTTCTTTTAATTCCGTCCAAGGCAAACTATTTCAAGACAAACAAAAGTCGAGCTTCCGAAAAACCAGAAGGTCAAACTGCGCGCTTCAAAGCTGGCGTGTTTTTCTTTGCCCTTGCACACATTGCCTATATTGTGGCATTCATTTCAAAATTGCCAGCAGGTGGATTTCGATGGGTTGACGGTGGACTGGCGTTGGCATTCGGGGGAATCCTCACTACCTGGTTGGGTGTTCTAAACACCAAACCGACACCCGGAGCAAGATTTTTGGTTCCTGAAGATATGTTTGGACTGGTCACGGCGTATATTGTGATTATCATGAGCATGGTTGCGAGTGCGACTGCTACAGATGAAGGATGGCAAAGAATTATTGGGGCATGGGCTTTTATGATTAGTGACATATTTGTTGCTGCCGATACATTTGCGCCGAAGAAAAAGGAAGAGAAAAAGACAGAAAATAACAATAAAAAAGGTAGAGAAGGATGGAAAGCTCGTTCTGTTGGATGGACAGCATACTTCGGAGCTCAACTGGTACTTGCTGGTTGTATTTAAAGCCTTTAATTGGTTATCTAATCATTTATTACAACTAGTTTCAGTCATTATTTTTGTTTGGTCGTAGCAAATAAGAAACTTAAACTCTCGCCGCCATCCTCGACGATGCTCTCCCTGGTCAAGAGGAGATTTAATAATGTCGTAGTACCAAAGAAGGTTGTAACATATGGTCTTCAGAATGCTACTAGGCATTTGGAAACTTCAAGACCAGTTCACAGGCAGTTTACAACATTTCTTGCCAATGGTTCTCTTCGACGGAGATACGCCAGCCCCTCACATGTTTCTCTACGGCATGTCCATGTTCGCGCTATCTCGTACTCTTCAATCCCAAGATTCGTAGCCAGAGCATTCAAGATACCTATAGCCGGTGCAACAATCGGCGCAGGAAGCTTTGGTTATGCTAATTACAAGTTTGAAGGTTAGTTATATTGAGCTATGTTTAGCCCTCTATGTCTAACTATCTTAAATACATAGAAATGCGTAAAACAACGAGTGGATGGATCACAACTGCGCAGGATACTGTTCATGACGCGTTTGAGACAGCTTCAGGCGGTATCAACGCTGTAACCTCGCGCCTTGCCGACCTCAAACTACCAGAACTTCCAGCCGTGGAGGCGCCTCAGTTCATCAAGGATTTGTTTTCTGCGAGGCAAAATAATGAAGACAAGCAGAACGAAGAGGATGGTGAACATTCGTCTGACAACAACAAGTCGCCAAAGGACGCCGCAGCTATTGCTGCTCTCGTTGCCGCAACAATGTCGTCACCTTCCGATGGTGAGGCCAAAGCGGAGTCTCTACCTCCAGATGCTAGGGCTAATGGCCTTATGCATCTGACCAAAAAGCTTATCGAAATTCGAAGTATGCTTCTGAGCATAGATCAAAGTGACGCGCTGAAGTTGCCGAGCATTGTCGTCATCGGTAGTCAGAGTTCCGGCAAAAGTTCAGTGTTGGAAGCAATTGTAGGGCACGAGTTTCTACCAAAGTATGTTTTTGCAGTTCTTCTCTGACCCTATCAATCTATTAATGTGATTATGTTTTAGAGGAAACAACATGGTTACACGGCGTCCTATTGAGCTAACACTCATTCATACACCTGTAAAAGACGGTAAAGTTCCTCAGGAGTACGGAGAATTTCCTGCTCTAGGTGGTGGCCGCCTCACCAACTTTGCCGACATCCAACGCACTCTTACCGACCTCAATCTCGCCGTCCCTGCTTCCCAAGCCGTATCCAACGAACCCATTGACCTACGGATATACTCACCCAACGTCCCCGACCTCACCCTTATTGATCTTCCTGGCTACGTCCAGATTTCTTCTCTGGACCAGCCTGAAACCCTCAAAGAGCAAATCGCTGGTCTTTGCGACAAATACATTCGCGAACCTAATATCATTCTCGCCGTTTGCGCTGCTGATGTCGATCTGGCCAACTCACCCGCTCTCCGAGCAAGCAGAAAAGTCGACCCTCTGGGTTTGAGGACCATCGGTGTTATCACCAAGATGGACCTCGTCCCTGCTGAGCAAGGTGTTGCTATCCTGTCTGGAAACCGCTATCCTCTTCACTTGGGCTACGTCGGTGTTGTGGCCAAGGGTGCAAATAAGAAGTCGCAAAAGGACTCCTTATCGCTGGTTGCCCAGCGGGCTGAGGATGAGTTCTTTGGTGGAAACCGAGAAGTCTTTGAGCGTCACCCATCCCTCATGATTGGAACAAGCACATTGCGACGTCGCCTCATGGAGGTCTTGGAATCATCAATGGCCTCTTCTCTACACGGTATCACCAACGCAGTCCAACTCGAGCTGGAGGAGGCGACATACCAATTCAAAGTTCAATACAACGACCGAAGAATCACTGCTGAATCTTATGTTGCTGAAACTATGGACACACTAAAAGCGCGGTTCAAGGAATTCACGCAACAATTCCGGCGACCTGTTATCCGTGCTAAACTCAAGGCTATGTTGGACGAGAAGGTTATGGACGTGCTTGAGCAACTGTATTGGCTCGACAAGCGTGCACCCGAGTTGGGCCAAATTGCTCAAGAACCAAAGCTCAAGCCAGAGGAGGTAGACCCCTACTGGAAGCACAAGCTTGAAGCTGCGTCGTCACTTCTCACAAAGTCCGGCATTGGAAGAGATTCAACACTCCTTGTAGCCGATGGTCTAAGATCCTTGATTGACTCCATTGCCTCAGGAGAGCCCTTCACATATCACCCCCGCGCCGCTGAACGCCTTATTCAATTCTCGCATATGATCCTGCGCGACCGCATAGGTGTTACCTCCGACCAGGTCGAAAACTGCATCAAACCCTATAAATACGACGTTGAAGTCGAGCCAAGAGAGTGGGAAGCAGGTCGGGAACGTGCTGTCGAGTTGTTTGAGAACGAGGTCAAGTTGTGCGAGCAGAAATTGAGCGAGATCAGGAAGAAGGTTGGGGGCAGTCGGCGGTTAGGTAACCTCATTGGTTATGTCAAGACACTGGAGGAGCAGCAAAAGGAGAAGGTGGCGAAGAGGTTGGAGAGTGCTGATGGAGAGGGAGCTGAGCCAGCAGACCTACCTCTGGAGTCGTATCGCTATCCACCAGCGCAGCTTGTTGATGGTGCGTTAAACCTTTTCTTTTCTTGAGGACCCTTTTATTTACACTTCATCATTACAGCCCGATATGCCATGATGTACCATGACAGGGTTGGAATTCTGAAGCTCCGGCTCATGGCGCTAAAATCCAAACGGTGTCGTGCGGGTCCTCAAAGCGAAATCTTCTGCCCCGAGGCTTTCCTCAACGTTGTCGCTGACAAGCTCGCTTACACGTCCGCGATGTTCATCAACATCGAATTGCTTGACCAGTTCTTCTATCAAGTAAGTTATCACAGCGTGCTATATTTAGCCGAAAGCTCATATCTTTGCAGTTCCCTCGTGAAATTGATACCCGGTTACTTTATGACCTTGACCGGAAAGAAATCGTGGAGTTTGCTCGCGAAAACCCTGTGGTCAGACGTCATCTGGAACTTCAAGAACGAAAAGACAAGCTGGAGGAAGTCATGAAGCAGCTCAACAGCTTGTCAACTCTTCGCGCAGACCCCAAGCCACAACCTCGTCGTAATCGGGGCTTGTTCGGAAGTGTGTTCTGAGGAGGCCACGACTTTCAACACGACGATTTTATGCTGTAGCCCTACTATTGACTGGATTTTCTCTGGTGGCTCTTTCGTTTGATTATTTTATATCGTAATTCACTCTTAAGCCCTTTTTTGTATACTTAACCACCCACCTCTTCTACTTAATCTATGGCTGGATAGACGAGTATTCCTACTCGGCAATGAATAATACTTATACAACGCTTAAGTGACTGCTTGGTGTGAAGGTATCGTGTCATATACAGCGGAATTAAATTAAATACAGGTAAAGATAATATGGAGGTATATGGTTTAGAGCTTGGCCTTGGCACCCTGTAAAAAATGTAGGTATCAAGAGCAATAGGCCCGACATCTATAAATAGCTCACCTTGAGAACGGTGTCGAGCTTAGTGGCCAACATCATGTTGCCCTTGGTCTTGAGCTTGCCAGTCATGAAAGCTTTCTGGCCGTTGAGCTATGTGCGCCAAAGGGGTGAAGAAGATTTGTTGAGCGATCAAACACTGTTCAGGATACCCAGGGTAAAGTGCTGAACATACCTTGCCATCAGCGAGGTCAATGAGGGTATCATCAGAGAGGATGATGGTGACATCGGCCTTGGGTTGAGCCTTGCCCTTGTAGACGGTTCCAGTCTTCTTCATGTCAATGGTCCATGTGACGGTCTCCTTCTTGTCGTTCGTGACCTGGAGCTCGAAGATTCCGTTGGTCTGAATTGAAAGCACGTCAGCGTTATTCCTCAACGCCAAGATTTGTATCTGGAATGTTGAAAAGTCTGTATACCTTTTTTATCTGTGCCTGCTTCTCAGCATCGGTGTACTTTGAAAAGGCAGCCTCCAATCCAGAAATGAGCTCTGAAGCCTACACAGAGTATTACGATTTATCAATATGACCACCTTATGAGCGCTCTCAGGAAAAATTGTACCTTGAAACCGGGAGCTTTGATGTCAGACATGTCGAGTAGATGTAGATGGAGGAAGGGAGATGGATGTAGAGAGAAAAGTTATGACGAGAGAACAAGCGGATTTATGACCAGTCGGGACATCGGGTGTGATTGGCATATGATAATTATTTGTAGCTGCATGTGACTTGATCGCGTCCCAAGGATACCCACGCTATCTCAACCGAACTTGTAAAAGGTTACTCGCATATGATAAACAGTCATCATTGGGGCCCCGCGACCAGGTCATTTAGCGAAGGTTAGACGTTCTGTGGGGGTGTAGCTTCATAAACATGTTCCTAATGGTGTTTAGGTGGAAGGAACGTTGGAGTAAGTCCTCTGTCGCCGGCGCTAGTCACGATGACGCCACGGCGCTCCTGAATCCGTTGAGGATATTAAATAAATTGATTGACGAGAGTGCAAGGCTACACTAAGAGCTACATTACATGACGAGAAATGAAACTAAGTTCCTAAGAGGTCTAATCGACGTAAAGAATTCATAAGAAAATACGAGAGAATATGCGAAGGCTTTGGCGGGTGTAGCCTACAATTACTTCTCCGTAACCTTTCCAACAGTAATGTTACCTATAAGTAGGAGTTAGTATGTAATCTCACTTATACGCTTGTAACTCACCCTTGACGAAGCCATCTTGATTTTCGTTCGAGAGCTCTTCCAGTGTCCTTCCCTTGGTTTCGGGAAGCAGGAGCGTCGAGAAAATGCCAGTAAGCATGAAGAAAGCGAAGATCTCCAAACTTTTGCACGATAAAATAAGTAAATGCGATGTATTATGAGCTTATTAAACTTACATGTGCTTGACGAATTTGTTGGGTCCTCCGATATCCTTAAGGTTACTGAAACCAGCTTGGGCAACAATGGCGCCAAGTTTGCCGCTGGCAGCAGAAATACCATGAGCGGTGGAACGGTACCGTGTAGGAAAAATTTCTCCCGGAATAACAAAGGTTGTTGTGTTGGGACCAAAGTTCTGGAAGAAGTTAGCCAGACAGTAGAGGAAGACAAAGGCCTTTGTCGAAGAAGGGTTGGCGTTCAACTTGTCAAAGCCGAATCCTAAATATCGGAGTTAGATCTTTACCCTAAAGCGATTAACCTTAACGCTCTTACCGAGGATAACAAACAAGATGGTGAGCATGCTGAAGCCCATAAGTTGGATCTTCTTGCGTCCCCAGGAGTCGATGAGCAGGAAAGTTGCATAGTAACCGGGGACAAGTCCGGCAGCAGAGAGAATAAGGTTTCCGATGCAAACATTGTTCAAGTTGTCGAAGACGAGACGAACACCAGCTTTGGGAGAGCCGAAACCGATGGTTTGCAAAATGATAGATGAATTCAGGCCCAAACCGTAGAATGCGATCTAAAGAGCCCATTAGATGAGACGTGTATACAGTAAAGCCGATACTTACATCAAGAGCAAACCAGGAGTAAGAAGTGGCGAAAATGATCTTAAAGTTCTCCCATTTGCCGAAGTGATGGCGGAAATCACCCCAGCTGGCTCTGGGTGCTTCGAGGCGCTCAACGTAAAGGTCACGCTTGACGACACCATCACCCGCCAGGACACCCTTGATGTCAGCTGTAGCCTGGCCGATGTTGCGCTCAATATCCATGGTAAAGCGAGGCGTCTCGGGAATGGTGAGACGGAAGTAGAGGGCAACAACTCCGGGAACGCATCCAAGGCCGATCAAAAGACGCCACATAACGTCAACTTTGTCGAGCTGATGGGGCTTGTTGGTTGTGATAAGCGAGTCTTTGTAGGCGTTGGTGATGATGAAAGCGATGAGGGCAGCAGCTATGAAAGGACAATTAGCAAGCGGGTGTGTGATTGGGTTTCATTTAAACGCACTAAAGTTGCCCCAGCCTTGCGCGGCAAAGACTGCGGTCATCATTCGACCACGAATCTTGGTCGAGGCGAACTCCGAGGAGATGACAGCACTAAGAGGATAATCTCCTCCAATACCGACACCCATCTACTTGCAATTAGCCTCACGGTAGTCTGTGATGTAAGGATTATACTCACAATAAACCTCCAGACAACCAAGACACCGATAATGTGGACAGCGGGTGCATTTCCCGAGAGCGCCTGGGCGAAGGTAGCGACGATGATGATCATTAATTCAATACCATCTGATAGACGAACGCCGGCGGCGATGAGCTTGATTCAACGATAATTAATTAGACTAAAGGACTTACACATCCTTTTACGTCCGACTACATCAGCCAGCCAACCAAAAAGAAGCTGTCCGACAAGAGTACCAACAGGCGTGGCGACTTTGACACCAAGATCTTGTTGCTTGTTTAGGGCCTTTCCCTTGCCTGCACAAACGTTTGTTACTTTGACTCGTCTCTTGAAAGCCCAGAGTAGCACTCACCGGTATCTGGAACTGCCCCATAGACGTATCCCAGCATAGTCGATGCGATGTTAATCGCAAAGATATCGTATCTAAAGGTTTTTGTGAGCGCCTCCAGCCTGGCACAATGGAGAAACGATACTCACGCATCGGTGAAGAAACCAACACCAGCTACGATGCAGACCTTGGCATGGAACCACCTAAGTTGCCAAGTCTCAGAAGCATCAAACGTTTGAATAAATCAATAGGACGTACGAGAACTTGGCATTGTCAACTTCAGCAAGAGCGGCTCGGCGTCGCTCATCTAGGACATATGCAGCGTCGTTTTTCGAAGTGGAGACAGCCTCTTGAGAGTCTCTGCTTGATCCTTGCTCGTGATAGCTCATGGTGGCTAAAGCTTTGAGATCAGAGGGGCTGGGGAAAACCTAGGCTCAAACGTCCGATTTGTACCCACACCCTTTTTAAAGAGTATTAAAGACAGTTTTTTTACAAAAGCTCTGTCCTTTTTGAATTACATTCAAACTCGAGTTGAAGCCATCTTTCGAACGTTCGATAGCTCGACCAATAGGAATAGCCCAGGGACGCATGTGCGCTTGTCCTTCATAGATTTTGATCTATAAATAGCGCTTGTCGACAAGCCGTGAGTAACCCCCGTCTGTTGGTTGAAATGAATCAGCTCAGTGGTCGTATGCCTCTAATGTGCTATCATTGGCATGTGGATTTACATTGATTACAATTCGGTGCGTGGAATCTATGGAATGAAATTTATCCTTCCGTCCCGAAGCTAGATTCATTGTCCGTGTGCAGGATCTCAAGCAAGGCGAGCCATTTTCCAGGATCGCCCAAACGGTTAACGCCGAGCTGACAAATATAGTCTCACGATACCCACCCCCAACTCCCATGTGCACCACTGTCATCGTTGTGCATTGACAACAGCGTTATTGAACAGCTCTGGAGATGGCATGTACCGCCACACGACTTAGAGCCCTAGCATTATACAAGGAGCTGCATAGACTTGGTCGCGAATATCCTGATCCATCGTGTGTATCTTTCAAGCGGCAGTTCTAGCATCTACTTATCATACACCCACCTGCTACTATTGGACTCAGGTACGACTTCAACGGCAGGATCCGACGTTTGTACGAAAGTACGATACACCTGTTTCATCCCGGTTTTGTATTGATACCCTCAATCCATATCTCCTTTAGAGAACAGGACCTTAACAGATAAGGAGGAGATCGAAAACGCTCTTAAACTCGGTGAATACATCAAGAAAGGTGCTATATCTTGCATGTGGTATTAAAAGGATTCTTACGAGCCGTATCACGAACCCAAACAGAAACACTGGCTCTCTATGCCTTGAAAAAGTATAGACATCTCAAGAGAATGTATCCCCCCACATCTGTTATGGACCCCTTGCCCTAAATTCGTAGATATTTTCTGCATCTTGGACATCAGGCAAACGTTTGCCTCGCGGCACGAGCCAGTGTACTATGTTTATCTCCATTAATCATGGCTCAAAGATTGTATCCGTTTATGACTTTGTGGGTCTATATTCAACCTTCATTCCGTGCGTATCTATGCAATAATTGTTCCGAAAAGTCCAAAGAATTGTAGTACAGCTGCTATCTGCCCAGCTAACTGCAGCTAATTCTGGCTTTCAGCGGGCATAGAAGCACATCTTTACTGCTGGCTTTGTTGATCTTGGGCACATGGTCAAGTATGCAGACGACAACAACCCAAAGATCCACAATAAGCCGTCAATCACACATGCCGGAAGGCACCACATGTTCCGGATTTCTGCACCTAGTGACCGCGACTCTAATCTTGCCACATCCATGCCAACTT
The DNA here is from genome assembly GCA_015501605.1 of Panaeolus papilionaceus. Lineage (NCBI taxonomy): Eukaryota > Fungi > Basidiomycota > Agaricomycetes > Agaricales > Panaeolus > Panaeolus papilionaceus. Next base: position 91,467 of record JADNRZ010000023.1, on the reverse strand, counting down.
GATTACTTGCTTTCATCTGACGACATCAATTCTGTGTGCAATACATGTCTCTGTCCTTGCAAACGAAGGAAACGTTCCTCAGGGTTCAGGCATGTTCATTCCATCTATTTTTAGCACATGATGCAGTAAACGTGGACTATCTGTTGCATACGTCGGCGGGATTCTTCTCCATATGATCTGTTGGGGCGCCGACTATTTAACGAGTTTGCAATAGTCGCGACTCCATGGACAGGGCCCAGCAGAGACGTATCAACTTGCTGTCGTCGTCGCTGCTGACTCGATGGTTCAGCATCGGTTTGCTTCGGACCTTGGCAAGTGAGCATGAGAAGATCATTGATTTATAGGAACTATGAAGTGCTCGGTTCGACGACCTTCCCAGAGATATATATACGGTACATCGAATGTGGGATTTGCTCTTCATAAAATCACCGACTGTGCCTCGAACGAGTCTAGGGTTGCTATATACTGACCTTGAGTTACATCATCAGCATATGCGACTGAATCTTATTGTGTAGAATACCCGATGACAGTGGAACTGCTGTGGCCGAAGTGATTCAAGTGAAAGGTTACAATTATAAACGAAGAGTCTCAGGAAGGCTGAGGAAGCACGGCCTCTTGACCTGCTCGAAACCACGGTGCAACATGCCCACACCGATGAGGTCGGCGGAGAGGCAATCACTCGTACGACCCATTATTTGGTCATGGATGCACAAAATTGCTGAAGAGGCCTCGTCATTTGACGCGTCAGAATTGCTATCGTTGAAGAGTATGCTCGCCTTCGGCGCTTCTACTGAGAAGCTATGTACGGCTTTTTTAGCTCTCTTTATGTGCATTTGGGAATCATATACCCTTGGAGATGGCGGTAGAAGTTACGACATCTTAGCGCGAACAGTTACAGAAGATGTCAACCAAAAAACCAGATTCATTTTCAAAAATACCACAGCATAGGAACCTAGTACAGAGGTATCGGTATTTAAGATCTAATATCGGAAGACGAGTAGAGGCAGTACTAAAATCGATGTTAATCAGGAATGCCGAATACAGGGTGCTGCAGAGCAGGATAGACGAGAAAATTAAACGTACTTTGCCGTCGGGGCCCGAACCAGTCTTGGGGGGCTCAGCACCGCTGTTGTTACCGGTGTACCTGTCGCAGATGCTGCTGACGCTCTGAGCACGGGTGGTGCGGATGGTTGCGGTGCTGGGAGATCCGAAGTGTTAGAAATCTGCAGTGAAGATGGGTAGTGTGGGGACTCACTCTCCATAGTTACTGTTGATAGTGATTGTTAGCACAGAATTGCGATGGCATGCTATGTAGATGACTTACGTGTTGATTCCGACGAGAGTCTTGCCGTTGACGGCCCAGACATCGTTGATCTGGACGGTGCGCTTGTATTGAGTCTTGCAGTTACCGCACTAAATCGATGACTATGTTTAGCGTCCAATTGGGGGGGGGGTGATGTAGGCTGACTTACGCTACGGTAGAGCTTTCCGAAGTCCTCGACGTAGAACTGGTAGGGAAGTGATATCAGACTTTGAAAAAAAGGCCTGAAAAACGGATGTTATATACCGAGTTGATGATGACCTAAAAAGACGGGTGTTAATTTTGTGAAATATCTAAAATGCGATGTTGCTCACAGTTCCACCACCGTTGTGTTGAATGACCTTGTCAGAAGCGTGCTACAAAGCATCGGGCGTCAATCAGAAATCAATGGGCTCGTGTGATCGTCATGTAATTTACCTTGGCCTATGAGAAATGCAATCAGTTAGTACGTCATTCGCATATCGACGATTATCATCCACTTACACCTCCATAGTTAATGCGGGAAGTACCGCTGGTCTGCTTGAGGGTGATAGCATCCTCACAAACGTCCTCGAAGTAGACGTGGTCGAGTGTGCAAGAGCCTGTTCAAATTGACATGTACCGAATCAATATGAGTTTCTCAACGAGGAAAAAAGTGGGATCACGACAAACGTACCAAGACAGTGAACACCCTCAGCTTGGTTAGCGCCAATGACGACGTTCTTCAGAGTAGCACCTTCCTGGAGGAGGAAGACGGCGTCCGAGTCGCCGCCCTCAGATTGACCAGTGCAAGCGCCGGAGCCACGGTCGTAGCGGGTGTATGCCTGGGGTGGGGTGAAAGTCTGACCAGCGGCGACGGTGATGGGCTTGCTCAATGAGCTGGTGGTGGGGGGACTGGGGAAGACATTGCTAGCGGCGCGACGCTCCAGGGCGCTGTAGGTGGGTTAGCTGGCTTATACGCGCAAGCACTGGTGAAATAGAAAGACTGACGGGTTAGCGAAAGCGAGGGCTGAGAGGGCGAGAACGACGAGTTGGGTGCTGAACATCTTGGCAGATTTTTGACTCCTTTGGATGAGTATTTTCTACAATGTGGACGCACTTTATGTAGTCTTGGGTGATCTATTTTTAGCACGTCGATAGAGGTTTGCAAAGGCCAAGTCTGTGTTTCCGGACGGTCCGCTAGGAGTCTATTAGCCTTTTCGAAGGTGTATCATCTGCGTATGGGGTACGTGTACCTATAGTCGAATCAGTGGGGGTTGGAGAGAGTTTTGCAGAGAGTTCGAAGGTTGATCAATTCACCGGAAAGCGGTAGCGGCAAGGCGGACCGTGGCCAGGCGTAGGGGTCGAAGATCCTTCGAGCAGGTGTCGAGCACGGATATTCCTCGAAATCTCTTGTCTGCATTGCTCGCGAGTGCTCACGGGCACCAGAGGCTGCGTGTCAGTGAACCAAGCACAGCCTCGAGAACGCAGACAGCAGGTGACATCTGGTGCGTTTGAATTAAAGGAAGACGAGAGCTGGGTGAAGAGTCAATAATTGATCCGGGGGGTTATTCCATAGCTCAGACGACGCTGGGGACAGAGTGTTATTAGCCGGCAGCTGTTTTTAGATTCTGGTAAAATAAAGCCGTATTTTATTGTTCGGAGAAATTTAGAGGTATAATGGACACTGGCCAGCAAGATGCTGGAGGTGTTTTGGGTGTCGGGTGCAAAGAAAAAAATGCACATTTTGCCGCCTCTGTACGGAAGCAAACTCTAGGTTTCTCTAATGACGGATTTAGAGCGACATTAACCTGTATATCATCTGAAAAAATAACATTTTCTAACAAGTGAATAGTTCGAGGTTCGAATGGCTATCGAAACCCCTGAATATCTGGTTGCACGTGCAGGACTTGAAGCGATCACATGAACAGGACGACGATATCGATGAAGGTCATTGGGCCATCATAACTTTCTTTTTCTCTACCACGTCCAGTTCCAATGGTTCAACGTTCTTCTCACTGCTTAAGTCGTCAATGTCCAGCCAGGAAAGCTGTTGAGTGGCTGCAAGGGGTTAGCAGTATGACTCATTTCATGTCAACACTCATGACTTGATCGTTATGCGACCCTGCATGCCTGAAGTTGTTATTCAAACTCATCCACCCACCTTTCATCTTACCACCACACTCTACTCATACAAATGTTGGCAAAGGATGAGCATGATCCGAGTTTTAACCACCTGCGTCTCATTCACCGATCATCGATAATTTTAACAGTGTTAGACGTTGATCAAGAAAGGGGCTCTTTCGGGACTCTCCGATCGTCGCGCTTGGAATGCTTGCCGACGACGCACACCTCAACCAGCAAGGCCTTCAACGGAGCTTGGCGCTAATCTGAAGCTCTTGGGCTGCCTTCGGTGACTCACCGTCGTTTGCGGGCGGACCAACGCCCAACATGCTCAGCCGTTTTATGGACAACCACCGCACAAATTCGTGAAAAATGGAGAGAAGGATGCGTTGAATTATTATCAAGCTGTACGTCCAAGACATTGCCATGGGGGAAGTATGAAACGAAATACATATTGACTAAAGCTGTACGTGCTACTATTTGGTATGAAAAGTTATCGAGAAGCACACTAAAAGTTACATACATACACAAAAAAGACTAGAAAAACATAGGTTTGGTCCGATGTGACAGGTACTATCGATTGGCATCATCCAGACCCAATTAAGCAACAAGAAGCAAGAAACGAGAAGAAAGATTGGCATGGGGGGCGTCAAGCCAAGGGTATCGTCGGGACTGGTATATGGGTTAGAGTCGCGGGGGAACGCAGGCTCAAATGGGGGCAACTTACACCTGAATGTTTGTTGGAGGGCGTAAATGACGCTGCGGCGGCCTAGGCCTTGATACCGAACGCACGAGCGCCGAGACCAACACTTCCTTCCCAACCTTTGAACCTCTCCGACGACGCACTCAGATCCATATCGTATTCTTCGTCACCAGTGTACATGCGACCGATTCCTCTGGAGCGGGACCATACCGAGACGAAGAGGATTCTCTTCTTCTTGCGGTTGAGGAAGAACCAATGGGACGACCACAGCAAGACGCCTTTTCGCTTGAACCTGAGGTTGCTGAAGGTCGGTGATGAGCCGCTGAGAGCCAACTCGTCAAAGAAGGAGTAGTTAATTGCAGCTCGTGGAGTGGGAGGGGGGATGTTTGTTCTGCCGGAGTACCGTCTTGGTTTGACCTCATCAATGTCGTAATTGTCGAACTCGAAAGTGGGATCTTCGTCGCTTGAAGAGGCTTCATCTGCGACAGAGGCGACATCGTCTTCATCATCCGAGAAATCATTGGCGTGGGGGTCGGCGTCAATCTCGGGTGTGTATGAGAAAACCTCGCATTCGGATAGTCCTATTACGTCGTCGATGAGACGGAAAAGAGTGGGATGGGTGCCAGAGACTATTGGTGGTGGTGAAAGTGGGCTCTGTATTCTCCTTTCATACGGTGACGTTGAGCTGGACTCTGTGGATGGGAAGAAGTCTGATGATGTCGGTGGATAGGACGAGTAGGAGCGAGGTGCACTGGTGTCTTTATGCGGTGAGATAAGGGTGTTACTCAGCGCATTGAGGATATTGGCGCCGTCTTGTTCTTTCACGAAATGTGATGCTTTGACGTCTGAAAATTCGTAGTCTGGGAAGGCAATGTTCAGGGTGGCAATGAGCAGATACAGGGTCTTGCGCGACGACTGTTTGTCTATTGGCCCGAACGGTGTCATTTCCGCTTCCCTGTCGAGAGCCAACCATGACGGCAGAGGCGGTGATGTGGAGACGTCTTCTTGATATGCAGATTCGAGTTCTTTGAAGAGCTTCTTGTCGCGCTTGACGTTCTTGCAACTATAAGCCTCCATACGAGTGTGTACTGAACATTCTGGCCCTTCATGAGTTAATGACTGAGCTAGATGTGATAAAGCCGGTATTTCTATGTACTTCATGATGGAAAGTGGAGTAGTTATTGAGGGAGTACGAGGAGGAGATGTTAGAATGGAGACAAGGAGCGGAGTGGTTGGAGAGCGGACGAGTCTAGTAATGTGTGAAAAAGGGGCGTGGATAACATGCACCCCCTTATTAGTCAGCTTTTTCCCTAATAAAGAGATTTCTCTCATAAGACTCGAACGTTTATTTTATTATAAGGCTTAGAATTGTTTATAAACAAACGTTTTTAATGTCATCGTTTAAAATGTTTCACTTGGTTTACATATTTTATTTACCTCAAGTACACAATCTACTTTAACCAATATTCATAGCCTCAACAGTAGAGCTCTGGTCCCCGGGTATCGGCCCCGTTGTAGTCGCTTTCTCTTTCCCCTTGCCACTCGGCCGAAGATGAGCTCCGTGTTTGGCTACTTTTTCTTGGAAAGCACTAAACCTCTCCATCGAAGTAGCAGAAGTCTCTAGCGCTAGATTCAACAACTCGAGGATATGGGGGTTGATGGGATCGATAGACAGCGCCTAAGATATAATTATGTTAAGTGAAATCAATTCACCGCAGCAATTATATAGATCTCTTACCTCGTGGTATTTGACGATGGCATTATCGAGATCACCCATGAGGTGGTATACCATTCCCAAGAATCCAATGGCGACAGCGTGTCTTGCATCTAGTTCTAGCAATTTTTCGTACGCTTGACGAGCTTCTTCCAGTCGTCTGCCTCTATGTTAGCGCTTCAAACTGGGTTTCGACACTAATTTAACCCACTTCAATTTTCTAAAGCAGGTCCCTAGATTAACCCACGTTGTCACCCACGCATTCTGCGAGCTCTGTGTGACTGTTGCAAGGTCCAGCGCAGACTGGAACAACTTTGCCGCCTCCGCGTACCTAAAATAAAAATAAGAAAAGAGGCCGTCAGCAGCGGATCATAAAGCCTATTTTCCAGCATGGCACCGGACGCACCTTCCGTGGTTGTATGCCATAACACCACGTTCGTTCACCAGAAGAGGGTCTCCATCGCACATGATATGTGCTGCGTCGAGCGCTTCGTCTGCGAGCATGAAGTTGGATAATGTGATGTGTTCCATTCCGACGAACATAAGGGGTAGGTGTGAGCTGTTTAGAGGATTAACGCCAGGAACAAGTAAATATGTATATACTCACCCTGTAAACATGCGTACGCAGGTCGAGTATGCCGTTACCGCATGGTCGTGTTCTCCTTCGAGAGCAAATGTGTGACCGAATGCAATCCACGATGGTCCAAATCTTGGGTCCATCAGAGAGGTTTTACTGCGCACGCGACTTCATTAGCATATGGTCAATAGGTGGATTTTTGCGGTATTGAGTACCTGAAATACTGCCTTGCTTGTGCCCATTTCTTTCCGCTCAGGTACCACACGCCGACAGCATACCAACTGAGTGCATTTTCAGGTTCGCGTTCTACTAGCTCGTGGGCTAGCATAAAGAGCTTGGAGTGGAGATGAGATAAGTGATACATGCATGCAATATGCAGTGGCATCGTTTGATTATGCACATGGACAAGTCCCAAAATCCTATTCCATCCAAGTCAATCGTTGCAATGGCGTCGAATATTCAAAAATGACCCTTACCTTGAAGTGATTTGGTAGCAATCCGCCCATCTGAAATTGGTATATAGGGCATCTGCGAAACTGAAGAGCACATCTGGGTTATCACCCAGCCCATATTCTTCTACGAGCCGCTGTCGAGTTAGAGCATGTTCTTGGCCGTGTTTGTATTTTCGTAGACGGGAGGTATAGATGAGCTGAACAAACTGGGCGTCTTGTGGCGTTTGAGATGCGTAGGATAGACCTTGGATGAATTCCCATTCTGTGATAAAGAAAGAGAGATAGGTATGGATGTCCGATTGAGTGGGAACGACTGGGATGTTACATACCTTCGTCTGGAGTCATCATTTCACCGGTTATGAGTTGGTCAAATGCGTCGTAGCATTTTACGTCCAATGCCAATGCTTCCATGAAGCACTGTTTTGCTTGTTCCCCCCGATTGAGCTTCAACATTAGAATTCCACGTAGATTGCACATGGACGCTTCAACCTAACTTTCAGGATTAGTTACAAATTGGAAAGAAACATAGGCAACTCAACCTTAATTCCACCGTCTACGTTGGGAATTGCTGGACCACTTGCCCCTATTCTGACCTTAAGTACAACGAAGATATGAAGAGAGATGTGCACGTACCTGAATCACGGAATGGATTAGCCTCGCCCAACATCTCTGTAGCATCCACCCAGTTCCCTTGCCTAACCTTCATCTAGATCAGCCACATGAGGCTGAAAAACGCCAACACACAACACACCTGACACAGAGCAGCAAGGTACCGACACGCCACACTCATATCGACAAGTCGCGACACACGATCCTGCATCTCCACAGGGATATCAATCATTCCTCCAGGTCCCATGGGCAAGCGAGGTTGTGAGAGCATGAGCTGCGAAACGTCGTGGTCCCGCCCCTTGCCCTTCATTGTTGGGAAGGGCATCATGTTATGCCCGTTCTGAGGATTTGAAGGTACGGGGCCTGGGATTTTCTTAGACGAGCTCATTGGAAATGGACGTGTTAGTAGACGCTCTGCGCGTGAATATTGCTGGGTCATAAAGTATGTCTGCGCGAGCCAGAATGCATCGTTGGGGTCATCTATCATTCGGACAATGTATCAGCAGAGCATAGGACACTCAAAACATCGACATACTCGTCCAACTCAGGATCTTATCTCCCCAAAACGCAGCCGTCTCGTATAAATGCTGCATCAACGCGTCATGCCGCCACAGTCTCATCCGGTCTATCGTCCCCCACTCATATTCAATACTCTCATCATCCGCATCGTCATCCGAGTCCTGGAACACATCTGTCGTGTCCGTCGCGAGCGGATGTGGTCTGCTCGTGCTCGATTTGCCTCTTTTATGTTTCCTCGGCGAGCTCCTCATCGGTGACGCGGGCAGCACAGAGCGATTAGGGTCCAGGGCGAACGAGTTCATGTTGGAGAGTGTGCTCGAGTTGGCCGAGTCCATGTACGAGTCTACGAGGTTTTGTGGGCCGAATGAGAATGAGGAGCCGAGTGAGCCACGTTGTCGTGAGCTTGAAGGTGAGTGGAGATGAGGCATTGGAGGGATGTTGAATGGTGTGTTGGGTGGTGGTGTTGATTCCATCGTGGGTGTAGAAAGCAAAGAGTGTTTGTTCCCGTTATGGCCACTCTTGACATTGACCACCACCACATTATTATTAATAGTTAATTTTCCTTTTATTTATACTTTTTAAAGACTTTTAATTGAGATTTTATTATTCTGGAGATTTGGTCAAGTATAGAAATTATTTCCGATTCTGGTAATTTTTGTAGGACCTCATTCAACGACGCGTTAATTTACAATCTTGGCCATAGTGTCTCTTTGATACCTCCAATGATCACTCCGTCCAAATCCTTGCGTAACAGCTAACCCGCTTGGATAGCCATAAGCATAACCCAAGGACTTTCCACCCCATGACGGATCTGGTCTCCAGAATTGGGGTGGAGGCCGCTCTTTGTTCTTTGCCGAACGATTTCTTCGTCGTGGTTTTCTGGTGGACATTTCTATAGGTACGACGTCGACCAGCGGACAATCTTGAGGTAATTTTAATGGTTTATCTTTTGAAGGACTCGATGGCTGTCCTGTGTATGGGTATTTCTGAAGAGATTCGGCGGGTACTGGTGGTCGGGTTTTTCGAGGTTGTTGGGCAGTACATAGGACGGCAAGTGGAGTGGATATTGATACAGATGCTGTTGCAGAGATACTCTGTTTTGCAAAGGGTCTCGACTGAGAACCAAAGTTAATAAAAGGAAGAATTGAATATAACCAGCGTCACCTTTTCAATCGAAGCACTGAATTGAATATCCTGCAGAGTTACTGCTGCAGATTGTGCATGCACCCTTCGAAGCTCGGCTTGTTCTTCAGAGTCTTCAGCATCTGGTTCGCGGGTTCTAGGGAATGGTTGTTGGAATAATACGTATGTTAAAAATATTCAGACCAACATGGGTTCTGGTGGGGGTGGTGGAAGAAGTGATATTGGCTGAGGAGATCGCCTGCTCGACACCAAACGAAACACTAAAGCCAGATAAGATATTAACCTTCAAAATATAATAAAAAATAAAATCATACAATGCGTCTCGTCCTCTGCCTTTCCATCGTCCAGTTTCCTCCGTTTCTTGGTTTTGAGCGTAATATCAGGTACGAGCAAACCACACTCGACCAAATTCTTCAAAGCTTCCAGTTCCTCGGCATCGGGTGACACATTGAGCTCATCGTCGTCTCCATCTTCTCTATAAATTTCTTTTCTGGTGATCTTGACCTCTTTCTGAGGAACCAAGTGCGGATTGGCAAAACGAGCAAGACGTGGTATCATCTAAAGAGCCTTATTGTGGTTTGTTTTGCTACAACCTTTATTTTTTGGAAATTGATCTTCAATTCATTTTCATAGCAGAGTTCTTCAACAAACCTCCATCCACTATGCCCTCCAAATCTACGACAAAATCATCAGCAGTTAAAACTGATAAAAAGACAAAGGAAAAGAAGGCTGCTCCTGCTCCGATCTCAGAACCTGTTGCTGTGGTTGCTGCTGAACCATCCAAATCTACAAAGTCTCTAAAGCGGAAGAAGGATGCTGAACCTGCTGCTGTAGACTCTGATAAGAAGGACACAGAAGAACTTTCAAAAGCACCCAAAAAAGCCAAGAAAGACGTCCAGGAAAAACCCAAATCTTCAAAGGCTGCTAAACCTGTCGAGGACGACGTAGAGCCTGCTAAACCTTCACCTGCCAAGGCTGCTAAAAAGGCTGACAAGAAGAAGGACCAGCCTGCTGCCCCTGCTTCCACTCCTAAAGCATCCCCCGTTAAGGAAGATCCACCCGCAAAAGCGTCCAAGAAGGACAAGTCTGCCGCCAAACCCTCTGCTTCGACTACCCCTGCTCCTCTCGTTTCTATCTCGAAAGAGAACACTCAAAAGCCAAAAGCCTCCAAGAAGGCCACATCATCTGCTGCACCCAAGAAAAAATCAAAAGCTCCTATACCCCAACCTGAATCATCCGAGGACGAGCAGGACGAAGAAGAGGAAGCCGCAGAGGAAGCAGGGTCAGACGACGAAGAGGACGGCCATCTGCATGGATTCTCGACCGACGACGAGGACTCTTCAGATGACGATGCTATGGATGATGAACCTGCTGATTTCGACATGGGCAAGCTGCCTACGATTGCGAAGGACGACGAAACTGTGAAGAGGAAATTGGAGAAAGCTAAGAAGCAACATGTATGTTTTATCCATCTTTTACAACAGAGTCTCTTTGCTGATATGTTTTGATCAAAAGTCTGAAGACCGTGGTGTTCTATTCCTCGGCCGCATCCCCCACGGTTTTTACGAAGAGCAAATGAAAGCTTACTTTTCTCAATTCGGAGACGTTACCCGCATACGACTTTCACGAAACAAGAAGACTGGAAAGTCCAAGCACTATGGATTCATCGAGTTTGACTCTTCGGCTGTTGCTAAGATTGTGGCGGAGACGATGGACAACTACCTCATGATGGGCCATATCCTGAAGTGCAAGTTGATTCCCAAGGACGAGGTTCACCCTCAGCTTTGGGTTGGCGCTAATAGGAAGTGGAGAGTTGTTCCTAGGGATCAGGTTGCTCGTGCTGCGCACAATAAGGTACGCGTTCCTTTCTTCAGCTTTTTGGAAGAATTTTTGTTGATTCTGTTTTGTGATGCAGCCAAGATCAGAGGAGGAACAGAAGAAGGCGGAGAGGCGACTTCTTAAGCGCCAGGAGCAGCGTAAGAACAAGTTGGCTGAGATGGGCATCAAATACGATCTTGATGCAGTTGGCTATGTGAGTAGTCTTGCTTTTTCTTTTTTTTTTTGCTTCTGACTCGTATTGACTTTTGTGATAGAAAAGGTCTGTACAGACAGCGGCTTAGGACGTCACGTTGTATATTAGTACTACCCTCAAAAAGAGACACCTTTTCTGCCTCGTCCAAATACCCTACTCGATCTAACTGTGTTTTCGCTACACACGGAGATCTTTTTACTAACCCAACCTAACCAGAGCAGGTAGAAGCTGAATGCCAGCTTTCGCGCCGTCGATAATTTTGACAGGACCATGACCTGCGTCTTCCACGCCCTGTTTAACCCAGTCTTCCATACCCGCCATGCCTTGAAGCCACACGTCAGCCTTCGAATTACTCTCAAAACAAGTTCAGCGAAATACGCACCAGCACACCCCAGAATAATTACATCCGCCCCCATCTCTGCAATCCTCTTGGCTGCATCTTTAATCTTCTTCTCAACATACCCCCTCTCTCCATCCCCCAACTCCAATACATCCAGGCCCGTGGTGACCAATCCTGCGAATCTATCTGACGTAGCGCCCATGAAGTTTTTGACGTCTTTGTGATAGATGTATTTGTACCCTGTGCCAGTTGTGATTATACCGAAACGCTGCCCAATGAGTAGGGATTGGGAGATGGCGGCTTCGAGGATGTTCATGCAGGGTTTGGGGGTTTGTTCGCGGAGGATGTGGGTTAGGGGGTGGTCGGAGACTGTTGAGATATTTGAAAATAGAGGGTTGGTGTTAGAAATTGGTCTTGGATTCGTATATACAAAACACGTATAGATTCAACAGAGCAACTCACAACAACACACCAAAAACGCATCATACTGGTCTATCAACCTCTTTCTCTTCAAATCCTCGTAACAAGCAGCGGCACTCTCAATGCCGGTTGTGAGATCCATGATTTGGGCGGGCGCGGTTAGGGGTGCGGTGTAGAAGTTGAGGTAGGTGGAGGGAGGCGGTGTGAGGATGGATTGCAGGCCTGATGTGACGGATGACGAGGAGTTGGGGTTGATGACGAGGATGCGGACGGGGGTGTCTTCGGACATTGTGATATTGGGTTTGGAGGGTATGTCGGAATGGTTGACACAGAGGGTGAGCGGGAGGTCGAGGTTGTGGTGGATGAGAGAGAGAGCGAGAAGGAAGAAGCTCCACTGTGAGATTGTCATTGCGTCCACTGTTAGATAAGATACGTGGTCGGGTTAATACCACCGGATCAGATTCAAAAAATAAGATAGGGGTCGGCGATGAGGATGAAAGGAATTGTCTGCAACATTGGACGGATACGTAATACGATCTGATACAGTGTTTGTTGGGTATAAAAGCGAAACGAAACGAAACGATAGCAAACTCCAAAAAACGAAGTATAATGATAGTCTTTCACTCTCAGTGCGAGAACTGCCCCACAATCTCGCGTTCTTCGCGTACCAACTCTTCGCGTTTGTCTTCATACAACGCAGTAATGACCTCTGTCTCCTTCCATTTTTGCGTGTCTTCTTCGCCCTCTCCTGGGTCGTCTCCGAGAGGTTCAAGCGTGTACTGAATGGATAGAGCGGAGAGTACACCCCCGTAAGCGCGTGATATGCCTGGAAAGCGTGCACAAACGTTGATTTTGAAGTAACAGAAAGAGAAGACGCGAGCATAACGTACCAGTATCAATAATAATAATCTTCCCCCCGCACCTCGACACAATTTTCTATGTGCATCAAGCAATAAGCACCCCAAGCCCCTTTCCTTTTTATCGAACAACCTGAACACGCACCTCGAAATCGGGAGTATGACCCATGATCATTCTTCGCGTTCCTGTTCGTGTCAAGACATCGTCTACCTGCGCGCATATGATTTCTTCTGGTTGAGATGCCCAACCGCGGTACCATAATGGCCCATTGGCGGCGTATAACCCCCTTTCTTCGTCTGTTGCATCTGTCAAGTCAATCAAACAGAGAAACAGGTCAGCTGTGATTGGGTGACACTAGTACATGGCTGAAGAGTTATGTACTTACCCTCGGGTAACCCCGGTTTCCGCGCTGGGGGATGCGGATCGGGCTGTTTCCTATTTTGCAGTTTGTGTAGGAGAGATTTGCCTAGCTCGTTGATTTTGGAAGGGAAGGGTGTTAGGTCTTGGTATGTGGGTGATAAACCGCCGTGGACGAAGGAAATGGCGGTGTGCGACAGGGGGTCGTCCACATCCGTATCCTGGCTGGAGGAGGAGAGCGGGACTTGAGCCCCGCTTTGACCTTGATTCCGGCGTAGAGAATCCGGAAGCGAGGAGGAGGAAGGCTCATAAGGCTCATTGATATCCCCTATCGAAGGATGCAGCGGTAACCTGGAAGTGACGGTGTAATTGGCAGCCCAGGCGCGGCCGATGAATCCTGTGGAGATGAGGCGTTGACGCGCGGATATTGTACGGAATGTTTTGAGTTCGGAGGGGTAGACGTAACGCCAGTCGCCTGTGGGTGGGTAGGAAGGAAGTGAAAGAGTGAGTGAAGGAGATGGGTAGGGGAAGGGAAAGGGACAAACCGAGTGCATTCATGTATTCGTGGTTCCCCATGTGGGAGATCACGTCCCCGCCGACGGATTTCGCTTGTGAGCGAAGGCGTTCCATCCACCTGTATAATGCGATGGTGTCGTCGCCCCTATTGAAATAGCAACCATTGAGTTAAACGCGCTAAGGTGAACGAATTTCATGGGAAGAAGCACTAACCTATCAATGATATCCCCTGTCTGAACGAACCAATCGACATTGCCCGTCCACTTTGCCTCGTCTGAATCGTCGACTACACCTGCAAATCGCAGGACTTTACGTGCATTGGCCATGTCACCGTGAATGTCGCCTACTGCGACTATGTGCCTGGTGAATGGAGTTCTACTCGAGTTGGATACGACTTTCGTGTTGGTGTTTGCCGCACTATGACTTGCCAGGCGACAGTAACGGCCATGGCCATGAGCTACAGGGGCAAAGATGTTGCTAAAATTGATATTGGTGAGACCAGAGTATTCCCATAGTTCTGTCCTGTACAGAACGTAGAGTACAGTGACGGGGAGCAGGGCACCGATGAATGTGAGCCAGGTTCGTTTGTTCATGTGGGGGTTGGTCATTATGAGAATCTAGCAGGCCTTATGTAGCTCAGATTCCAAGCAAGAGGGTTGTCAAGAGTCGAGCAGGACGTCTGCTTTCAATATGTACCACGAAGCCGAGTCAACCCAGAGGTACAGGATGGTTGTGGTTCGAGGTCAAGCTATTCGCCTTAATCGGTCGCCGCGAATTTTATGATGGCGGACCGGTATTTGTTGGCATACAGAAAACAGTGGTATGAATTAAATAAGTCAAGCTGGTTAACATGTATTACGGCTCAATTACTGGCTTAAATAATTCACGGTCGACCTTAATGCAAGGTACTTTTCATGCACTCTCGTCTTTACTTCCTGCCCTTCTTCTTCTGAGCCTTACCCTCAGCACCACTCGTCTCAGCACCGCTCAAATCATCAGCACTAGTCGCACCCTCGGATTTCTTGCCCTTCTTGGCGGCCTTCTTCAAGTGGTGCTCAGGAATCCACTCCTCGCTGTAACCACCAGCACCAGTCGCGGTAACGCTAACGGGAGAGCTGACGTCACCGGTGGAAGCAGCAGGGGGCTTGCGAGCGCGGGATTTCTTGGGAGCTGGCATGAATTGACGGTAAGCGATGTAGCCCAGACCAGAGAGGATGGCGAGGACGGTGGCGTAGGTAGAGAGGCTGGATTGAAAGGGGTTAGTGAGTGTGGGAGAGATATACAGGTAGCGGGCTCACAGTTTGAAATCAAAGATGGAGAAAGCAGGCTCGACGACGGTGACGATGGAATCGTAGGCTTCGACGGTGTATTGACCATTCTATATCTAAAGTTTAGATTGGGCGCGTGTGAGAGAAGATGTGACATACCTCGGTAGAGTGTTCGATATAGACGTTCAAACGGACGTCACCGGTCTATGTGAAAAGGTCAACACGCGTCGTTAAGCGGCGGAGATGAGTATATACCTTGAATCTAGAGAGAGTATGAGTACACGAGGTAAACGGAGTGAAGAAAAAACACGTACTCGCTGTAGAAGCTGTAAGGGAGTTGGAGAGCAAGGCTCTCGAAGAGAGGGATACCAAGTTTGACAGAGGTCAACTAGAAGATTGTTAGAAGTGTATTAGAGCACAGATACTTGATACATACGTTCTTGATAAAAGCACCTGTGTCTGGATGTGAGAGTTTACCGTGAATGCTGAGAAGAGTGACGTTCAAAGGAGACTTGTTCTCGACAGCAACCGTAAGCCGTGTCGTTTCGCCATTGACAATGTCTATCATAAAATTAGTATTCAAGTATTAAATAACGCGTTTAACACATACGGTTAAAGGTGTTATCCTCAGGGAACGAAGTTGTAGCAATGACTTCTGGGACAGGAGCAGCAAACGTTTCGACATGGTCGTCAGCTGTTAATGAATTAGTATTAGTATTAATTTCTTTCAAAATAACGGTAAAAACGCGTACTCGAATCATCCGCGCGTACCAAAGCAAAGGCAGCGAACAAGGCTGTAGTGATTAAAGACCCAAACCGCATATTGAACCAGCAAAGAAAATAAAAAGGACAAGTTGAAAGAATGTCAGTCAGTCAGTCAATCCCATTGCCACGTATAATCCCGTGATTACCTTATCTTATCTTATCTATTACAGACTCTTACAACATTGACAAAGTCTTTCAACTCTCGGTCATTCATTACTATTCTAATGACAACTCCAGGAACTCCAGGTGCTACAAGTTCAAGAACAACTTTTGTACCAACAACTCCTGCTGCCGCTCGTTTAGCTTCTTCAACCGCAACTCAAATACATTCTTCACCACATTATGCAACAACTCGTCGTCATTCACTCTATGGAAATGAAGACAGGGTAGTCATTGACCCAGGTTCAAGAATTTGGAAAGTCGGCTTCAGTGGCGAAGGTAGACCTAGGGACGTCTTTTATGCTGCTTCAAAAAGCAAGTCTCCATCAGGAGGTCCAGGTGGTACAGAAAGTTTGTGGTCTCTTGGTCGTGCTATTGGAAATGCAGAAAGAGCAGAAGAGGACAAAGTTCTTGAAGCACGCTTGCAGGACGGTATAAGAGCTGTGTTTCACGAGTATGTATGGTTTTTCTCTCGTTTTATCAATACTAACCCTTAGAAAGGTCTCTATTAGCGGACCCCAAAGCGCGTAAAGTTATCATTGTTGAACATCCGCTATTACCTCTCTATATCAAGGAAATCATTGCCAGAGTCTTATTCGACAATCAGGTATATCTTGACATCGATTTAGCGTATTCATTCTAACTATATCTCAGGTTCCTTCAATATCGTTTGCATCTAGTCATCTGCTCTCTTTACTAGCAGTAGGCCGAATAACAGGCCTTGTCATAGACTGCGGTCACCTCGAATCAACAGCTCTACCCGTATGTACCTCGCTCTGCCTTCAACCTCATCCACCAACCCCACCTATAGATATTCGCCGCGCGTCCACTTTTTCCTCAACTCAAAACGAGCCCCATTGCAGGATCACGGCTAACATCCCATCTCCGCGCACTCCTCCTGCTCTTCGCGACATACCTCCCCCCACCTAGTACCCTCAGCGCAACCGTCAGCGTACCAAACGCACACCGCGCAACACGCGTTCCAGAAGAAGTCCTCTCAGATGCTGTTGTCGAAGAAATAAAGACGAGATGCTGTTTTGTCGGTCAGCTCATTCCAGACGAGGCACGACGGGAGGATTTCATGCAGCAAGACGATGAAGGCTCAGAATACGACGCTGGTCAGCATCCGCCGTCTAGTGACGCATCTATGAGCGAGAGCGAGTTCTCCCATGCAGCCGGGCCTGAAGGATCAGAATTCTCTGCTGTCTCGTCATCTCATCCGTCCCAGATATCAGCGTCCTCTCATAATCCGTCTAATAACCCGCACTTGCAAGCTTTGCCTACGATATACAAGCGAAATTCGACTGCACGAGATCTGCATATCAAGGTTATGCCTCCGGTGTCGCAGCAAACAGGGACAGGGAGAGGTACCCTCGTTGTTCCAGGCTGGATAAGAGAGAGGGCTGCAGAGGTGCTGTTCGAGGGCGGTGATGTTGACGAGAGCAGCATTGCAGAAGTCATACTCGACGCTTTACTAAAAGTAAGTTTACACCTGAATACAGCCTTGAAAATCTAACCCCATCCCCTCAGGTCCCTCGCGATCTTCGTAAAACCATGGCTTCCTCCATCCTCGTAACAGGCGGAACCGCGATGTTACCAGGTCTAATCCCTCGTTTGCATGCCGAAATCTTACGGGCGATTCAGAAACCCCCCGTATCCCACAGAACAATCCCCGCCCGAAATGCAGCATTGGATCAAAGCACGTCGCAGCGCAGCGACCGAGAAGCTACTCCACCACCTCCTCTTACACCAACTGCGACATCTACCTTTAATGACATGA
The DNA here is from genome assembly GCA_015501605.1 of Panaeolus papilionaceus. NCBI lineage: Eukaryota > Fungi > Basidiomycota > Agaricomycetes > Agaricales > Panaeolus > Panaeolus papilionaceus. Next base: position 73,852 of record JADNRZ010000023.1, on the reverse strand, counting down.
GATCCACAACTCCGCCTACGCCTCCTGCTTCTACACCCATTGCGACCACTGCTACTACCCCTTCGAAACCGCACCGTTCAGTCACCCTTCCAGCGCATGATAAATATGCTACACTTCGACCACTCCTACCATATTTTGCTATATTGAATAACCCTTCTCCACCCCCTCCGAAAAGCGAACGTGCGGCTGCGAATGCTGGGAAGGCGCCTGCTTTTAATCCTGCTGTTTTGGGTTGGGTTGGAGGGAGTTTGGCTGGGTGAGTGTTTTGTTCTTTCTCTCTTTCATCTCATTTGTCTCACTGTTTTGAACCTATTAACTTATTCGCATTTTTGCTTATTATAGAGCGCTTAAAACAGGCGGCTCTGAAATCTCACGTGAGAAATGGGATGAAGAGGTGTTGGCACAACAACAACATGAGGATGAGGAAGATGATGAGATGGACAGTGGAAGACAATCAGAGCTGACACTTGGTGCATTGAGAGCAAAATCCAAGGGGCAGGATAACACAATCCTAGTGGGTGAGGCTGCAAGGAGTGCCATTTTGCCAGATTGGACAAGGGGGCCATTGCCTGTGGGTGCACCTCCTGCAAATGTGCTAAGAGTGGCAGCAGGTGGCAATTTGAAACCTGGTGTAGTGTCACCTCAGAGAATGGAGGTTTCATAGGTTGTAAATTGTGATTGTTGATTTGTAATAGCTCAGATTGTGATAGATACTATTACCACCAGGATATTGCAAAACTGTCCTAGAGTTGCAAAATGGCACTTATCTTTACAAACATTAAAGCTATCACCTATTAAATGTAGATCTAAATAGTATCATGTATTCCCTTCATAATGAAAAAACCTGATTGAAAAAAAGGAGAAAGTGTTGTGGAGAAAAGAGGTTATCAGTTGTAAAATTGTAGTGCCAAATGGTCAAAATTGATGTATATCATGGTGTTATGGTAGCTTGTAAGGCACTTCCAGTTAAGGCTGTAGAGCTAAACATCACAAGGTTGAGAGAAGTTGGATTTGCAGTTCAAAGATCAGAGTTAGAATTATCATTCTAAGAATGCCACTTTGAGATATGCTCAATGGTATTGTCTTAGAAGAGAGCAAGGATAAGTCCAGTAGAAGGTTTGTTCTATTGTAGTTAAAGAACTAGCTGTCAGGGGATCTGTCACAGAACCCCCACCCTAGCACGGTTACGGTGCACAGCCTGGTCATCATCTCTAGATCACTGTACAGCTGCCCATTGCATCATTGATACCCCTGTCGTAGTGCGCAGCCTCCTTTCCTGATTGTTTCGTCACCATCATTTGATATCGCATAGCCTTAGCCTATTCTTAGATTTAGTGCACAGCATACCAGTAGATAGTTTATCCGATGTAGTATATAGGCCAGTGGGGATCAGGATGATTCCTCACTCGATTATCAACTTGGCTTCTGGGCATTCCTATCCCTTACATCATAATCAAGTCTCTACAGCAGTCTGCACCTCCCTAGCTCACTGCACACCATCTACTCCTCATCCTACAAGCCCTACCCTTCGCCCACACCCTGCTCCCAATGTCTACTACACCAGAGATGTCCTTGGAAGAATTCGTCACTGAACAGTTCGACCAACTCTATGAGCGGATGAGGCTGCTCCAGGAGGAGCTTCGCTCCGTCACCAACCAGCTCTCTACCCAACAGACTATTGCAGCTATCGCACCTACCCAACCCTCTCGCCGTCAGCGGAAGAAGGCTGAGCCTCCCGCCCCACCGGCTCCTACTCCCCCACAAGGCACTATTCCCACCCACCTTCATATGTTGGGCACCTACCCTCAGAAGGACGACAAACCCGATCAGCAGTTGCTCACTGTCATTGTACCCGACGCGATGGCAGCGCACCTGGTTGGGCGAGGTGGAAGGGGTCTTAAACAGATCCATGACTTATCTGGTGCGCACATCCGAGCCTTTGAGGTAAAGGACGGATCAGCTGGTGCCCGCCACGTCTCTATTCGCGGTACCGACTCTCAAGTTGGTAATGCCCTCGTCGTATTGGGCAAGCAGCTCGCTCGTCGCCGAGTCCGCGCTCCTAGGCAGCGGGATGCTCCGGGTCCTGCTTGTGATGCCAGTGGGAGGCCAACTGCTGGGAAGTTCCGTGAAGCCCCTGTTCCCATCGTTCAGGCTGCTCCGGCCACTCAGCCCCCCTCGCCACCATCAATTCCTCAGTCCGCCGCTCTAACCCCTGCAGCACTGTCGGCAACTCCTACCCCTGCTCCAGGCTCTACTCCGGTCGTCCCCTCCATCGTCATGAACACGGCCGCCCCACCTTCACCGGTGGCTACCCCAGGTGCTCGATCAGCTTCGACGACACCTGTGAACCAGCCCAACACTCCCATCGCGCCTACAGCCATGATGCAGACCGCCAATCCTACCCCAGCACTCTCGCCTGGCTCACTGATGAGCATTGATGCGATGAGAGCCCACTTCTCAGCACTTGCGCCCACTCTTGGGAACCCTATCCCCCCCACTGCTCCTTCAAGGGGTGGTCGCAGTGTGGTTTTCCAGGAGCGCAGTGGACGAGGCGGTAGACGTGGAAGCTAAGGGATTTGCTGGGGCAGCAAATCTAGATGGGGAGATAGTGTCAGGGGATCTGTCACAGAACCCCCACCCTAGCACGGTTACGGTGCACAGCCTGGTCATCATCTCTAGATCACTGTACAGCCGCCCGTTGCATCATTGATACCCCTGTCGTAGTGCGCAGCCTCCTTTCCTGATTGTTTCATCACCATCATTTGATATTGCATAGCCTTAGCCTATTCTTAGATTTAGTGCACAGCATACCGGTAGATAGTTTATCCAATGTAGTATATAGGCCAGTGGGGATCAGGATGATTCCTCACTCGATTATCAACTTGGCTTCTGGGCATTCCTATCCCTTACACTAGCTAAATAACAAAGGTATAAACTACAGGGTTTATATGGGTGTCTATGTTACAACATCTTCACTTCACTCCCTTTACTTTGCATCTTATCTTGACTATCTCATCTTATCATGTGTACTATCATCTGTTACGGTAGCCCGACAGGTGCTTGCAGTTAAGGCCTTTGAGCTAGTCGGAGTCGGTTCGGCTGTGCAATAGAGTTCAAGTATCGTTCTAAGAATGCCACTGCATACACACACTACGCTGGTATTGTCTTAGAAGAGAGCAAGTAGAGTAAGATTGTTGTAGAAGGTTGTTACAGTTGACTTGTTCAGCGCGTACAAGTCCAGCTGTAGAGTCAACAAGAACGAAGTTCGAAGGTGAAATCGGAGTCGGTTCAGTGAGTTACGTTGGAGTTCGAGAATATCTAACTAAGAATGCCACTTCGAGTGATCGCTCGATGGTATTGTCTTAGTAGAGAGCAAGTAAAAGAAGTCCAGTAGAAGTTATCGTTCTATTGTAGTTAAAGAACTAGCTAAAGAACATAGGGTATAGTACCGGGGTTTATATATGTAATGCTAGTGGTCTGTGCACAATACAAGAGGTCTGTGCGCAAGATAAATAAGAGTCGGAAGACGGGGTGAAGGAGTCATAGTGGAGTGTGTATGGGAATATAATAGAGAACGAGTCATAGATGTGAGAGAAGTATGAGTCAGAGAACGGAATAAGATGTGGGGCGACAGAGGGAATGGAAGTGGAGTGAGAAGAGGAAAAGATAAGAGGATAAGGCGAACTACAAGTACAAAGAGAGATGATAGTACACGAAGATAAGATAATAGTCCGATAAGATGAAGAAAAGATAGGGGCATAATGGTAAGACGAAGGAGAAAAGATAAAGCGTAACAAAGGTTGTTGTTCTATTCAAAGTTAAAGAACTAGCTAAAGAACAAGGGTATAAACTACAGGGTTTATATAGCTATCTAAGAGGCTGTGCATGTAAATGCCAAGTAGATAAGGTGTGAAGTCCATGAGTCAGAATAGGAGTCATAACGGAGTGAGCATGAGAATACAATAAGGAATGAGTCATAAGTGTGAGAGAGATGAGTAAGGAAATGAGTCAGAGATAGGAGATAAGAGTGGAGCAACAGCAGGAATGGAAGTGGAGTGAGAAGGAAAAGATAAGAGAGATAAGAGAGATAAGGCAAACTACAAGTACAAAGAGAGATGATAGTACATGATGATAAGATAAGAAGGAGTGATGGTACAAGATATGATAGAGAAAAGAGAAGGAAGGAAAAAGACAATGTAACATTACCCCCTTACTAAGGCTGATTGACCTCAATCAGGTGTTGATGTTGTGGATGGCTTCATTGCACATGTTGTTGTCATAGTCAGAGAAGCCATTGGCCCAGGTGCCATTGTCATTGGTGGAGCTTCTTGGGGTCCATCCCTTTTCTTCAACAGGCCAAGTAGATTCCCATAGTTTGCCTTTTTCCCAAGGGTTAGATGACTGTTTGGCAGTTTTCTTGTTCTTCCATTTGTTGGTGGCGGATGATGATCTTTTAGGACATTCTTTTGCAGGATGTAGGGGAGCGAATGTCTTGCAATGGAAGCAACAGTACTTGGGGCATTCAATTTGGAAGTGGTTGTCAGAGTTTGGGCAAGAGCAGCAAAGGTTTTGTCCTCATTTCATCAGATTCAAGATGCAGGTGCAGGTGGTGAAGTTGAGTCTGTTGAAGGTTTTGCTGTCAGGACAACTAGCTAGGCTTTCTATGGTTGGGTGATAGGTTTCATTGTTGCGTTTGAAGGTGTATAGGTCATTGGGTTTGTGGTTGGCATATTTGGTGTGTTGGGTGGTGATGAGCTCCATGAGCCAGTTGTGACAGGCGGGATTGTTGAGGTGCTCTCTGCAGAATGATTCAAATAAGGAGCAACTGGTATCCCAATAGGTGGCTGCGGCTTTCTCATGGGCATTGATTGCTGCATAGAGTTTGAGGACTTGTTCGCAGGTTTGGGAGATGTGGTTGTCTGTCAGACAAATTGGGCCCGTGTGGGCCTCATTGAAAGGAAGGGTGCATGCAAGGTTGTCATAGTCTTTGGAATCACGGAAAATGTTGACAAATTTGTCGAAGGTGATGGAGGTGTGGTTGTGGGTAGAGCTGGGGGCATTTTTCGGGGCTTCCCAAGTGGTGGCATTGTTCGTGGGTTCAGCAGGGGTATTGGTTTCTAGATTGTGGGTGATGAAGATGGTTTTGATGACATTGTCGAGGTTCTGGATGGGGCTGGGTGTTTCTTGTTGGTCAGCTTCCTCTTCTAGGTGTAGTCCTTGTTGTTTGGCTTTGGTGATGAGGGCTTTAGTGCAGCAATGAGCTCCTTGTCGGATTTGGAATATGGCAGTACAGGGGTGTGGACTGAAGAAACATTGGAGGAGGTGGAGGAGGATTGGGAGTGAATGCAGACAGTCTTAGCAGCAGAAAGAGATGAAGAAGATGGGGATGATTTGAGGATGGAGGAAGTCATGTTGGTTGTTGAATGTGGATTGTGATTGAGCTGGGGTTCTAGGCAAGTTTGAAGCGTCTTTTATAGGGTAAAAGAATGTCAGGGGCGTTAGCAAGGTGAGATTCTGGTTCCCATGAGTTGTGGAATGGTGGGAAGCCTTTCCACAATACAAAGTATTCTCTCTTGCCCAATTTTCCACAATGCTTGTGAATCCAGTCAAGTTTGTATTCTTCTTCTCCGCCAATGATGTCTGGTGGCAGTTGTGGGAAGTTTGGTCCATGCTCTGTTGTTTCAGAATATTCAGAGAGAAGGGTGGTGTGGAAGACATCATGGATTTTCCAATACTGTGGGAGTTTGAGGCAATATGTTACTGGTCCCAATACTTTGGTAATTGGAAAGGGTCCTTCTCATTTCATCAAAATCTTCTTGTTGTGTCCAAGTTTCAGGTTTCAGGAGTCGAGCCACACAAGATCTCTGACTTTGAACAGGGTAAACAGGTTTTTGCTGAAGTTAATCATTCTATTCCTGGCAAACATGTGTGCTGCAATTGCTTCCTGTCAGATCTTGAGAAGGGATGCAAGCTTCTTGTCAACAGAGGGATAGATTGTGTGTTCGAAGGCCAATGGGATCTGTGTGGGGCTTGTTCCCAGCATGAGTTCAAAGGAGGAGTGGGGTCTGTCTGAGTGTCATCGATTATTGTGAGTGAATTCGAGAGTGGGGAGAGCATCTGGCCAGGATTCAGGGTTCATGATGCAGTAGATAGAGAGGTAGACTTTGATTTCTTGGTTAAAGTGTTCAGTGGTTCTGTCAGTTTGGGGGTGGTAGGCCAGCCTATGCTGCTACAATCATTAATGAACCACTGTAAAAGTACAGCCAGGCCTGATATATCACGACTGTACTTTTACAGTGACTGTACTTTACAGTCAATTCACAGGTAACACCTAGGGTGGCTGTAAGGGATAGGAATGCCCAGAAGCCAAGTTGATAATCGAGTGAGGAATCATCCTGATCCCCACTGGCCTATATACTACATCGGATAAACTATCTACCGGTATGCTGTGCACTAAATCTAAGAATAGGCTAAGGCTATGCGATATCAAATGATGGTGACGAAACAATCAGGAAAGGAGGCTGCGCACTACGACAGGGGTATCAATGATGCAACGGGCGGCTGTACAGTGATCTAGAGATGATGACCAGGCTGTGCACCGTAACCGCGCTAGGGTGGGGGTTCTGTGACAGATCCCCTGACAGTGGCCGGCATTGGGGATATTGATGGGCATTGATGGATGCTCGTTGTCAAACATGTGTCAACAACACCACCAATGGTGCCCGCCCACCCTTGCTCACTGTCCACAACGATGACCAGCACCCTTGCGGTGCTCAAAAGAAATAAAATAGATATTCATAATATTATATTAAATATGTTTCACATCAGCACGGGTGCGCGATAGCCAGAATGGGTGGATGGGTGAAAATGCATTTGGATGATGTTCTATTTTTAGAACATCATCTCAATGATGCCTGCATACCCTTGCTCACTGTCCACAACAACGACGAGCAGCCTGGGGACCAATATAAATGATAAATATTTAATAAATATATATATATTGAATATTTGTCACATCAGTGCAGGCGCGCGATAGCCAGAATGGGTGGATGCGTGAAAATGAATCCGGATGACGTTCTATTTTTAGAACAGCTCATCAATGATGCTTAATTGCTCCCTGTCCACAACAACATGAGCACCATTCCCTCTCTTTTAAGAATTAAAATAAAATTTTATGGAATATTTATTGAATTGGGGCACACTTGCTCGCTACCCTCAACAACAACGAGCACGTCAATCAGTCTCCAGATTCACATGTTGGAACACACCGACTTGTAGTGCTGTCAGTCAAAATTGTAACCACGCCTCTGATGGCTGTTGTGATGTACACACGCAGGCTTGTAAACATGACATTGATTGCTGCTTCAATTATATTTAGTGTGATGGATATATAATCATTCTGATGAACGTTAATGAACACTATGAGTAGAACGGAGCATAACTTCTGCTATGTAGATTTAAAATTAAATTTTTATATGACACACGTCCGACATAATCACATCGATTCTTATCAACAGAAAGTCTCAAACATATTCTAAGTCAACAGATTCGAAATTCAATATTAATATCATTAATATTTTAAAATAAGGGGGGTGGTTTATACCCCAAAATGTATGTTCAGAGTTTGGAACTACTCGTTATCCTCAAGATCATCTCCGTCACCGATGTCGAGCATTCCTGCATCCAGGTCCTCGTCTTCATCATCCGACCCATTGCTATCAGTCTCTTCATCATCGCGATCCACAAGTCCTGACTCGATATTAGCTGTGTTTGGTGATACAGGCGGTTTCGGGGATGCATCTTGCAGTGGAGCGTCCCACATCCCCTTGAACTTTTTGTGTAGTTCAAGCTGAAGGATGGATTGCCTCTTTGCGTATGCTACCATCCCCTCCTTCAGCCTCGAGTCATCCTCCAGACTACATTGATTCGCAAAGTCCAACCACTGTTGCGCCTTCCATTTTAGGAAAGCCAACACCCGCCTCATCTCCTCGCAAAGGAGCAACACTTCTTCTGTCGCGCGTTTAGCCCTTGCCCTGCTTTTCGACCACTCCACTTGCAGGATTGAGTCGGCAGCCATCAACTCCTCTTCCTCCTCGTCCTTACTACCCATTGACTTTCGCTTCTTCCCCTTCCCCTTCCCTCTTTCCCTTTCACCGTTGGATTCAACATCTTGAGTCGAGTGTTGATTTTCCTCCCCAACAGATTCCGATGATGCTAACTTTGATGCGCTCGTATCCACGGTCCAGATCCATGACAACTCCAAATGTGTTACACCCGACCCAGCACGTTTGTCCACCTCTTCCTCTTCCAAGCTGAAGTCCTCAGTCTTATCTCTCCCTTCTTCCACCCCTTTCTCCAAAACTCCATCCTCCAACGTACCTGGACGACCCTTCTTTTTCTTTGCCTTTCGTTGTTGGTACGTCCTAATGTCGTCGTCGAATAGCTCTTGCAGGATCTTCTCCCAGGGTCCCGGTTCTGAGAGCTTCACCTTGGCATCGCGAGCAGCGCGGTATTTTATCGCCATGCCACGAAGACGGTCATGTACGCGATCGATCACTGCGCGTGAACGCGTGCCTTCTCTTTGGCCTCAGCTGTTTTTCGCAGCAAAGTAGTGAAGTCGGTGCTTAACCTTGAGTATGTGTCGCAGGGAGGCAAGGGAGTCTGTGCACTGCGAGGTGCGAAGGCGTTCTTCGTAGCCTGTTACCTCTGGGTGACAGACCTTCTTTCGCAGTTCGTAAGAGGGGATGGCGGATGGCAGCCATAGGAGGCGATTTTCAGGATGCTCAGCTGGTTCGAACGGACCATGATCACGCTGATACTGAGGGAGTCCTGGCATGTAGATCGGGAGCAGTACCTCCCAAGCTCGGATGCGCGACCTCAGCTGATTACGCTGCTCCATGAGTCCGCCCTCAGCCCGTGCTTGACCTTCAGGCGTCGACCTCGCCAGGCGTCGAAGCCGTCGTCTATAAAATAATATAAGCATGTAGTAATTAAAAACATTAAATAAAAATTAAACTCACTGAGTGTCTTCGATGTCCAATGCCGTTGTTACAAACATCCCCGCATTTGTAGACTGAACGGCTTGGTTTGCATTCTTCTTCGCCAAGTGCTCCTCTTCCTTGGCAATGTCTCGTCATACTTCCGCCTCTGTAATTTCTGATAGAACATGTAAGGACTAGGAACAACACAAGAGGATAGCACATGAAACTCACCAACTTCCTCTGCCTCATAGGGATTCTGGACTGTCTTTGGATATGGCGCGTCATCCCAGAGCTGGCAGACTTTGTCCCAGGCGTTTGTCAATTTCGCGTTCACACTCTCTGTGAGACCACAGTGAGCCTCGACTTGAAGATTACGCTCTGCCACTGCAGCCCTGTACTTCCTTGCCAACGTAGTGCCCATATTGATGTACTTCCACCAATTCCACGCATTGAAGTTGTCATCGATGATGAGATGTCGATTCCCCGGACCCTGGGTCTTAGTAGAGTTACCAAGACCATTATGGAACGCCCAGAACCTCTCGGGTACCTCGAAATCCGAAAGACTGACCCCAATCATGAAATTGAGAGAATACTGTTGGTGGTTCTTCCCTTCATGCATAGGCTCGTGAAGTTTGGGAATTGCTGGAATATAGTGGATTGTTTTTTCTGAGAGTTGAAGCTTGTCGGGCCAATTCTCGCTCGCGGAGAAATGTTGAAACAGATTTTTGAACCACTGACAAGCAATATCATAACTGATGAGAATTGAGGACAGGCCAGACTCAATGAACTGTCGGCTGCCAGATGCGAACACGTAGTCCATATTCACATAGCTGATAAAAAATATGAATAAACTAACAACCGTACAAAGAGTTTGAAGCCTACTGTTCGCCTTTCTGTAAATTACCAACCCCTACAGGAAGAACCATTTCCGAACGACCACAGAATAAACCTCCCACACCTGTATACCGAAGGCCCTTTGTAAACCGATGACCCGTGGCTTCCAATATCTTTGACATATTATAGGCTACAGCCTGTAGCTGTACTTGCACCGTTTCTGGGCAAATATGCTAAGATTTCTACACTGCCTGGCTGCAATATCTTTGCGATATCTTAGAATATTATAGGCTACTGCCTGGAACTCTAGTAGCAATATCTTATAGTTTGTTAGGCACCTATCCAGGAGACAAGACTTAATTATTATTTCACTACAGGCAACTCAACAAGATCTTGAACTTGATATCTTTGTACCTGTAGGCTACTATCTTGATATCTTAGTGTTACAATCTTTAACCCCTGGGCCAGGTAGTAAATATCTTAGAGTTGTGATCTTTGGTTTCAAGGCATGTTGTCTAGAAATCTTAGTAGCGATATTAGCAAGAATTGGGCTTTCTTGCCTAGAAATCTTATTGTGATATTATATTATATTTATCTTGATTATATAATACTCTATTTTCAGATCAAATCTTCGGCCTAATCAGGAATATTCTCAAATCTAATCACACCTATTAATCAATACCCATTTAGGATGATGACACATCACATCAATTAATAATATTTCTCCCCTTTTACTGCAGCATTTATTACACCGCTTTTCTGGCCACTTTATATGGACATATATATACCATTAGAAAGCTAAAATTGCCTGCTATTTGATTCTGAATTTTATTCAATTTAATTCCTGCAGGGGAGCAGCCCATTTAGCTGCGCTTTTTCCCATCAATTTAGCCCCTATTCATTTATGCCACCATTCCTGCTGCATTTGCACCGCTTTTTTGCACTATTTCTGGTGCACATATATACCATTAGAAAGCCCTAATTGTCTAGTTTAAGATATGCCCTCAGTTTTACAATAGCCCCACTAGGGGCCCACTATTTAGCTGCGCTTTTTTGGTATTTAATTAGCCCCTATTTTTAATCAGCATTATTCCTGCTCCATTTTGCACCGCTTTGGTGCAATTATATATGGACATATATATATCACCAGAAAGCTACAAATGCCTAGATTAAGAATCTGAAATCAGAATATAAATGTTGTGTCTAGGGAGGGAGCAATTGCATTTCGCATTTGGGTATTGGAGCGTGGGAACACCCTTGATCACTCTTCTCCCCTCCCCCCACCGCTTTTCTGCCTCCATTTCTCCACACCACTCACCCTCTCGGCTTATAATTTGGCATGCAGGTTATATATATCATTGGATGTGGTGCAAACTTACAGTACACTGCATCCATAATATGCATAAATCTGCTATATACTTCTTGTATGGATCATATTTTCCCAAAAGCGGACCCAAAGCATTGTATTTGACTCATTATCAGCTAACCAAGGCATCAGGCAATAATGATGATGTGTGTATACATGTTTCATACATCAGAACACATTCAGCCTCCACCACATGCAAACCAGCTAAAATCATCATATCGTTATGCCCTTTGTTTCTACACCAATATCATTTGCATTTCTTAACCAATCTTTGAGCTCAAAGGTTTTTTAAACCGCGGTGGTCAACACCTTTCAAATGTGTGCTTCATCATAGAAGTCTGATCACTCCTCATGAAGATATTGCATGTCTAATATCCTGCATCAACCACAATAGTCAGGAGGAGGTTTTGAGACTCTAGTATGGTGGTACCACTGTCTGTGTGCATATATACACCTGAAATGTGTTTAGAATTGACACATCTTCAATTTGAAAAAAAGTTTGAAAGAGATTGGTCAAGTGTAGCCAATAGACCGAGAGAAACAGTTAAGGAGAATCCTGGTTATTGTCAGTTCATTGAGCATTGACACTACATCAACCTGCATTCCAGCACCCATTTGTGTCTCCAGCCTTCCACACTCACTCAAATGTTGTCAAACCTTTTGTAAACATCAATAACAGTGTCAACCTTCGCCTCTATGGGGTCTGATTAAATTATTTCAATGCAGATCTTGTACAAATGGCTTATCAGCTGAAAAACAGTCATTTTTGAGAAGTGCTCAGAATTTGCTGCAAGTACCCTTGTTTTGTAGGTATTCTTGAGGCGATTTTAGAACATTTTGCATCACTATAAAGCGGGCAGAAATGGTAGAGATATACCCAATATAGTATTTGGGGAACCTGTGAGATAGCAGATGGCTGTTTCTATATGATCTGCAAGTGTGAACACATGATGGATGGTACAGAACAACGGTATTAATGTTATCACATATTAAAATGGCTTCATCCTACTCCAAATGCGAGTCATAGAGGACTATTGGGTCCTCTTTTGGCAGAATTAGAAACAAAAAAAGGGTAAATGCAGAATAGCTGCATTCCTAGCGGTCCCCTTGGGTTCCTGTCTTGCACACCGTTTATAATACATATTTTACACATGTATGCCAAATTATAAGCCGAGAGGGTGAGTGGTTGTGGAGAAATGGAGGCAGAAAAGCGGTGGGGGGAGGGGAGAAGAGGTGATCAAGGGTGTTCCCACGCTCCAATACCCAAATGCGAAATGCAATTGCTCCCTCCCTAGACACAACATTTATATTCTGATTTCAGATTCTTAATCTAGGCATTTGTAGCTTTCTGGTGATATATATATGTCCATATATAATTGCACCAAAGCGGTGCAAAATGGAGCAGGAATAATGCTGATTAAAAATAGGGGCTAATTAAATACCCAAAAAGCGCAGCTAAATAGTGCAGCCCCTAGTGGGGCTATTGTAAAACTGAGGGCATATTCTTAAACTAGACAATTAGGGCTTTCTAATGGTATATATGTGCACCAGAAATAGTGCAAAAAAAGCGGTGCAAATGCAGCAGGAATGGTGGCATAAATGAATAGGGGCTAAATTGATGGGAAAAAGCGCAGCTAAATGGGCTGCTCCCCTGCAGGAATTAAATTGAATAAAATTCAGAATCAAATAGCAGGCAATTTTAGCTTTCTAATGGTATATATATGTCCATATAAAGTGGCCAGAAAAGCGGTGTAATAAATGCTGCAGTAAAAGGGGAGAAATATTATTAATTGATGTGATGTGTCATCATCCTAAATGGGTATTGATTAATAGGTGTGATTAGATTTGAGAATATTCCTGATTAGGCCGAAGATTTGATCTGAAAATAGAGTATTATATAATCAAGATAAATATAATATAATATCACAATAAGATTTCTAGGCAAGAAAGCCCAATTCTTGCTAATATCGCTACTAAGATTTCTAGACAACATGCCTTGAAACCAAAGATCACAACTCTAAGATATTTACTACCTGGCCCAGGGGTTAAAGATTGTAACACTAAGATATCAAGATAGTAGCCTACAGGTACAAAGATATCAAGTTCAAGATCTTGTTGAGTTGCCTGTAGTGAAATAATAATTAAGTCTTGTCTCCTGGATAGGTGCCTAACAAACTATAAGATATTGCTACTAGAGTTCCAGGCAGTAGCCTATAATATTCTAAGATATCGCAAAGATATTGCAGCCAGGCAGTGTAGAAATCTTAGCATATTTGCCCAGAAACGGTGCAAGTACAGCTACAGGCTGTAGCCTATTTTAACCTAAGATCTTGGAAGCTACTAGTGAACCGATTATTCGCTTGGGCTATGGCTTGGAACCCCACACAGGTACTAATCTTAAGCATTAATCAGTTCTGATTCATTCATAGGGTACCAGAACCTCATACATCTTGTGCGGTAGCCTTCGACTTCGCGTACTTGTCGTACTTCTTGGGATGGATCATATATGCCCACCCCGTACCCAAACCTGGATCCTGACTGTAGTTCGACACGAGTTGATTCTTCAGGCGGAAATTGGCATCCATGCAGGTGTAGGCACGATAAAGATATCTAGAATAGACAATATCAATTTACATTATATCGATGAAACTAAAGATGAAGCTCACTGGAGATCGCTCGGCGCATCTTTCCAATTATCCGGTAAATTGATTCCAGGTAAAGGACATGACGAACATGGAACACATAACTCTCCAGGTTGCATGCCTTCCACTCCAGTTATAGCATGACCCCTGCCCGCACGCTTCAGTAGGTGGAGGTGTCTCCATTGACCCAACATGCACATCAGTGGACGATACTTATTTCTTGGTCGAGCCAAACCCGTCGCATCGGTCATCATTTCGAGGCCTTGGTAAAAGTGGTACATCGAAGCTTTCGTAGTGAGAGATAATGTGTGAAGTAGGTCCATAAGTTCGAACGAGGCACAGGTTCGGACCACATTTTGAGAGGCAGGGTAGAGACGACGTCGGAATAGCTGGATATGTTGAGGTACGGTTTGTGAACATCCACAGAAGTCAAATGCGACCTCATGGATCCCATTGGTGTGTAGCACGACCAACTTGGAGTGACAGGGAATAGGAGACGGGCACATCAATCCCGAATGGTTGAGTTGCACTCGCAAACCAAGTGATTTTAATGTAACAGTTTGAAAGTGGGTGTCATCGGTCCACATCTATGTGAGCAAAATCAGTCTGTGTATAAAGCACCTGGTCTTCTGACGAGTGAGAACTCACTTGAATATAGTGAAAAGGTTGTCTTCTGTGTTGTCGCACACAGCAGTCCTTACAGACGAGATCAGGCTGAAAGCAACCTGATGAGCAATGGTACTGTGCAAGCCCGACGTTCGCATCTGGTTTCCTGGCTGACAAGCAATCTGGGCATCTTTTCCACTGAAAGTCTCCCCTCCCATCCAATCGGACCAGCTCATCAAGATATGTCTGTCGATGGTTCTCACTCCAGACAATGTTAGGACGTTTCTAGTGAGGTGATTATGATTTTAGAACAGGTATAGTTTCAAAAGAAAAAGACGTACTCACAGAAACACGACTCCTGGCTGCCCGTTTTTTTTTCTTTGTGGGCTCTTCAACTGGAGGCAATTCCACGACAATGTTGGCCGCACACTCTGATGCAAACAACTCCCCATTCACCTCCAGTGCATACTCGCTACTATCAATGGGTGCCCAGGACTGCGCAGCAAACCAGGCTGAGCTTGAGCTGGCTATTACATTAATCTGGTTGGTTATAGCCGCCCCAACGTACGAACCCATCCGTACAGAACGTCCCTCTGTCGCACGTATCTCTCCGTACTCAGGGTCATAGAATGGAAAGCTAATGTGGACTGTTCCACCAGTTTCCATAGATAGGCGTGCACGTTTAGCAAAACGTTCATTTCCAACATTTGAAGCCATGGTCGAAATTATAAGTGAATACGACCACCAATGCGATCAAGAATCAAGCTCAAGTCAGTACCTGCTCAAAATTCACCTGTGGCAGCCAGGATAATATATCAAATTTGCCAACTGGCAAACTAGGCTCATGCATCACAGCTGCCAGTTGGCAAAGTTTGCCAGAGGGTTTTTTCTGCCTGCAAACCAGCTAGATAGGTGTGCTGACATATTGATAGGGTTTGGGGTGGGGTAGGGGGATATCATAGGGGGTATAGGGATAGATATAGGTGATTTTCCGGGGGTAGGAGGATGGGTAGGGGTGTTGGGGATAGGGGGGGAGGATGGGGGGATACTGGATAGGGGCTGATGGCTTATCTGGCTGGGTGGGGGTTGGGCAAATGTTGTCGGATAGATATGATATGGGTATGGGGGCATAGAGAAAAAAATCAGGATCCCGGAATGGGTATTTTCGGGGTGGGGGGATGAGTGGTTGGCGAGCAATTAAGGAAATACACTCTCAGAGCCGGACACAAATCAAAATAAATCGAAAAAATAATATAAATCACGAATAGCGCGCTCATTTCCGCTCCGATTAGGCTGAAATTTTGAACGCAGCCTCCCGCATATGAACCCCATTGATCCTTAAAAAATATTTTTTTACATGGGTCACTAGAAAAGCCCCTATCTTTGGCCAAAATAGTATCCTGCTCCACATTGCACCGCTCTGGGCACTATTTTGGGTGATCTATATATCGTTAGAAAGCTCTTTACAGCCTCTATAAGATCCCACCATCCGATCTGCCAAATTGTACCAGCAACTCAGCAGATCAGGTTCGCTTTTTCCGCTTTTTCAGCCCCTATTCCCCCTACTACAATTATTTCCTCAATATTGCTTCGCTTTTGGCACCATTTGGGGGGATATATATATCATTAGAAAGGTATACACTATATCTATCTATTCATGTGGTCCGATCTTCCAAATGTGGCCACAGAAGCAGCAGATCTGCTCTGGTTATTGTGCATTGATTAAATGAGCCCCTATTTACAAATCAAATCTTCGTCCTGATCAGGAATATTAGTGTGATGTAATTGATCCCATGTAATCTCATCAATCCTCATTAATTAGCTTCGCTTTTTTGGGAAATTGGCATCACTGATCCGCTTTCAGGCACAAATGACATCACACTAATTAATATTCCTCCTCCACCATTATTGCAGCATTTATTCCACCGCTTTTTTTGGCACTTTTATATGGACATATCTATATCAATAGAAAGCTACAGCTGCCTAGTATTTGAATCTGAATTTTATTTATTTATTTTCTTGCAGGAGATTACCCAAAACAGCTCCGCTTTTTTGATAATCAATTGCCCCTATTTATCAATAGCATTATTACTGCTGCATTTTCCACTGCTTTTTTGGCACTTTTTCTGCACACCATATATACCATTAGAAAGCTATAAGTGTCTAGTTTAAGAACCTGCCCTTATATCATCACTATCCTCACTGGGGACTGCACCATTCAATTTCGCTTTTTTGGTAATTAAATTAGCCCCTATCTTTAATTATATTTCTTTGTGCACCATTTGTATTTATTCCCTTTATTATTTTAATTGACATGTATATATCACTAGAAAGCTACAATCGCCTACTTTCAGAATCTGAAAACAGAATGGAAATGTTGTGCTTGTGGAGGGAGTAATTGCATTTCGCATTTTGGGACTAAAGCGTGGGAACACCCCTTGATCCTCCTTCTCCTCCTCCCCCTTCCGCTTTTTTGGCTTCATTCCTCCACTCCCCCTGCACCTATCAACCTGAAACTTTGTAAACCCCCTCAAAAACATTATTCAATGGCTCTCACCAACCCAATAGTGAAAATACACCCTATCTTGCATTCCATCAGCATATTCATATATATTCACTTAAATTGCTAAAAAAGCGCACCAAAATGTAATGCTTCTGTATGATGTAGGCCAGTAAATGATATTGGTATATCAATATTGCATACTGGGGATCTGAAATCCAATGAAAGTGCATTATATATATCTATATTGCATGTAGAATTAGCAAAATGGACATTTCTGTTAGTCTGGACTCCTATGGCTTTTTCCATTAGTATTTCACTCCATATATACATCTCTAGCATTGTCCAAGCGTTCATATACACCATATTTAACATTCTACACGGCCCACCACCTGATATATTGAGCCACATTTGTAATATTAGCCATATATATATGCAGGGCTTAAAATACACTATTCTGCAATTTACCATACCATAGCAACATTATTTATACTTCATAAATGGTAGGAAATTAACATATTAACACTGGTTACACGATGCAAAAAACTCTAAGTGATTTGGACAAGTGTAGCTATCTGTAGGTTCAAAGTGGTGTGCAACCACCATAATTGTGGCTTGGTGTTTTAAGAATACACAAGATCACCACTACATCAAACTCCTTCTGACCGCTTTTCTGAGGCTCTACCCTTCCACAATCATCCAAATCACTTCAAACCTTTTGTGAACGTTACATATCATGTCTCACCATCCATTTGTATGCTTTGATTAAATTATTTTGTTTCTGATCCTCTGTCATAAGCTTATCAGTGGAAATTTGAACGATTTTGAGACCTGCTCAGAATCCTTTGGGGGTGGGCTACTTTTGAAGGCACAATTGAAGCGTCCTCAGAACAGTTTGGAGCATGTTGAAGCGGTCAGTATTCATGAAGATATTGGCAGATTACTATTCTGCATACCCTGGGGTAGTATTTAGTGTTTTCTATTCTGTTTCTTGAACTTTTGAAGCGGTTGAGTGTTAAGTTTAATGCTATTACATGTTATGAGAAATATTAAAAAGTTTTTTGAGCAGTAGAGGAGCCAAAAGAATGTATTATTATGTATATATGGTGCAAACATAGTATTTTAATATGTAATTGGTGAATAGAATGAGTGGAACCTCTTCAATTTGCATATAAGCGGAGATATAGACATGGATATGCTGTATATAAAGGTGTAGCAAGTTTCAGGTTGATAGGTGCAGGGGGAGTGGAGGAATGAAGCCAAAAAAGCGGAAGGGGGAGGAGGAGAAGGAGGATCAAGGGGTGTTCCCACGCTTTAGTCCCAAAATGCGAAATGCAATTACTCCCTCCACAAGCACAACATTTCCATTCTGTTTTCAGATTCTGAAAGTAGGCGATTGTAGCTTTCTAGTGATATATACATGTCAATTAAAATAATAAAGGGAATAAATACAAATGGTGCACAAAGAAATATAATTAAAGATAGGGGCTAATTTAATTACCAAAAAAGCGAAATTGAATGGTGCAGTCCCCAGTGAGGATAGTGATGATATAAGGGCAGGTTCTTAAACTAGACACTTATAGCTTTCTAATGGTATATATGGTGTGCAGAAAAAGTGCCAAAAAAGCGGTGGAAAATGCAGCAGTAATAATGCTATTGATAAATAGGGGCAATTGATTATCAAAAAAGCGGAGCTGTTTTGGGTAATCTCCTGCAAGAAAATAAATAAATAAAATTCAGATTCAAATACTAGGCAGCTGTAGCTTTCTATTGATATAGATATGTCCATATAAAAGTGCCAAAAAAAGCGGTGGAATAAATGCTGCAATAATGGTGGAGGAGGAATATTAATTAGTGTGATGTCATTTGTGCCTGAAAGCGGATCAGTGATGCCAATTTCCCAAAAAAGCGAAGCTAATTAATGAGGATTGATGAGATTACATGGGATCAATTACATCACACTAATATTCCTGATCAGGACGAAGATTTGATTTGTAAATAGGGGCTCATTTAATCAATGCACAATAACCAGAGCAGATCTGCTGCTTCTGTGGCCACATTTGGAAGATCGGACCACATGAATAGATAGATATAGTGTATACCTTTCTAATGATATATATATCCCCCCAAATGGTGCCAAAAGCGAAGCAATATTGAGGAAATAATTGTAGTAGGGGGAATAGGGGCTGAAAAAGCGGAAAAAGCGAACCTGATCTGCTGAGTTGCTGGTACAATTTGGCAGATCGGATGGTGGGATCTTATAGAGGCTGTAAAGAGCTTTCTAACGATATATAGATCAACCAAAATAGTGCCCAGAGCGGTGCAATGTGGAGCAGGATACTATTTTGGCCAAAGATAGGGGCTTTTCTAGTGACCCATGTAAAAAAATATTTTTTAAGGATCAATGGGGTTCATATGCGGGAGGCTGCGTTCAAAATTTCAGCCTAATCGGAGCGGAAATGAGCGCGCTATTCGTGATTTATATTATTTTTTCGATTTATTTTGATTTGTGTCCGGCTCTGAGAGTGTATTTCCTTAATTGCTCGCCAACCACTCATCCCCCCACCCCGAAAATACCCATTCCGGGATCCTGATTTTTTTCTCTATGCCCCCATACCCATATCATATCTATCCGACAACATTTGCCCAACCCCCACCCAGCCAGATAAGCCATCAGCCCCTATCCAGTATCCCCCCATCCTCCCCCCCTATCCCCAACACCCCTACCCATCCTCCTACCCCCGGAAAATCACCTATATCTATCCCTATACCCCCTATGATATCCCCCTACCCCACCCCAAACCCTATCAATATGTCAGCACACCTATCTAGCTGGTTTGCAGGCAGAAAAAACCCTCTGGCAAACTTTGCCAACTGGCAGCTGTGATGCATGAGCCTAGTTTGCCAGTTGGCAAATTTGATATAGAAATCTAGCTGACATGGCTGCAAAATTATCATTATACACCGGACCGGTGATGATTATGATTTCATCAGGCAATCACAACTCATTTTGATCACCAAGGTTAACACCGTCTCTCTCATCCCAACCATGGTATTCACTTCCGTCTCGATATACGGGCTCTTCGACTCTGGAAACTCAACTCTTATGATCAAGATGTCAATGACTTTCTGCCAACTGTGAACTCTTCCCTAATGTATCATATGCTTCGTCATTCTGTGCTTGATCCGTAGCTTCCTGAAGTGAAGCACTGTGCTGCTGGGGTCTTAGTTTATGCCTAGAAACCTTGCTGCCGTTGGTCTGGACTGATGTGTTGTGTATACATTGTCTGCCTTCGTCACCCTGCTATTTCTGCTCATGTGGGATGACACTTACATGCGTGAGTGCAAGCATATTTGGTTGCTGCTGGCTCCATCAGTGTCATGCTCGTGTCATGCTTGCAATACTACTATGGCGTTGATTCGGTTCGTGAACTTATGTGCAGACATAAAGAGACATACCTATATACTTCCTGGAAACATTTGGATCGCGATACTGGATCCATAGGTTCAGTGATGCTCTGTTTTACCTGCTGTCATCGTAAACGGCTTTTGACGTTATCCATTGCTCAAACCAGGATCATTGTTGTGTATCATGTTATATTAGCATTATGTTGTAGTACGATATTGTTCTATCTATATATTTTGGGTTGTGACGACCTCATGAGATAGACTTTTGTGATCCTCGCTCGCCGCGTGGTGATTTTGTGGCAGACCACATCCAGTTCACCACCACTGATGCACATTCTGATCATGAAAACGGTGTCAGAACGTCAGATACGCTGCATATAGACGATATGTGTTAAAAATAATAATATTTTTTTCATGGAACATAACTGGCATCCAACACGAACAGAATACACATTATACGACAGTGGTTACATTCTGTCCAATTTCAGGTTTCAATGACCTTCGCCATTCCCCTATTTTTTTTTACATATAGACTGTGTATACCCATAAAACACCATTTCCGTCGATATAATCTTAGGTTTGCCACTATATAAGCCCTCAGAACGAAAACGAAACTGCTCCATCTCGTGTTCAGGCTCAAGTTCAATAATATTCGATTGCCAGATTTGGAAATGAGCTTAATGAGATGTCCAAACGCGGTAAGAGCATCATTACCCCTGAATCCATATCCATGGACCCACCTTCATGCCTCAAGCCTCACCTCTTAACCACCATGCCACAGACAAGGGAAGAAAGACGGCAGTCTCGAAGAGAGTACTACCACAGGTACTGTCGCCTCCTTTTCTCAGTTCACATACACTCCCTCACGGCAAACCAAAGAAATCTCGAGAAGGAGAGAAGGCAAGCCCGCGAATATGCCGCCAGGTAAGAGCCTTGCTCACACCCTATGCAACCACTGATCTTCTGTAGACGTCGTGCCTCAGAGTCACTCAAACAGTCGGAAATCCGTAAAGAACGACATCGCTTGGCAGCAGCACAATACCGATCTTCAAACCGCTCCCAACTGCGAATCAATTCATGGCAGAGACGGTAGGCTTCATCCCTAGAATGGTCAAAATAATCCTCTCTCATATCATGTTGACAGTCAAAAAATCAGACATTTGAAGCAAATCGAAGCAGATGAGGCTGAATACCAAGCCCTGATGGCATTGGAAGATTAGTGGAACGGATCTATTGCAATGAACTGGTTCATCCAAAATATTCATGTGTTCGATCATTCCCAAATCTCGCTTGTGTCTCATTTGATGTGTTGCGAATAATTTTTTTTAGCCAAGCGAGAATCGGACAGTTTATTTTTCAAGCTCAAGTAAAGTTTCGTAGCAATTAACATGGGGGCATAAGGCATAATCATAAAGCATAGTAAGTAAAAAAATACATAATGTAAGAAAGCAAGAGAACATAGGTAAATAAATACATGAGGGACATAGAGGAAAAAAAGACGAAATCAGGAAGAACCGTTTCTACGACGCTCAGCAGCTTCTGCAGATCGTCGGCGCATCTCAACCCTCTCAGCAGCTTCTTCCCGAGACACACCGGTGCGCTCAACCTCAGCGGTGATCTCCTCCTGAAGTCGACGAGCCCGCTCGCGTTGACGTTCTGCCTCTTCTCTCCACAGACGACCCCGTTCGCACTGCGCCAGACGCCGTTCCTCTGCCTCCAGACGAGCTCGTTCCTGCTCTTCTCGACGATCCCGTTCATGTTCCTCCTTTTCCTGCACACAACGCGCACGTTCGCGTTCCTCACGCTGACGTTCCTGCTCCTCACGTTCGCGTGTCTCATGCATCTGCCTCCTGAGTTCTTCTGTGATCTCGACTCCACTGAGGCGAGCTGACAGTCGAGAACGCTGGGGACGAGGGCCATTATTGGTATTGGGTAACGAGGGCGATGGTTGAGGAACAAGAGGGGGAACAAGAGTGTAGGGTAGGGGAGGGACGAGAACATATGGTTGAGCGCGTGCAACAGTGACATTGGTGGAGGATGTAGGGGGAACCGGAGAACCGCGGCGTGTGGAGGTGGGGGACGATTCTCTTGAGGGCTCGGAGGGTATGTACTCGGAGCTGCTATCTCCGTCGATATCCATGGGACCCTCGAGGGGAGTTCCATTGAGGAAAGGATCCCTAGATGGAGTCCTCCAGCCTGGCGGCACTGGACCACGAGGAATGAGGCTGGTCCTGGTGAGGGGCGCGCGTGGAGTGCTCATGGAGATGCTGGCGGTGAGATTCCAGGGCTGTTGGGGAGGGATCCATCCAGTTCGCGGCATGCGATCCCAGACATCGTCAACGGAACCATGCCATACACTGTGTTGGTCTGGGGAAACGGGGGAAGGGGAGCGTGAATTTCTATGACCATTCAGTGTGATCATGGGCTCATGCTCGGCTGAGGAAACGGGTGTGGGGGAGCGGGCAGGGGAGTGCGATGGGGAATGTGTAGCTCGATTAGCATTATTCATCGGCCTCACAGGCGACGCATCAATGATGAGGGGATTGGTGGGGGTGTCGCCAGGAGAAGGCGGTGGGTGATTTGGAACAGGCATTTTTTGAGCATCAACCTTGAGTTGTCCCCCTTCATATGCATAGATGAGATGTTGGAGTTTGCTAGGCAATTGATACGCGACAGAGCCCACATGAGAGGGTTCTATCGAAAACTCTTATATTTGATGTTTAGCGTGATTGGTTGATAGGCAAAGACATCAACGCTCGAGCAACCCAAACCCGCTAGTTGGAAATCGAACCAGGTCACAAGAAAAAGGTACAAAAGGACGACACAAGACGGTTCGGACTGACCTTCGAAACTACTCCCTCGCCCTCCTGTTTCTTCCACAATGCATCCTGGGTTCTTTTCTGTTGCTCGTAAAGCTTTTCTCGAGACTCAAAGAGCGCTCTACAATGCCGCCTACGAAATCGGGGATGCGAAAAATTGCATTGCAAACGTATTCCGTCGTTACTGCAAGCGATTCCCTAGAACCCTTCCTGAGGATGTTGATCCGAGTCAGGAAGAGTTGGAGGCCGTCAGGGACGACGAGGCCGATGAAGAAGACAATGACGACAATCTCGACTTGTCGAGTTATCCGGAGGAGGAACGTGCCAAGATACTGGAGGCGAGGGCAGTTGAGGCACGGGCAATCAAGAAGCTCAAAGCGGTATGTGTTTATTTGTTCCTCAGTTCGTCGCCAAACTCAACCAACCCGTTGATAGAGAATTCAACGTTGGTTGAACTATCGCTACATCAAGGACCACGCTGTCATCACCAAACGCGAGGCCCGTCTCAAAGACAACCCTTTCTATCACCTCTTCCTCATCCTTGATGGCAAGCGCGACAAGAAACCCAGCAAGCGATCTGCAATCAACGTATGGAGCCGCAGACACTCCAAGGCTATTGAAGCTCGTGCAAGAGAGGCAGTGACGAATGCAGGGGGTACATAACATGGCTAGGGATTTGGCAGGGGTGCGAGCGCGGATAAAGAAGGAGATGTTTGATGATCTGGATCAGGAGGACAAGGACTACTACGAGTTCATGTCGAAGGAGGAACTTAAGACTGCCATCGCTCAGTGGGAGGAAGACAGAAAGTCCAACGCTCCATCCACATCACCTGAGGCACGTCAACGGTATATCTCTATTTATTTATTTATTTATTGTTCGTATGTCCTGATTCTATTCGGTGTACAGATGTATTGATGCATTGAATCGGGTGATCCAGCCACTCCTGGACGCCATATGCGAAGCGACTGGTTGGAAGGTATCCCTCATCGCAGGAGGGCCAGAACCAGCTCGTGGAGGTCAGCTGGGAATGAAGATGTACGCTCCTTTTCATGTTTATTTAGTTTAATATATTCACACATTTACTCTACAGGATACATTCAGGGACGACAAGTGGGGAGGTTAAGATGGATTTTGGTCGTGCTGAGCATGAGCGGCTCGCGCTTTACTTGTATCCTATGTTTGCCGACTTCATGAAGAAGTGCTACTGTAAGTGTGCAATCCCTTTTTCTGGGTTGTGCCAGCTGACCTGTTTATTTATCTTTACCAGCTGTCAAGGAGTGTCAGAGCAGGGCATTACACAGAGATGAAGACCCATCACCAACGTTCGCTGGATCCAAATCAACTACCGTACCCCTTAACACCACCGTAGTCACCGAGACTTCCAGACCGCAATCACCCTCACCTGCTCATACAGACTCAGCTACGCAACGTCCACCTCCGCCTCAGTCGTCTCCACCTTCACCATCCCTGTTGCGAGAACCAAGAGATCGGTCTCGCTCTGTTTCTGGTTCACCTGCTCCACGCACTCGCTCTCGCTCTCGGTCCCTCGTTCCTCGCTCTCGCTCTCCCTCCCTCGTTCCTCGCTCTTCCTCCCCCCCTCGTCATAGTCAGTCTCCCTCCCCTCTTCGCAGTCGCTCTCCATCACCCCTCCGTCACTCTCCCTCCCCTCGTCGTAGTCGTTCCCCTTCTCCTCGTCGTTCCCCTGCCACCCGCATTCCTTCGCCTCATCACACACCACCACCAAAGCGTCGTCAGGTCGCTGAAGTCCCAGGTCCATCCACGCGACGTATCACTGCGCAAGAAATCATCAGCCGCCATCTACCATTGGAGTCGACGGGAGCGGGAGCCACATCCAGGAAGAGGAGAGCAGAGCAGGCAAGAGATGCTACCTCAAGTTCCAGTTCCGGACCACAGAAACGACAGAAACCATCGGAGGGTGGTGATGCTACCCCAACTCCACACACAACACGAAGGACGCATCGTGTTACTTCTGCACCAGCTCCACCGTCGTCCTCAGTCGATCCTCCTCCCATACCCTCTACATCCTCCACATCACCACCCACAGTACCCACATCAGCCAAATGGTTTGACGATGCCATCCAAGTTTTTCTGGATGGGGAAACCCAAGCAGGGGAGGGAGGAGGTGTTGGTCTTGGAGACCCATGGGTAGATCTGGTCGAGGCCTACAGCATGTTTCAGAGGAAGCACGGGTTCGCCGACGACAAGAGACTCCCAAATAAGGGGTGGCCAGGCGTGCTGAATGAGTGGATTCATGTCGGGCGAACACAGAACAAGAGCTGGCGACCAAGGAGCCTGGTAGTTAAGGATGTGGAGGGGGAGTTCAAGATGTGGTGGAATAGCCTTCAACCTGAGTGGCGTGTAGAGAATGGGGTGGTAGTGAAGGAAAGACTGGTTGGGGATTGGAGTTCCATGATTTACCCAGGTATCAACAGGCTCCTGAGTGTCGTCGCTGCACTGTTCTTCTGGGGTTTGGAGGCGCAGCAAACCAAGTCCTGTCGCAACGCGTGGTTATTGGCGGTCAACGACTGCCACATAGTGCTCAATGCAATGTGTCTGTGAATTCATAGGTGTGTATCTCATTTCTGTTGTTCTTCATGCCTCAACTGACGTTTACATGTAGTATCCCTTTCTTTCCGTCTCCCGCTCGTCACTATCTTTTTTCGTCTTTTGTGTTGTTATTAATTCTCGTCTCACTGTGTAATTTACTTTTCTTGGTGTAATGAAAATTATCATTCTCTTGGTAAATTTATGCGCGTGGATGAATAAAGAAGTGAGGCTTGAGTTTAAGTTGACTGAACCTCTGTCCCTACCAAAACTGGTTATAGCTGTAACTCTATATTATTGAGCACACACACCCCCGTAAACACTCTAAGGATAAAGTATAATATATTTTGTTTCTATTTCTCGCCATCATTGCTAGCGAGCGAAGGGTGCACCACCAAGTCAGATTGATGAGCTGTTCTAAAAATAGAACCACATCCAAATGCATTTTCACGCATCCACCCATTCTGGCTATCGCGCGCCTGCGCTGATGTGACAAATATTCAATATATATATATTTATTGAATATTTATTATTTATATTGGTCCCAGGGCTGCTTGTCGTCATCGTGGACAGTGAGCAAGGGTATGCAGGCATCATTGAGACGATGTTCTATTTTTAGAATGTCATCCAAATGCATTTTCACCCATCCACCCATTCTGGTTATCGCATGCCCGCACTGATGCCAAATATATTCATTTAAATATTATTATTATCTATTTCATTTATTTTGAGCGCCCCAAGGGTGCTCATCACTGTTGTGGACAGTGAGCAAGGGTGGGCGGGCACCATTGGTGGTGTTGTTGACACATGTTTGACAACGAGCACCATCAATGCCCATCAATAGCCCCAATGCCAGCCACCCTAGGCAGTACCCGTGAATTCACTGTGAAATACAGTCAGTGTAAAAGTACAGTCAGGATATATCAGGCCTGACTGTGGAAGTACAGTGATTCATTAATGAAGGCCACATCTAAAAGTGGGTAGGCAGTGGAGAGTTTGGATTTGACATTGAGGAGTCTAAGGAGTTCTTTGAAGGCATGGGCAGCAAATCTGGGGTCACAATCTGAGGTGATGGAGTCTGGGAGTCCAAATCATTTGTAGAGATTGTCAAGTAGAAGTTGGGCGATGCCTTCAGCAGAGATCATTTTGGAACAAGGGATAAGGATTACCCCCTTTGTAAGGCTGTGGTCCACCACAGACAGAATAGAGTCATATCCGAGGGATGGTGGAAGGTCAGTGATCAAATCCATTGAGGTTTGGGCAAAGGGTTTCATTGATTCTGGAGCGGGAATCGGAATTAGTGTGGGTCTTGCAGGGTTCCTATTGATCTTGAATTGCTGGCAGGTGGCACATCCTTTGACATAGGAGGAGATGAAATGTCTCATGCCTGGCCACCAATAGGATCTGGCAACGGCGTTGTACATTTCTATCTGTCCAGGATGTCTGGCAGAAACTGGGTTGTGGAAGTGCGTGACTATGGACTTGCAGAGTTCCAGGTCATTGGGAATATATGTCTTGTTCTTGTAAAAGAGCAGTTTCCCATGCTCCCCTTCTTCAAAGGACCAGTTGTTTATGGTGGTTCCAGTGGTTACGTTGGTGTTCTTGAGTAGGGTTTCCAAGGCTTCCATGGTGTTTTTATATAAGGGCCTTGCATCGGCTATCTGCTTCTGGAGTTCAGTGTTGATGAGGTTGATGAATAGTGATTCAGGGAGCATCGTGATGTCAATGTTTTCTTCATTTTCTCCTTCTGGCATGAGGTCTGGTTGTTGTGAGAGGGCATCTGACTGAACCATCTTGTGATCCAGCATGTGTTCAAGTTTGATGTTGTATTTGGAAAGGATAAGGAACCATCAGGCTTGTTGTCAATTAAGGTTCTGGGGGGAGCACCAGTATGTGAGGTTCTTGTGGTCGGAGTAGACAGTGGTCGTGTGAGGGGATCCCAGGATGTAATGTTTCCATTCTTTGAGAGCTCAGATAACTCCTAAAAGTTCTCAATTGAAGACTTGGTAGTTCTGTTCAGCAGGAGAGAATGAACAAGAGAGAAAACAGACAGGGTGGCGTTTTCTGTTGCTGTCAGCTTGAGTTAGGACAGCTCTGTAAGCATACTGGGATGTGTCGGCTTCAATTTGAAATGGTTGGTTTTGGTCTGGCATGGCAAGCACTGGTTCCTTGCTGAATTGTTCCTTGAGGTTGTCAAATGCGAGTTGATGGGTGTCAGTCCATAAGAAGGATTGGTCTTTTCGGAGTAGGTCGTTTAGGGGTCGGGCAAGGTCGGAGTAGTGTCGGATGAATTTTCGGTAGAAGTTTCCAAAACCAAGGAACAATCGGACTTGCTTGAGGGTTTTTGGTGTCAGCCAATCCTTAATTCCTGAGATCTTAGCAGGATCCATGGAAATCTTGTTATGTTCAATGATGAATCCTAGGTAGGCAATCTTAGTTTTGTTGAACTTGCACTTCTCAGGTTTCAGGTAGAGGTCGTTTTCTTTCATGATCTGGAGTACTTCTTTGGTGTATTTTTTGAGGTCTTGTTCATTTGTGGCATAGATCAAGATGTCGTCCATGTAGATGATGATATAGCTGTTTTTGACCTGTTGGATGAAGATACTGTCCATCATCAATTGGAAGGTCGCCGGGGAGTTGCAAAGGCTGAAGAACATGACAAGGGGTTCGAAGAGTCCATACTTGGTCTTGAAGGCTGCTTTCCATTCGTCTCCTTCCTTGATTTGGATGTTGTTGTAGCCCCATCGAACATCAAGTTTAGTGAAATACTTGGCACCTCAGAGTTTATCCATAAGGTTGGTGACAAGGGGGAGAGGGTAGGTGTTTTTAATGGTTCCTTCATTCAAATGTCGGTAGTCTTGGCACAGGCAGAGCTTGCCATCTTTCTTCGCAACATAGAAAAATCCTGCAGCTTCAGGGGATTCACTATGTCGGATGGTTCCCTTGGTGAGGTGTTCATCGAGGAACTGTTTGGTGATGTTGTCCTGTTCTTGGGTGAGGGAATAAACCTTGGCGGATTTGTGGATGAAATCGGGTTTGAGCTTGATCTCATGATCCCAGGGTTTGTGTGTTGGCAGGGTCGAAGAGGCTTCTTCGCTAAAAACAGAAATCCAAGGGTGGTATTCTGGTGGAACAATCTTGGTTGGGTCAGTTTCGTTGGTCTTCTGGTTGGATTTCTGAGCAAAGGCTTGGGAGTGCATCAGAGTTGTGTCGATCCAGATTTCCTCTAGTTCTTCATTCGGTTTTCCTTCCATAAAGGAGATGATGAGGTTGTCAGTCATAATTGGGTCAGGTCTATTCAGGGTCATGTTCTTTCCAAGCATCTTCTTAACTTGGAGTTCCAGCTGAGAAATGGTTCATTCGTCGATAATAATGGAGTCAGTTGGGTACCAGTTGGGTATCGGGTTCGTTGTGTCATTCAGGTGTTCTTCCCTGTCAGGTTTGTCCTCAATGGGGGTTCGCCAGTTCAAGGAAGCATTCTTCCAGTCGATCTTGGGGTTCGTGTCCTGTAACCAAGGTAGTCCCAAGATAATCTTCTGATTTCCTAGCCCAGTAATTAGGAAATCGGTCTTCTTGATTTTGTTGTAGATCTTCATGTTCAGTGTTGTTCGGTGGGTAATCATACCCTTCTTGTTTGGTGTGCCATCAACGTTTTGGACTAGGATTGGTGTTCTGAGTGGGGTCTGGGGAAGGTTGTGGAGTTTTGCAAATGATTGGTTGATGAAAATGCCTGCAGCTCAGTACTTTACACTAACACCAGCCTTTTGGCTGAGGCTTAGCTGAGTATCGGCTCATTGGCTGAGTCTCAGCTGAGACTCAGCTAAGCCTCAGCTCAACTTCAGTTTAACATCAGATTTTGAAAAGAAGTGCTTTTTATCAGCTGAGTATCAGCTGATGATCAGCTGAGTATCAGCTGATGATCAGCCAAGTATCAGCCAAACTCTAAGTGATACTTACTGGTCTTGTCCTAGTTAGATACACCAATAAAAGTTATTCCATTGGAGTCAAAGCACTATCTAACAATAATGGATATAGCAACAAGATAGGTAATGGTGCAATAGAATGGAGATAAGAACAAGACAAGAGCAGATAGGACAATAGTACAAAGAGAGATGGTAGTACACTTGATAAGACAATGAGATTGAGTTATTACAAAGTAGTTTTACAGCTAATGACATATTGTTTTATGATTTTTTTACAAAGTATCATCATCACCTTCTGCATCATCTATGTCATCTATATCATTATCCTGTCCAGCTTTCTTTTTAAGAACAAATCTTGTATGGTAATACAGCATAGCATGTAAAAACCATTGGAAATTTCCGAGTTTAAGACACTTCAGAATAGAATCAAAGCCTCCTAACCATGCATTTAATTGCTCACAGGCTTGAGTATTAAATGCACGCATGAGATAAGGCTGGCCATCCTTGTTATATCCCACAATCACAAGGTTGGGCTGGGAACCATCAGCAGGATTACAGAATGTGCGACAAAGTTGGTCTGTTGCTTTGTGATTGATATAGTGATATGCATCAACAATGAATTGGGTTGTATTCTTCCATAATCTGTTCCAGCTTCCATTGGTAACCGCAGTGCATAACACCATACAGGCTTTATCAATGCAAATAAAGTCAGGTCTCTCCTCAGGAGTTGGGTAGACATCTGCCAAAAATTCAAGTATGCTAGTTGGAGATTCTGCTTTGGAAAATAGAGTCCATGCAATTACAGCACCACATGGTGCACAGATGGTTTCAACACAGTAAAAGCAGCTTGAGCCAAAGTAGTGCTTTCGTGTATCATTGTCCTCGTTATTGTCATCGTGCTGCTGCTGGTGTTGATCTCTAAGTTGAGGTTGCCACTCTTCACGCTCTGCAGGTCTTTGCAATGCACATTGTAGTCCTGACAGATAGGTTTTGCTGTGTTGGTATTGATGCTTCTTCCAGAGTGGTTGGTGCTGAGCACAAGCATAGGTGTTAGGAATCAAGTCACTTCTGCAGTCAACTACACAGCATCGATTTGCCCACTCATTCACATGAGTAATGCAAAATGATTCTCCACAATGATTTGCAAGAGAACTAGTGCAACCTGGATAAGCACAATGTGTAGGTCCTGTAACAATTCCATCCACCACAACCATTTGGACAGGTTTATATGCTGATGTGTTAGGATCATCAACATTAACAGTCATATTTGGAGGAATAGCAGCTTCCACTACATCATCATCACCACACCTGATATTAGCAGGGATTATATCAGGTTGGGATTTATATGGATGGGTGCATTGGGAACAGGTATGTGATTTAGAAGGATGAATTTTGCCTTTATCCCCCAAGATTTTGAAGGCATATTCTGTCACAGTTTCAATTGGGAGGTTATTAGGAATGGTGAGATGTTTGCCAGAATCTTGTGCAATAGATCGAATTGACTCTTGGATAAAAGCCTGCCAAGTGTGTCGACGATTTAGCTTTATATCAGAGCCAGCAAAGGCTAGGTTCCAGAATTGTGTGTAGGCTGCTGCAGATGCATGGAAGGAATATATACCAGTGACAACTGCATTGGAATAGGCATGATCACACCAAACTGATTGACCAAGCTTTAGATACCGAGCAGAGTTAAGATATGTTTGGTACTTCAAAGTCTGATTGGTATTATCAGTATGATCAAAGGTTTCTTGATCTGCTGCATATATAGTGTTACAGTGGCTGCATTTTCCCTGGATAACATAGGCATATTTGATCACTTTTCCATCCTTAAGGAGTTTCACTTGAGGTAGATCACGAGATGCTGTAAGTCTGGAGAGCATAGGGCTCACATGTATGGGTTTCACATTCAAAAGATATTGGAGCAATGATATGGATAGGCTGTAGTGACTGAAAATTGATGGGTTTCAAAGTCCGCAGTTTTTTGCCTTTGACAGAGTATGATTGGAATCCAACTGCTGAAGCTACATTGTCAATACAGTCAATCATTCTTGTTCCTGTTTCTCCAGAGGATGCATCTGGTCCAAATACATCTTTTTCATGGTTTGGAAGTCGATGTAGCAAAGTATTGGAAAATGCAGAGATCCACCCATTGAATGATGCCAAATGCTCTGCTCCAACTTTCTTGTACTTTTGTCAGCTATGGTGATTAAAGACTTCTGGGTTTTCGAGAATGCTGAAGAGCAATATTAAAACAGTGTCCAGCTTGATATCTGCATGGAAGTTTTCAAGTATAACTTGGTTGAATGCTGCAAATGTAATTGCTGGAAATTCTTGAGTAGGTGCTGCGATAACCAAAGGTATAGAATATAGAGCAGCAAGCAAGGTGACAAGTGATGGAGATTTGGATAATAATGCAAGCATATATGCCACCAGAAGAATAATCTGACTGATAGTATTTGCAAGCAGAGATTTCATCACACTATATAACATTGATTTCGATACAAGTCCAACATACAGTTTCACTAAAACTTACAAATTGTTTGTAGACGAATTATCTTCTTTGTTTCCCTTTTCCTCTCTCTTTTTACCCCTCTCCTTATCTTTGACCTTCTCTTTCACCTTTCTCTTCTTCTTTTCCTCCTTCCTCTTCTCCCTTTCCTCCCTTCTTTCCTTTTCTGCTTCAAGTTCCAATGCAGCCTCATATTCCTTGTATCTCCTATCTTTTGACTCCATCAAACTAGTCAGCTTGCCTTGAATAATGCTACTTCCTCCAGTGCTATCCTCCTGCATAAGACCTTGTTCAACATAGAATTTCTTCAAAGTTGAAAAGTCTGGCTTCCGGCCTTTCCAAACTGCAGTAGTGAGACTGGGATCTGGAGATGGATTGGTAAACCATTCTTGAAGATTGGGAAATAGATGAACATGGTCGAAAGTCTTCCAAGTTGCTGTGATCCAGTGCTGCAAAATAAACCAAAAAGCAGAGAGTTTGTGATTTTTGCTGCTAATGAATTTGGATGGGTGGTTTTAAGTTCAGCAAGTTCCTTTCTTTTCTCCATGAAGTGTGCCCAGCATTGGTATGTGGCTTTAATGGGACTTCTTGTTGATGGTTTTTGAGCCAAGTCAGGATCAAGATTGAGAAAAGTAATGATTGCATCATCGCTAATTGAACCACCAGATTTTGCAATAGTAGTGGTATGAGGAGAAGCAGAGCGGGAGGATGAAGATGCTGCAGCAACAGAAAAAGAAGGACGAGAGGAGAGCTGGGAGGAAGCTGAGACAGGAGCACTGGATGCTGGAGTAGATAGAAGTGTTGTTTGCTACAAGATAGATAAGTGATGGAATACATAATGAATATAAGTAGGACATACAAATAAAACATAGAGCATATAAGTAGAAGAACTTTGATCAACAAACCAAGACTGGCCATGATATTTTGGAGAGTCAATATTGTTCAGAATTCCATGACAACCAAAAAGGGGCTCCTTCTTGTCCAAATGAAGTCCAAACATGAACCAAAGGATTGCGACCTATAAAAAATTAGAAAATATCTAATTACAGACAATATAAATATATACCTTTAAGTGCTGGAAGATGAGTTTGAAGTATAGCTTCAAGAACAGCAGCAAGAGAAGACATGGATGGAATGACAAATGATGTAAGAGGAGGATTGGAGTTGGGGTCAACAGTGATATTCTCTGAAGCCAGATAGACTTGTACAAGACCCATTAATGGCTCAGGCTCTTGATGTATATCCATGTGTGCCAAGTCAGCCATCTTGGCAGAATTGCCTAAGGCTCTGCCACGAATATGACCACCAGTAGTTTTGGAAGATCCATTAGCAGGAACTGAAGACACCATTAGAAGGTATCAGCATGAATAAAATAAGACTTACTGTGGTTGATATCCAACTTGTCCTCCATTTGAGATGACATGACATCAAGTTCACTTTCCTCTTCAACATACATCGCAAAGTCATCTTCTTCCTCACCCCTATCATTGTCTTCAACATAGTCTGCTGCATCATGAGCTGCCATAGCAGCTTCATCTTTGTCTTCTTCATCATCATCATCATCATCCTCATCACTGCTCTCATCGACAGGCATATTGAAGTCATTAGATTGCCCAAAAGTCTCCCAAAACTCAAGATCAATATCAAGATCAAATTGAGGGTATTCTATGCCTGGATATTCTGTCTCAATAGCCTTCTCCTTCCCCTTCAATTTTTGTGGTGCAATCTCAGAGGTTTCATCACCAGATGATAAGGTTGATTGGAGATCTGATTGACGAATGCGCTCAGGAGCAATGATTTCAGCAGCAGAAGCAAGGCTTGGAGTAGAAGGTGTGGCAGCATTGGCCTTAGTGTGACTACAAAGAGAACGGGGAGGAGGTGTGATGGAGGTTTTTGCAGCAAGGAGTATAGCTTCAACTCTATAAAGATTGATTAAGTCATGCTTTAGTAAAGAGCAAGAATAGATACATACCCAGTTGCCTTGAGAACTGGTGCTGCTGCAACTTCAGCATCCTTGTCTGCAGTAGTTCTAGTGATATAATTAGTTAAAAAGAATAACAATACAGTGTGTGTCAGGACATACCTAGTTGCCTTTGACTTTTTTTTCGCTTTCTTCTTGGGAGCAGGTGCAAGTGCAGGCTCATTCTCATCTTCAGCCTCAGAAGCCTTCTTTTTTGGCTTCTTTTGAGTATTCTTAGGTGAGTTAGGACTAGCTAAGCTACGTTTATTTGCTTGGTTAGTTCTGGGTGGTGATACAGGTTGTGGTTGCTTTCCACTGCGAGTTGTTGGCATAATGACTACAGTTACAAGTTATTTAAGACTAGGGTTAGGGTTAGGAATAAAAAAATTGACAATAGTTTCCCCATGCAAAACGCACCAAGATATGAATATGTGTGGTTATGACCACAGAGAGAGCACAGAGGAAAAGAAAAGAAAAAACACAGATGCAGGTCAGGTTCGGTAATCCAAACATGGACAAGCAAGGTGTCTGAGTCCAAAAAAAAAAAAAAGTGAATGTCACATTCAGTAATCCAAGTGTAGACAATGGATTAGGGATGTCAATGTGATGATCACAATCGGTAATCCAGGGATTGGTGATGGAAAATGGCGAGAGGGAGCAATGAGAAAGAAAAAACAAAAAAAAAAAAAAAAAAAGCAAGAAACCAAGTGGGTCCTGGATATAAGAAGATGGTTAGCATGTTTATTATGGAAACGTGAAACATCTGTACATACCTAGAAGAAAGAAAAAAATCAACACACACGAGGGTGAGTGTTGGGGTTGGTGAATGCATGTTGGGGGCTGGTAGGCCTTCTCACAACACACAGTCGTGTTGTGTTGGAGATGGAAGGGGCAGGGATAGATCAATTGGTGGGCTTGAAGCCTATCATGATGTGAACTGGGGTGGAGGTGCAGTGTGCAGTGCCAGGGGCACTTATCAAAATATAGCAGGAGAGGGGAGGGCTTCACTGAGGGTTTTTGGCACCTGCTGGTGTGCTAACTGCTCAGGGGAGGTTGATGGGGCTCGTCGCGTTGCTACATGTCTACGTGAGGGTTCAGCAGGAGATACAGAGCACAGGTAAGGGGTACTCACCTGATGGTATGCGATATCGCACGTGCGTGCATGCTGTGGGATAAATAGATGTAGCTACGCATGTCGCTACATGTCTATGTGAGGGGCAGTCTATGTGGGGGGGTCAGCACATGAACGCGGGGTACTCACCTGGCAATGTGTGATCACATTATACTTGCGTGTGTCGCGGGGATAATGGGGGGGTGGGTGGGTGGCAGTAAGTGGGTTTGGTGGTGGCTGCGCGCGTCAATACACGTCTATGTAGGGGTCAGCAGGAGGTAGGGAGTGCGGCACGGGGTACTCACCTGGTTATGTGTGATTACGTTGCACCCACGCACGTCGCAGGGAGAATTGTGGTGGTGGTGGTTTCAGGTTGGGGTATTGGGGCACGCGGGCTGCGTGCGCCTTTGTATGCTTCTGGGTGGAGGTACAGAGTAGGGTGCTAAATCAGAACACAAGGAGGGCAAATGGGGAGGAGGACAACTTACCTGGAAAGCGGTGCGCTCATTCTCAATGAGCGCCTGTCTGCGTCGTCGTGCTCCTTTGCCTCGAATGTGTTGCTGGTTCACTTGGTTACCGCATGGATCTCGTGGTTGCAATGATGACGTGGCGGTTCGCGAAGTCGCGGGTGGTGGAGGTGGCTGATGTGGTCAAGATAGCTGTTATCGGTGGTCGAGGTGGTTGAGGGAGCCGTGAACGGTGGCTGAGGTGGCTGACATGGCCATTAATAGCCGTAGATGTGGCTGTTAATGGTGGTGGTGGTCGTGCTGAGCGAAAGACGAACGCTCGTCAACGTTGAGCATGTTGACAAGGTAGGATGTGATGTGCAGTGGTTGGGGGAGGGTAGGGAAGCTGGGTGGGGAGAGGGAATGATGGGGGGGAGGGAAGAAACAAGGGTGGGAAGGAAAACAAAAAAGATCAATGATCGAATGTTGAAGTTGATCGCGCATGGGCCTCAGATAAGATAAGATAAGATAAGATAACAAATAATATAATTTATAATTTAATTTAAAATCGTGAAAAATAAAGAAAAAATTGTAGAAATTAAAATAAAATCCGAAAAAATTGTAATAAATCAGAATAAAATATAATAAAATCATAGAAAATCATATTAAATATAATAAATTTGCAGTAAGGTATATTCAACCAAAAAATAATTAAAAATTACTATTAAATGTGTAGTAATGATTTAATGTAATAATACATACAAATGTAAAATAATTCTAGAATAATAGGCTGACACTGATTAATAAGCTAATGTACAAGTAATAATACTCTATATATACTATTATTAAATATTTAAATCATATGTAATGAAGTGATACTCAGCTGATACTTGGCCAAGACTCAGCTGATGAACCAATACTCAGCCGAGTATCGGCTGAGTATCAGTTCATGGACCAAGGCTTGGCTAGTAGTTTCAGTTCTTTCAGCCGAAACTCAGTTCATTTTGGCAGGAAGCTGAACCGAAAGCTGAGGCTCGGCTGAGGCTTGGTTCACACCAAAAATGTGATTCTCTGCTATTTTGAGTGAAAGAAATAAATCAGCTGATGAACTGATACTCAGCCGATACTCAGCTGATAATCAGCCGATGAGCCGATCATCAGCCGATCATCAGCCAAAAAGTTTGGGTTAGTGTAAAGTCCTCCTGCAGCTCTGGAGTTGAGGAGTGCTTGGGTATGCAAGGGTTCAGTGTTCTCAGTTGTTCACACTTGATAGTCACAGGGACAGAAAAGGATTCATTGTGAGCTATCAAAGTGGAACAAACTGATACATAAGGTTTAGATGTCAAGGCAAAACCCTTCAGGCAAAATCCTGCTCTTGCATTTCAGAGGCAAATTCAGCACATTGTTCTTCATTCAATTCACAATAGAAGGTGCGGATGTATTTGGCGAAATCCTTTGGGTTCCTAGTCAGGGCTGTATCACGGTTGTTGGTATTCTGGTTCATTTTCTTGAAATCACAATTGGAACAAAACTTGGAGATATGACCTGGTTGGTGGCAGCAGAAGCAGGTGCTGTTCTTCATGTGGTCTGCATGCTCAACTTTGGTGAGATTGATTTGTTTGGAATTGGCGAATCTGAATCCCATCTGGTTAGAGGTGAAGCATTTGGCTGGTTTCTTGTTGAATGGGAAGGGGAAAGATTCCCTCCAACAGGCGTCCACTTCGGCTGCTTGGTCCATCCACTCCTTCAGGGTGTAGGGGTTGTATCCATTGTTGCGAATTCTGTCCAAGATTGGTTTCTTAAGGGAGTCTTGATAGATTCCAATCAGCAGGTCTTCCATCAGATCAAGGTCATCATCAGGGTCGGTGTGAGGGAAGGCATAGCCTGTGGTGATCATGAGGTTCTTGAAGGCAGTGTTGTGTGGTTCAATGTTCCCTTCCTGTTGGATGTTCTTGAGGTCTTTCCTTGCATGGTCATGTCTGAGTTGTGGGGCAAAGTCTTCAGTGAATTTTCGAAGGAAGTTGTTGAACCTTCCATAGGAGACTGTGGTCCTGTTTCTTTGGGATTCATCAAACTTTCCAGCAAGGAAGCAGTGTTTCCAATCCATCGCTTCTCTATCTCCCTTTGGTCCTTTGGCAAAGTATGACAGGACGAAAGTGATCTTTAGATCATCGTTGTTGTAAATGTGTCAATTGATGTGGAGATAGGATCGGCATTCGGTGATGAAATGTTTGGTCTTGGTGCAGTCTCCTGTGAACTTCTTGGGTGTGCCAAGGTTGACTTCTTTCTTCAGGGCGTTTTTAAACGCTTCTGCAGCTGGATCATCTTGTGGGCCATTACTGGGGTCAGGGTTACCAGAAGGATCAGGGTTGCCTTGTCCTTTGTCGTCGGTTTCAGGTTGGGGATCTCCTCCAGGTGGTCCCGAGAGTCCTCTCTGGGAATGATCTTGGACAGTCCCTCCAGGTCTCGAAGAAGAGGCAGAGCAGCCTCCTGGGGGCTGAGTGAGAGTTGCAGTCGCCATACTGGTAGAGAATGAAGGGATTTCAGTGCTAAAGACTGGGGTTCTGGTGATAGTGTAGTCCAGTTCTCTGGGGTCGTATGGTTCAATTGGTTGGCTGAGGGCAAGGGAGATGTCAAGGGGTTGTTCAGGTTCTTTCAAGGGTTCTTCTGGTGTGCCCAGGATTTCTTCTGGTTCGTTCGTGGTTTCAGTTGGTTCTGGGGTTTCCAGGGATTCTTTCGGTTTGCTGGGTGATACAGGAGTGTCAAGTTCTTCTTGTTTGTTGGCCTGGGATTCTTGTTTGGTTTCTGGGTCTGGTTCGGAGAGGGGTTCGTTGGTCTTCTGTTGTTCTTTCTTGGACATTTCTAGTTTTCCCCAAGGTTTCTTCTTTCTGATAGGGAATTGTAGTCCTCTGCTGCTAGTTGATACAGGGGAGTTGGCTTGGCTAGAGGTTCCTGATCGAGGTTTAGTGCTGGTTTTCTTCTTCTGGGCTGCTGTTTTGTATGAGGGGTGCCATCTTGTAAACTACAGACGGTGTACGTTGGAGTAGCTAGTTCTTTTGTTACAGTAGCCTGACAGGCGCTTGCAGTTAAGGCCTTTGAGCTAGTCGGAGTTGGTTCAGCTGTGCAATAGAGTTTGAGTATCATTCTAAGAATGCCACTGCATATGCATGCTACACTGGTATTGTCTTAGAAGAGAGCAAGAAGAGTAAGATTGTTGTAGAAGTTGTTGTTCTATTCAAAGTCAGTACTTCGCACTGGCCCAGGTGGTTCGATCGACTGTCGATCGACCATCTGACATTCGGTCGACTGTCGGTTGACTTTCGATCAACTTTTGCAAAAAGTATTTTTGGTGTGAAAAACAGCTGTTTGGGGTTTTTTCAATCGACTTTCGGTTGACTGTTGATTGACACAAATCAGTTTATTGTGAATATTTGATTTTTCTGATTAAAATGCAAGTCTATTGTGTGCTGTGACAAGAAATGTGACAATCTCCTGTCACACCTTCCACTAGTATATGTTACCATGTGTCACACCCTTAGTAATAATATATCTTTTGTGTGAAACTATTTTTCCATAGTGTTTGTGACACTAAATGTGACACTCTATGCATCTTGTTGCATGTCACACTCTGATTCAATATGAAATTGTATAACACAGCTGTGACACTAGTATTACAAGTGAATTGTTTGTGTGTGTGTGGATGTGACCAACTATGATTGTCATATGTCACATGTCACATAGTCTTCCATAACTGATAGCATCCAGTATTGACACAGACAACTAGCAGTCCGTTGTGGCTTAGAACAGTTTTCAATTTGTGACATGTCACATCTATGTCACAGATCTAGCTACATTAGTATGTGATGTGGTATTACAAGTAAAATATGTATATATGTAAATGTGACCTAACATGACTGTCACATGTCACATAGTTGTCTGTGACAGATAGTGTCTAGCAGTGATAGAAAAAATTAGCTGTGACATGTATAGATGTCACAGATTTAGCTGAATTAGGAAATACCTACAATGAGAGAAGAAAACATAAGTTGACTGACAGTCAATCGACAGTGTTGGTCAATGGTTGATTGACTGACCGAAAGTCGATCGACAGTTCTGAGACAAAAGTCGGTTGTCGGTTAAATTTTGGCAGAGAAACTGGGGGTGGACCGACTGTCAACCGAAAGTCAATCGAAAGTCAATCGACACTAAGGTGACATTCTACCCTGAAAGTCACATTTATGTAAAAATACCAGACCGACAGTCAACTGACTTTCGGTCGACTGTCAGATGGTCGATCGAAAGTCGGTCGAATTACCTGGGCTATAGCAAAGTCCTCTTCAAAGTTAAAGAACTAGCTAAAGAACAAGGGTATAAACTACAGGGTTTATATAGCTATCTAAGAGGCTGTGCATGTAAATGCCAAGTAGATAAGGTGTGAAGTCCATGAGTCAGAATAGGAGTCATAATGGAGTGAGCATGAGAATACAATAAGGAATGAGTCATAAGTGTGAGAGAGATGAGTAAGGAGATGAGTCAGAGATAGGAGATAAGAGTGGGGTGACAGCAGGAATAGAAGTGGGGTGAGAAGGAAAAGATAAGAGAGATAAGGCGAACTACAAGTACAAAGAGAGATGATAGTACATGATGATAAGATGAGAAGGATTGATGGTACAAGATATGATAGAGAAAAGAGAAGGAAGGAAAAAGACAACATAACATCATCTCTCTTTGTACTTATATCTTGTCTTATCTCTTTTTCTCTTCTATCTACATCACTCCCCATGACTCCACTATCACTCCCACTGTCACTCCACTACTAACTCCTATCTATGACTCACTTTCTTACTCATCTCTATCACTGGACTCCACTTATGACTCCATTTGACTCACACTCTTCCCATGACTCATTTCTTGACTCCTTCACTCTGTCTACTGACTCTTATTATTTCCTCTGTGTCAACTAGCAGCAGAGGACTATGTTTCTCACTCAGAAGCAAAGATTCAGGAAAGAAGAAACCCTGGGGAAAATTAGAAACATCCAAGAAAGAATGACAAAAGAGCAATGACCCTCTCTCCAATCCAGACCCAGAAACCAAACAAGAATCCCAGGCCAACAAACAAGAAGAAATTGAAACACCAGTAACTACCAATGAACCAGAAGAAACCCCAGACACACCAGAAGCCAGCAAACCAGAAGAAGTCCCAGATGCACCAGAAGAACCCACAAGAAACTCTGAACAACCTTTCAAAATGTCCCTTGCCCTCAGTCAGCCAATTGAACCATATGATCCCAGAGAACTGGACTATATGATCACCAGAACCCTAGTATTCAGTACTGAAATCCTGAGCTGTCACTGTACTAGGGATAGACCCCAGAGTGAGTTACCAAGCATCCCCATAGCCTTGACTGTGGTGAGTGCTTTTGTAGTGTAGTATTGTACATGCTCATGAAATGTAAGCCTGCAGTCAAAGGGCTGTATGCAAGTTGGAAAGAAAAGCCTTCTCAGTATCCGATTCTGGCTTGATAGACTTGTGAGAAGGAGCTGAAGGCTCCTCTGAGCAAGGGAGAGTGCATCCCAGGGGGATGTGATCACTGACCCCCTGCCAGGTTCTGTTGTGCTTCGGCGCATGGGACAGAGAGAACTCTGCTTTGAGAAAGACAAGATCAATCACCATAGGTGAAAGATCTGCCTGAAAGGGTACATGTGTGGGGCCAGGGTTAACTGGCTCTGACCACAACAACCCCATTTTAGCTGCAATTTCCTGAATCAGGACTGCACAGGAGTTATGCCTTTCAATGTCTGGGTTCCAGATGTGAGAGCAGCAGTTGAAGTCACCCCCATATAAACAAGAGGGGGGAGATCATTGAGATAATTGTGGAGGAAGCACATAGCACTTCCTTCACTATCACTA
This sequence comes from Panaeolus papilionaceus, assembly GCA_015501605.1. Classification (NCBI taxonomy): domain Eukaryota; kingdom Fungi; phylum Basidiomycota; class Agaricomycetes; order Agaricales; genus Panaeolus; species Panaeolus papilionaceus. The sequence continues at coordinate 32,268 of JADNRZ010000023.1, read as the reverse complement.
TAGACATTAAGAAAATTGAATACTTCATGCTTGTTATGGTTGGCTTGTCCAGTGCTTCCAGTTAAGGCCATAGAGCCATTTGTTGTTGAAGTTGAGGTTGAATAGAAGGGTTTGGGTTCAGTATCATACTAAGAGTGCCACTTTGAGAGTCACTCAATGGTATTGTCTTAGTAGAGAGCAAGCAAGTTAAGGTCAAGTAGAAGTTGTCATTCTATTGTAGTTAAAGAACTAGCTAAAGAACATGGGAATAATACTGGGGTTTATATATGTAATACAGGCAGTCTGTGTGCATAAGAATAAGAGTCAGTAGACAGGGTGAAGGAGTCAAGAAATGAGTCATGGGAAGAGTGTGAGTCATAAGTGGAGTCTAACAATAGAGATGAGTAACTTGTTGTGGGTGAATTCTAATGTGGGGAGTGTGTTGACCCAGTTCTCTGGATTGGAGATGCAGTAGATGGATAGGTATGTTTCTATTTCTTGATTGAATTGTTCCATAGTTCCATCAGTTTGGGGGTGATATGCAGTAGAGAGTTTGGATTCCATATTGAGAAGTTTAAGGAGTTCTTTGAAGGCAAGAGAAGCAAATCTGGGGTCTCGATCTGAGGTAATGGAGTCTGGAAGGCCAAATTGTTTATACAAATTGTTGAGTAGGAGTGTGGCAACACCTTCAGAGTTGATAGTTTTTGAGCAGGGTAGCAAAATTACGCCCTTTGTAAGGCTGTGGTCCATCACAGAAAGAATTGAGTTGAATCCTTTGGCTGGTGGGAGGTCAGTGATGAGATCCATTGATGTTTGGGCAAAGGGTTTTAGGGATTTTGGTGGATCAATCAGAGTTAATGTGGGTCTTGTCAGGTTTTGGTTAATTTTGAATTGTTGACAGACAGTGCATCCCTTGACATAAGACTTGATGAATTGCCTCATGCCAGGCCATCAATGAGTTGTTGCAATAGAATTGAATGTTTCCAATTCCCCAGGATGACTGGCAGAAACAGTGTCATGGAAATGCTGAACAATGGAGCATTGCAATTTGTCGTCTTTTGGAACATAAAGCTTTTCTTTATGGAAGAGAAGTTTTCCATAGTCACCTTCTTCAAAAGTCCAGTTGTTTAAAGAAGTTCCAGAGGCAACATTTTTGTTGTCCAATAATGCTTGAAGAGCCTTCATAGCATTTTTGTCTAGTGGTTTTGCATATGCTATCTTTTCTTGAAGTTCAAGGTTGATGAGATTGAGAAAGAGGGATTCAGGGAGCATTGTCACATCATTATTTTCTTTGTTTTCTCCTTCGAGTACTAGATTTGGTCTTCTTGAAAGAGTGTCAGACTGAATCATTCTCTCTCCAGGGGTGTTATGATAGCTCAACAGGTGCTTGCAGTTAAGGCCTTTGAGCTCATCTGGATTGAGTTTGGAAGAAGGTTGCTGTGTGTCAGAGTTCGAGTATTGTTCTAAGATTGCCACTGCATACACACACTATGCTGGTATTGTCTTAGAAGGGAGCAAGTAGAGTAAGATTGTTGTAGAAGGTTGTTGTTCTATTCAAAGTTAAAGAACTAGCTAAAGAATAAGGGTATAAACTACAGGGTTTATATAGCTATCTAAGAGGCTGTGCATGTAAGCACCAAGTAGATAAGGTGTGAAGTCCATGAATAAGAGTAAGAGTCATAGTGGAGTAAGTATGAGAATATGATAAGGAATGAGTCATAAGTGTGAGAGAGATGAGCAAGAAGGTGAGTCATAGATAGGGGATAAGAGTGGGGCAACAGCAGGAATGAAGATGGGGTCATGGAAATGGAAGTGGATGAAGATAATGAGACAAGATGAGATACAAGTACAAAGAGAGATGATAGTACATGGTGATAAGATGAGACAAGATGTTGGTACAGATAAGATAAGGAAAAGATAGGAGGAAAAAGAGATGATGTAACAAGGGGTATGGTCAAGTTTGAGGTTGTATTCAGACAGAGTAAGGAACCAATGTGCTTGATGGCCATTGAGCTTTTGGGGCAATTGCCAGTATGTGAGGTTTTTGTGGTCTGATAAAATGACTGTCATGTGAGGAGATCCCAGGATGTAATGCTTCCATTCTTCAATCACACAGATGATTGCAAGGAGTTTGCAGTCAAAGATTTGGTAGTTTTGCTTGGCAGGAGAAAATGATTGAGAGAGGAAGCAAACAGGGTGATGTTTTCCATTTGCATCCATCTGAGTGAGGACAGCTCCATAAGTGTACTTGGATGCATCAGACTCAATTTGGAATGGTCAGTCAAGGTCAGGCATGGCAAGAACAGGTTCTTGGCTGAATCTCTGTTTCAGATCATCAAATGCAGTTTGTTAGGCTTCTCCCCATTCAAAGGGTTGTTCTTTTCTAAGAAGGTTGTTGAGAGGTTGTGCAAGAGTCAAGTAATGACAAATGAATTTCCAGTAGAAGTTGCCAAAACCCAAGAATGATCAGACTTGCTTGAGGGTCTTAGGAGCAGGCTAATCTTTGATTCCAGCTAACTTAGCTGGGTCCATGGAGATCTTGTTATGTCCAATAATAAATCCAAGGTAGGCAATTTTTGTCTTGGCAAATTCACATTTTTCTGGCTTTAGGTATAGGTCATTGTCCTTCATGATTTGCAATCACTAGTTATTGACAAGCCCCAATCATTGGGGCCTGGCATAGCCAGAGCCCATCAATGCACTTTGCCACACTGTGAACCCAGCTTGGGGATTTTTACCCCCTTTTAGTTGTACATTAGTATTAACCCTTCTCCAGTGGAGAGATGGGAAGGGTCTTTTTAGGGGTTTTGGTTGGCACCCTTTCTTTCAGAGGAAAAATCCCATAGAGGTTTCTAGTCACAATCACATCACAAACCACAGCCTTCTGAGCAGGGGGAATTCACCCTCACCAGTCCAGGTATATACCACAAAAATTTGGGTTTTCCTTTGCCTAATTATTGATACAGTGAAACATGTCTCTGGTGTAAGTTGTAATTAAAAGTTCTTTAACTTTGTAGAATACAACCCACTGGGTAGGGTTCTTCTGGGGTTTTTCACCCCTCCCAAAAACCTGTGTAAATATTTGACTGTAACTAATATACTCTTATTATATACAAGTCCAGCACATCAGTGAAACAGTTGTTTTGTGTTGTTGTCTTTGAGCCAATTCATGTTTGCCAGAGTCTCTGGACTTAGCAAAAAAAGCAAGTGTCTGGACAAACAATGCTTCAGCCCAAGACATATTTGGTTTTACACCTGATCTTGGTTGAAACTTCTTGTTTGAAACAGCTCACCAATTCCTCACATCCTTCTTCTCTTCCTCCACCATTGGCACTTACAACTTCCTGTATGATGAGGCATGGCTCGCCACAGCTCACCACATTATTCATAACCTCTCCCCTACACTCACAGAACATACATGGTGGTCAACACAGGTCTGTTATTAGTATTTCTAATCTTGGTGACAACTGTTAATTCAGAGTATTGTCTAGGCTCAGACTCTTGGTTGAAGGGAGTGGAAATGCAAGGGGCAGTGGGGTCAGGTTGAGAAACATTGGGAATTTACAGCTACGTTGCAGTTTTTGTATGTGGTTCTCAACCTTCATCAACCCAGCCACACAGTAGATACTTGCAGCTACCTGTAACATCAGTCATTTATTTCTATACCGCCTGCATGTACACTGTAGCTACCTACAATAATATAAAATGATCAGTTTCATTGCTTTAACCTCATGATGGCTAAGAAAGGTCCTAATAAAGAACTATTACCCCAACTGAAATGTTTTCAACCCTTCCAGCAAAGATGGATTACTCCTCAATTTGCACTATAACTCCTCCCAACAGGTAAGAATAACCCTTTCCAATTGTAAATTTCAGGTGAATAAAAACCTCTGTTGACAGAGGTTGCTATGAGGGTTTATATCCCCTCCTGAGAAGTGGGAATATATGACATCAGAAGTGTGACAGGTATCTGCTAACCCCCTGATTAGAGGGGCATTACCCTCCCCTACCAAGGGGTCTCACCCCCTTCTCAGATGAGTGATAAACCCCTGCATTGGGTTCACAGTGCCAGACATTGCATAAACAATTCTACTCCGAAGTTGTTCAGACCAATTGTGCTGCTGAACACCCTTGGTAAACTCATCGAGAAACTCATCTCTACCTGCATCCAGTTTGAAGGCATCAAACTGGATATATTCCATCTGTGCCAACTGGGAGGCGTAAAACAGTGCTCAACAGAAGATGCGGGCCTCATCCTCACCCATATGATCCAAGCAGGCTGGGCGAAGGGTTTGGTGACCAGCGTGGTGGCATTTGACATTGCACAGTTCTTCCCATCATTGAACCACGAGGTTCTGATGGCTATACTGGCCAAGCAGGGCTTCCCTGCCAAGGTCTGGAGGTTCTTCGCCTGATATCTTGTGGGACGTTCCACGTGCTATAGCTGGAACACCTTCACCTCAGAACCAATGCCTGCCAATGTGGGCATGGGACAGGGCCGGTTCTATCTGCTCTTTACATCGCTCCGATTATGAAGATCTTCAAGGCGCGCGCCCTAGCAGGTGCGCTGTCTTGCTACTTACTGTCGTTCATTGACGACAGCACACTCATTTGTCAGGCCAAGAAGCTGACTGACAATATCGCCGCCCTTTGGGCGGCGTATTCTATCATCTTCACCTTGTTCATTGCTCTGGCGCTGGTGCTGGAGCATGACAAGTCTGAGTTATTCCACTTCTCGCGCAGACGAGATGGTGCCAATCCCCCCATTGATTTGGGGTACGCGCCTTATACGGGTGCTACGCTGTTGAAGCCCAAACCTATTTGGAGGTATCTGGGCTTCTACTTTGATCGCGGGCTCACCTTCAGGGAGCACGTGTGCTATTACACCACGAAAGCACTCACCACGGTTAAGGCCATGGGGATGCTTGGTAACTCACTCCGGGGACTCTCCCCAGTCCAGCGTCGGCTCCTGTACTGCACGTGCATCCTTCTGATCGCCACGTACGGACACAGACTTTGGTTCTTCAGAGGCTCCCACAATAAGGAACTCCTGAAAATGTTTAACAGGATGCAGCGTAAGGCTGCCCTATGGATCACAGGTGTGTTTAAGACCACTCCCATAGGTGGGGTGGAGGCCCTGGCGGGCCTCCTTCCAATCCCTCTACTCCTCTACTCCTTTGTTGTCTGACTGACTGCTCCACCTGGCACGTCGGGACGCTTGCATCCAGTCACCCCCTTCGGGGGTGACTGGACAAACGGAACGCGCATGCAGCTCCGCTGCATGTGCACTCCTTTGCCCGCATGTCCGAGTCTGAAAGGGCGAAGACCTCTGGGGCCATTATGGAGATCGTCTTGTGACTCCCCCAACTGACCGAACCCATCGAGCTGTTGCCCGATGAGTCCAGGCCTGGCAATTGACTCACTGAACACTTCCCTCACCAGGTTGATGTCAATGAGACTCTCCCGCCCCCACCTACTCCCCCGCCTGATGGCGGGGAGTGGCTGTCAAGGGCGGATCAGCTGGTCCAGCTTATGGCTGAGGCCACTGATACACCCGGTTCGTTTGTGGCAGTTGGTGGTGCATCGGTGCCACGGTATGACCACTTCCAGGCCGCAGTAAGTGCACTTGTGTATGCTGTGGACCCTGTGGAAGGACTCAAGCCATTGGTCGATGACCCATGGCGCACCTGCCGCCCGGCGGGACGCTCTACTTCCGTCGAGGCGGAACTTGCTGCTATATGGCTCGCTCTGTGCAAGGCTATCACCTTCCCCAGATGCGAGCGTGTGTATGTATTCTCGGACTGCATGCCTGCTATTAGGCTAGCAACCGATTGCACAGAGCACGGTGGCCAGGAACACAGCCTGGCCATCGTGCACGCTCTTGCTGCTTGGCTGCCAGCGGCAGCCAATCAGCACGTACTTTTTGTACACGTCCCCTCCCAGCTTCACTGGGGTCCACAGGGGACCGCTCACAAGATGGTCACATCTCTACCCGGTGTTCGTGTGGGGGCACGCCCCCTCACGATGCTAAATTGGCTCCGCGATTTTGCAGATCGCAAGGCACTCCAACTCCGGGAAGCGAAGTTCTCAGACCAATCCTACAGAGGCAGGCATTTCATGCCCCTCCATGACAAGCATGACCGTCTTCTCAAGCCCACCATGAAGAAGGGTGGGTCTTGGTTATCCGCGTTCGAGGCCGGCCCCCGTCCTTGACCGCACGCGCAGTTCGTTGTATCACGGGCCACACTCCCATCGGTGAATACTATCACTGTATGCAATTCAACCTTCCCGCGCCTCAGTGCGCCTGCGGGCGCTTCAGAATGCGCTCTCATATCTTGTGCTCTTGTCAAAAGTACAAGCACTATCGCAGGTTCCCATGGGATACATGGGAGCTCTACAAATATTTGAACGCGAACCCGCTCGCGTTCTCCTTTGCTGCTATACATCCTTCCCGCCCTCGGGAGGAGGAGGGCGTCGGATAAAGTTCTGGAGTGGGGTGATTGTTGGGGTCCCAAACAGTCAGGAGGCCAAGATGATGGCCCGTCCCCCGAGCGGTCCTTAATTGGATGCCAGCAACAGGGCCCTTGCGTGCTGGAAGCTTCGGCGTTATAACCAGTGGTCAGGGAGCATGCGTCGTGTATTCGGGATAGAGTTTAGCTGCCTGGTGCCTGTCCATGGGTAACCAAGGGCTTCGCGTAGTAGGCGCCCCTCTGGGGCACCGCCACTTCTGTTCGACAACTGGGCCGAGGGCGTTAACCTGACAACGCTCGGTTGATCACTCTGTGCTGCCGCCTTCCTTGTGAGGGAGAGGCTTATTTGCTGCGCAATCAGCTTTGATAACTTGCCCCATGTTCTTTGCTCGCGCTTCGCGCTCACTTCAGATTAGTCTGCCATGCTATATACCCAACTTAATTGGGGAGTAGTCATTCCTAGTACTTGTACTTCATTTGTATTTACTGTGATCCGACTGGACTGCCAGCCGCACCAGTATATAAATTGTTGAACCAAAAAAAGAAAAAAAAGACATTGCATAAACAGAGACCAAATCATACCAGACATCAAATCATTAATCAAAATCATAGGATCAAAATCATTAGCAAAATCATATATCATTCTAGAAACCAAATCATTGCTCCAAATCATAAAATCAAAATCATTAACCAAATTGTTATGATAGCTCAATGGGCACTTGCAGTTAAGGCCTTTGAGCTCATCTGGGTTGAGTTCAGAAGAAGGTCATTGTGTGTCAGAGTTTGAGTATTGTTCTAAGATTGCCACTGCATATACATGCTATGCTGGTATTGTCTTAGAAGAGAGCAAGTAGAGTAAGATAGTTGTAGAAGGTTGTTGTTCTATTCAAAGTTAAAGAACTAGCTAAAGAACAATGGTATAAACTATGGTGTTTATATAGATATCTAGCAAGGCTGTGCCAGTTTCCCTGCCAAAATTGGACCGACCATCGACTTTTTACATCAGATGTTCGACCGACTTTCGGTCAGTCGATCAAACATTGACCGACATTGTCAATCGACTATCAGTCAACTTATGTTTTCAAGAAATCCTGTTGTGGGTATTTTCTAATTTAGCTCAATCTGTGACATGTATATATGTCACAGTTTTTAAAAATCTGATCTAAGCCAATATAGACTAGATACTATCTGTTACATAAGACTATGTGACATGTGACAATCATGTTAGGTCATGTCTACAGGTATACATGTAGACACACATTTTATCTATACTACTATATTACATGCTGAGTCAGCTAGATCTGTGACATATTATATGTCACATGTCACAATCAAAAATAGATCTAAGCTGAGATAGCCTGCTAATTTACTGTGACTACTCAATGCCATCTGTCATCAAAGACTATGTGACATGTGACAAATTAGAGTTGGTCACATCTACATACATACAAACAATTCACTTGTAATCCTGGTGTCACAGCTATGTTATACAGTTTCATATTTATGTGACATGTGACAATACATGTAGACTGTCACAAACATTGTCACAAACATCATAAAAAAGATCATAAGGGTTTCACACATGATAAAATAGAATAATGCAATGTGTGACATGAGATTGTCACATCTTCTCACAGTACACAATCTACCCCAAACAGCTGTTTTTCACACAAAAACACTTTTTGCAAAAGTCAATCGAAAGTTGATCGACTGTCAACCGAATGTCAGACAGTTGATCGACTGTCGATCAGAACATCTGGGCCAGTGCAAAGTACTGCTGCAGGCTCACCTTTAGGGAGCACGTACGTTACTACACCACAAAAGCACTCACCACGGTCAAAGCCATGGGGATGCTTGGTAATTCACTCCGGGGGCTCTCCCCGGTTCAGCGTCAGCTTCTGTACCGCACGTGCGTCCTTCCGATTGCCACGTACGGACATAGGCTCTGGTTCTTCAGAGGCTCCCGCAACAAGGAGCTCCTGAAAATGTTTAACGGGATGCAGCGTAAGGCTGCCCTATGGATCACAGGTGCGTTTAAGACCACTCCCGTAGGTGGAGCAGAGGCCCTGGCAGGCCTCCTTCCAATCCCCCTGCTCCTTCATCGTCTGACTGACTGCTCCACATGGCGCGTCGGGACGCTTGCGTCCAGTCACCCCCTTCGGAGGTTCGTGGACGAGCGGAACTCGCATGCAGCTCCACTGCATGCTTGTTCCTTTGCCCATATGTCCAAGTCCGAAAGGGCGAAGACCTCTGGGGCCATTATGGAGATCATCTTACATCTCCCCCAACTGACCGAGCCCATCGAGCTTTTGCCCGATGAGTCCAGGCCTGGCAATCGACTCACTGAATGCTTCCCACACCAGGTTGACGTCAATGAGACTCTCCCGCCTCCACCCACTCCCCTGCCTGACGGAGGGGAGTGGCCGTCAAGGGCAGATCAGCTGGTCCAGCTTATGGCTGAGGCCGCAGATACACCCGGTTCGTTCGTGGCAGCTGGCGATGTGTCGGTGCCACGATATGACCACTTCCAGGCTGCAGTGAGTGCACTTGTGTATGCTGTAGACCCAGTGGAAGGACTCAAGCCATTGGTCAATGACCCATGGCGCACCCACCGCCTGGCGGGATGCTCGACCTCCGTTGCAGCGGAACTTGCTGCTATACAGCTCACCTTGTGTAAGGCCATTACCTTCCCAAGATGCGAGCGCGTGTATGTATTCTCGGATTGCATGCCTGCTATCAGGTTAGCAACCGACTGTACGGAGCATGGTGGCCAGGAACACAGCCTGGCCATCGTGCGCGCTCTTGCTGCTTGGCTGCTGCAGGCAGCCAATCGGCACATACTCTTTGTACACGTCCCCTCCCAGCTTCGCTGGGGTCCACAGGGGACCGCTCACAAGATGGTCACATCTCTTCCCGGCGTTCGTGTGGGGGCATGCCCCCTCACGATGCTAGACTGGCTCCGCAATTTCGCAGATCGCGAGGCACTTCAACTATGGGAAGCGAAGTTCTCGGATCAATCCTACAGAGGCAGGCATTTCATGGCCCTCCATGACAAGCATGACCATCTTCTCAAGCCCACCACGAAGAAGGGCAGGTCTTGGTTATCTGCGTTCGAGGCTGGACCACCGTCCTTGACCGCACGCGCTGTTCGTTGTATTACGGGCCACGCTCCCATCGGTGAATATTATCACTGTATGCAATTCAATCTTCCTGCGCCTCGGTGCACCTGCGGGCGCTTTGGGACACGCTCTCACATCTTGTGCTCTTGTCAGAAGTACAAGCACTATCGCGGGCACCCATGGGATACATGGGAACTCTATAAATACTTGAACGCGAACCCGCTCACGTTCTCCTTTGCTGCTATACGCCCTTCCCGCCCTCGGGAGGAGGAGGGCGTCGGATAAAGTTCTGAAGTGGGGTGGTTGTTGGGGTCCCGAACATTCAGGAGGCCGAGACGATGGCCCATCCCCCGAGCGGTCCTTAATTGGATGCCAGCAACAGGGCCCTTGCGTGCTGGAAGCTTTGGCGTTACAACCAGTGGTCGGGGAGCACACTTCGGTGTGTATGCGGGATAGAGTTTAGCCGCCTGGTGCCCGTCCACAGGTAACCAAGGGCTTCGCGTAGTAGGCGCCCCTTCGGGGCACCACCACTTCTGTTCGACAACCGGGTTGAGGGCGTTAACCTGACAACGCTCGGTTGATCACCCTGTACTGCCGCCTTCTTCGGAGGGAGTGGCTTATTTGCTGTGCAATCAGCTTTGATAACTTGCCCCACGTTCTTTGCTCACGCTTCGTGCTTGTCTTAGATTAGTCTGCTGTGGTATATACCCAACTTAATTGGGGAGTGGTCATTCCTAGTTTTACTACATTTGTACTTACAACGAACCGACCGGACTGCCAGCCGCGCACCGGTATATAAATTGTTGAACCAAAAAAAAAAAAAAAAAAGCCATCTCGAAGATGACTGGTGCCCAGAAGGCCAAAGTCCGCAGTGCAGTCATGGAGATCCACACCAACCTCCTTCAGCTTGATGAACCAATGCAGGGATTCCCTCCAGAGGCTTGTCCAGGCCACCGCTTGCTTGATTGTTTTCATGATCGCATCATCACCAGGAGCACCATACCAGGCACGAGCACCGAAACGCGCTGCGACGAGTTGGACACCATCCTTGGCTGGGGAGATACCAGCCCCCACGCTGTGTCAGCCATTGTGGATGCCTCTGTGCCTCCATCATGGCGTCATCAGGCCACTGTTTCAGCGGTGTATTATCACAATGGGCGGGAGTTCCACAGCTCCAAGAACGTTGCAGGCAAGTCTCTGGCCCAGGATGCGGAGCTCTTTGCCATTCGGTGCGCTATTTCCTTCGCCTCGCGCCAGGAGGGGTGCACACACATTGCAGTATTCACTGATAGCTTGGGCATGGCCATGCGGTCTGTGGATCCATCTGTTGGTCCTGGTCAGGTGCATGCCCTGGCCAACTGTCATCTGCTAGCTGAGTGGTTCTCCAGAAGCGAAGATCACTTGCTCACCTTTGTCCATGTGCCATCGACGATTCGTTGGGCACCCCACTACAAAGCTCACTGCATGGCACGTCAGCTCACCGTCTCTGTTGGTCGCAAAGTCAACACTACCCTCTCCTGGCTTTGTTGTGAGGCAGATGCTAGGTGCGAAGGGGCATGGACTCACCAGTTCATGGCTCCACAAGTGCAAGGGCATCACGTCTTGGTGCTCAAGTCCCTCAAGGACATCGAAATCACTCCAACCGCTGCAAAGTCCAGCCAATGGATCCCCCAAATCGACGAGTCCCCTACATTAACAGCTCGCGCTGTGCGTTGCATCACCAACCACGCTCCGATGGGCTCATATTATGCATGCTTCAAACCTCTGGAACCCACAGCCTGCCCCTGCGGCTCACCACGCATGGACCGACTCCACATTCTTGCCCGTTGTTGCTTGTTCAAAGGCAAATCTGTTCCATCAACTCTTGTTGGGTTGGTGCGCTTCCTCAAGGATAACCCTGCCGCGTTCTCCTTCACCAGGCCTCGCAATCGCGCTGGGTATGGCTGAGTGGATGGAGGGGGTTGGGTTATCATCCTTCAGCGCTTCCCAACACCGTGCTTCGGCATGTGCGCTAGTAAGTTGTTCTGGATGTAGATGTTTACTGTGATTCAACACATACGTCTTTGGTGGGCACCCTTCTCTCTTCAGTTTTTTCTTCCACCACTCCTCTGCACTGCCACTTCGCAGCACTGCCCCTGTCCTGGATTTAGGCAAGCTATGCTTCATAACCATCGCCCTTAGGTCCCCTTCTGAGCTTGGGGCAGCTCTTAAGCCCCCTTCATTTCTTGAAACGATTGGAGTATTTAGTAGGAGTTGGTGTACATGTAGTTTATCACATGTATATTAGTGATGATCACGACCGGACTGCTAACGAGCCCCAGTATATAAATTGTTGATTTAAAAAATAAAAATAAAAAAAGAGTCTCCTGAGATACGATGTCGAGGTAGGGAGCCCAATCTCCGGTCTGGGGTGGGCAGTGCCATGGAGGAGGTCTCTGAACGTTATTGCGACGCTGGACAGCTTGTTATCACATGGAACGCCAGCTGTGTGAAGTGTGTATCCAGAAGTGACTTGTTCCACTGAAAGGATTGATGTTGCTGCAAAGCAATTTTCGTGCAGGTGCTGGTTGCTCAGCCTGTACATCTCTTGCATGTCCAGCGCTGGCACTGTAACGCCTGCAGGCCAAGTAGCGATGATCTGACGTCTCGACTTGCCTGCTGTGGTGAACTCTGGCGCTTTGCGTTGCTGCTTGCGCCTCCCATCGACCTGAGCAGCAACCTGAGCTACTCGTTGAGGATTCAATGCTGGCAGCGCCCTTGCAAGTGCAATGACAGTGCCACCTTGATTATTGTTGCCACCCTTCGCAGGGGCAGCTGCTGCCTTCACAACGTTGGCATATGTGTTGCCTCGTTTCGCCGCAGCGGGGGGAGTCGGTCCTGCGCGCCCACTGCGCACAGGGGGCGGTGGAACGGGACGACAAATCATTTCGGCCCAGGGGCGGCCAGAATTGATCGGTGCTTTTCCTAACGCTTCTTGACCCTGAACCACCACCTTCCTATTTGGGCTCACACTCAACAACTCAAATCTACAACTGCCAAACATCGAGCTCAATGTCAAAGGAGGGGACGCCTCGTGCATCCAGTTCGTTAGGAGGGCAACGGCCTACAAGCCCTGTCTTCTGCCCACAAATTACTTCATTGGCACTATTGCAGCCAACAGCAGGGGGGGCACCGCACCCTCTTCAGATCTTGGGGGGTATTCTGCCCCCGGGGCTCGTTCATCGTCCCCTACACCAACAGCTCGCTCTGCTCCTCCTAGGGGTGCAGCGAAGCAACGTTACACCACCCCCATCCCCGGGGGAAATCAATTGGATCGTCGCAGCGAAGGAGGAGGGAGCTGGACAACCGTCGCCAGGAAGAGCAGGAGATCTGCTGCTTCCCAACAATCTTACTCGAGGCATTCATCGGTTCCCTTTGAAGCGGCTGGTACGAAGGAGGAGGCCAGTGGGGATCTGAAGGCTGCTATTCGCAGTGTGAGGGAGTTGCGGCACTGGATGGAGAACGGTGCCAACCTGTCTGTATTCGCTAACCAAGCAGATACCAGCATCCTCACCCACAAGATCCTTGAGCTCGTCGAGTGTGTGTCCAGGTCCACCTGGGCAGCAGTTGAACCCACCGGCTACAACAACGTGCTGGTGGATGGCCTCTACTCCGTCCTTAACAACTTGTACGATGTTGTTGAGGGGGACGTTACGATCAGGCAGCCCCTCATTGAGGGCTCGCTGCCGCCCTCCAGCCCACCTCCCCCAATGGAGATGGACGAGGAGTACGATGCTGAGGTACAGCAGGCCATCGCTGCTGACCTCGACACAACCCCACAGGTCCAGGGCTCTGCGCACGGACCACCCGTGGGAGACCTGGCCTCCTCCACCCAAAAGTTGTCGTACACGATACAGTTGGAACACCTTCACCTCGGAACCAATGCCCGCTGATGTGGGTGTGGGACAGGGCTCTGCCCTGTCCCCAGTTTTATCTGCTCTTTACATTGCTCCGATCATGAAGATCTTCGAGGTGCGCGCCCTAGTGGGCGCGCTGTCTTGCTACTTGCTGTCATTTGTTGATGATGGCACTCTCATTTGCCAGGCCAAGAAATTGACTGACAATATCGCCTCCTGAAGGGCGGCGTACTCTATTATCTTCACATTGTTTACTGCTCTGGCGTTAGTGCTGGAGCATGACAAGTCTGAGTTATTCCACTTCTCGCGTAGGCGGGATGGTGCCAACCCCCCCATCGATTTGGGGTACGCTGTTGAAACCCAAGCCCATCTGGAGGTACCTGGGTTTCTACTTTGATTGCAGGCTCACCTTTAGGGAGCACGTATGTTATTACACCACAAAAGCACTCACCACGGTCAAGGCCATGGGGATGCTTGGCAACTCACTCAGGGGACTGTCCCCTGTGCAACGTCGGCTGTTGTACCGCACGTGCGTTCTTCTGATCGCCACGTACGGACATAGAGTCTGGTTCTTCAGAGGCTCCCGTAACAAGGAGCTCCTGAAAATGTTTAACGGGATGCAGCGTAAGGCTGCCCTATGGATCACAGGTGCGTTTAGGACCACTCCCGTAGGTGGAACGGAGGCCCTTGCGGGCCTCCTTCCAATCCCTCTACTCCTCCGTTGTCTGACCGACCACTCCACCTGGCACGTCGGGACGCTCGCGCCCAGCCACCCCCTTCGGGGGGTCCTGGACGAACGAAACTTGCATGCAGCTCTGCTGCATGCTCGTTCCACTAGTAGCTTCCAAGATCTTAGGTTAAAATAGGCTACAGCCTGTAGCTGTACTTGCACCGTTTCTGGGCAAATATGCTAAGATTTCTACACTGCCTGGCTGCAATATCTTTGCGATATCTTAGAATATTATAGGCTACTGCCTGGAACTCTAGTAGCAATATCTTATAGTTTGTTAGGCACCTATCCAGGAGACAAGATTTAATTATTATTTCACTACAGGCAACTCAACAAGATCTTGAACTTGATATCTTTGTACCTGTAGGCTACTATCTTGATATCTTAGTGTTACAATCTTTAACCCCTGGGCCAGGTAGTAAATATCTTAGAGTTGTGATCTTTGGTTTCAAGGCATGTTGTCTAGAAATCTTAGTAGCAATATTAGCAAGAATTGGGCTTTCTTGCCTAGAAATCTTATTGTGATATTATATTATATTTATCTTGATTATATAATACTCTATTTTCAGATCAAATCTTCGGCCTAATCAGGAATATTCTCAAATCTAATCACACCTATTAATCAATACCCATTTAGGATGATGACACATCACATCAATTAATAATATTTCTCCCCTTTTACTGCAGCATTTATTACACCGCTTTTCTGGCCACTTTATATGGACATATATATACCATTAGAAAGCTAAAATTGCCTGCTATTTGATTCTGAATTTTATTCAATTTAATTCCTGCAGGGGAGCAGCCCATTTAGCTGCGCTTTTTCCCATCAATTTAGCCCCTATTCATTTATGCCACCATTCCTGCTGCATTTGCACCGCTTTTTTTGCACTATTTCTGGTGCACATATATACCATTAGAAAGCCCTAATTGTCTAGTTTAAGAATATGCCCTCAGTTTTACAATAGCCCCACTAGGGGCTGCACTATTTAGCTGCGCTTTTTGGGTATTTAATTAGCCCCTATTTTTAATCAGCATTATTCCTGCTCCATTTTGCACCGCTTTGGTGCAATTATATATGGACATATATATATCACCAGAAAGCTACAAATGCCTAGATTAAGAATCTGAAATCAGAATATAAATGTTGTGTCTAGGGAGGGAGCAATTGCATTTCGCATTTGGGTATTGGAGCGTGGGAACACCCTTGATCACCTCTTCTCCCCCTCCCCCCACCGCTTTTCTGCCTCCATTTCTCCACAACCACTCACCCTCTCGGCTTATAATTTGGCATGCAGGTTTATATATATCATTGGATGGTGGGTGCAAACTTACAGTACACTGCCATCCATAAATATGCATAAATCTGCTATATACTTCTTGTATGGATCATATTTCTCCAAAAGCGGACCCAAAGCATTGTATTTGACTCATTATCAGCTAACCAAGGCATCAGGCAATAATGATGATGTGTGTATACATGTTTCATACATCAGAACACAATATTCAGCCCTCCACCACATGCAAACCAGCTAAAATCATCATATCGTTATGCCCTTTGTTTCTACACCAATATCATTCGCATTTCTTAACCAATCTTTGAGCTCAAAGGTTTTTTAAACCGCGGTGGTCAACACCTTTCAAATGTGTGCTTCATCATAGAAGTCTGATCACTCCTCATGAAGATATTGCATGTCTAATATCCTGCATCAACCACAAATAGTCAGGAGGAGGTTTTGAGACTCTAGTATGGTGGTACCACTGTCTGTGTGCATATATACACCTGAAATGTGTTTAGAATTGACACATCTTCAATTTGAAAAAAGTTTGAAAGAGATTGGTCAAGTGTAGCCAATAGACCGAGAGAAACAGTTAAGGAGAATCCTGGTTATTGTCAGTTCATTGAGCATTGACACTACATCAACCTGCATTCCAGCACCCATTTGTGTCTCCAGCCTTCCACACTCACTCAAATGTTGTCAAACCTTTTGTAAACATCAATAACAGTGTCAACCTTCGCCTCTATGGGGTCTGATTAAATTATTTCAATGCAGATCTTGTACAAATGGCTTATCAGCTGAAAAACAGTCATTTTTGAGAAGTGCTCAGAATTTGCTGCAAGTACCCTTGTTTTGTAGGTATTCTTGAGGCGATTTTAGAACATTTTGCATCACTATAAAGCGGGCAGAAATGGTAGAGATATACCCAATATAGTATTTGGGGAACCTGTGAGATAGCAGATGGCTGTTTCTATATGATCTGCAAGTGTGAACACATGATGGATGGTACAGAACAACGGTATTAATGTTATCACATATTAAAATGGCTTCATCCTACTCCAAATGCGAGTCATAGAGGACTATTGGGTCCTCTTTTGGCAGAATTAGAAACAAAAAAAGGGTAAATGCAGAATAGCTGCATTCCTAGCGGTCCCCTTGGGTTCCTGTCTTGCACACCGTTTATAATACATATTTTACACATGTATGCCAAATTATAAGCCGAGAGGGTGAGTGGTTGTGGAGAAATGGAGGCAGAAAAGCGGTGGGGGGAGGGGGAGAAGAGGTGATCAAGGGTGTTCCCACGCTCCAATACCCAAATGCGAAATGCAATTGCTCCCTCCCTAGACACAACATTTGTATTCTGATTTCAGATTCTTAATCTAGGCATTTGTAGCTTTCTGGTGATATATATATGTCCATATATAATTGCACCAAAGCGGTGCAAAATGGAGCAGGAATAATGCTGATTAAAAATAGGGGCTAATTAAATACCCAAAAAGCGCAGCTAAATAGTGCAGCCCCTAGTGGGGCTATTGTAAAACTGAGGGCATATTCTTAAACTAGACAATTAGGGCTTTCTAATGGTATATATGTGCACCAGAAATAGTGCAAAAAAAGCGGTGCAAATGCAGCAGGAATGGTGGCATAAATGAATAGGGGCTAAATTGATGGGAAAAAGCGCAGCTAAATGGGCTGCTCCCCTGCAGGAATTAAATTGAATAAAATTCAGAATCAAATAGCAGGCAATTTTAGCTTTCTAATGGTATATATATGTCCATATAAAGTGGCCAGAAAAGCGGTGTAATAAATGCTGCAGTAAAAGGGGAGAAATATTATTAATTGATGTGATGTGTCATCATCCTAAATGGGTATTGATTAATAGGTGTGATTAGATTTGAGAATATTCCTGATTAGGCCGAAGATTTGATCTGAAAATAGAGTATTATATAATCAAGATAAATATAATATAATATCACAATAAGATTTCTAGGCAAGAAAGCCCAATTCTTGCTAATATTGCTACTAAGATTTCTAGACAACATGCCTTGAAACCAAAGATCACAACTCTAAGATATTTACTACCTGGCCCAGGGGTTAAAGATTGTAACACTAAGATATCAAGATAGTAGCCTACAGGTACAAAGATATCAAGTTCAAGATCTTGTTGAGTTGCCTGTAGTGAAATAATAATTAAATCTTGTCTCCTGGATAGGTGCCTAACAAACTATAAGATATTGCTACTAGAGTTCCAGGCAGTAGCCTATAATATTCTAAGATATCGCAAAGATATTGCAGCCAGGCAGTGTAGAAATCTTAGCATATTTGCCCAGAAACGGTGCAAGTACAGCTACAGGCTGTAGCCTATTTTAACCTAAGATCTTGGAAGCTACTAGTGAGGGACGTAGTTCAAGGAGAAGGTTTGATGGTTTTTCGCCTCATGCATAGGCTCATGAAGTTTTGGGATTGCGGGTATAAGTTTCGTGGTTTGCGGTATCTGCAGCTTCGCGGGCCAGTGTTTCGCCATCCTGCCATAGAGATTAACAAACCATTGGCACGCAATATTGTAGCTGATGAGGACGGTGGTCAAAGCAAGGAATGATTGGACTGCTGAGGCGAAAATGTAATCCATGTTCGAATATCTGCCATAACAGAAAGAAGACGTGAGCAGCGAGGCCAAGCATATTCTAACAAAGAGGCGCACCTTTCTCCCTTGTGTAAATTTCCTACCCCCTGCGGCAACACCATCTCTGACCTCCCACACAGCACAGCCCCAACCCCTGTATAACGAAGACCCTGCGAGAATCGCGTATTGGCTTGGACGATTGCTTGAAAACCAACACAGCTACTGACCTAGTGTTTAGATTGAGTCCATTTACTAGCAATAAAGGAAGGGACGCTTACGTCGCTGTCACTTGTCATACTACTGACATACGCCTCATAATCGGTTCGGGGTAACATGTAAGCCAGCCCAACACCCAAACCGGGATCTTGGCTCCAATTAGAAATGAGTTGGTTCTTCAATCTAAAGTTTGCGTCCATGCATAGAAACGCCATGTACAGGAATCTAACATAATATTTGAGCGAGGATGAAGAGCAATAAGGCCAGAAATTCAAACATACCTCATGCTCTCAGGCGCTTTATCCCATCCTTCGGGTAGATTGATGCCAGGGTATGGACAAGACGGGCACGCAACACCCAACGCCCCAGCCTCTGTTGCATCTGGCCCGCCAGGATCATGAGCTCGACCTGCCCACTTTAGCATTTTGAGATGCCGCCATTGAATAGCCATGCGATACAGAGCCCGGTACTGGTGTTTTCGAGCTTGAAGACCTGTGTTGTCGGTGAGCTTTTCAAGGCCACGATAGAAGTCGTACATGGACGCCTTCGTTGTCAGGGAAAGCTTGTGCAAGAGATCCAGTAATTCAAACATTGCGCATGTCTGGATTGTGAGCTGACTAGCGGGGTAGAACTGTCGCCGAAGGAGTTGAACGTGTTGGGGCTCCCCTCTTCCACAACCGCAATATTCAAACGCGACTTCGTGAAGGCCGTTTGTATGCAGAACAACCATGTTCTCGTGGCATTTGATGGGAACTGGGCAGTGCATGCTTGTGTGGTTCAATTGGATGGTGAGGCCGAGGGATTTGAGGGAAACACCAGCGAAATATTCGCCATTCCACATCTTGAGAAGAGGGATACGATGTTAACAGACGCCGCTGGTGGTAAATTGGAGACCTACCTCAATGCGATGGAGGGGTAGCTTTCTATGCCGCCTAACACAGCATTCACAACAAGTTAAGTCTGGAATCAGACACTCTGAACAGCACCGGTATAAAGCAGGACGCGACTCTTTGACACACGAGGCCACACAATCAGGGCAGTTGGATGCCTTCATGAACTCGCCACGACCAGCTTGCCGACAAAGTTCGTCAAGATACGACGAACGATTGTTCTCCTTCCAAACGATATGAGGACGACGCTAGTGAAAGAGAGAAATTATTACCAGGTGCGTGTAAAGAAGATTTGTAGACACACACTGATACTTTGCTCCTTTTCTTTTTTTTGCTTAGAGGCTCTGGAGGCGGAGGCTCCTTTGTTGTCACCTTGCGCACACACTCCAGATTGTACCAGTCTCCATCTGGATCCAACGCGTAGTTGGTGCTATCGGCTGGTTCCCATTCTGTTGCACGCTTCCACTCCTGGTTTGTGTTATCGGAAACTTGTAATTGGCTGAAAGCTGATGGTTTGGCTCGTCTAGATTGTCGTACTAGTAGACCCTCCTCTCTGGCACAAAAGCGATTGCTAGCATCTGCTGAAAATGGAAGTAACGTTGAGTAAGCCCCCCTTCTGCGCTTCGCGGGCCTGATTGAGCCTTCCGACTTCGAGACATGGCTACAAGCGTGAAGAGATAATGTGAAGTCAAAAAATAGGGTGCAGCAAGTTGTCAATGGTGACAGTGAAGCCGGGATCAGTGCTTCACAGGCACGCGGTGAGATGTCATCATGTGATGAGTAATCTGGTTGTTGATCATGATGGCATCGGAAGCGTTCAGACTCACGTTTTAACCAACCCACCAACAACCAGTTTGACAAGCTCAGTACAAGATTTGATACTCAATGGTAAGTAACCTGTGTTCTCCTTTCATTAGAGTAGCAACAGCACGACAAATGACAACGATGTTCTGCTGAGAGATACTGCCGCCGTGGAATAACGACGCAGAACATCGTTGCCGTTTGCCGTGTCTTTATACTATCCCATTTGATATCTCAATATAAAAATGTATTGACAATCAACCTTTCTAGAGTAATTTTCTTGCGGCAAAGGTGCGTGGTCGTCTTCTCTGTATACGCTCCTGAGTAATTTCTAAGATCTCTATAGCAGGAACGGGACGGCTCATTTGTCCGAAATCCAAACTCATCATTTATCCTGGCCAATGCGCTTCACGCTGTAGATGAAAACACCGCCCCTCCTGACGACCTCCTTATCACATTAGGCCCCTATTCAGATCCATCAGCCCCATCAGTTCCTTTGGGCGAACTTAGCCCCTTGACTTCCCTTAACTCCTCCTGTTGTTCCACTCCGACGTCACAAACGCCGCCCAACTCGACAGAGGCGATTATTCAAGGCGCCACAAACAAATTAAAATGCAAGAACATAAGGAACAAGAAACAATCCAAGTCTAACAAGAAAAAAAAGAAGGACGCTGCTCGTGCGTTAGGATTTGCTATGCCTGCGGCCAGTGCTACGTCCTGCGAGAAGTACGCTCTCACTAGCGAGCCTGTTCATACCAGCAATTGGATAGAGCACGGCCTGGCTACGAGGAACGCTTATACTGCGAAGAGCTCGCCTTTTGAAAGCAAGAAATCTCACTCGTTGGAGGATTTAGTTGGGGAAAGCTCGTCTTATAAGTTCCAATTGGAACAATGGGATGGAAGGTGAGCCCTATACTATTTGAATTTGTTTTTGCGCCGACGTTTACAAGAACAGCAAAGCCGCTTTTGGACGAGAGCGGTGCTATGTATGGCCTTCTAGCGGGCCAACCAGGAGACGAATCTGATTGGCAGCAAATTGCGAAAGACGCTGCCTTTCGCATGGAAAAAGCCCGCAAGCAGTGTGTCTTCGGGCACGACGACCACCAAAAGCCAAGAGGTCCCTTTCCTACCTTAAGATGTGGCGTCTCGCATGGCGGAGGCCAGGTCAGACCATGCAACATTTCACATGCAGATACAAAGAGAAATCGCAAGGTCTTGAACTCGCTCAACCGCGCCCCTTGCTTCAGAAGGATTTCGAACTTTGCGTCTTGTGAGCCATCGCGTCTTGTGAGCCATCGCGTTTTTCACCAATCCTATTGATCGCTTACTGAATACTTTTCACAGCTGTTTTTGCATCGTGGGCTCCAAAACTCTACCAACATTACGCGGCTGCAGCAAGAACCCTTCATGGTAAATACCCCGACCTTGAACGGCCTTTTCCTCTAAGTGTTTTCAGCACCACAACGTACAACTTGGGGCCTCAAGTAATTTGTACTCCCCACACCGACGTTGCAAATCTTCCCTATGGTTGGTGTGCTATCGTTGCACTAGGGAATTATGATCCAAGAAAAGGAGGCCACCTGGTTTTATGGAAGTGTAAACTCGTCGTTGAATTTCCGCCAGGGTCGCTGATTCTTATCCCATCTGCTGTCATCACACATTCTAACACAACATTATTACCACACGAAACTCGATATTCCTTTACACAATATTCAGCAGGAGCTCTGTTTAGATGGGTTGATCAGGAGTTCAAGAACCAGGTGGGATACAGGGCGAGTAAGAGTAAGACTGAGCTGGTAGAGATTGGCTTCAAGCTAGCGTCAAGATGGAAAGCAGGTCTTGCTCTTCTCCCTCACATTGCGCAGCCGTCTTCGATATAAATGTTATTCTGCTATATATGTTAATTGTTTATTGTATCCACAAACCATGTTTTAGTCTTTTCGCCCCAATTTAATGATTTTATTGATGTTTAACCATCGCGTGGTGATTTCGTGAACCGCAATAAACGCACTACCTTGCTTGAAGTATTTTTCGATATGATTGACACTTTGGAGACGAAATTATATCACAGCCGTGTTCAGTAGACCTATATATACCGCTTCCCATAAAGAATCTGTCGCCAAATGTTGTGCGGATGCCTTGTAGATAGATATTGGTGAGAGCAACCATTGATGAATTCAATATATGAACCCAGACTCAAGCCAAGACATCGTCATCCACACCTAGTACTCCGACACTGATGTCAAATTTCAAACATTTATATTTGACTCATATATATTTTCTGGATATTTTACACCGTAAATAGAGGGCCAGATGTTACTTAATCGCCCCACTGAGTGCTTCAGAGTCTCGCCATAGCATGTCGAACTTGAACCACCTTAATGACTTCACACCAAAAGTGGTAAGATCTACCCAATATGGACACATCACAATTTATAATCGCCCCTGTGCCACTTTGACAAGCCAGACGGCTCTTTGCACTACTTCCCCATCCTCGCCCATCACCATGGCTGCTACAAAGTCTGAGCTTAGGGCAAAGCGTCGCCAATACTACGCAGAGTTCGTACACCATTTTACCTTATGTGTTGCAACTGATCATATGTTCACAGGAATTTAGAAATAGAGAGATGTCGGGCTTGTCAGTCAGCTCATTTGTAAGTCGATTTACCAGCTCAATTGATAAACTAATTACCTGAAAATTTAGGCGTAAGTCTCGAGAGTCTAGCGTGGAGTCTGCCAATAGGCGTCTTCGCGAATGCGAGGCTCAGGCTAGATATCGCGAAAAAAATTGACTTTCATTAAAGGTCAAGTCCTGGCAGTACAGGTATGCTGTTAATATGCTACTCTTGTTTTACCCGTCTAACGACCCGTGGCTTGACATATTATAGGCTACAGCCTGTAGCTGTACTTGCACCGTTTCTGGGCAAATATGCTAAGATTTCTACACTGCCTGGCTGCAATATCTTTGCGATATCTTAGAATATTATAGGCTACTGCCTGGAACTCTAGTAGCAATATCTTATAGTTTGTTAGGCACCTATCCAGGAGACAAGATTTAATTATTATTTCACTACAGGCAACTCAACAAGATCTTGAACTTGATATCTTTGTACCTGTAGGCTACTATCTTGATATCTTAGTGTTACAATCTTTAACCCCTGGGCCAGGTAGTAAATATCTTAGAGTTGTGATCTTTGGTTTCAAGGCATGTTGTCTAGAAATCTTAGTAGCAATATTAGCAAGAATTGGGCTTTCTTGCCTAGAAATCTTATTGTGATATTATATTATATTTATCTTGATTATATAATACTCTATTTTCAGATCAAATCTTCGGCCTAATCAGGAATATTCTCAAATCTAATCACACCTATTAATCAATACCCATTTAGGATGATGACACATCACATCAATTAATAATATTTCTCCCCTTTTACTGCAGCATTTATTACACCGCTTTTCTGGCCACTTTATATGGACATATATATACCATTAGAAAGCTAAAATTGCCTGCTATTTGATTCTGAATTTTATTCAATTTAATTCCTGCAGGGGAGCAGCCCATTTAGCTGCGCTTTTTCCCATCAATTTAGCCCCTATTCATTTATGCCACCATTCCTGCTGCATTTGCACCGCTTTTTTTGCACTATTTCTGGTGCACATATATACCATTAGAAAGCCCTAATTGTCTAGTTTAAGAATATGCCCTCAGTTTTACAATAGCCCCACTAGGGGCTGCACTATTTAGCTGCGCTTTTTGGGTATTTAATTAGCCCCTATTTTTAATCAGCATTATTCCTGCTCCATTTTGCACCGCTTTGGTGCAATTATATATGGACATATATATATCACCAGAAAGCTACAAATGCCTAGATTAAGAATCTGAAATCAGAATACAAATGTTGTGTCTAGGGAGGGAGCAATTGCATTTCGCATTTGGGTATTGGAGCGTGGGAACACCCTTGATCACCTCTTCTCCCCCTCCCCCCACCGCTTTTCTGCCTCCATTTCTCCACAACCACTCACCCTCTCGGCTTATAATTTGGCATACATGTGTAAAATATGTATTATAAACGGTGTGCAAGACAGGAACCCAAGGGGACCGCTAGGAATGCAGCTATTCTGCATTTACCCTTTTTTTGTTTCTAATTCTGCCAAAAGAGGACCCAATAGTCCTCTATGACTCGCATTTGGAGTAGGATGAAGCCATTTTAATATGTGATAACATTAATACCGTTGTTCTGTACCATCCATCATGTGTTCACACTTGCAGATCATATAGAAACAGCCATCTGCTATCTCACAGGTTCCCCAAATACTATATTGGGTATATCTCTACCATTTCTGCCCGCTTTATAGTGATGCAAAATGTTCTAAAATCGCCTCAAGAATACCTACAAAACAAGGGTACTTGCAGCAAATTCTGAGCACTTCTCAAAAATGACTGTTTTTCAGCTGATAAGCCATTTGTACAAGATCTGCATTGAAATAATTTAATCAGACCCCATAGAGGCGAAGGTTGACACTGTTATTGATGTTTACAAAAGGTTTGACAACATTTGAGTGAGTGTGGAAGGCTGGAGACACAAATGGGTGCTGGAATGCAGGTTGATGTAGTGTCAATGCTCAATGAACTGACAATAACCAGGATTCTCCTTAACTGTTTCTCTCGGTCTATTGGCTACACTTGACCAATCTCTTTCAAACTTTTTTCAAATTGAAGATGTGTCAATTCTAAACACATTTCAGGTGTATATATGCACACAGACAGTGGTACCACCATACTAGAGTCTCAAAACCTCCTCCTGACTATTTGTGGTTGATGCAGGATATTAGACATGCAATATCTTCATGAGGAGTGATCAGACTTCTATGATGAAGCACACATTTGAAAGGTGTTGACCACCGCGGTTTAAAAAACCTTTGAGCTCAAAGATTGGTTAAGAAATGCGAATGATATTGGTGTAGAAACAAAGGGCATAACGATATGATGATTTTAGCTGGTTTGCATGTGGTGGAGGGCTGAATATTGTGTTCTGATGTATGAAACATGTATACACACATCATCATTATTGCCTGATGCCTTGGTTAGCTGATAATGAGTCAAATACAATGCTTTGGGTCCGCTTTTGGAGAAATATGATCCATACAAGAAGTATATAGCAGATTTATGCATATTTATGGATGGCAGTGTACTGTAAGTTTGCACCCACCATCCAATGATATATATAAACCTGCATGCCAAATTATAAGCCGAGAGGGTGAGTGGTTGTGGAGAAATGGAGGCAGAAAAGCGGTGGGGGGAGGGGGAGAAGAGGTGATCAAGGGTGTTCCCACGCTCCAATACCCAAATGCGAAATGCAATTGCTCCCTCCCTAGACACAACATTTATATTCTGATTTCAGATTCTTAATCTAGGCATTTGTAGCTTTCTGGTGATATATATATGTCCATATATAATTGCACCAAAGCGGTGCAAAATGGAGCAGGAATAATGCTGATTAAAAATAGGGGCTAATTA
The DNA here is from genome assembly GCA_015501605.1 of Panaeolus papilionaceus. NCBI lineage: Eukaryota > Fungi > Basidiomycota > Agaricomycetes > Agaricales > Panaeolus > Panaeolus papilionaceus. The sequence goes on along the minus strand of JADNRZ010000023.1, from coordinate 6,746 downwards.
AATACCCAAAAAGCGCAGCTAAATAGTGCAGCCCCTAGTGGGGCTATTGTAAAACTGAGGGCATATTCTTAAACTAGACAATTAGGGCTTTCTAATGGTATATATGTGCACCAGAAATAGTGCAAAAAAAGCGGTGCAAATGCAGCAGGAATGGTGGCATAAATGAATAGGGGCTAAATTGATGGGAAAAAGCGCAGCTAAATGGGCTGCTCCCCTGCAGGAATTAAATTGAATAAAATTCAGAATCAAATAGCAGGCAATTTTAGCTTTCTAATGGTATATATATGTCCATATAAAGTGGCCAGAAAAGCGGTGTAATAAATGCTGCAGTAAAAGGGGAGAAATATTATTAATTGATGTGATGTGTCATCATCCTAAATGGGTATTGATTAATAGGTGTGATTAGATTTGAGAATATTCCTGATTAGGCCGAAGATTTGATCTGAAAATAGAGTATTATATAATCAAGATAAATATAATATAATATCACAATAAGATTTCTAGGCAAGAAAGCCCAATTCTTGCTAATATTGCTACTAAGATTTCTAGACAACATGCCTTGAAACCAAAGATCACAACTCTAAGATATTTACTACCTGGCCCAGGGGTTAAAGATTGTAACACTAAGATATCAAGATAGTAGCCTACAGGTACAAAGATATCAAGTTCAAGATCTTGTTGAGTTGCCTGTAGTGAAATAATAATTAAATCTTGTCTCCTGGATAGGTGCCTAACAAACTATAAGATATTGCTACTAGAGTTCCAGGCAGTAGCCTATAATATTCTAAGATATCGCAAAGATATTGCAGCCAGGCAGTGTAGAAATCTTAGCATATTTGCCCAGAAACGGTGCAAGTACAGCTACAGGCTGTAGCCTATAATATGTCAAAGATATTGGAAGCCACGGGTCCTCGTTCCTTTGCCCATATGTCTGAGTCCAAAAGGGCGAAGACCTCTGGGGCTGTTATGGAGATCATCTCAAGACTCCCCCAACTGTCTGAACCCATCGAGCTTCTGCCCAATGAGTCCAGGCCTGGCAATCGACTCACTGAACGCTTCCCTCACCAGGTTGACATCAATGAGACACTCCTGCCCCCACCCACTCCCCCGCCTGACAGAGGGGAGTGGCTGTCGAGGGCGGATCAGCTGGTCCAGCTTATGGCTGAAGCTGTTGATACACCTGGATCGTTCGTGGCAGCTGGCGATGCTTCAGTGCCGCAATACGACCACTTCCAGGCTGCAGTGAGTGCACTTGTGTATGCTGTGGACCCTGTGGAAGGACTCGAGCCATCAGTCAACGACCCATGGCGCACCTGCCACCTGGCGGGACACTCTACTTCCATTGCGGCGGAACTTGCTGCTATACGGCTCGCCTTGTGCAAGGCTATCACTTTCCCAAGATGTGAGCACATGTACGTATTCTCAGATTGCATGCCTGCTATCAGACTAGCAACCGACTGCACGGAGCATGGTGGTCAGGAACACAGCCTGGCCATCTTGCGCGCTCTTGCCGTGTACTTTTTGTACACGTCCCCTCCCAGCTTCGCTGGGGCCGACAGGGGACCGCTCACAAGATGGTTACATCTCTACCCGGTGTTCGTGTGGGGGCACGCCCCCTCACGACGCTAGACTGGCTCCGCGATTTCGCAGATCGCAAGGCGCTTCAACTCTGGGAAGCAAAGTTCTCAGACGAATCATACCGAGGCAGGCACTTCATGCCCCTCCATGACAAGCACGACCGTCTTCTCAAGCCCACCACAAAGAAAGGTGGGTCTTGGTTATCCGCGTTCGAGGCCGGACCACTGTCCTTGACTGCACGCGCTGTTCGTTGTATTACGGGCCATGCTCCCATTGGTGAATACTATCACCATATGCAATTCAATCTCCCTGCACCTCGATGCGCCTGCAGGTGCTTCGGGACGCGCTCTCATATCTTGTGCTCTTGTCGGAAGTACAAGCACCATCGCGGGTTCCCATGGGATACATGGGAGCTCTACAAATACTTGAACGCGAACCCGCTCGCGTTCTCCTTTGCCGCTATATGTCCTTCCCGCCCTCGGGAGGAGGAGGGCGTTGGATAAGTTCTGAAGTGGGGTGGTTGTTGGGGTCCCAAACATTCAGGAGGCCGAGACGATGGCCTGTCCCCCGAGCGGTCCTTAATTGGATGCCAGCAACGGGGCCCTTGTGTGCTGGAAGCTTCGGCGTCACAACCAGTGGTCAGGGAGCGCGCTTCCACCCTTCGAGGCTAGGATCATGTATGAAAGACTATAGTTGGACAGAACTGGATGATGCATCCAGACCATTGTTGGACAGTAGTGTCCACAGACAGTAGGGGCTGGGGAGCACTGCTGGGGGGATTTCCGGGGGTGGGGGATGGGTAGGGGGATGGGTAGGGGTATATAGGGGGTGAACTGGGTCATATTCTGGGGGTAGGAGGATGGGTAGGGGGTTGGGGATAGGGGGGATGGATGGGGGGATACCAGACAGGGGCTGATGGCTTATCTGGCTGGGGGGGGGTTGGGCAAATGTTGTCGGATAGATATGATATGGGTATGGGGGCATAGAGAAAAAAATCAGGATCCCGGAATGGGTATTTTCAGGGTGGGGGGATCAGTGGTTGGCGAGCAATTAAGGAAATACACTCTCAGAGCCAGACACAAATCAAAATAAATCGAAAAAATAATATAAATCATGAATAGCGCACTCAATTCTGCTCAGATTGGGCTGAAATTTTGAACGCAGCCTCCCACATATGATCCCCATCGATCCTTAAAAAATGTTTTTTTACATGGGTCACTTGAAAAGCCCCTATCTTTGGCCCAAACAGTATCCTGCTCCATATTGCACCGCTCTGGGCACTATTTTGGGTGATCTATATATCATTAGAAAGCTATTAACAGCCTCTATAAGATCCCACCATCCGATCTGCTAAATTGTACCAGCAACCCAGCAGATCAGGTTCGCTTTTTCCGCTTTTTTAGCCCCTATTCCCCCTACTACCATTATTTCCTCAATATTGCTTCGCTTTTGGCACCATTTGGGGGGATATATATATCATTAGAAAGGTATACACTATATCTATCTATTCATGTGGTCTGATCTGCCAAATGTGGCCACAGAAGCAGCAGATCTGCTCTGGTTATTGTCCATTGATTAAATGAGCCCCTATTTACAAATCAAATCTTCGTCCTGATCAGGAATATTAGTGTGATGTAATTGATCCCATTAAATCTCATCAATCCTCATTAATTAGCTTCGCTTTTTTGGGAAATTGGCATCACTGATCTGCTTCCAGGCACTAATGACACCACACTAATTAATTAATTCTCCCCCACAAATATTGCAGCATTAATTGCACCGCTTTTTAGCTATTTTTTATTATACATATATATATCACCAGAAAGCTACAAATGTCTACTTTCAGGATCTGAAAACAGATCATAAATGTTGTGCTTGTGGAGGGAGCAATTGCATTTCGCATTTTGGGTACTAGAGCGTGGGAACACCCTTTGATCCTCCTTCTCCTCCTCCTCCCTCTGCTCTTTTGGCTTCATTTCTCCACACCCCCTGCAGCTATCAACCTGAAACTTGGTACACCTCTTCATAAACATTATTAAATGGCCCTCACCAGCCCAATAGTGGAAATACCAACAATCTCACATTCTATCAGCATTTTAATACATTTTCTCTTGAATTCCCAAAAAAGTGCACCAAAATACAATGCTTCTGTGTGATGTATGCCAGTAGATGATATTTATATATCAATATTGCATACTGGGGATCTGAAATCCAGTGGAAGTGCATTATATATCCCCATATTTGCATGTAGAATTGGCAAAATGCATATTCCTGTTAGGGTGGCCTTCTATGGCTTTATCCATGGGTATTTCACTCTATATAAAGATCTCTAGCACTGTCCAAGTGTTCATATGAATCATATTTAATGTTCTACAGAGCCCACCACCTGATATATTGAGCCACATTTGTAATATTGGCCATATATATATGCAGGGCTTAAAATACACCATTCTGCAATTTACCATACCATAGCAATGTTATTTATACTTAATAAATGGCAGGAAATGAATGTATTAACTCTGGTTACACAATGCAAAAAACCCCAAGTGATTTGGACAAGTGTAGCCATCTGTAGGTTCAAAATGGTGTGCAACCATCATAGTTGATGATAGATGTTTCAACAATACACACCATCACCACTACATCAAACTCCTTCTGACCGCTTTTTTGAGGCTCTACCATTCCACAATCATCCAAATCACTCCAAACCTTTTGTGAACATTACATATCATGTCTCTTTGTATATCTATATGTTCTGATTAAAATATATTGTCTTTGATCCTCTGTCATAAGCTTATCAGTGGAAATTTGAACGATTTTGAGAACTGCTCAGAATCCTTTGGGGGTGGGCTACTTTTAAAGGCACAATTGAAGCGTTCTCAGAACAGTTTAGAGCATGTTGAAGCGGTGAGTATTCACAAAGATATTCACAGATTACTATTCAGCATACCCTGAGGTAGTATTTAGTGTTTTCTATTCTGTTACTTGAACTTTTGAAGCGGTTGAGTGTCAAATTCAATGCTATTGCATGTAATAAGTAATATTCAAATGTTTTTGCAGTAGTAGAGAAGCCAAGGCCCACCAGGGCCTCCGCTCCACCTATGGGAGTGGTCTTGAACGCACCTGTGATCCATAGGGCAGCCTTACGCTGCATCCCGTTGAACATTTTCAGGAGCTCCTTGTTACGGGAGCCTCTGAAGAACCAAAGTCTGTGACTGTACATGGCGATTGGAAGAACACATGTACGGTACAGGAGACGTCGTTGGGCTGGGGAGAGTCCCTGGAGTGAATTACCAAGCATCCCCATGGCCTTAACCGTGGTGAGTGCTTTTGTAGTGTAATAGCATACGTGCTCCCTGAAGGTGAGCCCGCGATCGAAGTAGAAGCCCAGATACCTCCAGATAGGCTTGGGCTTCAACGGCGTAGTGCCCATATAGGGCGCATACCCCAAATCAATGGGGGGATTGGCACCATCCTGTCTACGCGAGAAGTGGAATAACTCAGACTTGTCATGCTCCAACACAAGCGCCAGTGCAGTAAACAAGGTGAAAATGATAGAGTACGCCGCCTGGAGGGCGGTGATATTGTCGGTCAATTTCTTGGCCTGGCAAATGAGAGTGCCATCATCAACAAACGACAGCAAGTAGCAAGACAGCGCGCCCACTAGGGCGCGCACCTCGAAGATCTTCATGATTGGAGCAATGTAAAGAGCAGATAAAACCGGGAACAGGGCTCTGCCCTGTCCCACACCCACATCAGCGGGCATTGGTTCCGAGGTGAAGGTGTTCCAGCTATAGCGCGTGGAACGTCCTACAAGATATGAGGCGAAAAACCTCTGGACCTTGGCAGGGAATCCCTGCTTGGCCAGTATAGCCATCAGAACATCATGGTTCAATGATGGGAAGAATCGCCCTCGGGAGGAGGAGGGCGTTGGATAAAGTTCTGAAGTGGGGTGGTTGTTGGGGTCCCGAACATTCAGGAGGCCGAGACGATGGCCCGTCCCCCGAGCGGTCCTTAATTGGATGCCAGCGACGGGGCCCTTGCATGCTGGAAGCTTGGGCGTTACAACCAGTGGTCGGGGAGCGCACTTCGGTGCGTACGCGGGATAGAGTTTAGCCGCCTGGTGCCCGTCCATGGGTAACCAAGGGCTTCGAGTAGTAGGTGCCCCTTCGGGGCACCACCACTTCTGTTCGACAACCGGGTCGAGGGCGTTAACCTGACGACGCTCGGTTGATCACTTTGGACTGCCGCCTTCTTCGGAGGGAGAGGCTTATTCGCCGCGCAATCGGCTTTGATATCTTGCCCCACGTACTTTGCTCGCGCTTCGCGCTCGCCTTAGTTTAGTCTGCCGTGGTATATACCCAACTTAATTGGGGAGTGGTCATCCTGGTAGTTAGCTACTCATTTGTATTTACTGTGATCCGACTGGACTGCCAGTCGCGCACCGGTATATAAATTGCTGAACCAAAAAAAAAAAAAAAATGATGGGAAGAATTGCGCAATGTCGAATGCCACCACACTGGTTACCAAACCCTTCGCCCAGCCTGCACGGACCATATGGGTGAGCATGAGGCCCGCATCTTCTGTTGAGCGCTGTTTTATGCCTCCCAGCTGACACGGATGGAATATGTCCAGTTTGATGCCCTCAAACTGAATGCGGGTCGAGATGAGTTTCTCAATGAGTTTACCAAGGGTGTTCAGGAGGACAATGGGCCTGAACGACTTCGGAGTAGAGCAGGAGGCCTTCCCCGGTTTCGGAATAATGACCGAGGTGGAGTCCTTAAAGTGGCTAGGCCAATAGCCTGCTGTTAGGCAGGCGTTGGCCAGCTGTACGAAGAGGGTCTCGACGCCCTCGGTGTCGATGACCCTCTTCAGGTACTGCCACATAATGTGGTCGGGACCAGGTGCAGAGAGACCGGAGCACGCTACTAGGGCTTCGCGCAGCTCCTGTCTGGAGAAAACCTCCCATTCCCTCTCCTGCAGAGAAGGAAGCTCATCCAGGACCGAGAGATCATACTCCCGATCCGTGGCTGAGTTGTATGTACCGTGGAGTCCTTCCCACAGCCAGTTTACAGTATGACATGGTTGTCCACAATACTGGATAGCCTCTGACGGCGGTAACTTGCGCTTCTGGACCCAGTTCATAAGGTCCCAGGGGCACTTGTTCG